>CM048744.1:960440002-961040002 GCA_026315105.1 Locusta migratoria | reverse complement strand
CTGGCCTTTTCGCGTAGAATTGCCGCATTCTCCTTTGCACCTTGGCGCGCAATCCTCCGCTTCTTGTTTCTCTGAGGGGGTGACCCTCGTGGAGGACTGTTTCCATCGCACGCAGAGACATTCGGTTGAGAAACATCGTCAACAGGAGAAACTGTTGAGTTTGTTTCCGACAGTTGATTTTGGGTATCGAGAGTAAGTGCAGGCACGGTGTCGGATGTTGCGGGGTCCTGTTTCAATATCGGAACGGCGTCCACCGTTGCGTCGGCCACAGCATCGACCGAGGGGGCCTCTGCTAGGACTGGTTGCTGGGATTATTCCGCAACAGCTAAGACAGGTTTCACAGTCTCTACCTGGGAGACATCACTTCCGAGGTGTCAGTAGCGTCCATAAGTATCTCTGCCTCCTGAAAGTCACGGCTGCTTCCGGCTTCGGGGGCCGCGGCGACAGCAGGCAGGCTTCGCGTCACGGCAGCGTACGTCACGGGCAGTGACGTCATGACAGGCAGCACGGCGGGCTCGCCGGCCGGCAGCTGCGCCACTCGCCTCTGCATGCACTCGGACGTAACATGCCCGGTCGCGCCGCAAGCACCGCACGTTTTCGGCTGATCGTCGTACATATCCGCATACGTTAATGTATGACGGTATGTGCCGACGCAACTCCACTTTCAACTGCCGCACCCCGTTTAATACAGGGAACTTGTGTGCACTAGACCACCTTTCCGCAACATTGCTCAAAACGCGGCCGTATGGTGATATAACTTCATTAATTTCCTCGCTAGTTATTTCGAAGGGGAGTTCGAAGATTCTAACAGTTCGAACACCAAATCCTGCGTGGGTCACAGACACATCACCAACATTTCCGTCACGGTGGTTAAACTTCAACATCCCATTACATGACTCAACGATCTTCTCGCAAAGATCGGCACTAACCAGTTTGACAAAGACTACAGTGTTGACGATCGACAAATGAATGCCAACTATGTCTTCAAGACGTATCTTCACTATTGTCTCTAACCAGTCTTCTATTTCAAACGATTTCGGTCGCGCAAAGTTTCGATCAAACGTAAATTTCAAAGTGTCTTTCCTACTGCGTTGTTCCATCACGAAATCAGATTCATGATCAAAGCAGACAAAGACGCAGCAAAGCGCTAGAGCTCGCGCGGCGACTCACCACGCGGGGAACACCGACGGCGCAGCGAACAGCACGGCGCGACCTTCCTCCTCGCCGTCCGCCGGCAGACTGAACCGTTAGACTACCACACCAATAACGATTAAGGCGCCTTGGAATAGTGCATGCACGATTTCGAGTAGTCTAACGGTTAAGACGTTTGGCTAGTAAGCATGGAGGTCCGGGTTCGATTCCCGGCCACACCACAAATTTTAATTGAATGCTTCAGATTGATCAATAATGTCTTTCACATATTTCAAACGTAAATCCGTCTCTGGGATTGTTTATTTGTATTAATTGAGAGTTCATTGAAACTAGTTACGTTTTGTAAATTAAAATTTAATTTGCGTGACTTGCGTTAGCCACTGTTATGGTTGTTTTGGTCTTCAGTCCGGAGACTGGTTTGTTGCAGCTCTCCACCCTACTCTATCCTGAGCAAGCCTCTTTATCTCGTCATAAGAACGGCAACCCACATCCATTTGAATCTGCTTACTATACGCGTCTCTTGGTCTTCCTCTGCGATTTTTACCCCACACACTTCCCTCCAATGCTAAATTTACAGTTCATCGAAGTCTAAGAATGTGTCATACCAAGCGATCCCTTCTTTTAGTCAGGGTATGAAAAAACTTCCTTTTCTCACCAACTCTATTCAGTACTTCTTCATTAGTTATGCGATCTACCCACCTAATCTTCAGCATTCTTCTGTAGCACCACATTTCAAAAGCCTCTTATCTGTTCCTGTCTGCACTGCTTATCGTCCATGTTTCACTCCCGTACAAGGCAACACTCCACACAAATGCCTTCAGAAAAGACTTCCTGACACTTAAATTAATATTCGATGTTAGCAAATTTCTCTTTTTCAAAAATGCTTTCCTTCCCATTGCCACTCTGCATTTTATATCCTCTGTACTGCGACCATCGCATGTTATTTTAGCATAACCACTGTATATGTGGAATATAACAAATCATGTGTAATAATTCCGTGGCGGTGGAACTGCATAGGGACAGTGTAACCAGTTATGCAGGCCTCGTGCAGGTAGCTTGGGCAGTTGCGGCGTCCGCAGCGCGCCTGTCGCAGCCTGCTGCATAAGCGGACAGGCGCAGCAGCGCTGACAAGTGGCTTCCCGCCGCGGCCTGTGATTGGCGCACCGCTCTGTGACGTCATTAGCGGTGGCTGTCAGGGGCGTCACTCAGCGCTGATCGCCTCGCGAGGGGCGCAGCGCACCACTGTACCTGCCACGTCCGGCCGCCAGAACGGTGCTCATGTGACGTGTAGCGGCCGATAGCCGGGAATGTTAATTGCTCACCACTGCTGGCTCGGACACGTATATATTCAGGCCTAGAAAATACCATTAGGTTTATCACTTGGGATTATTTTGATCAACCCCCTAGAACATATTAACCCTCCTCTATAAACGTTGCTGGTGACCACCCAAATATAAACATTGGGTCGTATCCGACCCCTTGCGTCATAATTGCAATTTCTGAGTACGGAAGTCAATAATGCACATAGTTTTATATATAATATAGTTTATTTAACATTCAATTACATATATTCAAAGTAATGAATGACTAAGGTACCTGAAAGAAATGTTTCAGTCTTTTCGAATATAGTAAGATTATAAAAAGTAAGACACAAATGAAATAAAATAACTTAAAAAACAATTATTTCAGTATTATATTCTAGCCATTTCTAAACATATACTTAGATTAGAGACTAAAGAAAACTCATATCACGTAAACTTTGTGACTTAGGAACGTATATCACAGTATACAATCATCAGATTCTGAGGTTTTATCAGAAATTTCATCATTGAATTCCTCATCAGATTTTACTTCCTGTCGTGTATATTCAGCCCATATCCCGCCTAATGTAGTAAAATTATTTTTTTGTACTACATGCCATCATTGCAAAAAATGGAACTCTGGAGCAATAATATATAACAATATAATATAACAATATTATACATAATTTGGAGAATTTGGAGATTTGGAGAAAACGTTTGACAATGTTGACTGGAATACACTCTTTCAAATTCTCAAGTCAGCAGGGGTAAAATACAGGGAAAGGAGAGTTATTTACAACTTGTACAAAGGCCAGACCGTTACTAGACTTGGGAGGCATGAAAGGGACGCACCAGTTGGGAAGGGAGTAAGACAGGGTTTTAGCCTTTCTCCGATGCTATTCAATTTGTACATCGAGCAGGCAGTGAAGGAAAGAAAGGAAAAATTTGGAATAGGGATTAAAGTTCAGGGGGAAGAAATAAAAACATTGCGTTTTGCTGATGACATTGTAATTCTGTCAGAGACAGAAAAGGACCTGGAAGAGCAGTTGAATGGAATGGACAGTGTGTTGAAGAGAGCGTATAAAATGAACATCAACAAGAGCAAAACAAAAATAATGGAATGCGGTCTTAGAAAATCAGGTGATGTTGAAAGAATTAGATTAGGTAACGAAACAATGAAGGTGGTAGATGAGTTTTGTTACTTGGGTAGTAAAATAACATGTGATGGTCGCGCTACAGACGATATAAAGTGCAGAATGGCAATAGGAAGAAAAGCATCTTTGAAAAAGAGAAATTTGCTAACATCTAATATTAATTTAAGTGTAAGGAAGTCTTTTCTGAAGGTATTTATGTGGAGTGTTGCCTTGTACGGGAGTGAAACATGGACGATAAGCAGTGCGGACAGGAAGAGAATAGAGGCTTTTGAAATGTGGTGCTACAGAAGAATGCTGAAGATTAGGTGGGTAGATCGCATAACCAATGAAGAAGTACTGAACAGAATTGGTGAGAAAAGGAATTTTTGGCACACCCTGACTAAAAGAAGGGATCGCTTGGTAGGACACATTCTTAGACATCGAGGAATCGTAAATTTAGCATTGGAGGGAAGTGTGTGGGGTAAAAATCGCAGAGGGAGACCAAGAGACGCGTATAGTAAGCAGATTTAAGTGGATGTGGGTTGTCGTTCTTATGAGAAGATGAAATGGCTTGCTCAGGATAGAGTAGGGTGGAGAGCTGCATCAAACCAGTCTCCGGACTGAAGACCATAACAACAACAACAACAACAACAACAATCAATATAAGACTGGAACACAATAATAAACACTGGGTCACATCCGACCCAGCGAGGAGGGACAATACTATAAACAATGGGTCGGATCCGACACTGGATCGGGGAATCTATCGTTGTATAGCAAACAAACAAATGTGGCGTTTACATAAGTCTGATGTTGGCTGGACGGAGCGTGCGTCATGACTGCCTGGGAGGGTACCTGGGGCCACGTAGCCCTGGAGGAGGGGGGGGGGGGGGAAGAGACATGCGCACTCTTCTAACTGACGGGTCGGATCCGACCCGAACGTTTACATACGAGAGTTAAACATAATTCTTCAAGAGTTCTTGTTGTTCGAGGGTAAGTCAATTATTATCCGCAAATCAGTTATAAAACCTTTTTTTAAATAAAATACGAAACTTATAAGAACATAATTTTTCGACATAGTCTCCTTGCTTCTCAATGCACTTCGTCCATCGCTCTACAACCTTCCTTAAAAGAAGGTTTTCGGTTGAGCTGCGAGCCAGGAATGCACCGCTTCCTTCACTGCTTCGTCCGAGTCAAATCGACGGCCCCTTAATGCCTGTTTGAGTGGACCAAACAAGTGATAGTCAGAAGGGGCAAGATCGGGACTATATGGACGATGATCCAGTACTTCGAATTTGAGTTTCTGGAGCGTTTCAGCAGTGTAGACAGCAGTATGAGGACAGACATTGTCGTGCAACAACACAACCTTCTGACAGCAATCCTCGGCGTCTGCTTCGAATTGCAGGCTTTAGCCTGTCATAAGCATCTCACTGTAACGTACACTGTTTATTGTTGTGCCCCTTTCACCATAAAGTTCCAGTACAGTACCTCGTACATCCCCAAAAACCGTAAACATCAGTTTTCCTGCGGACGGTTGGGTCTTGAACTTTTTCTTACACGGCAAATTTGGATGTTTCCATTCCATACTCTGCCGTTTACTCTCCTGCTCGTAATGATGGATCCATGTTTCGTCACCAGTAATAATTCTGTCTAAGAAGTTGTCCCCTTCTTTACCATAGCGATCCAAATGTTTTTTGCAGATGTCGAGGCGCGTTTACTTATGCAACTGTGTGAGTTGTTTTGGGACCCATCTTGCACAAACTTTACGAAACCCAAGTCCGTTGTGAATAATTTCGTAAGCAGAATCATGACTAATTTGAAGACGATGAGCCACTTCATCAACAGTTAATCGTCTGCCTAAGAGAGTCATTTCACGTGATCGCTCAATGGTTTCTTCAATGATACACCTTCCGCCCACAAAAAACGTATAACTGAACGTTGCTCTTCTTTGGTGCAAATAGACAGAGGAGCAGCCATGATTAACAGCACGGCAGCGACAACGAAACTAACGTAGCAGCTTGAAAATTGCAAAGATGTAACAACAAATGAACAAAGCATGCATCACCAACGTAAAACGACAGTACTACCAACATAAACAAAAATATAACTAAATTGCGGATAATAATTGACTTACCCTCGTATTATTGCTACTTAGGATATAAATAATACTTGAATATAATATATTTTAGCATCTCTGTACAAATCATAATTCTATGATATAAATTAATAAAATTCAGCAACCAGTTGATTGTGATTACTTATTTTTGACGACCGGTCTCTATACAGGCAAACAAGTGCATTGGTATACAGTAAAGGCTATAAAACGTCCAAAATCGGTTACAGATATTTGAAGCAGTTTTGAACCAAATAGATTGTAATAATAGATAGGTTCATATAATGGGATAAAATTAACACTTACATAAATGTACATACTAGCAGGAGAATCAACGCTAAGTACAAAGATTATGCCATGAGTAATAATCAGCTGCTAACAAAGTGTCTATGGATGAGCCTCATAGTGAAAGAGTAAAAATTAATAAGGAAAAAAAGTAATACTCGGTGTAGTTGAAAATAAAAGCGTAAAGAGAGGAGCAGGTCACTTTTAAATCAGTCGCTTAACAGATTAATATTCAGTAGTCTAAGAAGTATAACGATAAGTGGAGCCATAGGCGGAATATTTCGGAACTAGCAGCTGACACAATAATAGGATGCTTAATGTCACTGTCAGGGCATCTGTCAATATAAAGAAATTGTCATTGTGTCAATGGCTTCAAATACTAATGAGGATAGATTAAGAAGTGATTCTCATACAAGAAATAAGTTAAGGATGTGGGTTATAAGTTTTAAGATGCGTGAACTAATGTGCAAAGAAATGTGAATGGTTACAGTAATATAAACCTAATGTGTTAATTTTGATGAGGGAAACTGACACGAACGAAGGAATTTACTATGACAAAGGTGATAAGTATTTCAACAGATAGAGAGTTGTTACAATGACTTTCTCGTTGCGTCCTTGTGAACTTATGGCGGTATAAAATCGGCGAAAGTTTTAGTAACCGCTCGCCGTAGTGAATTATTTGGACGTGTAATTAGTAATTTAAACGTGTGTAACTAACCTTGTGAAAATTGGTATTGAAGTTACGGTGACGGTAATGGGAATTTTAAAAACACTGAAAATCTGAATTCGCGGAATATTTAAAAGACATTTCAGGTTCTATTGCGGAAAAAATGGTGCAATTGTTGAATGGAATTTAAATGTAAAGGAAATTGCTACACAATATAAACTATCTAAACACTGGCATCCAAATCATTCATTACTGCGATTGGTTATTTGCTGGAAACAACTTATTAAAAATATTTGACGTGGAGGGTGAAGTAAACTACAATGATAACCAAAATTTTAAGTACTGAACTGAATGGGGGTTTATTGTTTAAGAACAAAAATATCTCAGACTTATATCCTTTATGAAATCTAGACGAGGTGGTACAGGCCTTGTCAAGACTATCAAAAACGAATGTTAAACAGCGCTCTCCTTCTAGACGCCAGGGTAATACTCGTAAAAGAGGATCGAAATTCAGAGCAGAGGTACCATTTTAGAAGGAGACCGCTGCTAATCTGTGACAAGAGATATTATCTTTGAATATTCCCTATGTAATATTATAGTGCCCTTACATTTCAATTTTGGTGGTAATGGTCTTACAGACATTCAATAAATGCAGAATTTTTCGTGTTTCCGTTACGAACAAGAAAGCATCCATTTTTCTTCGTTCTAGTGAGTTTTTATTAAGGATGAGTCGAACGTCCGGAGGGAACGGCCACCCCCCCGTCCCGTCCCCCGCGCTGTGCAAATGCTATCAAACAACAAAAAGAATTAATACTGAAATAATACACTTCAGTCTATGTAATAAGTCTAATAAATTTTGATGAACCCAGGAAAATTTTTCGTAAGATAAATACGAGGCGCGTCCAGAAAGTAAGTTCCGTTTCATTTTATCTCCGCTGCAGCGCTGCGATTGCAGTTCCGCACATGTGCTGTACACGATGTGTATTAAGGAGAAGAACGTTCGCCATTTGGAGATCGCTGTCAGTTACGTACGCTTTGTTGTGCTTGTTTGAAATGTCGGCGTTGATTGAAAATCGCGCCGTCTTTGAAATCATGTCGGTGATTCGGTTTTTGAAAGCGAGGAAAGTGAAACCAAGTGAAATTTATCGGCAAATTTGCGATGTTCACGGACCAAATGCGATGAGTGAGTCGATGGTGAGAAGATGAGTCCGACAGTTCAATGGCGGGCGTAGTGATGTGCACGATGAAGAACGAAGTGGGCGTCCTCCTTTGGTTACAAAAGAACTGGTTCAATTTCAACTGTTATTACATCTCAAGTCTTTCCTTGGTGGTGATCACTTCACCAATGACGTCGAGCTGAAAGAAACTGTTTCCAACTGGTTGAAGACACGGGCGGCAGATTTCTATGAAGAAGGAATACAAAACCTGGTGCCACGCTATGACAAATGCCTGCAAAATTTCGGCAGTTATGTGGAAAAGTAGTTTAAGAGTTGTAGAATTTTGTGCAATAAAAATTTCTTCTGTATCTGTGTACAATTTCATTTTATTACCAAACGGAACTTACTTTCTGGACGCGCCTCGTATTTCATATTTTCTAATTATTCTCAGTCCTTGCAAAATAATATAGAAACATCAAAAAGTTTGTCTTTTACGTTTTTCAGTGGTATCTTCCTGTGTTATTTTTATGCACGTACACACCATCTGCGGAACATGTAACCTAGTGCAAAGTCTTGCAGCAATTTTGCGGACTTTAGAAATTCTCTCATGTAGATGAGTGAAGTACATCACATTAGATCAGGGTGCAAAATTTATGTTGTGAAGCCACCAGCCCGTCCGACAGCTTTCGTCGCCATAACGCCTTTATCTGAATATGAAATAGTTAAGTGGCATATTATGCCTGTGAAGAGCGATCAAAATCTATCTAAAGCACACTTACGTCATCGAAGATCGCTAGGTCTTTCTTTTTTTATTTATTTATTTGTTTCGATGAACTATGACATCATCTTTAGAATTTTTTATAATTTTCTCATATTTTTACTGCAAAATGTAAATCGTTTGAGAATGCTCGTTTCTTTTATTTCGTTTCCACAAGTAACTCTATTTTATGTGAGCTCCAAAGGTTATGTACGTGTTTTGTTAACTTTTATCTTATTTGTATACAAACAAGGAGTTTATAGATTTTAACAATCTTCATAACTTTTTGCTGTAAAAATACGAAAACATAAAAAATAAAACAAGTAAAAAATTCTGAAGATGATGACATAGTTAATCGAAACCGGTGAAAAAAACAACAAATAAACTAGCAAGGTTGGCTAAAGTAAGTTTGTTTTATATGAATATGAAATAATTCTCTGTTCTCCCCCTTTCAATGCTGGAAGAACATCTTCACACACATAATACATACCAAACTGTTTAATAGAAAAATACGTAGCAGTACCACAGTGTAGCGGTCGAGAACCTTATTTTTTTATAGCGTTGTCTTTCTGCGAAAAAGTACCACTTATCTGTGGCACCTTTGGATCAAACTGAGACAGAGAAGGTCAATTCACAAATATTACCAGAAAATCCTCCAGTGTATCTGTCTTTGGCCAAGTATTGTACGCTGCATTTAGTATTTGGTGCTTGCTCTGCTAATACATTTTTCTCACCATTTCTGGTTGAATTCTCGCTGATCAATCAGCTGACGATGTGTAAAGGTGTTTTGTAGGATGAAATAAAATACTCATCTTACAGTTAACTATAAAACATAATTATGGAATAGTCGAACGCGGGAACAGCAACAGTTTTCAAAACTTTTAAGCATCCTCCACGAATAAAAACATGAATCATCGAATCATGTGAGTCTAACCCCACTCCAAATCAGACAGTTCTGCGAATTCGCGAATCTGACAGCTTCGAAGCGCCAGAAAAAAAAAAGAGAGAGGGCAGTGTCTGCTAGTCTGGTTGCTTGCTGTCATTGCTTATACAGGCAACAGCCAGACTCAGGGAGAGACAAGCAGGAGAACGTGCAGCGTTTACACAATTTCAGCTCTGCACGCGTGAACCTGCAGACAACTGCCTGAAAAATACTGAAGTGTACGGAGAAGATACGATAGCCGTGACGTCAAAACAAAACTAGCATTTAGTATCTATTATTTGCACTACTTTACCTCAGTAGCTCTGTGGCACCGCCGCTGACAGCAAGGGGCTAGGGTTCGAGTTCCGGCAGGGCACTGGGTGTTGTGTGTTGGTAATCATCACTTTCACCATCATCAACATAGACAAGCAAGTCGCCGAAGTGGCATCAATAGAAAGACTTGCAGTAGGGGGTAGAACCCGTACGGGGATATCCCGGCTACGAAATGTCATACCATCGTTTCATTACTAGTACTGAGAAAGGAAGTTAAAACCTTAAAAATAGTGATGAAGATGTAGGTATTCATTGTTTATCAGTATTATTACCGTTTACCGCTTCATGCTCATAAAACTTTGGAGTCAGCTCTAGCGTTTTCAAAATATAAAGTTTATATGTAGGCCCAGATTACAAGCTGCCTATTTTAGTTGGGGACCTCAAATTTTGCAGATCTTTATAAGATTGCATTAATACTTGTTCTATATACAATGAACACGAGAGTTCGTGGTGATGTGGAACGTATCAGTTTAGTAAAAGATAAAATTGTCTCTGTAACTTATAAAATTATAGGTGACGGGAAATTTTAATGTGGTAGGTCAACACAAGAAATGTTACACTATCTGCGGAGCTATGAACATAGTTTATTGTATCATTTTCCAAAGAGTTACAGCACAAAGATATAATTTTTTAAATGGAACAAGAGTTTTTTCTATCGTGCATTGGATTCGTTGAAACCAGCTGCGTCCAAATCCATTTACATTCCTATCACTGTTAGTTTGTGAGCTACAACCCTTAAAAGTTTAGGGGTCGGAGGCTACGACAGCGTAGCTGACTGGCTGGTGGTCATGAGACAGTGGGCCGTGCCCCAGGGGATAGCCACTCGGCCAGTTAGCTACGCTATCGCAGCCTCCGCCCCTGGAACTTTGAAGGGTTGTAGCCCCCAAAGTAACAGTGATAGGAATGTAGTTTAAACTGATCTGGACGCAGCTGGTTTAAACGAATCCAATACACGATAGAAAAAACTATTGTTCCATTTAAAAATTTATATCTTTGTGGTGTACCTATTTGTGAAATGATACAATAAACTATGTTCATAGCTCCGCAGAAATTGTAACATTTCTTGTGTTGACCTACCGCATTAAAATTTCCCGACACCTATTATTTTATAAGTTACAGAGCCAAACACACTTAGTGACTACTAATTTCTATGTAAAAATTCATCTACTGAGTACAACGAGTTGTCATTCAGAAATATTTTCACTATGTTTGTAACTGCTGATTGACTATCGTTCAGGTATTTGATATCCTGTAATTGACCAAAGATTTTTTGTAGCAACAAATTCACCCCATTCTGTGTCATAGTTAGACTTGATCTTGAACGGTGTAGATAATCATGTATCCTAGTGCTGTAAATATTCACATTGCTGTTAATTTTGAGTTGCGTTGGGTTACCAATAACAAATTTCATAATAGAGTACGTATAAGTTGAAGCTACTGTGAAGATCACTAGACCCTTATATGGGTCTGTAGGATGGTTGGGTTCCAAAAATTACTTTAATTACACGTTTTCGTGCAGTGAATACCTTTTTGTCATGGAAAATTACCCCAGAATATGAATGTCATAATTATGAGAGTAGTAAATGAAAATAGGCATAGGAAGCTAACTTATTGAGATATCTGTTTCCAAATTTTACAGTAAAACTAATAGCATAATTAGCCGGACTCAAAAGTTTCGATTCAATTTCTTATCAATGCACACACCTAGAAACACTGAATACTCTACCTTAGCTACAGGCCTCTTAGCCATGTCATACCCTCTGTCGAACTGCATGTATTGTGTTTTACCAAATATAGTAAGAGTCCATTTGCAGATGACCAATGAATAACGTTTTGAATAACATTATTTAGCCTTTCATTGGTTAACTCTTGTTTGTCTGATTACTAAAACTGTATCGTCAGTAAGAAGTACTAGCTTTGCATCCTCGTGAATATCGATTGGCAAATCATCAATGTAAACATATCAAGAACAGCAAAGGACTCAACACTGACCCTGTGACACCCCAGCCATAGTTTTTGTAATATCACTTTCTGACAAAATTAATGTAATCTAATACCTACGATTAAATTATAAGAAAATAAATTCACATGATCCATTAACCACTGCTTCCATCAGAATCGTTTCAATGGCCTGTGTGGTACGAAATTCCTTGAACTGAAAACTAGTTGTACGTAGAAACCGAAATTTGATTATTATGTTGACACGGACTTTCAAACACAGACTGTAAGTTGTTTCTATAGAGTTCATTGATGAAGTGCAGTACTTCATTGCAAATCGGCCTTGTGGGCAGAAAGTAGATTAGGTTCCACGACACGCTGGTAAAATACGTTGATAAATGTAGTCTCTAAATCGTAGCGGGTGCTGATGAACCGTTATTTACAACAAGGAACAAAACGAAGGCGAGTGGCAATCACAAACAGTCTTTTTGCAGTTTGTGTATTTGTTCGCTGAAATGCTATCGGAACGAAAACGAATCGATTAGTCGCAGTAAACACAATTAAACTGAACGAGCGTCCCTCGTACTGCTAAAAATACACGTAATGGAATGCCGCTCTCAGTTGAAAGGGGCCCTCGGCTTTGAGCGTGTGGGCGAATGCGTGATATAGGGAATACACTCCGCTTTCAACGGACACGTTGTGCGCAATTCATGTCAAAATTCCGCAGGAGTTACGTTTGAGAACTCGCACGAAAAATCTGTATACTTCTGCTATATGCAGTCAACTGTAAAAGGAAGTGGTTAATGCAATGATTTTGTTTTTCATTGCAAATATAAATTCATCCACACACAATAAATCCGGGTATTATGTCATATGGGAACCATTTTTGGCAAACTGAGGAGAAATGATACACTATCTAAACGCAGCATTTAAATTGGTAGCATTGTTAGTTTCAATCCCTGTCGGTTTATTTTCTTTGCTACTTCCGTACATCTTAATTGTGATTCATTGAAGTAATGGTATTCTTATGTTAATGGCATTATAGCCTTAGTGTAGGTTTCCTGATAATAGCACTGAAGGATAAAATGTTTTAATTTTCTGTAGTTATTTGTAAGAAAATGTAAATAATCAATTTACTTCTATCGATCGTTGTTGAAAAATACATACAATCTCTGCAAGCCATCATAAGGCAATGACACTGGTAATCTATGGAAACGAGTACTCGATGTCAAGAAGACATAGAGAAATTCGTTGGTATGTTTAGGGTGCTAAAAAAGCGGTGGCACTACCATTGTAGACATGACTGTGTTTTTTAGCAACGCAAATATGGTTCTTGCGAGGGGGGGGGGGGGGGGGAGTTGGTGGTGTCATTGACAAAAACCATTTCAAAACTTTGAGTATGTGAAGATTGATTTGATTTGATTTGATTCTTTCAGGGAAGCCAAAACAGTCTTGGTCTAACCCGCCACTGCCCGCACCGAAACTAAGTTTATTGTGCGGTATCGCTCCCTGTATGTCTATTAAAGCCAACCAATGCCCTTGAACAGTGCAAGGAGTCCCTTTACCAGTTCTTTATTAGACACAATTTCTTCGTGTCTTGTTGTCCCAAATGTTCTGTGCCTTTTACTCTCCAATGCAATGCATTCGAAGATCAGATGTGATGCAGTTTCATCACCGTCATCACAGATCCTGCATTTAGGGTTCTCTTCTGTTATTCCCATTGTATGTAGGTGTTTTTTGAAATTCCCATGGCCTGTCAGCAATCCAACCATGAGTCTAATCTCTCTCCTGTTCAGACCCAGGATTGCAGAGCTTCTTTTAAAACAAGGCTTTGGCATCATTACCTTGCCATGTTTTTGTTGATGGACTTTGGTCCAATATTCTACGTGCTGTCTTCTGAGCCACTTACGTAGCTCCAATTTAATCATTGCCTTGGTGATTGTCAGGACAGGTTCCGGTCCAATAAATGGAGCCTCTGCCCCCATCCTGGCTGATCTGTCGGCATGTTCGTTGCCACTGATCCCCGAGTGGCCAGGGACCCACAATAGGTTTACTCTATAGCTTTCCCCTAGCTCCACCAGAACCCTGTGGCATTCTGCAACAATTTTAGACCTTGTTGTAGGAGCTCCCAGTGATCTCAGGGTTGCCTGGCTGTCTGAATAGATATAGATGCTACGATCTTTGTAGCACCTACGCAAATTCTCCTCCACACATGCCCTGATGGAAGTGATTTTGGCCTGGAATACTGAGGCCAGTTTTCCTAGAGAGATGACGCCCTCCAGTCTTGGCTGCACCCCGTATACCCCTGCCCCAACGCAGGTTGGCATTTCCCCAAACTTTCCTATATTTACCTCACTCACTATTTTAGTGTTTGATTCTGGATATTCCAAAGAGTTCCAGTTATTGACAGATTTGAGTCTGTAGGCACCAGCTGCCGCCTCCATCTTGACCTAAAGATGTAATGGGAGCATATGCAGCATGGTTTCCATCCCAGCAGTTGGTGTGCTGCTAATTCCGCCTGTTATGGCTAAGCAGGCTAATCTCTGCACCTTACCAAGCTCCTTAGCAGCAACCTGCTGTTCTACGTATGTGAAGATACTTATTAGTCTATTTGTGGTATTATTTTCGAGAAATAAATGAATTAATTTGGAGTATTTGAGCAGTCATCTTCAAGAAAACCACACTTTCTAAATGTAATACTTGTTAAAGTTAACATGCGATTTTCTTCCTTAATGAGTATATTACGATAGCGCTTAAAATAATTTTCACTCGATAACTATGTGAAATATAAAAATTGAATTGTTGTTGCCCTGGAGATCAGCAAATAGGTATCTACAACAATGTTTGCTGTCGGATGTGACTTTCAGTAATGAATTAATTGAATGCGTCCAGGTATTCACCTGGTATAGAACTATAAAATTTTTATCTACTTATTTTAATTTCTACTGATAGTGTTTCAATAATACTTTTCGTTTTATATTTACAGTGGACTTCTTATCCTTCTTGACCTTTTGATTTAATGCAACTGAACGTTAATAGCTAACTTAAATTTCTTTGACATTCTGATCTTTGTAATTATTTTGACTAAGTTCTTGCACCAATTAGAGTCTGTTGTCCTACCTATAGATATTTGTGTGTTTTAATAATGTTATTAGTCACACATATCATTACTGTGTTACACGGTGATTCCCACCAAACGAGCTAGGCTCGGGCCAACCATACGCTATTAAGATCGTTAGTGGAACATTTAGTCAGAGTCAGCGCAGATAATTTTGGAATTGAATGCTGGATGCTTACAAAATCCTGTGTTTACTTTTTAAAGCTAAGAGAACTGCATTTTCGTGAAGCCATGGATAAACGTATGATCTTTAAGTTATTTCAGAGTGTTATAGCGGCTCCATTCGTTTATATAGGGAAGTAAATTTCATGAACGAGATAGAGACAGGTTATTTAACATTCCAAATGACGAATGTTACTGTATTTTAACTACTTCATGAATATTTTGCTTCTTTTTGCAAACACAAGTGAAATTATGTAACTTCATTACACACAATTTAACGGTGACTAGAATTATAACAAATATTAGTCTTAACTGAATTGGAAGCAGCACGTCTATGAACTGCTGAAACTTTTGATTTCAGCTATTTATTGCAAATTTTGCTGACAAACATAACAGAAAATTACTTTAATACGCATAATTTTATTCCTTGCACTCATATGGCATCATATTTTGGCGAATTCTTAACCAGAAATGTATGGGATATCCCATTCCTTTACAACAGATCTACTCAATACAAGCAGCTTTACAGGCTCATGTATGGTTAGTTACTTTCGTTGGGAGGCGCTTTCAATCGTTTGTTTAGGCTTTAAAGGATTGTTCTTGTCACTGGATTAAGTTTTTCGGGTGTTGTATTAGTTCAGAATGGTGTAGACTATTTTACGTTGTTGGTTGTATATATATAAGAAAAGAGCTTGGTGCAGAACTAAATCATTCCTTGTTGGCTGTTCTATGTGTCAGTCATTTTTGAGATGTATTTGGGTGTAAAAGATGTTTTTCAGGAATATTGATTTATTAGAAGGGGGAATACGATGCCTGTTTGTGCTAGAGTGATTGTTAAACGTTGAAGGTTTGTGGTCTAGTGATTGACAGAAAAAGTTTCAGAAATACTGTCTGGTGGAGTATTCAATGCAAAAAGATGCTTCATCAATTGTTTAGTTGTTAGAGAGGGATCCACCAACAACAGATACCGAATTTGTCGCATGGTAGATAGCTTAGAACTTTAGCAGAAGACAGCGGTGATGGCTAGATTCGTTTGTTGCAGGTTAGTGTTGTAGTTCGGTTGCTGGGTTGGGGATGGCTGCTGTTACATAGAGTGTCACAGGATAGTTGGGATAGAATTTAAGTAAAACGTGTTTGAAATTAAAATATGCGATGCAGTGTCTGTTTCAAGCTGTGGCTGATGGTGTGTTGCGATAGATTTCTAAAGAAGTCGATTTTGGATTACGTTCTTGTGGTTGTAAAAGAAAGAAAGAATGAAAGAAAGAAATAAAGAAAAAACCTTTTTGTTGTGAACGTTAAAAAGTATTGCCCGGTTGATCGAGTGTTAGTGGTGTTTACCACTGATGCCATTAATTCAGATCTTTTAACTTATGAATGCATAGTAAATTCGAGAAATTCGTCACTTCAAGCCATGGGCATAAGGCAAAGTTACAATTTCTACTAGGTGGCAGTGGCGTTGTCAGAGCACTAGGGATAAAGGAGAAACTTGGCAAGAAAGAACTGAAGAACATATAGAGGAACTGTGTAAATCCTGTGACTGTACCTCATAAAGTGTGGCTAGTCGATGTTAAGCTAGATTTTGTAATGGAGGAGTTCCGTGTATACTACAACATCTTCTTGTAGGTGGCTACTACCTCGATTTAGGCATCCCACATGATTACCCAGGAATTTTTAACAAATTGGGAATGTGCAAGTACCTAGTATCCACCCATGACTTTCGCTTGGAAGAAAGCTGTATAGGGAATGGAAACGAGATTTTGAACACTGGAATCGATTGTTTAATGTGGTTGACGTGCAATTGCCAACAAAAAATATATAAACTTATTTGTCGAATCATGAATTCTGGTGACAATAAAATTATTGTAATCATTAAGTTTTATTTATACATCTTATAAAATAGGCTGTATGTGTGTATGTATTTATATATGTATGTATGTTCCACATCTCCTCCTAAACTACTGGACCGATTTCAACCAATCTTGGTACAAATCTTCCTTAATAACAGGCAACAATCGCTGTCGTGTAAGAATCACCTACGACACATACGTAAGGAGATATGGCGTCATAAACAATGAGATGCGCGAAAAACTGCTGCTTCAAACGACAATGCCGAGCATTTTCTCCTAAACCACTGGAGAGATTTCAACCAAATTTGGTACACATATTTCGTAAATAAGGTAACAACTACTGAAGGAGTACAAACCATGTACGACACATGATTCAGGAGATACAATGTCGTGAACAATAGAAATCGCAAAAAAACTGCTAAATAATGCGACGAGACTTTGTAATTACACTATGTGAGAATGGCAGTACTTGGAGACTTGCAATAATTTCAAACCTTTATTAAACTTTTTCTCGCAGACAACCACAGCAAAATAATGAAAGAAAAAAAGAGTCTCCCTTAGTACTTTTTCGCTGTCCATGGAGCAAAACTATGGCATTCGGTATAACGTTACAATTTATAATTTCTACACTACCAGTTGTACTCGCAGGAAATTTTGCAGACAGATTACACACTTAAAGCTGAATATACGTTCGAAATTGTATCACAGTACGACAAGTAGTTCATGAGATCAGTGGCGTAGCTATGTCACCATGGGCCCCGGGGCAAAAATGACATTGGGGCCATCTACACTAATACTGTACAGATGCAAAACTACTTCATCATCAGCTCCTTACCGCCCACTGGAAGACAATAAGACAAACCTAAATACCATTAAGTACATTGTTATGTGTCACGCAGCAGATAATGTTTAATCGTACTCTCTAATATAATTGTAAAAGTTTGTTTGTTATGCTTTCACGCAAAAAAATACTAGGTAATTTGGATGAAATTTTGCGGAGGGATAGAGATAGAGTTGGACCTGGGTAGGACATACAGATGAAAATGCCCCATGGGATATTTTTTCGTCAGCGGTGACAGCAGGCGGACTTTTGTCAGTGCTAACAATTCACTCTTGCTAAACTACTGCGCTGTTAGCTCATTTCGTTGATAGCCCACTCAAAGAAGAAAAATAGGGTAAATATTCCTGTAGGATGATTTCATCAAAAGTAAGTTGCCGGATTTTGTTTGATGAAACACTTTGGATTGAGCCGTGCCCCTACCACGCTTTTTGAAGTATATGTCAGTGTCTGGCTAGGAAAAAGTAATAAGTAAAATAACTAAGTCGATATTTTCGCTTATTATCGTGAGAGTGGGGCAGAGGGCAGCGTCTTGATGCACAATTCACTATTGAGACAAAGTAATTATTACATGAAACTTTCGTTTCGCCGCCGACCCGGGCCTCCAACAGCCTTAGTCCGCCACTGCGGGGGACCATTACTTTTTTTCCAAATTCTGCTTTCGTTTGCTTGAAGTAAGCTATTTAAGTACAAATAAGTTCAATATATTGCTATTTAGTACCTTAGCGTATGTTTTTATTTTATTTGTGGTTTTTTTTATATATATATTTTTTTTATTGAGTTACATGTGACTCATATGGCGCCAGAGTAAGGTGCTAGGTCTGTCATTTGCTATGTCGCTAATAATTTTGGGTTGGTACTCCTGTGAGTCTTTCATTCCACAATATTATTTGCGTACAGTTCCATTATTGTTTTTCTGCATTGTTACTGCAGTCTTTACTCAGTGTTGTTCAAAATGTTCAAATGTTTGTATAGCATATGGGACTTAACTACGGGGTCATGTCCCTAAACTTACAAACTACTTATAAACTACCTTATACTACAGACGGCACAAATATCCATGCCCGAGGGTGGATTCGAACCCCCGACCGTAGTGGCCGTGCAGACTGTGACTGGAGCCCAGTGCGGTGGCCTAGTGCGGCTACTGTGGGAAACTTGGTTTGAGAGGAAGCGGATATGATGAACGGTAGGGTGGGAGGGTAAAAACGTTAAATAAAAAATTCGACGCCCTACTACAAATTTTTTCGATCGTCGCTCACGAAGGCCAAGGGGCCCCTTGGAGCTCGGGGGCCCCGGGGCACTGCCCCGCCTAGCCCTATGATAGCTACGCCACTGCATGAGATATGAGCACGTAAAGAGTAACGTTCATGGAAAACCGCTCATCAAGCATCACGTTTTAATCTAGTACTTCTTTACTACTGATCATATTCGCAACAGATTTCACCGAAATACAGCACTTATACAAATCAATATATTCCTACAAAATTTTACAATTGTAGGCCTACAACATATCTGTACTAATAATAAATCTATAAATGTAGGCCTGTCGCTGTTCGGTTCAGTCTTCAAACCTACTGGGCGAATTTTCATGCGGTTTTTACAGGAAGTGAAGATGATGACTTAGTCCATTAAAAGCGGTAGTCAAAATACAAAGGATTGCAAAAGTGGTCTTGGCTACATTCCGTTATAGGAGTTGTTGATTAATTCAATTACATCGCCTCCTTTTCTCAAACAGAAATCTGTAAAACTCAAAATTTTTTACTTAACGATGTTATTTAAATAAAAAAAAGTATGTGTAAGCTTATGGATCCGTTGTACGAACTGTAATTTACCGATACTAAGAAGATTGAGTTGTGTGATTAAACATCGTGATTATTGATGTAACATATCGCTCTTTGTTAAAGATTAAATACTGGCGAGGACGCGCCACTGAGATAATTAGTTCTTAGTATTCCCTTGGTGTGCAAGTTGTTGTATAAGCGAAAAAAGAGAATAAATGAGAATGAAAATGATCTTACTCAATACACTACCGGAGTTTAAAGATTAGATTAGATTAATAATTGTTCTATAGATCATGAATAAGAGGTTTCGTAATGATGTGCAACGTGTCAGTTTAGTAAATGACGACACTATAAACATTTTTTATATTTTTAATTTTTGTTTTTTATTTTTTATTCTTTGTTTTCTATGTATTTACTCTTGTAAAATGACTAAGGTCTATGTAAAAATTCATGAACTGAGTAGAAGGAGTGTTCATCATAAATACTTCCAAATTATTTTTAAATCATGTTTAGATATTAGTCAGACATTTGATATTATTTGGTAAATGACCAAAGTCTTTTGTGACAGCATAATTCGCCCTCTTTTGTGCCGAAGTTAGATTTAACCTTGAATAGTGTACATCATCCTATCTCCTAGTGTTGTACCTGTGCACACTGCTATTATTTTTGAATTGGGATTGCTTATAAGAAATTTCATAAGAGAATATGCGTATTATGAAGCAACTGTGAACATCCCTAGACCTTAAAATAGGTTTCTGCAGGACGATCTTCGGTGAGCTACAGGAATTATTCTTATTATAAGCTTTCATGCAAAGAATACCTTTTTGGTTAAGAATTCGCCAAAATATGATGCCATATGAGTGCAAGGAATAAAATTATGCGTATTAAAGTAATTTTCTGTTATGTTTGTCAGCAAAATTTGCAATAAATAGCTGAAATCAAAAGTTTCAGCAGTTCATAAACGTGCTGCTTCCAATTCAGTTTCTCTCCAATGTACGCACCTGTATCATTTATAGGGGATTTATACATCAATCCGAAAGTTAAGGATTGAATTTTCTTGTCTTTTTAAGTTTTGTTTGAGGAAAGGAACTAACAATACTGCGAGTTTTCCAGTAGTGTTTAAAAGGCTTGTATCAAGATGATGTGACAGCAGGGGCGTATATAAAGAGGGGGGCGAAGCGCATGCCTCCCACCCCCCTCCCCCAATTAAAGATACAAACGAAAAGGTAAATATATTTCTATGATGCAATGTCAACAATAAAAAACTTTATCTCGGTAGAGAAAAAGGGGCTACGGTGCAAATTATCCTGTGAATATGAGGAACAAAACTGATACCAATTGGAAAGTAGACATGTTAGACTGAATATCTCTGACTCATATCCGTGGCTCCGAGAGGGCAATCTTCAGCTCACGTTGTCCAGCGATTGAGCAGTGGCAGTTATGTCTTGGAGTCAGATGACTGAACAGGGAGAGAGTTATGCAAGAAATAATGAAATGAAGTTAAAATTTGTTGGACGGGCTTAGCTCTTTGCCTTCTGTATTTTCTATTTATTTAACGATGTAAAGAAAATAATTGAATTGAACTTTTTATGGAACATGATGAATATTTGAGTAAGGAGGATTATAATTTCATTATTCTACATGTTGCATAGTTGTGATCCGTGTTTGTCGTTAAATACTTCATATCTGTGTCGATTTTGTCATTCGCCTAAAAAAACCTTCATTTCAAGACAACAAACGTATACTATATTGCCGCGAGAGACCACGAACACCAACTGCCGGCGTGGCGCAGGGGATAGCGTCACAGACTGCGGAGCAGAAGGTCGCCGGTTAAAACCCGCCAAACGGCAAAAATTTATTTCTTTGTAATTTACAATTCCAGAAGGTTCTACATCTTTCTTATCTTCACTTGTAAATTCTACTTGTTTCTTATGTTAACTGTTCTTCTAATTTCTGGTAAATTCTGTCTGTGTATAAATAGCAGAGCACTCTGCCTGAGAGGCAGTCAGTGCTGCGTGTATGTTGAGTTCGTAATAAACGTGCTTTCAGTATAAGTGCTGTGGTTAGTTGCCTTCGAAGTCAAGCCTACTTCCATTGCAACGTGAAATTGTTTGGTGGGGGCGCCGGGTACACTGTGCAACAGCTGCATCACTGTGGCTCCAATTAGGCAACGTAAAAGCCGTCGCTTACACGGACTGGAACCGGAATACAAGGGATACACCGAGTACATCCTTCCAAAAGTATGTATTATCAGAAGAACGATGGAGACGAAACCAGCAATAAGCCAGCTGCAAATCAGACAGCCGTCGGTGTCCTCTGGATATGCTGGACAGGACCCCAACAAATGGCTAAAAGGGTTCGACCGAGTCGCCAAGTACAACAGGTGGGATCATACGATGTGCTTGGCTAACATTTATTTTTACCTGGATGGAACAGCCCACCAATGGTTCGAAAACAACGAAGACAAGTTGAATGACTGGGAGACGTTCCAGAAGGAACTTAAGAAGACGTTTGGAGACCGCCAGCGACAAATCCGCTCGGTGGAAGAACAACTGAAGAACCGGGGCCAACGACATGGTGAGCCGACACAATCGTACATACAGAGTGTTTTGGCTCTATGTAACATAATAATCCGAACATGACTGGAGCGGACAAAATCACGCACCTGATGAAGGGAATTGCAGAAGATATGTACCAAGCTCTTCTGATAAAAAGACGTCGCTACGAAAGGAGAGTTCACCAAGTGGTGCCAGCGTATTGAAGAGATGCAACAAGGGAGGGTTGGACGCAAGAACTATGACAGACTCCCAAATGTAGTCCTTATGGCCGTTGTGGAAGACCAGCAGGACTTGGCTTCTCTCATACGACAAATCGTGAGAGAAGAATTACAACAGTGCATGGCAGCCGGGACTATTAGACCGAGCGAGCATCAGATTATGGCCTTGGTTTTGAGCCCTGTAAGTCACGAGGTAGCCGACGCCGCTGAGGACGAGGTATTTCAAACATTAGCTCCTGTCTGCCCCGTCAATCGCACCCGACGTGAAGAATGGCGTCGCCCTGCTATGACTTACGCTGCAGCCGCCAAACGGCAGCCCATGAACCGACCGACGCGACCACAGCCAACTCCCCCGGTAACTATGACGCCCCGCAGAAGAACAGACGTCTGGAGGACAGAAGACAACACACCACTGTGTTTCCACTGTGGACGCCCTGGACATGTCGTACGCTACTGAATACTGCAGAGAGAGGAGGCGAGTATTCGATGATTATTTTGCCAAAAGACGTCAGCCGTCGGAGCAGTTCTATCCAAGGCAGTCACCTGCTGATGAGTTCAGTCGACCTATGGGAAGAAGCCCATCACCGTACCATACCCCGACGCACCGCAGCCGTTCACCGTCGCCGTACAGAGGTACCAGCCGCTCCCCTAGCCGCCGCGCCCAGGAAAACTAAGCGAGGCGACCATCTACGTAGGTAAGGCCGCCGCAGATGAAAATCCTCCATGGACGACAGTCGCCAAGATGTCGGGAAATCTCATCGACGTCATAATCGACGGCCAACCTGTCCGGGCACTTGTTGATTCAGGAGCCTCTTTTTCTGTTAAAAAAAAAATGTTCAAATGTTTGTATAGTCTATGGGACTTAACTACGGGGTCATCAGTCCCTAAACTTACAAACTACTTATGAACTACTTACGAACTAGGACGGCACAAATATCCATGCCCGAGGGGGGATTCGAACCCCCGACCGTAGTGGCTTTTTCTGTATTATCGGATAATTACCGCCGCACACTAAAGAAGACAATGTTCTGTGATAAGGGAGCAACTGTGCTGAAGGTCGCGAATGGAAAGTACGTCCATCCATCAGGAACTTGTGTCGCAAGAATAACCATCAACAACAGGACGCAGCCGTTTGAATTTGTCGTATTAACAGAATGTAGTCACATTGTCATCCTCGTATGGGACTTCCTTCAGGCATCCCAAGCTATCATTGACTGTGGAAGATCTGAGCTGCAAATTGAAGAAGTTGTTCCGCCAGATACACATAATACTGAATTTTCTGGGAAGTTATTCGTCGTTGACAATGTGACGATACCGCCGCTGACAATGAGAAGATTTGCAGTCTCAAACATAGATGACTGGTTAAACTGTGAAGTTCTTGTTGATAGTAGAAAGCTTATCAGGCTCACAAAAGAAATTTACATACCAGTCACAAATTATTCCCAAGGGAATGTGTATGGCGACAGCTGAACCAATCCAGGACGGTGAGCTCAACGTCATCAATGAAGACCCATGCCCTGCTATTAGTACAGACAACACGCTGGAGGAAACAAACGTGGAACTGCCAATAGGGTCTGGACTGACCAAGGAACAGCGCCAGCGGGTGTTAGGTATACTACGCCATTTTCGGGTGCATTCACACCTCAGCAGGGGAAAAGTCAGACGAAACGGCCCACGATAAAGCACCGTATCAATACTGGGGACCATCCGCCAATTAGCCAGCGTTCGTATAGAGTGTCGCCAGCTGAAAGACGGATAATTCGGGAGGAAGTGGAGAAGATGTTGCGAGATGGTGGTCCTCGTAAAGAAGAAGGATGGCACGTGGCGATTCTGTGTCGACTATCGGCGGCTGAACAGTATCTCAAAGAAAGATGTCTACCCATTGCCGCGTATTGATGACACCTTAGACTGCTTGAAAAGAGCTACATACTTCTCAACTATGGACATGCAGACAGGTTACTGGCAAATCAAGGCTGACGAAGCTGACAGGGAGAAGACGGCTTTTATTACACCTGACGGTCTCTATGAATTTAAAGTAATGCCATTTGGATTATGTAATGCTCCAGCCACATTCGAACGCATGATGGACTACTTGCTTCGACACCTTAAGTGGACGACGTGTCTCTGCTATTTAGATGATATTGTCGTATTCTCGAAAACATTTGAAGAACATCTGAGTCGCCTGTCAACTGTGTTGAAGTGTGTTCAGGCTGCAGGTCTCCGCTTCAATCCAAAGAATTGCCTCTTCGTCGCCAAAGAGATAAAAATCATGGGGCACCTAGTCAACGGAGATGGTGTCCGTCCTGATCCAGATAAAGTAAGGGCAGTCACAGAATTTCCAACTCCTCAGCACATTCGTGATGTGAGAAGTTTTCTCGGGCTGTGCTCATACTACCGACGTTTCATAAAAGGATTTTGTAACAAGGCACGTCCATTACAAGAACTTCTGCAGGGAGACGCCAAATTTTACTGGGATGAGACAAAAGAAAGAGCTTTCCGAGCACTTAAGGAGGCTCTAACTTCCGCAGCAGTGCTAGCCTTGTACGACAAGAATGCAATCAACTTCACACAGACGCCAGTGGCTATGGGATTGGTGGAGTGCTTGTACAAGTTCAGGAAGGTGCCGAAAAAGTGATAGCCTATGCGTCAAGAGTGCTCTTAAAGTCCGAGATAAACTACTCTACAACTGAAAAAGAATGTCTCGCGGTTATTTGGGCTATCAACAAGTTCCGGCCGTATTTATTCGGCAAACCATTCACTGTCGTGACAGACCACCATTCTTTGTGTTGGCTGACTAGCTTGAAGGATCCATCAGGTCGACTAGCAAGATGGGTACTAAGACTCCACGAGTATCATGTCACAGTGGTATTCAAGAACGGGCGCAAACACAAGGATGCCGACTGCCTTTCGAGGAATCCATTAGTGGAACACAACAGCATTAATGAAATTTCAGCTCTAACTGAATTAGATGACGTTATAGCTGAACAGAGGGAAGATCCAACACTATTAAAAGTGATGCCTTGGAGAAAGGAGAATCGATCAATGGAGAGTTCTAACTTATAAACGGAACATTGTACAAGAACAACTACGATCCACTGGGCCCCAAATGGCTACTTTTTGTTCCAGCTCATCTCCAGTCAGCTATTCTCAAATATTTCCATGATGCTCCAATATCCTGTCATCTGGGATTCGTGAAAACCCTAGACAGAATAAGACGCAGGTATTACTGGAAAGGTATCTACCGATCTGTCAAGCACTATGTGAGTCACTGTAAACAGTGCCAGCGACGGAAGCATGTGCCGCAATTACCTACAGGACATCTCGTACCGATTCCGCCGGCAGCAGCTCCATTCCACCGAGTTGGGATCGATCTTTTAGGGAGGTTCCCGAAGTCGACAACCGGTAACCGTTGGATAATAGTCTGCACTGACTACCTCACACGCTACGCTGTCACCAAACCTGTGCCGACTGCAGAAGCTCCAGAGATCGCTAAATTCCTTGTACAAGACATTATTTTGAAGCATGGAGCACCACGTGTCATGATATCTGATCGTGGAAAAGTATTCCAGTCAAAACTAGTATTAGAGGTAATGTTACAGTGCAACATTGTCCACAGAATGACAACTGCATACCATCCTCAGACAGATGGTCTTACGGAACGTTTTAAAAAAACGTTAGCCGACATGCTGTCGATGTACGTCGATGTTGAGCAGAAGGATTGGGATACAATTCTGCCAGTTGTGACATTTGCTTACAATACCGCAAGACAAGACACCACAGGCTTCACTCCGTTTTTCCTGCTCCATGGCCGTGAATCTGAGACGACAATGGATACACTGTTCCCGTTCCAACCGGACGACACTCAGGATGACAATGTTAAACAGCTCATCACCGGGGTAGAAGAAGCAAGACAGCTGGCTCGCATACGGACACGGGACGCCCCGGAGAAGGACCGTCAGCGGTATAACGACAAGCACCGACCTGTTGTGTACAGCCCAGGAGATCTGGTGTGGATTTTTACCCCTGTACGGAAGGTTGAACTGTCAGAAAAGTTATTGAAGCGATACTTTGTTCCGTATCGTGTCATACGCCGCCTGTCAGACGTCACATACGAAGTTGAGGATTATGAGGCGTCGTCGAAACGTCAAAAACGAAGAGACATTGTTCACGTCCTGCGCATGAAGCCTTACTACGATCCTGAAGAGCAGGTAGACGACAATGGCTTCTTGTTCAAGGACTCTAAGGACGGTAATGTTACTGATGAAGCCACGACAGGAACGTCTGTCGTCGATAATCGCGGAGAAGGGAAGGATTCTCTTGATCTGTCATACAGAGGACCCATGACACGGTCAAGATCCAGGACATTGCAGCTGGCTCCACAGGGATCATAACAGCGGGTCGATGTTTCGCCAGGAGAGGGGGCAATGCAGCGAGAGACCACGAACACCAACTGCCGGCGTGGCGCAGGGGATAGCGTCACGGACTGCGGAGCACAAGGTCGCCGGTTAAAACCCGCCCAACGGCAAAAATTTATTTCTTTGTAATTTACAATTCCAGAAGGTTCTACATCCTTCTTATGTTCACTTGTAAATTCTACTTGCTTCTTATGTTAACTGTTCTTCTAATTTCTGGTAAATTCTGTATGTGTATAAATAGCAGAGCACTCTGCCTGAGAGGCAGTCAGTGCTGCGTGAATGTTGAGTTCGTAATAAACGTGCTTTGAGTATAAGTGCTGTGTTTAGTTGCCTTCGAAGTCAAGCCTACTTCCATTGCAACGTGACAATATTGTGTGATAGTGAATTCGCGTGGCGCCTCCGCGAATACCGTAGTTAGTGTTATCTGACAGTAATATGGATAGCGAGTGCACAGGCAGCTTATTCTTGCGCACAGGTAGACCATAAACAAGGACAGTGGTAATAGATGAGATCAGGAATTAATGTTGAACCTCCATATTGTTGTCAGTCATTTCTGAACATATCTTTTATCTTACTGTTTAAGTCAAGTTTAACATTTATAACCAGAGGTCAAGATGCTGAACACAGTTACAGGATCTGAACTTGCTTTGTTGTGTACTTGCATTTATTGTTTGCTTTTCAAAGTCTACTTTAACCAACGTCATAACTGATTAACGAGTTGTAGTTGAAGTGCAGAATTAGTATCAGTCCTATACATACACACAACAAACAATCGTATTACACACCGCACGTGCAAACGTGTCTGAGAAGTTACCAAAGAGGTGTCAGACAACATATTAATAAGCTGAAATTGCCACTCAAATATTTGATAATTAATTTTGCTATAAAATTTCTTTATTAATTAAAAGTTCCTACAACATCGATAAAGTTTTTAAGATTATTTACAGGCGATTCTCTCTTAGTAAATGCAATACAATTACTATTATTACCGTCATTTATACTTTTTATTACCTACTTTGATTCAGAAGAAGCATAATTATTATTATTATTCTCATTACTATAGTTCTTGAGTTTGTATTAGCAACTTTCAAAATGTCAGGGCTGTCTATACAGCGTGAATCACCTAACACTTGCACCGCAAATATTGCTGAAACGGAAAGTGAGATTGGTAGTCAAGGACTCGTATTGTTATCCAATAAACAGTGAAAAAATATGAGACTTTAACTTTTCCCGGCGTAATGAATGTTCAAACAACTTACGGGTATGCTGCCGGGTGACGTCGTCGACAACCGCCGATATTTTGGCAGGAGAACACCCTGCCATTCTCAAGGCACAACTGCACTTGAGATTAAGTTTGGTTTCGAGTTAACAAATCTTTTTCGACATGTGCTGACTTCCACTTACTTTTTATTCAATGGTCAGTACTATTAACAAACTGATGGAGTTGCAATGGGAAGCCCGTTGTCACCTATTGTGGCCAATTTGTTTATGGAGGATTTCGAGGAACGTGCTTTAACGTCAGCGACTCTGAAACCTGCGTGTTATCTCAGATATGTAGACGACACTTTTGTTGTTTGGCCACATGGTAGTGAGAATTTAAACGGTTTTTTGGAACACCTAAATTCAATCCACTCAAATATTCAGTTCACAATGGAGGTGGAAAAGAATTGCTGTCTTCCTTTCCTTGATGTGTTGGTCAGAAGGAACGTTGACGGTACATTGGGACATTCTGTTTATAGGAAGCCTACTCACACTGATTTGTATCTGCGAGCTGATAGTTGTCACCATCCAGCTCAGCGTGAAGGAGTACTTCGTACCTTGGTTCACAGGGCGCATGTCATTTCAGACCCTGAAAGTTTGTCAGCTTAGTCGTCCCATCTCGAGGAGACCTTTCGTCAGAATGGTTATAGTGAGAGACAGATAAAACGAGCATTGCGCCATCAGCCTTCTGTGCAACAGGTGAGTGACGATAGTAATGAAGTGGCACCTAAATCTATGGCCTTTTTGCCTTACGCAGGAAGTATTTCCAACAAGATTGGTCGTATTTTGCGGAAATATGATGTGAAATGTGTTTTTAGACCACCTTCTAAGATAAAGGCCCTGTTGGGGTCCGTAAAGGATGATCTTGGTTTATGTAATATCGTATTCCTTGCAGTTGTGGCATGTCATATATTGGTCAGACAATCAGGACTGTGGAAGACCGGTGTATTCAACATAAACGTTACACGCGCTTACAACAGCCAAACAAATCAGCTGTTGCAGAATACTGTCTTCGCACAGGTCATCCTATGGAATACAACAACACGGAGATCCTGGCATGCACTTCCACCTACTGTGATAGTGTTATTAAGGAAGCTGTTGAAATTAAACTAGCAGGCGACCTTATAAACATAGATATAACAGTCACTCTCGATATTTTTGATGTTTGGTGATCTTTGGTTGTGTTGACTCTGCTGTGAGTTGTACTGTGTGTGTTATCTTCCTTGTTTACCATTTGCAAACCGAGATGAACATTGCTTCCGTAAGTGCAGTTGTGCCTTGAGAATGGCAGGGTGTTCTCCTGCCGAAATATCGGCGGTTGTCGACGTCACCCGGCAGCATACCCGTAAGTTGTTTCAACAGTGCAAAAATACTTAGAAAGTCTATTTTTATGCAAACATACAATTTTTGAAATGGAACAATAGTCGTTTCTATGATGTACTAGTATTTTTTGCACCAGCTGTGTACAAAGTAGTTTGAATGACATTTTTATGACGTAAAATTTGGCAGCTACAACCATTCAAAGTTTTGGGGGCTGAGGCTACAATGCGTAAATGACTGGCTGGTGGTCATGAGACAGTGGGCCGTGCCCCAGGGCTATCCACTCGGCCAGTCAGCTACCCTATCGCAACGTGCGCCTCCGAAACACTGAACGGTTGTTGCTGCCAAACTAAACGTGATAAAAATGTTATTCAAAGGGCTTTGTACATAGACGGCGTCAAAATTTCCAATGCATGATAGAAACAACCATATAAAAACTGTATGTTTGCTTAAATAAATAGTTTCTAATATTACTGTTTGTAGGCTAAATATACGAGCCCCTGACTACCAATCCATTCTGTGAAAACCGCACGTCAATCGCACTTTTCGTTTCAGCAATATTTGTTGTGCAACTGTTAGGTGATTCATCATGTATAAAATTAGTTACCTGTATCTTGTCTATATTCACTACTGCTTGACAGGCCCAGCGTAATGTTGAGAACGTACGCAGAGAGCAGTGCCACTGATAGGTACATTTCCACTGTATGCCGCTATCAGATGGACAGCGGGCCCTTTGGTAGATCCCTGTGGAACCTGGCAGAGGGCTGCCCTGCGCTGGCGGCATTGTTGGTGGGCTACAAATCCGCCGGTCAATACGGCAGTGGCAGCGTGTGTGGTGGTGGTGGGGGGGGGGGAGGCCCGCGGTGCTAATTAGCGGGATCCGGCGGCTAATCGCCTGCCGCCACTTACCGGACACTTGCCGGGCGCTCAGCCGTCTGCCCCACCACAGGTGCCACAGCCTCCCACAGCTTTCAACGTCGAAAGTCTTGGGGTGCCTCCTGATACTGTGTCGGCAGAACTGCAGCAACACGTCTCGTGGACTCAAAAAGTATATTATGGTTTGACGCCATCACACAACTATACTATGGACGAAACTTCCACTCTGCAGCGGAGTGCCAAATGTACATTTCGGTCTTCAGCTGTAACTTTCGGGCAAACTGCTGATACTTTGTTTGCCACTAATTTGAGCATTTCTCTCTGTGCATTTGTAACGTCTCAGCTGCGTCCACCTAATCCTCGATGGGCGAAGTTGCCGTTACATTCTATTTTATGCTTAATCATTTAATAATTGTTCCAATTATTTGCGGACAGTTACTAGGTTGATCCCTAACAGAGAACTTTGTTAACTTCGCCGGCCGCGGTGGCCGAGGGGACTGGGGCGCTTCAGTCACGGTCTGCACGGCCACTACGGTCGGGGGTTCGAATCCCCTCTCGGTCATGGACATTTGTGCCGTCCTTAGTTGTAGGTAGTTCATAAGTAGTTTGTAAGTTTCGGGACTGATGACCCCGTAGTGAAGTACCTTAAGCTTAACAAACATTTGAACATTCGTTAACTTCCTTTATTATGGAACGACAAATGTTAAAAACTCTTCCCTTTAAACACACTGATTAAATAACTGCGTGTCACTAAGATGAATGTCTACAAGTCCACACTGAAACATTTCAATATGCAACTTCAACCCGTATGCGATACGACGGAATGGCAAAACCTTTAGCCACCACTAAACGCAGGTTGCAGGTTACGAACTCACTGCCGACATGCTACCGCCTCGCTCTGCGGTCGGCGGGAGACTGCCGCACACCGGCCAACAAACAAAGAACATTCCAACCTAAGCATTGTTGCCAGCAGCTCTCGCTGCACGCCAGCGATAACTATCGTTCGACCAAACGTACCAAAGAGGTTACTAACCTAAAACCCTGTATCCTCACACATTCTAGAAAATATATGATGCTTTCATTGAGTATCTGCAATCACCGTCACATACAAAGATCACGAATAATGAAACTTCCTGGCAGATTAAAATTGTGTGCCGGAACCGGGACTCGAACCTGGGACCTTTGCCTTTCGCGGGCAAACGCTCTACCGACTGAGCTATCCCGACACGACTCACGATGCAGCCTCACAACTTTACTTCCGCCAGTACCTCGCCTCCTACTTTTCAAACTTCAAAGAAGCTCTCCTGCGAACCTTACAAGACTATCACTCCTGGAAGAAAGGATATGGTGGAGACATAGCTTAGCCACAGCCTAAGGAATGTTTCCAGAATGAAACTTTCGCCGGCCGCGGTGGCCGAGGGGACTGAGGCGCTCCAGTAACGGTCTGGACGGTCACTACGGTCGGGGGTTCCAATCCACTCGGGCATGGATATTTGTGCCGTCCTTAGGATTAGCTAGTTCATAAGTAGTTTGTAAGTTTAGGGACTGATGACCCCACTGTCAAGTCCCATAGACTTAACAATTTCAACTTCCTGAAAGATTAAAATTGTGTGTATTGTGAGGCGGCATAGTGAGTCGTTTCGCGATAGCACAGTTGGTAGTGCTATTGCCCACGAAAGGCAAAGGTCCCAGGTTCAAGTCCCGGTTCTGGCACACAATTTTAATCTGCCAGGAAGGTTTTTTGAAATAAATATTTGGCATCGTCCTTACTTGCTAGATATGTTTTTCCAGTGACTGATCGTTACTGATTGATGGAGTTAAGTGTATATGATGCTGTGAAGTCTAAAGGCTCTGTTACAAGAGGATTACTGATTTATCGATCGGACCAGGGTACATCAAGAACCTGTCAACCATAGAGAGGAACAGCATTAATTAGCTTCCCTAAATTAGCCGCTAATTCCGAATGCACTGTTACACGATTATAACTGGTTTACTGACCGCACAAGGATACATCGAGAGACACTATCAACCATAGAGTAAGAACAGCAGAAATTATTTAGTTCACAGTCTGCACGAAAAAGGAAGTCCGTCACTCTACGTGATTCGATTTTCAAACAGTAATGCTATGTTGAGAACGAATATCTAGCGCTTTGTTCATTATAACTTAACGTTGGTTGTCCGTTTTTTAATTTATTGCCAAGAACTGGGTAAAAAAACCGGTACGACTACTTCCTGTAGTAGTAGTTCAAAATGTATTTTTTGTGAATAATTAAAAAAAATTAAAAATAGTAGACCCTAATATTTAGGGCTATTTCTAAAATTTTCACTGCTGTGAAATATTAGGCCATCGCAGTAACTAAGAAAAGCGATCAGTGATAATTTAAGAACAATCCCGGTCGTCAGAAACGCACAACAAACGCGTGGCATAAGAACTTAAGGACTGGTGCAGCTACTGAGGCATCGATGCACCTTTTGCAATATGGCGTGGCCTATTAGACGACGCGCGTCCACCGGCAATGTACGAGACTTGCCTCCGTCTGGTCATGCGGCAGTTCCTTGCTGTCGTCGCCAATTATGTATATAACGAGATATTCGTATGCGCTGGCTCACAAGTCCAACTTACTACGATTGGTTGGCTCAATATTCGTATTGCCGGATGGAAATACTCGGCGAGTAAATCTGTATGCTTCGTATATCGTCTTCTACGGACTCCTGGCGAGGCTTACACACACTCAAGAAGGCGAAGTATTGGGAGGGGATGTTGCAAAATATGGAAAGACTAGTGATTTGTCGTATAACGTAAATTTACCTGAATTTTAACTAAATTTCTTAAGTTTCGGTTTCGGCCAAAACTAGAAGAACCGAAAATTCGAATACGGTTTCTGTTTCGACCACAAAATATGTTTCGGTCGAACTTACTGGAAATAATAGCACTAAAAAACCGAAAACCGGTTATTTAAAAAACCGGTTATCTTGAGTAATTTTAACAGTGCGGTTAAACTGGAGATGAAAAGAACCGCTATAACCGAAAACCGGTTGTTTCAGCAATAACCGCCATCCCTACTACAGCGCATGTGTGGAACTGCAATCGCAGCGCTGCAGCGGAGATAAATTGAAACGGAACTTACTTTCTGGACGCGCCTCGTATTTCCTAGTGGTCCTCTCCCTGTGATAACCTACGAGCTCCACACTTCTAAATTGTCCTGATGCTTGAAGTGGTCGGAGAACTGGAGCAGCACCTAAATCACCTCTCGTGGAAGGCAGGGCCAAATGAAAGTTTCACTTCACTTCATAATCGCTCCTCGACCTTTTTTTCAGCGTCTCTCGGATAATGCGACCACTTCAGAGGAGTTCTCTGCTCCGGCAGCAACCTGCGCTCAGATTGCAGTCAGGCTGGGGGTTCATGAAGGCGTAATTTGTCCCCCGCTGCCACCTGTTCTCGGGGACCGCGCACTGCACTACTCGGGCCGGGCTTCGCTGCCTTATTGGCCGCTGTATGCTGATGTCGATGCTGATGCCGCCCGTGCAGCGGCCGGGCCAGAATTTAGATTAGCGGCGGGCGCCGGGCCGTGCACCGGCCTGCAAGAATTCAATTTCTGCCGGGGAGCGGGCGTAATATTCCTGTCACGGAACGCCGCCCGGGCAATTTGTGCTGCTCGCCGGGTTTTAGGCGGCGGCGGCAGCGGCGGCTAAAAGGGAGGAAAGCAGGCAGGCGGCTGCTTGGCCCACACCTGCCGCCCAGACCAGACCAGACACACGCGCGCCAACCGTGTCGCCTCGCTGCGCCCCACTGCGCCCAGGGGACCTCGCGACCCCAGGAGTAGGGTTGCCAGATCTCCGGGCGCCGCCCGGAGTGCCCGGATTTGGAATGAATTCTCCGGGTGTACGGGCCAATGACTCTCATCTCCGGGCTTGAATGTAACCTTCATCTTAATTTTTTACGACGCTTTTTAAGTACTATGCTCATGTAGCGACGATCTACATCGAACTTAACGTAACTTAAACTAAGGACGAACACAACAGCCAGTACTTTACAGTAAATGTATAACAACAGGCATCTCTTTTATTACAGTAATAATCTCGTATTTATCTCTCATAGAAAGGACAGCACTATGACGTTTAATCATTTTATGGCCCGAAGTTTACTTCTTTGCGCGGCAGCAAGTGGTCGTAAAAGGGAGCAGACGGTAACTGTGCCCCTTCACATGGAGCCAGTGAGAAGCTCTTCTCGGTGGCGCGCGATCCGTCACAGTGCGCGGAGCCACAAGCGGCAGCTCTTGGAAGGCGCAGCTGTCGATGTGAGCAGCTTTGATGCTGCCGCCACTTCTGCTGCCACGCCGACTGAAGTGTGCCTATTGTTGACCCACAGCAACTGGCGGCCTGGCCGGTCAGCTGCGGCATATGAAGGCCACCCCTAGCAATCTTCCACCGGGGGGGGGGGGGGGGATACTTGCTGGGAGGGAGGAGATGATTAGGTTTTTTTTTTTTATTTTATTATTTTTTTTTTTTAAATTCACGTGTAATCCTGGTTGGTGGAGGGGAAGTTGGTCGCAGTTGGGTGGGGCGGGGGAGGGGTGAGTCATTGTCCAAGGGGAAGGGGGGCAATGTCTGGTCTCCGGGCCTGCCTCGAGTTCAGTCTGGCAGTCCTACCCAGGAGTGGGACACGGCGAGGCACCGGAAAAGAAACAAGTTGCGACTCAGGCTGTAGGGGAAAAGCGAGCCTCCTTCCAGCTCTTTCTTTAGACCTGTAGCGGCCTACATAGGACCTACAGCAGTACACCAGCAGAGATTAGTCACTATTAAGACTCCTAAAGGTAAAGCAGTCAACAATCCGAAGATTGGTTTGAACACCACAGTGCTTTACAAGGCATTGTCCTGTTTGGAGGTGGTATGCCGTTGCCTTCCTCCGACCTTCGAACTGACTTACCCAGTCAGTTATAGGGGGACCTACAGTTTAACGTGGGTTCCGTACCACGGTGCTACTCGGTATTTTTCACATGAGCAATACTGCCAGAGGTGAAAGGAGTGGAACGTGACAGATAAAAATCGAGATCGGGATCGAACCCGCGACCTTTCGATTTGTAGTCTGGCACGCTACCACTGTGCAACCGAGGCGTATTAAGACTCCTAGAAACCCAAAAATAACTATACTCCATTCACAGAAACGAGAGACGTACTGTAAACACGGCAAGGCGTTTGACCACAGCGCTGCCGTCGAGGGGTGTACAAGGCAGGGGCGCACAGTCAGCGTGGCCGTCTCCGTTGCAGTTAGAATTGGTCAAAACGATTATTTTTTAAGAATCGATTCTTGTGATTCAATCCCACGTTGTGAATCAACTCCTGCGATTCGTTCACGATTCTTTCGCGATTCTGTAGTCTGCATTGGCGCGATTCTTACTTCTGCATCTTGCTCATATATGTTAATACATGTCTGTGCGTTTTGCATCTGTTCCTTCGATTCGTTCACGTTTCTTTCTGGTATGCGACAGCACGATTCTTACAAAATGCCGAAAAGCTGACAATATGGGTATCGGATTTTTTAATATTTATGTTGCGTAAAGTTCAGACATAAAATAATAATGAGGCAAATCCATTCGATTCAGCTCTCAAAAATTCTCGAAAAAATAGTCTGAAGTTTTGCGAGCGGTTATAAATACATATTACACTACCAACTATTTCTGCTTCAGCATGGCTCATTCAAGTTTATTAAAATGTTTCTTTTTTTGTAAAATCGGTTTCTTTCAGACAAGCTGATAACGTAAATACCAAAACGATGAAAAAGATTGTTGAGAAGGCTTTAAACACATTTAAAATCGCGTTTTTATATAAAAAGAATATTTTTGTAAAACTGAGTTTTTACAAAAACTACAGCTACGTAGATGAACTCGAAAAGCTTACACCTCTCTAAACACAAAATATAATACAAATCGTTACAGCCGTTTCCGGGATACGTGAAATATAAATGTGTAAGGATTGCTCTTTTAAATACATAATATGTAAACTGTATAAAAACGTATATTAGTATGTATTGGCAGCTGTGTATTTCGCTGCGTTTTGTTTCTGTCATCTTTAATTCGTGAATAGGCTAATAATTAACAACCCACGATCTTCGTTCTGTGCTTCCTTTGTTCACACGCATTCTGTCTTTCGTAATTATTCGGCCCGATTTGCCACTTGCTTTCGAATTATGAATCGTTGGATCTTGGAGTCGTCACGAGACAGGAGGCGATTCTATTGAACGACGATTCGTCCCCCCTCTTCTCTCCGGAATTCGACAAGATTCGGCAGTCGCCTTCGGATCGTGAATCGTTGGAACTTAGAATCATCACGAGACGGACGATTCTTTTGAACGACGATTCGTCCGAATCACGATTCGATTCTTAAGATTCTTTATTTGTATTCGTTCAAATGAACGACTCATTGACGAATCGCCACAACTCTAATTGCAGGTGTGAGCTCGTTAGTGCGCGTTGTACAGCGGGATCTATTAAGTTCATACCCGAATTAACGTCTGGGAAAATGACACCATAAAGTCCGCAAAACAAGCGTTTCTGTCCGGATTATCCACCGGAGACAAGGGCCCATCAGGTGAAGGGAAACGTCTGATTATCGCACACATAGGCAGCAAAATAGCGTTTCTTGGATGTCTGTGGACTTTCGAATCCAAGAAAAGTGGAGGTTATCACGAGGAGATGTGCGACGAAACATTCGATAAGTGGATTCAAGCTGTTCTTCTTGGCTTAAGGAAAACGCAGTATTTGTTCTTGATAACGCTCCGTGCCATTATCGTAGAAAAGAAAATGTTCTCAATGTTAATTCCAATAAGCACGAAATATGAGAATGGCTAAAATCTAAAAATATCTATTTTGAACATAGTATGTTGAAGAAAGAACTTGTAGATATAGCTAAAAATTACTGAACAGCACACAAAGTATACACGATAGATGAAATGGCGTAGAATTCAGGGAAAACTGTTCTTAGCATTCCCCCATACCGCCGTGAATTAAACGCCATCGAGTTAGTGTTGCGTCGAAAAACAAAACATACAAAATGCCGGAAGTTAAAGAACTGCTAGAAGTAGGGTTACCAGGTTGAGCTCGAGGCTGGCCCGGAGACCAGACCTGCCCCCCCCCCCTTCTTTGCCAATGACTCACCCCCCCCCCCCCACCCAGGATTACACGTGAATTGTAAAAGAAAAAAAAAAAAAAAAAAACTAATCATCTCCTCCCTCCCAGCAAGCAGCAAGTATCCCCCCACCCTCCCACCCCCACCCCGCCGCCGGTGGAACATTGCTAGGGGTGGCCTTCGGTTTCTCACATCTTCACCTAATATGTTCCACCTGTAATTCGTTGTTACCCCATCATTTGTAGGGCGACAAGGAAATCCAAAAAATTCCAGAAAAATAGAAACACCGCAATAACAACTTAAGGTGTCACACCACGGAGATCGCATTGTAAGCTTTGTTTACCATATATACTGTTCAAATGTTCAAATGTTTGTCAAGCTTATGGGACTGAACTACGGGGCCATCAGTCCCTAAACTTACAAACTACTTATGAACTACTTACGAACTAGGACGGCACAAATATCCATGCCCGAGGGGGGATTTGAACCCCCGACCGTAGTGGCCGTGCTGACCGTGACTGGAGCGCCTCAGTCACCTCGGCCACCGCGGCCGGCTATATACTGTCAACTTAACACAAAATAAGCTCATGTACCATTATAACCGTTTGTAATTCCCCCTTGTGATTTTGTGTAAATTCTGTCACGCAGATAATCTGAAGATGCCTTGCTAAAGGGCGAAACGCGTCATTAACTAATAAAAAAATTGCAATGACGGTTTGAAGGAATACAAATAATAGACGTCGCCAGTTGACACGTTGCAGCAACAGTGTTTGCTTAATAATGCGCTAGCCGGTTACTACCGACGCAACAATGAAACGTTTTCAGAGGAAGAATAGAAAAGTAGCGATTTGTTGCAATAAGAAATTGACATTTATATAAAGTTATTCATAATTACTAGAGAGGAGCCGGCCGGGAATGGCCGAGCGCACTGGGGCGTCTTGCCACGTTGCGCGAGGCTGCTTCCTACAGAGGTTCGAATCCTCCCCTAGGGCATGGATGTTATGTTCGTCCTTAGTTTAAGTTAAGTTAAGTTCGATGTAGATCGTCGCTCATGAGCATAGTACTTAAAAAGCGTCGTAAAAAAAAGTTAAGATGAAGGTTACATTCAAGCCCGGAGATGAGAGTCATTGGCCCGTAGACCCGGAAAATTCATTCCAAACCCGGGCACTCCGGGCGGCGCCCGGAGATCTGGCAACCCTAGCTAGAAGAAGCAGTAAGAACAAATACTGCAGAAGATTCCAGCAAGTGCGTCCTCCATGTCGTAGAAAAAATTGAAATTCGAATGTCGAAATTAAGACTGCATTATAGAGAGGAGCGGTTTGTTATGAACCCCAATGAAAACAGTTCAAATTCGACAGAGTGAACCTTGTTTCGTTGTCTATTAACATTATTATTTCTGATATTGTTATTAAAAATTGATTTTGTTTGAATGGAGCGTTTTGTTAGGAACCTGAATGAAAATAAATCATCTTCAACAGGAACAACTCAGTTTCATCATACTTTTAACATTATTGTAACTGCCTTTGAATCTTCAATGTCGTCTGTGTGTTTTTACGCTTTATTCCGTTACATTGTTGCCCAGGTTTCTGACGGTCCGTTGTGACGTCAGCTCAGCACTCAACCAACGCCGGCAGCTGCAAAGCGTGCGTCAAGGATTTTATATACCCCTTCGTATCACGTGAACACCGAATGCTTTCGCTGGAAACGAGTGTAGTCGCTCAGGTGACACTGTTTATGTTTCGTCCCAACTCTCAGCGAATATACTATAGACTCACTAACGGTTCTTCTGTCGCGGGATAATTTGAACCTTCGGCCGGCTGCCATGATAGGGGTAAGAGTCAGGTAAATACGAGTGTTGTTAGGTAGATACTGCGGTATGTATACCCAATTAATAGTCAAGTGTGTATTGATTACTGCAGTGTACATGAAGCACGATGGTAAAGAGCTGCTCAGCCTTTATCTGCGTAAATCGATTTAAGAAAGAAACAAAAAGAACTAATACAGTATTCCCATTTATATTTCTCAGGAATACAAGTATTCCTACTACTTGTGCTCAACAGGATGTCAGTCAAGACAAATTGTATTTTGAATGAAATAAATAGCAGTCTTTTACAATACTGCTAGCTCTTAAAAACGAGTCGCTTTACGCAGTACTGGTGGACAGGAAGTTTAAAAAGTTTCATTTTATTTATGTGTAAAATGACTATTGGGGGCACGAGAGCAGTTACCTCACTGTAGTTAGAATTTTTGTTTATGAAATTAATATTAGCAACTTGCAACACAGAATTTAAAGGTCACCTGTTTTACGTATAGGTATAACAACTGAAAGGGGTTTGCAGAAAGGTGTGTAGTTCCACATATGAATGACACATAGGCACACTATATGCACATTGTGAAGTTGAACTCTGTGGTGACTTTTGAGCAGTTCTCGCTACTGTAAAGTATTTGGTTTACAGCATTAAACATGCTAATATTCGTGCTAGATACCCTAATGCTAAATGTTACATGGGCTTAGTTAAGAAAAAGTTATGGCATGCTTCGTGTTCTTAAAAGAATTTGGTAGTGGCAGGTTGCTGTATTCGCAAGGTAAGAAGCTATTTTACAGTTATGTATCTGATGGGATATTTCATTTTCACAGTCGATTTTTAACATTAGCTGTTTCGGGCAGCCCTATTTCATTTTTGATGGTATAAAATATTTAAATATTGGAGAATACAGCAGGCACTCAAACAAAGACGTAAAGTGTTGTGAAACTCTTCCGAAATTAATGTTTGTACACAAGTTTCACCGTCGTAGAATACACTGAGAAAGTGCCAAAAAACTGTGTCTGACGATAAATTCCTTTCACATGCTACACTTAGAACGCTAAAATATAAATGTTATAATTCGGTTTAGTTAGAAAGAAGAAAAGCTGTTGGCCGATTCCTATACCGTATGTGTAATAAATTTATACACAACCGATAGTTGCTGTATATTCAAAGAGTCTGAAGCTGTTTTGTAGTTATATATTTAAATGAGACATAGTTCGTGCGACTTAACTTTAATGAATACACACGCTACTCAGAAGACTCCTACGCACATTTTAAGTTCGCGCTGAAGTTTGCTACCATAATGGTCGCCGAGGCGCTCTTCAAGTTGCCTGCTGTTCGCAGTCTGGGGCTTACGGAATTGTGGCGCCTTGTATAAACCCGAGGTGAACTATCCGCCATTTTTTCCCCAAGCTGTAGGAGTTATCACGTCCCGGACGAAGCTCACGCGTTATCTCGCGTTTCATTCAACTCACACTCGCGAACTACTCACTGTATCTACGTGAAACTTCCAACAATGTCTTCATTAAGAACTACACTACATTTTCATTTTAGTTTTATTTGTGGCAATATATATATATATATATATATATATATATATATATATATATATATATATATATATATATATATATATATATATAACAGCAATTCATATATAAATGAATTGCTGTTCGTTACTGTCGCTAAAACTCGACAACGGCTGAACCGATTGGGTTAATTTTAGTCTTGAAATATTCGTGTAAATCTAGGGAAGGTTTAAACGGTGATAAAATGAGGAAACGTTGTCGGTAAAAGAGGAAAATTGGGAAAATCTGAAACAGCTTTTTCCAGTTCGCTATCAGTACCGTTCGTCCAATTTTGATGTGCAAATGTTCAAATGTTTGTAGAGCTTATGGGACTTAACTATGGGGTCATCAGACCCTAAACTTACAAACTACTTATGAACTAGCTAATACTAAGGGCGGCACAAATATCCATGTCCGAGGGGGGGATTCGAACCTCCGACCGTAGTGCCCGTGCAGACCGTGACTGGAGCGTCGCGTGCCCATGCGTGTAACATGACCCCACCATCTCAGTCTGTTCGCAATAATTGCTTCATCTATGGCGTTCATTCCCAGTTTTTCGTTGATTTCCTCATTATCGAAACCCTCCTGCCATTGTTCCCATCTATTACTACCTGCAATCATTCTTGGTACTTTCATATCTGAAACCTCTACCTTGTGAATAAGGTAACCTGTATCCACCTAACTTTCACTCCCGTACAACAAAGTTGGTCGAAAGATAGAGCGGTGCACTGCTAACTTAGTCTTGGTACTTACTTCCTTCTTGCAGAAGAGAGTAGATCTTAGCTGAGCACTCACTGCATTACCTTTCCTGCACCTCGATTCCAGTTCTTTCACTATGTTGCAATCCTGTGAGAAAATACATCCCAGGTACTTGAAACTGTCTACCCGTTCTCTGTTCCTCCTATTTGGCACTCATTCTATTTAAAATTCTTTCCCACAGACATTACTTTCGTTTTGGAGATGCCGATTTTCATATCATAATCCTTGCACCTCTGATTAAGCTCTGAAATATTAGTTTGCAATCTTTCAATTTAATCGGCCATTACAACTAAGTCATCCGCATATGCGAGACTGTCAATGAAATTCTTCTCGGTATGGGACCGTGTCGTTATTTAAAAAAAAAAAAAATAATAAAAATAAAAAAATTGCCGACGTTTCGACCAGTGTTGCAGGCGGCCTTCTTCAGGGTCTGTGTCTGACACAGTCGTAGATTTTATAAAAATGACGACGCGGTCTCAGTCATATCCCAAAGGATTTTACTGACAGTGACAACGCTTCTCTCTGTATTAGGTACCTGAATAAAAGGCATTGCCATTTACTTATTTCAATATCAAGCATTATGGAAGAATAAGCCATAACGCCCAAAAATCACTTCATTGCCTCCAAATTTTCTTTGTTTCTCCTAATTGCCTGCCCATGGTTTACCTGCAAACGTTAGTATAATAACTACTCGTAATCACACTTGAACAAAACTAATCGCGTGTTGTTTGCAAACATCAGAAACAAAAGAATAACGACCATTGCATTCGAAGGATAGTCAACACACTTGGGTAGAAAAAAAATCCGTAAAGTGCAATGTGGGGGGGATATAAAGATCTAAAAGTATGCACAAAATTGGTTTACAGAAAAGTGAGGCGTAACACATAAACACACGTGGAAGGAAAAAAGCTCTTTAAATGCTCGAAAAATGTTTTCAGCAAAACCATTTGCCGAGTACTCAAATAAAAATCGAAATATAATAACAGAAATTCGATTTTTTTCAACCTAAACTACGGTGTGTTTACGTTAATATTTTTAAATGACTTGCCATTCTATATTCACGAAGATGCTATGCTTATTCTTTTGGCTGTCCCTGACAAACGGGAATTAACTGGTGAAATCTTAAATGATGTCTTTTAGAAATTTATTGAGTGGTTCTCTACATATGGACTCTCATTAAACTTTGATAAAACCTAGTATGCACAGTTTCATGTAGTAAATCGCATGACACTATTAATAAATTTAGACTTTCAACAGAAATCTGGAGCCAGGATGGAATATTTAAAAAATTTTAGTGTTTGTATTGACGAGGGATTGAATTGGAAGGAACACATTGAAGATCTGCTGAAACGTTTGAGTTCGGCTACTTACGCCATCAGAGTAATTACAAAATTTGGAGATATACATTTCAGTAAATTAGCTTACTACGCTTATTTTCATTCACTGCTTTCATATGGGAACATATTCTTGGGCAATTCAACATTGAGGAGAAAAGCATTCATTGCACAAAATCGGGTAATCAGAATAATTGCTGGAGCCCACCTATGATCGTCCTGCAGACATCTATTTAAGGATCTAGCTTTACAATATAACTAATCAAAGTACATCCTATTGAAAGAGCCGGTCGCGGTAGCCGAGCGGTCTGCGGCGTGTCAGACACGGTCTGCACGTTCGCTACGGACGGGGGTTCGAATCCTCCCTCGGGCATGGATGTTTGTGGCGTCGTTAGTATAAGCTAGTTAATAAGTAATTTGTAAGTTTATTAACTGATGACCCCGTAGTTGACGGAGGGGTATCTGTGGAGAGGCCAGACAAACGTGTGGTTCCTGAAGAGGGGCAGCAGCCTTTTCAGTAGTTACAGGGGCAACAGTCTGGATGATTGACTGAGCTGGCCTTGTAACATCAGCTAATGTGGCTTTGCCACACAGTTACTGCGAACGGCTGAAAGCAAGGGGAAACTACAGCCGTTACTTTTCCCGAGGACATGCAGCTCTACTGTATGAAAATATGATGATGGCATCCTCTCGGGTAAAATATTCCGGAGGTAAAATACTCCCCCATTCGGATCTCCGGGCGGGGACTACTCAGGAGGATGTGATCATCAGGAAAGACAATACTGGCATTCTACGGGTCGGAGCGTGGAATATTAGATCCCTTAATCGAGTAGGAAAATTAGAAAATTTAAAAAGGGAAATGGATAGGTTGAAGTTAGATATAGTGGGGATTAGTGAAGTTCGGTGGCAGGATGATCAGGATTTCTGGTCAGGTGAGTACAGGATTATAAATACAAAATCAGTTGGGGGTATCACAGGAGTAGGACTGATAATGAATAAGAAAATAGGAATGCGGGTAAACTACTATGAGCAGCACAGTGATCGCATTATCATTGTCAAGATAGTTACGAAGCCAACACCGACAACAGTAGTACAGGTTTATATGCCAACTAGCTCTGCCGATGATGAGGACATAGAAGAAATATATGAGGAGCTGAAGGAAATTATTCAGACAGTTAAGGGAGAGGAAAACTTAATTGTGATGGGAGACTGGAATTCGGTAGTAGGAAAAGGAAGAGAAGGAAAAATAGTAGGTGAATATGGTCTGGGCAAAAGGAATGAAAGAGGAAGCCGAATGGTAGAATTTTGCACGGAACATGATTTAATCGTAACAAACACGTGGTTTAAGAATCACAAAAGAAGGTTGTATACTTGGAAGAGCCCAGGAGACACCGGAAGGTATCAGATAGATTTTATAATGGTAAAACATAGATTCCGGAACCAAGTTATAAACTGTAAGACATACACAGGGGCAGATATAGACTCTGACCATAACTTGTTAGTCGTGAACTGTAGGCTAAAACTGAAAAAACTGCAGAAAGGTAGGAAAATAAGGAGATGGGACCTAGATAAATTGAAGGAATGTGAAGTTCTGGAGAATTTCAAAGGGAGATTTAGGCAACAATTGACAGAAACAGGGGGAAATAAAACAGTAGAAGAGGAATGGGTACCATTGAGAGATGAAATAGTGAAGGCAGCAGAGGACAAAATAGGTAGAAAGGCAAGACCTACAAAAAATCCTTGGATACCACAGGAAATACTACATTTAATTGATGAAAGGAGAAAATATAAAAATGCAGTAAATGAAACAGGCAAAATGGAGTACAGACCACTAAGAAATGAGATTGACAGAAAGTGGAAAATGGCTAAGCAGGAGTGGCTAGAAGCCAAATGCAAATCTGCAGAAGAATGTATAAGAAGGGCAAAAGTAGATACCGCCTGCAGGAAAATAGAAGAGCCATTTGGGGACAAGAAAAGCAACTCTACGAATATCAAGAACTCAGATGGGAAACCAGTTCTCAGCAAAGAAGGGAAAGGTGAAAGGTGGAAAGAGTACATAGAGCAGCTCTACAAAGGAAATGAACTTAGAGACGATGTTGTAGGGAGGGAAGAGGAAGTAGATCAAGATGAAATAGGAGATACTATACTGAGAGATGAATTTGACAGAGCCCTGAAAGACCTAGGTCGTAACAAGGCCCCAGGAGTAGATGACATACCCTCAGAGCTACTAACGTCTCTGGGAGAGCCAGCCATGATAAAACTATTTGAACTGGTGTGTAGGATGTATGAGACAGGCGAAATACCCTCAGACTTTAAGAAAAATGTAATAATCCCCATTCCAAAGAAATCAGGTGCAGACAGGTGTGAAAATTACAGAACCATCAGTTTGATAAGTCATGGTTGCAAAATTTTAACACGAATTATCTACAGGAGAATGGAAAAGCTGGTAGAATCTGACCTCTGGGAAGATCACTTTGGATTCAGGAGGAACTTAGGAACCCGGGAGGCAATACTCACTTTACGTCTTATCTTAGAAGATAGATTAAGGAAAGGCAAACCTACATTTTTAGCTTTTGTAGATTTGGAGAAAGCGTTTGACAATGTTGACTGGAATACACTCTTTCAAATTCTAAAGTCAGCGGGGTAAAATACAGGGAAAGGAGAGTTATTTACAACTTGTACAAAAGCCAGACCGCAGTTATTAGACTCGAAGGTCATGAAAGGGAAGCATCAATTTGGAAGGGAGTTAGACAGGGTTGTAGCCTTTCTCCGATGTTATTCAATTTGTACATCGAGCAGGCGGTGAAGGAAAGCAAGGAAAAATTTGGAATAGGGATTAAAGTTCAGGGGGAAGAAATAAAAACATTGCGTTTTGCTGATGACATTGTAATTCTGTCAGAGACAGCAAAGGACCTGGAAGAGCAGTTTAATGGAATGGACAGTGTGTTGCAGAGAGCGTATAAAATGAACATTAACAAGAGCAAAACAAAAATAATGGAATGCGGTCTTAGAAAATCAGGCGATGATGAAGGAATTAGATTAGGTAACGAAAAATGAAGGTGGTAGATGAGTTTTGTTACTTGGGTAGTAAAATAACATGCGATGGCCGCAGTACAGAGGATACAAAATGCAGAATGGCAATGGGAAGAAAAGCATTTTTGAAAAAGAGAAATTTGCTAACATCGAATAGTAATTTAAGTGTAAGGAAGTCTTTTCTGAAGGCATTTGTGTGGAGTGTTGCCTTGTACGGGAGTGAAAAATGGACGATAAGCAGTGCGGACAGGAAGAGAATAGAGGCTTTTGAAATGTGGTGCTACAGAAGAAAGCTGAAGATTAGGTGGGTAGATCGCTTAACTAATGAAGAGGTACTGAACAGAATTGGTGAGAAAAGGAATTTTTGGCATACACTGACCAAAAGAAGGGATCGCTTGGTAGGACACATTCTTAGACATCGAGGAATCGTAAATTTAGCATTGGAGGGAAGCGTGTGGGGTAAAAATCGCAGAGGGAGACCAAGAGAAACGTTGACGTTGCTTTCTCTATGGCATAACGTCTGTCACACTTGAAAATGGCCTAACATAGAGGCCGAAACCGGTAGTGTGGGCTTAAATAAAGCACAACTAATTGCAACTGTAGCTGGACTTTCATTAAATTTGAACCACAGTTGCGGCAACAGCAACCATCCAACTATGGAGAAACTAATAAAAACGTATAGTAAGCAGATTCAAGTGGATGTGGGTTGCCGTTCTTATGAGGAGATGAAAAGGCTTGCTCAGGATAGTGTAGGTGGAGAGCTGCATCAAACCAGTCTCTGGACTGAAGACCATAACAACATATATATATATATATATATATATATATATATGGTATTGAGGGTGATTCACGAAGTTATACAAATACTTTATTAGTCTACAAATAAAACTAAAGAAAATACTGTCAATCATATCCTTTGTTGTATGGGACCGTGTCGTTATTTTTGTAAAATCTTCCGACGTTTCGACCAGCGTTGCAGGCGGCCTTCATCAGGGTCTGTGTCTCAAACAGTGGCAGATTTTATAAAAATGACTACGCGGTCTCATATCCCAAAGAATGTACTGACAGTGACAATGGCCGCGAAAGTCCACGCTTGCAAATAAAGAGAATAATTCAAATAAACGCAGGTCCGCAATTGTTTTGTTACGGAGGTATAGCTAATAATAGATTAATAAATTTAGCAACCTCGGTTATATGAAGCCATAGCAAAACTCTGCGAGGTTCCAGTAAAGCACGATTTCCATTTATTTTGTTTTTATTCATCAGATGAATCTAATGAAACATGTTTCAGACGTGTATCTGCAGTAATTTTCCAGAAATTCCAGAGGGGAAATAATTTGTGGAAGTTTGTTATTTATTAACCACTTGGACTTTTTTTTTCTTTTTAATTCCAGACAACTGCGAAAATTCTTTCAAGGGAAGTTGTAGAGAATATAATTCTGGTAAATAATAGTAATAAAGTAAACTAAATATATACATGTGGCGTCTGTTCGCAAAGAACAGACGTCACATTCTGATCCTGCAGCTGTTATTATTTAATATTCATAGAATGAATATTGGGCAAAGCTGAAAATGTGTACCTAGCCGGGATTCGAACCCGGGTCTCCTACTTTCTAGCCAGTTGCGCTGACCCCTACACCACTTTTTTTTTTTTTTTGTCTCAATCCCCCTTTTTTTTTATTTTTTTTATTTTTTTTTCTAGGCAGACGTCTTAACCGTTTTTTTTTCTTTTTTTTTTTGTTTGAGGGCCTCCAACCTCCCCTCACAGCCCCTCCTTTCGCTCTCCAAATGTCGCCTTCATCGGCGCGTTTTTTTTTTTTTTTTTTTTTTTTTTTTTTTTTTTTTTTTTTCCAGCTCCGGTCTGACCTCAAAGCTCGTCTTCTCGAAAAGTGAGCTGCCTGTGCAGTAGGATTCCTGGTCGTTTTCTCTTGACAATCAATAATATTTCGTTTTTGCTTTATTTTTGTCTTCTCTAAAACTCCGAAGTCACCCGTTGCTGATTTTTTTTTTTTTTTTTTAAATCACAAAATAATTATTCTCCGTAAATGAGGTCGGTCATGCTACTTTCGATTTACATCAGGAAAGTAATTTCCTTAGAATAATTTATTTCTGCTAGGACGTTGTATTGTTTATATATCAAATAATCCAACCAAGATTCCCATGGTGCTGTTAATTTCTTCTTGACGATATAACACAATACAATTTTCTGTACTAAACAAAATTCTAATTTTAAAGGAATAAAAAGTTCTTACGATTTCAGGAAAATTAAACGAGAAATGAAATCCAGCAGTCTCTACTGTGATGAAACGAAATGTCATTGCCATGACCAGTCCAAAAATATGATACAACTTCTTGTATAACTGAAATTGTTTTTCTTGTAATATGTTTCAAATGTATATATATATATATATATATATATATATATATATATATATATATATATATATATATATATATATTTGGATCAATCTCATCATCAATGGGTTCGTCATTTTTTTCCTTCTACTTCGTCTTACATTATCTTCTTCAACCAATTCCCTCCTTCTCGAACAAAATTCCTATCATGTTCCCAAAGTTGTTTTTTATCTTTGGATATTGTCGTACTTGTAAATATGCTGCTGCCATGTATAAGAAAAATTCTACACTGCTGTCACCTCCACATCTGTTGACTACAAAATTGACGTAGTTTCCGAGGAGCCACATCACTGTGTTATTTTTTGTTGATGGATAAAATTCGGTGTCGGGCCACAATAATATATCTGTTGAATAAGACGTTTCCGAACGTCGTGTAAGTAGCCCTAACTTTTTCTGAACCCACTTCCAATTTTGTAGATGGTTGCCACAAGTGAATCGGTGTTTTAATGTGTCCACGAGGCCACATTTTGAGCATCTGTCTGTATTACTCAAACCAATTTTATATAATTTTTCATTGGTTGAAATAAGATTGTTCACGACTTTATACCAGGACGAGACGACATCGGAACAGTGAATGTGAAAGCTAAGATTTTTCCAAACAGTTTTCCAGTCTACCAACGGATACTTTGATTCAATATTGTTAGGACTGTGGGATTGTTGCCATTTTTCAATAACTTCTTTAGTTGTTAAATGTAATTTTTTCATCGTGGCCTCTCCTATGTAGCTAAGTTCAAGGTAAAAATCTTTTATATGTTTCAGTTTATAGTTTAAATTACCGACATTAATGGGCTGTTGCATACTTACAGGACGGACAGCTGTGAAGAGTTTGGCAGTTATGGTATAAGGCTCGTTATTTAAAAGTGTTACTATTCTTTTTATGTAAAGTGCCAAAGCCTTTCTGCAGATGTCAGTTAGACCAAGACCTCCTGCTTTTCTGGACTTGGCCAAATCGCTGGGTTTTAGTTTAAAAATATTTTCGTGCCACACGTACCTGCTTGCAAGTTGCATAATGGGTTTTCCTTGCAATTTCGGCAATGGAAAGATCTGTGCTAGATAGTAAGCTTTCGAAAAAATATACGTATTTATTATTTTAATTTTCTGAGTAAGGTTCACTGAGCGGCATTTGTTGTCCATTAGTGCACCACGAATTCTTCCAGCTGTCTGCTTCCAGTTTATAGCGGACATTTTTATGGGGCACTTATTAATGATAATACCCAGAGTTTTGTGAGTTTCCACGAAACTTGCCCACTCTATATCTAAATGTTCGAGTCCCCTAAGATTTAAAATTTTACTTTTATCAGTATTGATTTGCGCCCCAGAAGCTTTACAATAGTTATCAATTGCTTCTTTCAGAAGATCTACTTCATCCTCCCGCCGTATAACGATGCCCACGTCGTCTGCATAGGCTCTCGCTACAAAATTTGTGCCCGACATTGTCACTCCACTTAGTTTTTCTTCTATCGTGCGAAGTAGCGGTTCAAGTGATAACACATATAGTAACATGGAAAGAGGACTTCCTTGGGGAACACCTCTCCGTATAGTTATTGCTTTTGACAGCTGGCCATTTATGGATACGGATGCCTTAATATCAGTTATCATGTTGCGTACCACCCCAAGAGCTCTTTCTTCTATTCCTATTTGCTGTAGTATACACTCGATGTATCGATGACTAACTCGATCAAAGGCTTTACTAAAATCTAAAAACAGTAACGCGCACTTAATGTTGGTAACGGCGACTATCGAAACCAGATCTCTGTATTCGGAAGTTGCTGACATAATAGATCGCCCTGGGAAACAGGTTTGATGTGTGGTGACTGCTTTCCGTATTAATGGTGTCATCCTCTCATTGATCGCTCTAGCAATGGTTTTATAATCGAAGTTCATCAGTGTTATCGGCCGAAACCCGCTGATTTTCTTCCGACCTTTACTTTTCGACACCAAAACAATTTTTCCTTCTTTCAGCTCCGGGGGTATGATTCCTCCTTTCATTATTTCATTTAAAACTGCTGTAAAAGTTGGTCCAATTATATCCCAATAACTCAAATAAAATTCTTTTGGAAGTCCATCCGGGCCTGGTGATTTATTTGAGGGTGATTTGGACACGAGTTCGAAAACTTCTTCCACTGTAAAATCAGTTAAAAATTCAGTGTTATCCTCTGGTGTTATAATTTTATTCAAGGAATTCACTACTTGCGATAATGGAGCGTCATCAATATCGTTTGCTGTATACAGTTTTTCGTAATACTGGAAAATTTCTTGTACAATTTCTGGGTGGGTGGTGAGTAGGTGCCCGTTTTCTGTGACGAGGTCATCAATAAATGTGCGTTTACGGAGAGATTGATGTTTTATCAAATGGTATAATGACGTAGTTTCTTCCTCTGCAAGACATTTAGATTTAGATTAGAATTTTCAGACCTTCTAACTGCTTTCTTTTTATACTTAACATTTTAGCTTTTATTTCTTTAATTTGTTGTAAATCTGTGTTTGTTAGTTGCTGCTTCTCGTAGAGATCTCGTAACACACTGTAGTAAAATTCGAAGGTTCGCTTGTTGTCTCTGACTTTTTCACGACTATAGATAATTAAGCTTTGCCTCAACTTCTTTTTGCCTACTTTTGTCCACCACTCGGATTTGGACGGGTACCTACACATTGACCGCAAGCAATAATTCCATGATGTCGTAATCTCGTCACGTAATTTTACATCATTTAATATCGATGTGTTGAGGTGCCACTGAGTTCGATACATTTTTGTGGGCTGTCGTGGTAAATTTATTGTTACTGACAGCGCGGAATGATCTGAAAAACAGGCCGGGATGACGTCCGCTACTATAACTTTGTCAGTGAGTGGATCAGAGATGTAAATTCTGTCGAGTCTGCTACTCGAAGATGAAGTAAAGTGCGTAAATTTTACTAAAGTTGGATACTTAATTTCCCAGGCATCTTTAAAGTGCATTTTTTGTACTAAGTCATGAAGCTCTTTACAATAATTAAAATTAGGAGTCTGGTCCTTTCGGTTAAGGACACAATTAAAATCGCCTCCAATAATTACATTCTGCGGATTCTTTCGTAGCAGGTAAATAAGTTCATCTCTAAAAAAAATTGCTCTCTGGAGTTTATTACTGTTTCCGGAAGGGGCATACAGGTTAACAAAGGTGACGTCATAAATTTTACATCCTATACCTCGGCCTGATTCTAATTGTTCTAAGTCTTTGATGGGAATACCATCCCTAATCAGGAGCGCTACTCCCGTGCTATATTCAAAAGCTACATTTAAGATAGTCTGAAAACCAGGAATATGTAGGTTTGTTGTCATAACCTCTTGGAGAAACACTATGTCAGCATCAGAGTCATATATGAATTGTTGCAAGGATGTTAATTTGAGATCTGACCATATTCTATTGATATTAAGTGTGACTATTTTATAAGCTTGCTGCATTTAGTATTATAAAAAGAGGAGAAAACATTGATGGCATCACCATAAAGCATTCGTACATGATTGGAAAGTGACTACAATTGTAATCCAATTGTTTAAAACACATTTTGCCCCTCGCTTCTGGACTCCAATGGTATGGTACTGTGCAGTTTTTGCTAACACCATAATCATGCACTCATACTGTCGTACAGGATGAAATTGCAAATACACCTTTAAGAAGCCTAGGTATAAGTGGTTGAATTATACGCTTCTTACTTCATCCGTGTAAAATTAGTAAAAATCCATGTCGCTGGTGACTTCCCTTTCCGGATCTTGATCTTCTACTTCGTCAGCCCACTCCTTTCGTCTCTCTTGATTGTCATCTCTTAACCGAGATCTTTCTTCTTGTTCTGTAGTTGGTGGGTCAAGGGTCATTTGTTTTTCAGCGCTGGAACTCTTGTGTGAGGTTTGGCTTTGTTTCTCCTTCTGTAAGTTCATAGCAGACTCCTTTTTCTGCGTTCTTGGTCCTTCTTTAATATTCCGCAGCTTTTCCCTTATAGCTGGGGCTATATTCTCAGCTGCCTGATGGGCTATTCTTCTTTTATTACTTTTCTTTGGCGATTTAGTAAGAGATTTTTCTGAAGAAACGTCTGGAGATTTCTCACTCAACTCCTGAGGTAGTATCGGAGAACGTAAATTTTCTGTCCTGGTTGAGGGTTCCCCCTGAGACTCAATGGCTTGCTTCGGCGACGAATCTTTCCCCTGCACACTTAGACTTCTGGAGCATAGTTCACCATCTACATTCTGCGCCTCTTCGGGGCTGACCCTATTGATATTGTCGGGCCGAATTATTGCAGAAGTAGCACTGTCACGCTGGGGATCCTCTACTACTGCAACGTTTTGTGCAACATCATTATGGGACAAATTTGTCGTGTCTTCTGCATTGTGCTCAAAAGCCGATGTACTCTGTCTTTGAGATTCATCTCTCAAAGTGTCGGATAGGTGTTCAGAAGGAGTTTCAATTTGACTGCTGATGGTTGCATACGGAACTGCCTTTGTTTCCATCCTTTTGGCTACCGGACTGATTTCGTGTTCTCCTAAGGCTACGATCTGCTGTGTGGACGCCGTGCCTTGGTCTGACAATGCGCGTTCGGGTCGTTTCGGGGAGACTGCGGCGGCAGCGTATGTCAGCTTCATCGCGGTTACCGGTCCAGAAGTTACTTCTTCCGCGGAAGGCAACTGAGCCACTCTTTTTTTCTTGCACTCAGCGCGTACATGGCCAGTAGAGCCACATAACGCGCAAGTGCGAGGCTGACCGTCATATATAATCAAAGCTCGATAGCCACAAATATTTATATAGGATGGTAAATGCCGTAACAGTTCGATTTTTACTTGTCGTACACCGTTAAGGACAGGAAACATATGAGCTTCCGCCCATTTTTCGGCTACATTTGAAATTACACGCCCATAAGGTTTAAAAGCGTCATCAATTGCCTCCGCCGGTACCTCAAAAGGCAGTTCGAACACTCTCACAGTTCGTATTCCTAGTCCTGCATGGCATACTAGTACGTCACTAACATGTCCGTCAGAGTGATTAAATTTTATTCTATCACCAATCCTATCAACAATAATGTTGCACATAGTAGGATCTTTCAATTTAACATACATAGCACATTGAACAAAAGATAAATGTACTCCTTCAATATCGTCTTTAGTAATCCTAACTTTTTCAGATAGCCATAGTTTTATCTCTAAAGGCTTGGGTCTTACATAGCTACGATCAAACGTAAATTTTATCGTATCTTTTCTCAAATAAGATTGAGATTCCATCATGTTTTCCGGCATACAATCATTTCAAATAGGAGTTAAGCGTAAGTGCAGCCAAGACCAACCTGTCAACAGGTAAACAGCCTTTGTTTACACTCGGTGCCTCGCGCTGCCGCCGCAAGTCCGTCGTCCGCCACGGCTGCCTCGAGACTGCTGGGGACACAGTGATCACCGCACCTGCAAGGACTACCCATGCACGCCTCCCGTCAGATACAAATTCCCAGCTTCGCCCTGCCCATAGTACTCAAACTCGTAGTTTAACTAATTCCCGTAAGAGTAAGGGCTTCAAACTTGCCCACCCCTCCACACTAACGATAGGATCATTGCCCGTCACCGGTATATTATATATATATACATGTGGCGTCTGTTCGGAAAGAACAGACGTCACATTCTGATCCTGCAGCTGAAGCTGGGAATTTGTATCTGACGGGAGGCGTGCATGGGTAGTCCTTGCAGGTGCGGTGATCACTGTGTCCCCAGTGGTGTAGGGGTCAGCGCAACTACCTAGAAAGCAGGAGACCCGGGTTCGAATCCCGACTGGGTACACATTTTCAGCTTTGCCCAATAGCAGTTGAAGTCATATATTCTATGAATATTAAAGTAAACTAAAGCTGTATGAATGTATCAAATAATCTACGTTTGTTAATACCACAGAGCGCAGCAATTCATGTCAAACCGGAAAAAAAAGGTTAGTTTTAAGGAACATGTACACTGTACATACATTTTTCATTATACATTCACAATAAATATTCAAAAACGAATGTAAGCACACAATAACGGTTGCGAATATTCTTAATGGAAAGTAAACTACCGTAATTGACACTACTGCCGATACACGCCTGGGTTATTTTTTACTAAATTCACCTGATCAATAACAATTAAATAAATGTAATCTTTAACCTCGTACAGTATTGCGATGTCTTCACATTTACTGACCCATGTTTACATGAATATTTTTCTTTTCATTTACTTGTAGAATAAAACATAAAACATGAAACTATGCATGGAAATTGTATGCACATCCTACACTCCTTCCCGTAATGTGTCTGCACATCATATACCCATCCGTGTACCTATTTCTTACGTTCCTCTATGTCCTCTTACGCTTCTCTCTGTATTAGGTACCGGAATAAAAGGCACTTCCATTTACTTATTTCAATATCAGTTGCTCTGTGTACGCCTCCCTCCTTTCCGTCTACGTAACATTGACTTCTCCTCTTCCGCCGCATCTTCCTACACTTTCTTTTCTCCTCTTTCTCCTCCTCCTCACCGGCCTCCGCCCTAATCATTAATCCCTCCCTCCGGATTCTGCTTCTCCGCTTTCTGCCAACCTCCTTCTTTCCCTTCCCCCTCTCTCTTTTCATTCTTCTAGATGTTCAAATGTTTGTAGCACTTATGGGACTTAACTACGGGGTCATCAGTCCCTAAGCTTACAAACTACTTATGAACTAGCTAAGACTAAGGACGGCACAAATACCCATGCCCGAGGGGGGATTCGAACCCCCGACCATAGTGGCCGTGCAGACCGTGACTGGAGCGCCTCAGTCCCCTCGGCCACCGCGGCCGGCTCTTCTAGATAAGCTTCAGTATTGTGGTATGAGTGGGGCAGTGCAGAAATGGTTTAAATCAGACTTAACTGGAAGAGTGCAGAAAGTTGAAATAAACAGTTCACATGATATCGAAGAAACAATTAATTCTTCTAACTGGGGAGATATCAATAACTCTGTCCCACAAGGTTCGGTCTTGGGTCCTTTGTTGTTCTTAAGGAGGTCACACCCTGCCTATCTAACTCATGTTAATTAGTCAAGCATTTGACCCATTTCTGAAAAAAAAAGAAAAAAAGAAAAAAAAACTATTTGATGCGGGACATTAAAATTTTTACTGCATGATACAAGATGCTAATAGAGGTAACTGTACTGAAATCTACTTTATCCCCCAATGGGGGAATATTAATGAATGTAGTACCAGAGGTGGCTTCTTATGTTATGCTGAGTCTCTGAAAATTTATCTGTGATGTGCCCCTAGGTTGCACAGTGGTAGAGTGCCAGACTACAAATCCGAAGGTCGCGGGTTCGATCCACGCCCTGTACTAGGATTTTTATCTGTCACTTTCAACTTCTTTCACCTCCGTCAGTATTGATCATGTGAAAAATACCGAGTAGCACCGTGGTTCGGAACCCACGTTAAACTGTAGGTCCCCCTATAATTGGCTCGGTAAGTCAGTTCGAAGGTCGGAGGAAGGCAACGGCATACCACCTCCAAACAGGACCATGCCTAGTAAAGCACTGTGGTGTTCAAACCAATCTTCGGATTGTTGACTGCTATTTTTTTTTAAATTTAGTTTCTGATATAAGGGGGCATATTTACTGTAAATTTTATTTTGCGGGCAAATTGACTTTAAAGAGAAAACTTTTGATATTTGTTACTTAGCAGTCGAGTAAAACTGTCCTGCTGCTTATGATGGCCCTTCTTTGCCTCTAACAGGTCTTTCAGCTTCTTTTTAACCTTCCTGGATATTTGTTTTACCTTCCTGGCCATATTAGATGCAGACCTGGCTGCATCGGCTATCCTCATTTTATCGCAGTGTTGCAGTCCAGTGATCATATTTCCACCAGGATTAATTCCCAACTTTTTCAGTACCTAACACTTTTCAATATTACCACAACTGTATGTAATAATAGAGTCATGAACTCCTAGTTTCATTGTCTGCATGGCTACAAATACAGTTTTTGGAGGGCAGTCGCAAATTATGCTGTTTAAACATTCATTTGGGTTCAGTGTCTGCCCCTTCAGACAGTTCCTTAGGTCATGATGAGCTAAGTCTCTTTAAAAAGGTTTAATTGCTGTGGTAACAGCAGCATGAAGAGAATGCAGGTGTGTATAAGATTTTCCAGTTGCCTGAGCCCTATTGTATTTGCATCCGAATTTTCTCCTGATGACACAATAAATGACATGCCTTATCATCAGCAGAGGACTTATGGAAGAATAAGCCATAAAGCCCAAGAATCTCTTTTCATTGCCTCAGATTTGCTTTGTTTCTCCTAATTGCCTGCCCATGATTTACCTGCAAACGTTAGTATAATAACTACTCGTAATCACACTTGAACAAAACTAACCGCGTGTTTGAAAGCGTGCTGTTTACAAAAGAATAAAGACCGTTGCATTAGAAGGCTAGCCAACACACTTGGTAGTAACAAAAAATCCGTAACGTGCAATGTAGGCGGTATAGAGATCTAAAAGTATGCAGAAAATTGATTGACAGAAAAGTGGAGGTAACACATAAACACACGTGGAAGGAGAAAGCTCTTTAAATGCGCGAAAAAAAATTTTTCAGCAAAACCATTTTCCGAGTACTCAAATAAAAATCTAAATATGATAACCTAAAATCGAATTTTTTTCAACCTGAACCACGGTGTGGTCACGTTAATATATTTAAATGATTTGCCATTCTATATTCACGAAGATGCTAAGCTAGTTCTTTTGGCTGACGATACAAGTATCCCTGACAAACGGGAATTAACTGATGTCTTTTAGAAAATTATTAAGTGGTTCTCTACATATGGACTCTCATTAAACTTTGATAAAACCCAGTATGTACAGTTTCATGTAGTAAATCGCATGACACTATTAATAAATGTAGACTTTGGAAAGAAATCTGTAGCTAAGATGACATATTCAAAATATTTTAGTGTTCGCATTGACGAAGGATTGAATTGGAAGAAAAACATTGAAGATCTGCTGAATCTTTTGAGTTCGGCTACTTATGCTATCAGAGTAATTGCAAAATTTGGTGATAAACATCTCAGTAAATTAGGTTACTATGCTTATTTTCATTCACTGCTTTCATATGGGATCATATTCTTGGACAATTCAACATTGCGGAGAAAAGTGTATAATCAGAATAACTGCTGGAGCCTACCTATGAACATCCTGCAGACATTTATTTAAGCATCTAGCTTCACAATATCAGTGTGCGTAGCTACAACACTAGGATAAAGGGTGATATCCATTATTCAAGGTTAAATCTAACTTTGACACAGAAAGGGGTGAATTATGCTGCTGAAAAAGTCTTCCGTCACTTACCAAGTAGCAACGAAAGTCTGACAGATTGCCAACTGGTTAAAAAAAAAGTAAAGGACATTCTGAATGCAATTCCTTATACACTTTAGATGAAAGATAAGATAAAACTTTCAAAAAAAGTTTTAAAAATTTGAATAAAAAAAGATCCTTAAAATATTGAGTGTCTTGTATAGACACCAGTTACTAAATTGACACGTTCCACATCATTACGAAATGTCTTATATATGATCTGTGGAACAAGTATTAATCTAATCTAACCTAATCATCTCCTACCTGACCTGTAAGCCTATACGAAGTATTCAATATAACTGAGCATTTCTTGATGATCGGTCAAACGGTGTTGAAGCTTCGAGTAAGGTACCCTCCACCATTCCATGTAGGAAGCAGTTATGTTTCTCTTGGTTTGAATCTCACGTGTGCAAAATTTCATCACTTTCGCGAAAAAAACTGTACTTTATATGTTTTGTAAACCAGCCTCTGCCAAGCACAATATGAAATCGTATATGAACAGTGACCTTTCTCTTTTTCTTATGGTCAGGTGTGCTAAATGTCGCCTAGATAGGAAGGAACAAAATTGAAGATTGTTGTCGGATTCTAGTGTTAAGTACCCACTGACATGCATCCATGATTTATTACGTGGATAGTGCCGTTCGTCTAGTTCTGAAGTGTGTAAAATTTTAACGCAACTGGATGAACGGTATGGAAACGCAAAAGATTCTAATCTCATACGAAATGGCTATGCCCATACACAACCACCAGTTTGGATCTTATTCGATTTTTCAGTTCTCTCTTTCGGACTTCATCTATTTCTGTTTATGATAACCACCGCTACAATAAAGAGGAAAAATAAAGTATTATTTAAATCTATGAACACATTTTTGTATTTTAGCGAGGGTGAGGCACAGCAATTGATGTTAGACGCAGAGATATGTTTTAATTATTACTGTTATGTGGACACCTGTTATATTGTGAAGTAGGTATTATCAAGGAGTGAGTGGTATACAGGTAAAGGAATGTTTCCCGGAATGAGAACACTAAAAATAACGGTAAACTGGTGATTTTGGTAAAACAACGTGATTGCTGCTCCTTCTACGATATATCGTGAATTAGGCTATTTTTCCTTACAATGTTTTAATTTTTTTTATTTGATAACAAAAGCTGGTAAATTTGGTAACACATACATCATGAATTTGAATTTACTTTTTGTCTTCTTTTTCGCATAATTTTCACGTCAGTATTATAATAATAGTTCATTTATGATGCATTGAACTATAATGCGTCGCTAAAAACTGAACGGAAACCTACAAAAAATATAACTGATAATAAATACATGGTAATCGGTACAAATGAGTGAATATGGCGCAAAACATCTCATTCGATGCCGCCTATTTATTACAATAACTCGCAGTAACTACCACCACCCAATATTGCTCATCAGGCAATGTTCCAGCCCCGTAGACTCTCAAAAAATGTTAAAATCTTTGTAAACCTAATGGACCAAACTGCTTTGTTCATTAGTCCCTAGCCTTCAAACTACTTCAACTAATTTCCACTAAGACAATACACACCATTGCTCGAGCGAGGCTGGACCTCACACACCAGAACAGCAGATGTACTTTTGAAAAAGAGGATCAAGTGACATACATTTCTTCAGGATATTGATGAGTGAATTGAATTTTATTGAATTTCTTTCATACGCTTATTTTCCACTTAGGAAGATACCCACGCTAATTACCGACTCAGAATGGCAAGCTGCGTGTCATGTGTGGCGTTGTGTACGTGTTTAAAGATGGTGTTCCTTGTATGACTGTATGGCTCTAATTTCAATAATGATGTGGATTAGTAGCTGTTCGTACTGGCAAATTGTGTACTGAATTAGCAAAACTTATATATGACTGCAGATTTGGGCGAAAAATAACAATATTTTAATCGTACGTCTATGAAAGTTGTTTGAATGTTGTGTTCCTTGTATGACTGTATGGCTCTAATTTCAATAATGGTGCAGATTAGTAGCTGTTCGTACTGGCAAATTGTGTACTGAATTAGCAAAAATTATATATGACTGCAGATTTGGGCGAAAAATAACAATATTTTAATCGTACGTCTATGAAAATTGTTTGAATGTTGTGTTCCTTGTATGACTGTATGGCTCTAATTTCAATAATGGTGTAGATTAGTAGCTGTTCGTACTGGCAAATTGTGTACTGAATTAGCAAAAATTATATATGACTGCAGATTTTGGGCGAAAAATAACTATATTTTAATCGTACATCTATGAAAGTTGTTTGAATGTTGTGTTCCTTGTATGACTGTATGGCTCTAATTTCAATAATGGTGTAGATTAGTAGCTGTTCGTACTGGAAAATTGTGTACTGAATTAGCAAAAATTATATATGACTGCAGATTTGGGCGAAAAATAACAATATTTTAATCGTACGTCTATGATAGTTGTTTGAATGTTGTGTTCCTTGTATGACTGTATGGCTCTAATTTCAATAATGGTGCAGATTAGTAGCTGTTCGTACTGGCAAATTGTGTACTGAATTAGCAAAAATTATATATGACTGCAGATTTGGGCGAAAAATAACAATATTTTAATCGTACGTCTATGAAAATTGTTTGAATGATGTGTTCCTTGTATGACTGTATGGCTCTAATTTCAATAATGGTGTAGAGTAGTAGCTGTTCGTACTGGAAAATTGTGTACTGGATTAGCAAAAATTATATATGACTACAGATTTGTGCGAAAAATAACAATATTTTAATCGTACGTCTATGAAAGTTGTTTGAATGTTGTGTTTTTTGTATGACTGTGTGGCTCTAATTTCAATAATGGTGTAGATTAGTAGCTGTTCGTGCTGGCAAATTGTGTACTGAATTAGCAAAAATTATATATGACTGCAGATTTGGGCGAAAAATAACAATATTTTAATCGTACGTCTATGAAAGTTGTTTGAATGTTGTGTTCCTTGTATGACTGTATGGCTCTAATTTCAATAATGGTGTAGATTAGTAGCTGTTCGTACTGGCAAATTGTGTACTGAATTAGCAAAAATTATATATGACTGCAGATTTGGGCGAAAAATAACAATATTTTAATCGTACGTTTATGAAAGTTGTTTGAATTTCGAAATATATGAACAAAGGTGAAGCATAAATTCACTTCCCACAATACCTATTAATACAAGACTCTTTTATGAACTATTGTAAATTAGATATTTCCGATACACCATAAATCTGAATGCTTATCTTAAAGTTGTAATCTCTGGAAGATGAAATAATCTAACGTCTCTATTCGACGTTGACTCGATATACCGTTTGCTTTGTACAGTATCCAAGACAATACCAGGCAGGCACAAAGATACTTACGTTAATGCTTACAAAATATGCGAACAATAAAACTATGATGTCTAGGAATATATGGTTTTACATAGCTTTGAATTTCATACTTACACATATTTGCTGATAAATGACAAAAAAAGAAAAAAAAATGCCATTCATATGGAGGCGTAGCAATATGATCAATACTGATTTTCAGGGGGGACTTTCACCAGCTGAATAACTGTAAAAACTATTCTAAGAAACTTCCTGGCAGATTAAAATTGTGTGCCGGAACCGGGACTGGTACCTGGGACCTTTGCCTTTCGCGGGCAAGCGCACTACCGACTGTACTATCCCGACACGACTCACGATGCCGCCTCACAACTTCACTTCCGCAAGTACCTAGCCTCCTACTTTCCAAACTTCACCAGTACTGGCGGAAGTGAAGTTGTGAGTCGGCATCGTGAGTCGTGTCGGGATAGCACAGTCGGTAGTGCGCTTGCCCGCGAAAGGCAATGGTCCCAGGTTCGAGTCCCGGTTCCGGCACACAATTTTAATCTGCCAGGAAGTTTCATATCAGCGCACACTCCGCTGCAGACTGAAGGTTTCATTCTGGAAACATCCCTTAGGCTGTGGCTAAGCCATGTCTCCACCGTATCCTTTCTTCCAGGAGTGCTAGTCTTGATTGTTCGCAGATCTTCTGTGAAGTTTGGAAAGTAGGAGGCGAGGTACTGGCGGAAGTGAGGTTGTGAGGCGGCATTGTGAGTCGTGTCGGGATAGCACAGTCGGTAGTTCGCTTGCCCGCGAAAGGCAATGGTCCCAGGTTCGAGTCCCGGTTCCGGCACACAATTTTAATCTGCCAGGAAGTTTCATATCAGCGCACTCTCCGCTGCAGAGTGAAAGTTTCATTCTGAAAACTATTCTAATTTGTAAGAGTTATTTCACTGAAAAGTTCCATAATTAACACAAATCAATGACAAGATCTGTAATAACTACACATAACAGTTAATATCAGTATGAATGTATTTATTTAATGTGCCTAGCATATGTTTTAAGATTCGACTTAATTTAGATAAAATAACAAGAATTGTAGGTTCATTCTTAATAGTGACACAAATAAGATTTTTTTGTTAAGTTGCTTCACTTTATACATATATATCAATGTTCGTTAACGTTATGAAATTATTAAAAAAACATAAATTTTGCCCAATTTTATAACAGTGCTCATACGTAGGTCTTCTCCTTCATTTCGTCACTATTCAAAATCCCACGTAACAGACCACATCAAATACGATACACATTACGTTTCAACATTGTTTCAACCTGAGATACACAGCTTTATGCTACTATGTATAATATTTACCAAATGCTTTAAATAAAGTAATGGTTACAACACAATCCACCTAGCAGGTTCTCTTCCGATGGAACTCCAGGTTGTGCATGTAACAGACATATACATAGGTGTAAACTTAAAATAAATAGAAATTGCGTGGTAATGGTATATCCCCCCAAATTTGCGACTGGATAGGGGATTTCCTCTCAGAGAGGACACAGTTTGTAGTAATCGATGGTAAGGCATCGACTAAAACAGAGGTGATTTCGGCCGTTCCACAGGGTAGTGTTATTGGTCCTCTGCTGTTCGTTATTTACATAAACGATTTAGGGGAAAATCTAAGTAGTTCTCTTAGGTTGTTTGCAGACGACGCCATTATTTACCGTCTAGTAAAATCATCTGAAGATCAAAACCAACTGCAGAACGATTTGAATAAGATATCTGTGTGGCGTAATAATTGGCAGTTGACTCGAAATAATGAGAAGTGTGAAGTCGTCCATATGAGTACGAAAAGAAATCCGTTAAACTTTGTTTACATGATAAATCAATCAAATTCGAAGGCCGTAAACTCCACAAAAAACCTAGGAATTACAACTACTTCTGACTTAAATTGGAAAGAACAAGTAGATAACGTCGTGGGAAAGGCGAACCAGAGGCTGCGTTTTATTGGCAGAACCCTTACATGATGCAACAGAACTACTAAAGAAACTACTGCTGCCCAGTGTGTGTTCCTTATCAGGTGGGTTTGACGGAGGACATCGAAAGAGTCGAAAGAAGGGCAGCTCGTTTCGTATTGTCACGATACAGGGGAGACAGCGTTACGGAAATGATACAGGATCTTGGATGGAAATCATTCCAACAACGGCGCTTATCGCTGCGGCGTGGGCTACTTACGAAACTACAGTCACCAACATTCTCCTCCAAATGCGAAAATATGTTGTTGACTCCCACTTACATAGGCAGGAATGATCATCAGAATAAAATACGAGAAATCAGAGCCCGAACGGAGAGATTCAGGTGTTCATTCTTCTCGCGCGCGAGATAAAATAGTATAACGGTGGTTCTATGAACCCTCTGCCAGGCACTTAAATGTGATTTGCAGAGTATCCCATGTAGATGTATAAATTGAGGTCTTGAGGCTATGTTTCACTCTGCAGGCAAAATTACACATGGCAAACGAGTAGTGTTTGTATGTGGTAGTAGGTATCAGCCTTTGATTGTGCAGTATGGAGATAGAGGGTTGATAATGATAAGGGGGTGGAAAATATGGGAGTTGAAAGTTACCGACTTATGTAAGGTTCTACATATGGGTGTCAATATTTTGCTCTTCCGCAAAATCTGGACATGGAGACGAATGACCTGTCTTTCTGGCGATATTTTTATGTGACAACTCTACTTAAAATCGTTTTCCATACGACATTTCCGAGATTTTATGAAAGTAGCTGCTTCCGATGTTTATTCAGAAATGCATTCTCTTTATTTCTAAGAATTCGTAATTCTATACATATCAGTATTATATTTCCTAGTGATTACGTCCTCTACATCTTCAATATTTCCACCAAAACGTTCAAATGGCAACTGTTTTAGTTACGTCATATTTTACCTAAGGGAGCAACAGAGTCGCATGTCCTCGGGAAAATAACACGTGTAGTTCCACTCCATTCTACCCTTCAGCCCACAAACCAAATATATATGGGTACCTGCATCAGACAGTCATACAGTTTTCCCGGCACCAACTGAAAAGGCTGCAGTCACTCTTCAGGAACCTAATGTTTGCCTGGCTTCTCTTCAGGTACTTCTTTCTGTGCTATGAATGAAATAAAATATAGTCGGGAAGCAATTGAAGTTCCATTGTCCGGAGTGGCGCTCTGCAAATTCCACTTGCGCGTCCATGCTATCCACCCGTTGTTTATCGCATATTGCAACCAGTAACAAAATTTTGGTATATCTTTGTGATACTTTCAAAGTTCATGTGAGCTACAAATAGTTTTTATTCATGACTTCTTGTCGAATCTATGTAATATAGCTGGTGAACAAATTGGTCCGCCATCGCAGAATTTAATAAGAGCAGAAAATCGCTATCTGGTGGACAGTGTCCGTATGCCTCGGGGAGCCGGGGCGAGATCATTGTTTTTCACTCTTTTTATCCCTCCGTCCACCCTCCCCTCTCCTATTTCCGAAGCCTCGTCTGACAAAAGCTCCAGTAACATACTTCTCTCTCTGAATCTCCCCTCCCGCTTCTCTCCAATCCTTGTTTTATTTGTTTTGTGTGCTCCACTTTATCGTTCGGCGCAGGCGTGTAGCGACATCTCTTATGCCGCAACGAGTGTCCCTCGTGATTAGCTGCTGAAAGCGGCCACGTACGCACGTCCAAAGGGGGCAGCAGGGTCGGGTCGGCTGGCGTGGGGTGAGGGGCCTTTCTGCCGCAGTGGGGGGCGGGCAGAGTCCAGTCCGCCAGTAAGCACAAGTGAGCAGACGCGACTTAATTAAGTATTGTGTGGGTTGCAGGGCGCCAAATTAGGCCGCGCGGAACGCACACAGCCTACCCGATCAGACTGGCATCCCACCACCATCCCCTGCATCCGCGTCTCACAGAAACAACTTTACACAAAAATTTATAAAGTGTATTGATTAAAAGATACGCATGATAAGGTAAGGTGGTACAATTGCGATCATTTCGGACACTTGTTATTGTAACTGGAAATATATTGAGAAAAGAAATAATTTTAACTATGGCATTTGTTCTTGGATTTTTAATGAATATGTAACACAAATATTATACAATTACAAAAGTTGGTATAAACACAAAAAGAGGTTACAGAATTGAGAAGAATCTATCGAAAATGTACCACACTAGGTACAATTGTGATCACTTCCTGGTACAATTTCGATCACTTGCATCTTCCACATATAAAGCACTTTTTCCCTCGGGCACCAAGGAATACTTCGTGGTACCAAACATTGCATTTTTGGCAGCGAATCCAGTCATCCTTAGCCAATGATTCTGCACTATAATAATTCGATAAACAAAATCCACAATTATTTTCGTTGTTTGCTAGTAAATTGAAGCTTGGTAAACTTCTTTCATCATTACTTACAGACGTACATTTCCGTTTATTGCTCTTGTTGCATTTGTTCATTGTTTCCCTTGTGACCTGTTGAAGAAGTTTCCTCTTGCTGCGGAGGTTATCCAGGTTTTCATCTGAAGTGAGTTTAGCTGATGTCTTTGTTTTCCTCTTCCGAGACGATAATTTTTTCTCTGGACTTGGCAAAATGTCCCTGACAGCATAATTCTGAGAAATTGTACTGGACCCTGGCGTTACGGATTTGCCGTATTCTTCAGTTACATCTTTTGGCGATGAGGGTTCTTCTCCCATAATGCTGTTGGTAGCTTGACTGATGGAGACTGAAGGAGCAGGAGCCTCGAATAACGTTGAAGATGCAATTTTCTCCTCGGGAACAATGTCTTTGCAAAAGGGCGTTATTCCTGTACGTTGGAACCCTTTGACTGCGCACCCAATGGACGCAGCTCTGCCCCAGGCATCACAGAAAATAGTACAGATTCGTTGTTTTGTAATGTTTTCATTGGGATTGCCATGAATGCAGTTAGTTGCATTTCTGTGATATTGAGCCTTTAGGCACTTGAAGAAAGTCTAATGGTTGCAGTACATGTGTACTGTGCGGAGGCAATCCCAAAAGTTCTATCCCATTTTCCCGACAATATTCTACAACATCTAAGCTGGTGTGGCTGCCATGGTTGTCAAGAATAAGAACTGTAATAGGGCTACCCATTGTTTTGTATTTGTTGAAGTGTCGCAGCTGGACTCCATTTATTGTAGATAGTCTTTTCTGCTCGTTTTCGTGGCATCTACAAAATAAGAGGTGGCTTTAAAAATCGCTTAGGAAAATCTTTGAATATACAGAATTTATTTCCAATAATTGTGTATAATGTGTCTATGGTAACCAATCGTGACGGACTAAACTGAAAAACTGCATTGATCTAAATTGTACTAGGGTATCGAAATTGTACCATTTTTCTGATCGAAAATGTACTACTGGCGTGAGTGAATTCACTAGTAAATAGTAGTGAATTCTGCCAAGAAATGGCAGCACATGTCACAGAGGCTTTCTCTGTAGGTGCCTCAGAGCACTCCCGAATGGAAAACAAGTTTCTAACCTCACTAATATAGAATTTGCAAGTGCGTGGAAACTAGAAACTTTATAAGAGCGCGTTAGACTAAGTACCTTCACTTACCTCTTAACAAGAAAAAAATTATATCTCCGTAGTACAAACTGGTGTATTCTTGGAAAACACCGGAGGAGCTGTAGAAACCTGCTACACTACAACGCCACACACAGGCAAGTGCTACCAACACTACGAGACTGACAAATGGCGCGAAACCTTATGTTGATCGGAATTGTACCTATATCGAATTTGTACCACCTTACCCTATTTAAGACTACTCAGTAACACAGGAACACTGGAAGCAGAACACACTGCCAAGACTATTTTCATGCAATCGTCACATTCATCCTATAAGATGGTGGTATGTAACGATGACTTGTACAGATCTCGCAGTCTTGTCGCGCAAGCAGACCACAAATGCTCAATACTACACTACGGGAAATACACCCACTTGCGACCTTCCTATCGGTACTCACGAATAAGACTCATCTGTTTAGACGCCATCACACAACTGTTTCATAATTATTACTGTACTTCACGCACCAGTTGTCAAAAATTAAATATGTATGTCAACACGACATGTTTCGGGACGACATTATCCCATTATCAAGTTCTGTAATACAAGGAAACGTAGAATAATAAGGGCACTATATACAAAATTGGTTTTGTGAGGCCTACAGAGCAGAACGTCAGGTCCATATGTTGAAGGATAAGAGTGGAGAAGCTTCAAGACAAGGAAATTAGGCACAAATACATAACAATGATCTCGGAAAGGTACCAGTTAGTTGAATTTAATGATTTACGGTCACCGGAAGACGAATGGTCAAGATACAGAGACAGATTGCTGGCAACAGCTAGAGAATGTCTTGGAACTGTAGTGTGTAAAGGCAGCCTGTAAAAACAAAAAGAAGGCATTTCAAAAATGGCTCCGTACTAAAATCAGACAGACAGAGAAAGTTATATTGAAGAAAGAAATAAAGCCAAACGGATAATTGCTGACTCCAAGCAGAAATCATGGGAAGACTTTGGAAGTAAGCTAGAAACTCTGGGTAAAGCCGCTGGAAAACTATTTTGGAGCGTAATTAGCAATCTTCAAAAGGGAGGGAAGAAGGAATTAACAAGTGTTTTGGACAGGTCAGGAAAGTTGCTAGTCAATGATGTGGATGCCTTGAGCAGATGGAGGGAATATTTTGAATAATTGCTCAATGTAGGTGAAACTTTCAATGATGTGTCAGATTTTCAGGTAGAATGGGATAGGAGCGACGATGGAAACAGGATCTCATTAGAAGAAGTGGAGTAAATGGTCAGTAGATTACAGTGCAATAAAGCGGATGGGATGGATGAAATTAAGCCGGAACAAATACAGTGGAATATCAAGTCTCAAATGGTTACACAGGATAATTGAGAAGGCGTGGGAATCGGGACAGGTTCCTTCTGACTGGACGAAAGCGGTAATCACGCCAATTTTCAAACATGGGAACAGGAAAGATTGTAACACATATCGAGGTATCTCTTTAATTAGTGTTGTAGACAAAATATTCTCAGGTATTGTTGAAAGGAGAGTGCGAGTATTAATTGAGGACAAGTTAGATGAAAATCAGTGTGGGTTTAGGCCTCTTAAAGGCTGTCAGGACCAGATCTTTACCTTACGGCAGGTAATGGAAAAGTGCTATGAGTGGAACAGGGAATTGTATCTCTGTTTCATATATCTAGAAAAGGCGTATGACCGTTTTCCTAGGAGGAAGTTATTGTTAGTTCTGCAAGATTATGGTATAGGAGGCAAACTTCTGCAGGCAATTGAAGGGCTCTATGTAGACTGTCAGGCAGCAGAGTAGATGACAAATTAAGCTCATGGTTCAGGATAGTTTCAGGGGTAAGACAAGGATGTAACCTGTCACCACTGTTGTTGATACTATGTTGAAAACAGTAGACTGGCAGGGCGGGATTAGAATACGCGAAACAAAATCAGTCTCGCATTTGCGGATGACTTAGTTGTAATGGCCGATTCTATTGAAAGGTTGCAAACTAATATTTCAGAGCTCGATCAGAGGTGCAAGGATTATGATATGAAGATCAGCATCTCCAAAACGAAAGTAATGTCTGTGGGAAAAAGATTTAAACAGACTGAGTGCCAAATAGGAGGAACAGAGAACGGGTAGACAGTTTCAAGTACCTGGGATGTATTTTCTCACAGGATGGCAACATAGTGAAAGAACTGGAATCGACGTGCAGCAAAGCTCAGCTAAGATCAAATCTCTTCTGCAAGAAGGAAGTAAGTACCAAGACTAAGTTAGCAGTGCACCGCTCTATCTTTCGACCAACTTTGTTGTATGGGAGTGAAAGTTCGGTGGATACAGGTTACCTTATTCATAAGGTAGAGATTACAGATATGAAAGTAGCAAGAATGATTGCAGGTACTAATGGGAACAATGGCAGGAGGGTGTCCATGATGAGGAAATCAAAGAAAAACTTGGATTGAACACCATGCATGAAGCAGTTAGAGCGAACAGACTGAGATGGTGGGGTCATGTTACACGCATGGGAGAAGCAAGGTTACCGAAGAGACTCATGAGCTCGGCAGCGGAGGGTAAGAGGAGTCGAGGTAGACCAAGAAGAAAGTACTTAGATTCGGTGCAGAATGATTTTGAAGTAAAAGGCATAACATCAGACGAGGCATCAATGTTAGCATTGAACAGGGGATCATGGAGGAATTTTATTAGAGGCAATATGCTCCAGACTGAACACTGAAAGGCATAATCAGTCCCTAATCATGATGATGATGTATTGATTAAAAAATACGCATGATATTTAAGACTACGCAGTAACACAGGAACACCAGAAGCAAAACAGATTGCCACGACTATTTTCATGGAATCGTAACATTCATACTATAAGATGGTGGTAGGTAACGATGACTTGTAGCGATCTCGCAGTCTTGTCTCGCAAGCAGACCACAAAGGCTCAATACTACACTACGGGAAATACACCCACTTGCGACCTTCCTATCGGTACTCACGAATAAGACTCATCTGTTTAGACGCCGTCACACAACTGTTTCATAATTATTACTGTACTTCATATATATGTCAACACGACATCTTTCGGGACGACATTATCCCATTATCAAGTTCTGTACTACAAGGAAACGTAGAATAATAAGAAAACTAACTATATACAAACGATTGTACCAACAAATATTCCAATTAAACTAACCTACTACCATAAAACTTATCTCTTGCTAGGAGGCATCGTCAAACACAATAGCTTTGTATGTACATTGACAAAAATAAAATAAAATAAAACTGTGCGCAGTACCACATGTTTGCCTGATGGCAGAAAGTTGTGCACTAACGGACAGCTGATCTAACTTCAAAGATTGTCCATACGTTTAACCTCTGTCTTTCGTGGCCAAAGATATACTAATCAAGGTAGCTAACATTATTCATAAAATCAGTCATTAAATTAAAGGATTTTTAAACGGAAATATGCTCCAAATTCTTCAGTGAAATTAAAAGAACGAAGTCAATATTTAATACCTGCACACACATCAGTGTTTCTCAAGGAGGAGGTTGCTAAAATGTGCCCAGTAATGGTTTTTAGACAGTTCTGTCTTTTCGTTGTACATGCTGATGGAATGCTCTCACAACGCACAAATATAGTGCCCTTATTATTCTACGTTTCCTTGTTTTACAGAACTTGATAATGGGATAATGTCGTCCCGAAACATGTCGTGTTGACATATATATTTTGTTATTGATAACTGGTGCGTGAAGTACAGTAATACGAATTGGGCAATACATAATTCAGGGTAGTAAAAGGTTTATGGCTCGCTGTCTCTGTTCATAGGTGTGGGATATCTATGCCATCTGCTATGCCGTAAACAGCTAACCAAACTGTTTAAATAAGGTCAATAAATAATCTGTAGTTTAGCCAGTCTATCTGTAAATGGTGACGCGAAAAATGTATTTAAGTAAACATAAATTAAAGCTCTGAATAACCACTAAAATGAATTCTAAGATAATGGTTAGAAGAGATTTACTCACGAAGTAAATTTTATATAAATGCAGGTTATTACTCTTTTTTAACATGCAGAGTTGGTCCTACTTTATACATCCATAAATAACTGAGTATTTCCCCAACTAATGTTCATGAGAGCCACACTAAGTATCACACACACTAAAGAGTAAAAGTTCCCAGTTATCATTCTTAAATTAATGAAAACCATCGAACATTGCAGTTCTAAATTAATCCTCGATTAATTGCAGTTTTTCATCACTCGAGTACACGATAGCTGATTTATCAGAGTTCCACAGTCCTACTACCGTCCATAGTTTACCGCATTTCAATCAGAGACTAAGTTCTGCAGTCACAGTCCCGTAAATGTTCTAAATCAACACATGCCTATCTCTTCAAATCACAAGTTCATAACGCGGCTTCAAACCGCCCAGAATAACAATCTATCACCATCACGTGCAAGTTACGAGTACCTTACCAAGCGTTCCAAAGCGTACTCTCCCTGCTCCCAAAATTGTATCTTTCCGCGCACCCTAACGCCTCATCTTTAAAATACAATTTCCCTTCCAAAATATTATACATTTGAATATCACAAAGTTAAATGTTTTGGCCACCTCCCTACAAATGCTGTTTACATTTAGCAAACAAATACATATTTAACAATACTAAAATCGGTCGAGACTGAAGCTCTTTCCTCAGGTAGCTATTAAGCGTGGCGTCTGACTGTTCAAATATACAGCCGCCGTCGAAATATAGTTACACAGTTAATATTTAATTTATCATGGCTTTTTATGCAAATATATTCATTTCATATCCACAAATACATATAATTATTTATATGTAAATTATCTGCTGCATATCTACTATTTTTAGTCGGCCATGAAATATTTAAGTGGCAAACATAGCACGAACGTTACTAAGGATAATATTAAATATAATAAAATACATTTATAAATGTAATGCGCTTTGCTGGGTTCATGTTTTGTGTTTCTGTGGTGGAATATATGTTATGACACTAGAATATTACTACCTCAACGAAAAGCAGAACAAGAGAGTAAAACAATGTTTATTGACAGCATACAGATATAACATGGTGCGTTTTTTTTTAATGGATACTGTTGTTCAATGGTGCCCACTTGCTTCTTAAACTGTTACTGATAAACGCTACATAAGTCTTGTAACATTATTATTATGGTAATGAAATTTATCGGCTTTTTATCTGTAAGGGTTATTGAAATAGTAATTACGGTATTTGATCCTCCAAAGTCTTCTGAATCTATTCACATAATTATATTTGCTGTATGATCATTCCCTGATTTTAATTATTAGAATAATGTATGTGGTTATTTGTATTTCAGTTATAATCTGGGATAGCCGCCCTCGCTCATCCAAGACCGTTGTTTCCTGTTTCCGAGCAGATTAGGGTATCCGTAACGACCTGTATCCCATTCACTAGGTGCAAACTGTTAGCTGCCCGGTTGGGAAACCCAAGAGCTTGTCAAAACTTGCTTTTAAGATGGAAACAATCAGCTTCCCCCTTTCTCTGTAATGTCACACACTTACAAGGGACACCTCTGACCACGAACGTTCGAAACCGCACTAAAACATACTTAGAATAACAAACAATCATAAAAAAACAGTGGTTACAGTCAATTCCATGCAGAACTCAGTACTTTTCTCCTAGCGCCCCTAGATGGTGGCATAGTGACTGTTGTGATCCCTGGACGCACGCCGGCTCGAAGAGATGCAAGTTTCCAAAAAAAACTATCTCACTAAGGTTGTACTGTGAAAGAAATGCTAAGAAAAAATCTATATCTTGCGCTCTTTCCGAGATATTGATAGTGATCGTGCCAAATACCTCAAGAAATTAGTAGCATTCGAAGAAACGGATACCGGCAAACGTTAAAGCGCTGAGGGGACATCCAATGACACTAAACTCGCCCCTCCCTACACTCCCTAAAGAGACCCATGATGAGTGGTGAGAGGCAAGTTTCAAATCTTTTAAAGAAACGCATACTTTTTCTTGCAGATTTGGATTCTTCATGAAAAAATATGGAACTTTCGTAGGAAACATTTTTTCGTTTCCTGATAAATGGCACTGTAATCGGAAAAAATGAAAGTGCAGCATAACCGTGACGAGCTTCTTCAGCATTTCTGTGGGCCTCATAGTACCATATCTAATCTCTCTCTGCAATCGTTATCAACGGGGAACAATTACGTAGAGGTGCATATAATCCAAATCATTGAAACACAACAAACTGGCCGCGGTGTAGTAGAATGATCAAAGCTTGTGTTTCATACGTTTGTGGGAGATGTCACGAGAAAGCATTAACAGAAACATGAAAAGCTGTACTCTCAAAGTACACTGCACACTATGAAATAAATAACACCAATACAGCTGTTGTGAAACGTAACAAACACACAAACGAGCTCTTTGTTCCTTTAAACTGATGCAGAGTTCGCCAACAGCCAGTCGTGTCCGTTCGGCACATTTCGGAAGCACTCGTTCTTTGTGACGAGTGATTGCGAAGCCATGGTGTGCTGTTGGCTGCACTACCCCACCGCACCCGTCCCTTACCCTCACCAAAACTAAGGTTGCGGCAGTGAGCGCAGTGTTGCCAGGCTGTGGGATTTGTCCCATATCGTTGAACATATTGCCAATTATTTTTCAGAAAGGGACAAAGGGATTTTATTTTTGCAATAAGTGAGATGAATATGGGACATTTTTTCGCTGTCTTTTATTTTTATTTATTTTAATTGCTCGTCTGTTCTGGTTTGCCACGATAATAAGGTGAAACAAACGACACAGCAGTACGCAATCCCATTGTACAGTAGCACTAGCTTTTTTTTTCTTCTTTTTGTTCGTCGGTCGCAGCAAAACCACCACTGTATGGAACTGTCGGCTTCGGCTTTTTTTGCTCTCATGTTTTTGTTTGCCGTGGGATACTTGACGCTGAAAAAGGACGTTTTGAATTCCTGGATGGAACTTTTGAGCTTCAAAGGCTGTCAACACTGAGTGAGCGTCCGAAGCTCTGTTCTCCCACTGTTGGAATGAAGCGAATGAGATATATTCCACACTACGCGCTTATTCTGCTTGACGGAAACTGGCTTCTATTGGCAGTTTTGTTGATATTGGTCCTTAATTTCTGGTTTGTTTTAGATATGGGCTTCGGTGATAGCTTCATTTCAAAATGTAATTAGTGTGGCTTATGATATTGGACTGCGAGAATGCGTAAGTGATGTGGAATGTGGTAACGTAGCTTTTGTGAGGTGTGTACATTGTTCCCTCCCACTTTGTTTTAACCACCTCATCTAACTCCCGCCTCTGCAGTTTTGAGTACTAATGTGTGTTACTGCTTTATATCTGTATTTTACGCTATTGTAAGTACTTTAAGCTTAGAGTTTTTGGCGACGGTTATTGAATATGTAATGATACACTGACGCCATTAAATTACATATAATTTCCTTCCTTTGGTACTGACATCTTGTTACTTTGTTTCTCTCTGTGCCGCGCGGGAGTAGCCGAGCGGTCTGGAGCGCCACATTGCAGTCTCCCGCGTCGGAGGTTCGAATCCTCCCTCGAGCATGGATGTTTGTGTCGTCTTTAGTGTAAATTATTTCATAAGTAGTTTGTAAGTTTAGGGACTGAAGACCCCACAGTTAAGTCCTGTAAGCTTTACGAAAATTTGATGTTTCTCTCTTAAAGTGTTATTTGAGGTACAATGCAACGTTTTGAATGAAAATGACCCACACTAGTGTTCTGTTTATAACTTATTGCAAGCATGGTTTCGTATGGTTCCGAGCGTTCGAAGTCAAAGATGTTCGTTGTTAGTGCTTCCCAATTCCTTTAATATTTATTGTTGAAACAGTAGACATGGAGTGCATTGAATTATTACATTTACAGATCAGTAGCTCAAGCCTATTGAAATCACACACAACAGTACATAATGTAAACTCCACGTCCGGCAATGCAAGCGTAGATTTTGGCGTGCATTATATCATACAGTTGGCGTATACCATGGGGGGGGGGGGGGGGGGGGGGCACAAAGTGCCTGCGCAGATCGGTGAACATTTCGCCGTTCTGCGCATGACGTCACCGTAGAAGCATGCGGTGGCGCGCGCCTATATTTATGTATCGAGGCGCGTAGCAGTTGAGTTGTTATTTGAGGTTTTCGACATAATTTTCCAGTTACAATGCCCGGCTGTGTTGTAACAGGGTGCCTGTCTTACAGCAGGAAGACAAACGGAGCGGATGTAAGCTATAATTCCGAAAGTCATTCAGCTTCAGAAAGTGTCGATTACGGTCACAGGAAAGATCTAGGAAGCGGAAGCAACAAACTTTTGTCATCTTGTAAATGATGTGTTTGACATTCTGAGCGCCAAAAGAATGAACACGAACGCATTATCGCATGGCTATCGGATGCATAAGGATGTACAGGAAGGAATTTTGGGGATTTGTACTTGTGTGTGCTTCCGTTTCGGAAAGGAATAATGACCAAAATTCGTTCCTTACTCGGACTGTTTACCGACCTCGAGCACCTGCAGATCAAGTATATCTTAACAGCAAGACTAAGCGAGGACGCATTGGAGAATTTTATCTCGCAGATAAGAGGCATCGGTCGTTTTCATTTGAGTCCCTCTCCAACGGAGGTAGAACATCGATTGCGGCTGCTACTCTTGTGTCACAATGCAAATAGTATTCTTCTGTCGAATTGTAAAGTGTTGTTGATGATTGTAAGGGTGTTTACTTGAGGCATCTGCTGTTTTTGCCTATTTCTTATCATTCGTCATTTTGTCAGGATAGCAATACATCTGTGGGCTGTGAGCTCTACTCAACCTGGGAGAAGGGCGACAGTAAAACAGCAGTTTAATCGACAAAACATTCATTGAAATATACTTACAACCAGGATGCCAGTGGAGAGTGTGCGCGTATTGTCTCGTACCGCGCCAGCGGCTCGCTGACGAAGCCGCCGACTCCGCTCTGCCTCGCTGGAGGCGTGTGCTGACGCCTCAGCTCCCTGAGCTCCCTGAGCTTACGTAAGCCCAGGGAAGTCCGCACGAAGTGACGTCGCGTTGCGCCGTGCCTGCCCTCGCCGACCTCGTAGCCGGCCGACGATCGTAGAACGGGGGTGTGGCCCGGGCGTCGAACCCGGTCGCCTTTCGCCTCCAGCGGTTGCTCCGCCCTCGGACACGCTCCTAGTACGGCCGCGTCCTTGCGTACGTACTGTGCTCTCGGGTCTATGCTGTGCTGCTTGATACCGCCTTGCTGTTCCCGGTGCTGATTCGATACCCGGCAGCACCCAGTTGAGGTTGAGGTCCCACCGCTCGCCGTTCTCGTAGACTCGAGGCTCTACTTCCCTCCAGGGAAGCCGTGTAGACCGCAGCAACCCAGCCGCCGCATAGCAGAACTCGCAACCTGCGCCCAACTCAACTAAAGATTAACATTAGCAGCGACGAGTGGCGCAGTCCAGGCGGCAGGTATCTGCCCAGACGTGGCTGGCACTCTCTCTCTAGCCGTGGCCAACTCCTTGAATCTGACACTGCCTAGCCTGCCTTATCCTCCAATATTTATATTCCGCAGTTGACCCCTTTCGTTTGCGTTTCATCGATGTAGGCTAGCTGATTAGCTACACGTGATCGAGTCCTATTTTTCGGTCACGTAGACCGTTGCTGCTTCTTCCCTTAAGCAACACCGCTGTTCGGTGTTGTTGCGTAGTACGCGCAGCTGCCGACACACTTGTGACACTTGAAGTTTGCTTTGGGCTACTTAATTTTGCTGAGCGCCCGACCCACTCTGCTTCACGACACTGCCGGCCTATGCCATTGTAACACTTCGCTCTTCAATCGCCGAAGTCCACTCACCACTTGTTCGATTTATTACTTTACATTAAAAGCCTAAACTTTTCCTTATCCGTACACTCCTCCACAGAATGAAACTTCAGTGGAGGCAGATAACAGTGACGGATTTTTGACGTCACATATTTTCAAATGAATTTTGCCTGATATGAATGAGGCACTAGAAATGATCGATGGTGAAAGAACTGCTAAGTATTAACTTCAATATTCAAACTGTACAAGAAGAATCTGATGTCAAAGAGGTATCTGACGGCTCTGCAGAAGAATTTCGTCATCTGGTTGGCTACATCGCATATCGTGCAAAGAATACGGACCTTCTAATGATATTTTAAGCCCTCCAAAAGATCCTGGACAGCTTAGTTGGACTGAAGTTGTGCCTCGCTGTGGGCTTACAGTACCGACATATGAGTGGCTTAAATGTGTCAGTTTTGACTGATTTTCAATGAATTCAACGGTATTGACACTATTTCAAAGGGAAAAAATGTAATAGCAATCTCTGCCTCTATCCATGCTAAATAGCCATACTTTTTTCTGGCATTATAAAAATTTATGTCAGAACTAGACTCTCATTTGCATGAGGTTTCTCAGTACGAAACAAATGTTTGTTAAGCTTAAGGGACTTAACTGCGAGAACATCAGTCCCTAAACTTACAAACAACTTATGAACTACCTTATACTAAAGACGACACAAACATCCATGCCCGAGGGGGGATTCGAACCCCCGACCGTAGTGGCCGTGCAGACCGTGACTGAAGCGCCTCAGTCCCCTCGTCCACCGCGGCCGGCTGCTAGGAAGACAAAGAATATTGCAGAAAGTCACGAAACTATTAAAAAGAGTCACCCCAAAATATTGATAATTACACTCATTAAACCAGAATGCAATTATGAGTACTAAAATTAGAATAAAGCTCTGAGGAACTATCCGAAGCTACAATAACAAAATAAAATGTCTGAATGGAAGGCAAAGTACCTGCAGTTGGGATATGTGAACATCAACTCAGTGTTGTCGGGCCCGGTGGTCTTGGAGTAAAGCTATCGCCTCCAAACCGAAGGATCGCGGGTTCGAAACCCGCTCGGACTTCGGATTTATTTGGTTTTCGCTTTAACCCATCCTTCACATCTCAACGATGTAAGGAGTCCACGTTAAGCTGTAGGTCCCCTTTCCTCGTTGGATAACTGGGGTAGTCTAGGGACATACAAGTCGCCGAAGTGGCGTCCAATTGAAAGACTTGCACCTGGCCAATGAGCCAGACGAAAGTATTATAACGGAGATTTAATACACTGAAAACATTGTATATAGTTACTTAATAAGCTCTTGCGCTTTAATTTAATTTGCTCATTCAGTACAATGATATGATGTGACACAATAGCAACATTAACAGACATTATAGATCCAAATTAAATTTCTGATGGACGGTTAAACTTATTAAATTCGAAATTTTTTCTTAACTGATAATAGTGAGCGATAAAGTGAGAAGCATTTTTAACTTCACGATATTTCAACTACCAACAATGTTAATTTATAAAGACCATTTGTGTATTACATACGCTAAAAGAATTTATGCTAACATTCACAAAGTTTAATAAGAGGTTTTCAGCGAAGATCTCTTTCTTCTAATACATCGAGCATAAATAAATAAATTAGTAAAAAATAAAAATATAAAAATCAACCTCGATGTATTAGGTCTAGCACTCCGATACCGGTCATATAATTAAAAGAAGAAAGCGATATTGGCTGAAAACCCCTATTAAACAGCTCTAGATCGCCCCAACAATGTGTTCCTTTTATTTACACAGTTTATTCTTGCAAATTGTTTCGATAATTTATTATGAAGTCATTTTATTATTCGCACTGTTAATAATACTTTATAATTTCATGACTGCAATGAAATTTCCGTATTAATGAACATGTAAAAGCAGGTGAGGGTCTCAAAATAATTCATGTAGAAATGTTTCTAATTTTCGATGATTTATTACGAAGTCATTTGATTATTCACAATGTTTCTGGTTTTTCTACAGTATTAACAACCCTTCTCCATCTTACGTATATTTTAGTTAATACAGTGGTAGATAATTGCTTTACAAATTTTTGTGCAACGATTTTATCCGAGAACGAAAAGCAGGAGATTACCACGAAAGTTGGAGGTCCTACGTGAATTGTGTTGCGATGCTGTAGACCAGGGTTCACAATCTTTTTTATCTCGTAGACCCCGTACCAAGATTTTCTGCCCTTTGTAGACCCCCTGCCTTTTATTTTCTTACCATTTTACTAATTTTTAACTTCAAATGTGTTTCTGCGCATGATTGGTGCTACTAATTTTGATAACTTTAACTGTGAAAGGGTGGAGTCAAAAACAAGAAAAAAGAAAATAACGATGTTAAGTATGATACATTTATTGATTTAAATGACACAAATATTTATTTAACAAAACTGATACATTCAGGCTTTCAATGGGAGGAATGTAGCTGATTCTTTTTTAGTAAATTATCAGTATTTGGTTTCAGTTTTGTTAGTTTTAACCTCTTTCAGTAATTTCCAACGTGTTTCTTGTTTTTGTAAGAAGACTGGCAACAGTTTCTGTCGAATCCTCACATTGTTGAGGGGCGAAGTCTGTATTAAAACGCATACTGAAAAATTCCGTGTTCCGACAGGGTTTCGAATCCGCGACCCATCGGTTTGTAGTCGATTGCTTTACCCCGCCACCACCAGGAGTATAAAAACAGTTCATCAACCTCTTTCTTTGACCGCTCTTTCAAATGTAATAAACGGCTTAAAACCTGCGCAGTAGTAACTGCTACACAACATTTAGAAAAACTGAAGAAGCCCAAATTCACCCAGTCCACAATATGTTAATATATCCCTTGCTGAATGACGAAACATTTGCTGGCCCTACATGGGCAGTGTCCAATACTTCTCTCACTGCAAGGAGAAGGGCAAGAGATAGCAGTTTACGAAGTGGACCTTTGAAAAATAATAACGTAGTTGGTGGTATCGTAATTTAAGAGTATGCTCAATTTCCTATTTGGAGATTAGCAGTTAATAAAATGTAATATTATCTCTATTGAAATACATGCGTACCTTTAGATTTACTTATATTGTAATGCTTTACAAGTTAGAATATATACGTCATAATTAATCTCACCCCCTCTCAAAAAATCCGACTACTGGCCTGCAGCAGGAGACCGAAAATACAGAATTCCTGCACTCTCACGCTTAGCCAATGACGCGAACAGTGAGATACAAAGGATCAAGCTTCAGCATTGTGAGAATCAAATCAAATTCAAATGTTTGTTAAGCTTATGCGACTTAACTACGTGGTCATCAGTCCCTAAACTTACAAACTACTTATGAACTACTTACGAACTAGGACGGCACAAATATCCATGCCCGAGGGGGGATTCGAACCCCCGATCGTAGTGGCCGTGCTGACCGTGACTGGAGCGCCTCAGTCACCTCGGCCACCGCGGCCGGCATTGTGAGAATAATTCTGAATTTTGGATGCGAAGTTCCTAGATGTGGACCACTATCGTGGAACCCCATTTACGACAAATAAACGTCCAAATTATTTTTCCGTTGAAGTGGACCCTTTGCAGGTTGTAATAGACCCTTCGTGTCTTTGGTAATCAGTGCTGTTCTGATAGTCCACGTACACAGGGGGCCGCCAAGATCGACGCATTGTAACGGCTGCAGTGGCAGATAGTACAACTAGGAGACCACAGGTAAGAGGTTCTGTGAGTTCAGAGATGTCTACTCGAACTGCTGCTAAGTGGTTACTAGCAGCGTGACTATGGGTATGCATTTACGCTGTGAACTATGTTATTGATCAGCTATGGCGTGATCATATATATTTTCAAACATATAATAAATATTCCTACTCTATTGCAATGTATCAGTTGTACCATACAAAAAAAATGTACTTGAAAAATTATTGGTAAACTGTGGAATTTAACTATTTTGTTTCCCCTCCAAAATAGTGAAAAAGGAATGTTCTTAAATGAAATACGATCTGCTCAAAATCAATTTATTATAATTAAACATGAAAAATAAATCAGTTGACATGTAAAACAGATAATGGTATTCACACAATTCTTTACAAATGTTAAAATATTGAGACACAAAAATGACTAGCTGAGTCAAAGGTCGGAGGTTTTGCAAGACAGAATGCTATTAGATTGGCTACACAAGGGGTTGAAATTATCGTTACCCTAAGCCCCCCAGAGTAAATAGGCAGATCTCAAAAGAATAAGGGACAGAATCCAACAAGTCTGATTCATACAACCCCCCAGCAAGTGCGTCACCTTACCCACACAGATGATCATTGATGGCAGAGTCTAAGGCTCACAGGCAGCAGGCGGTGGGACGGATGAGCTGAAATTTTTATCCGACCATAATTGCTGTGACCTGTTAAGCAGGCTCGACATGTAATTTAAAACAGCGTCACTAGTGTCGGCGTCGCTTGGCAGTTTCTGTGCTATTCTATAACGCTAATAGACTAATCAATATTTTGCATAGGTGACACAAAGGCCACTTGGCACAAATCGATCAGTCACTTGCGTAATAAGATATGTCATATATATATATATATATATATATATATATATATATATATAACAGTGTCCGATTCGCAAAGGCGCGAATGCTCAAATAAAGACTTCTAGCAAAACGAAAACTAAACTGTGGCCGCTCACAGCGCAACCACCAGGCAATGTAACGTCCGTGAAGTAAACATAGGTTCTACAAGGTCCGAATCTTCGGAATCAAACACAAGTCTAACCAGAGGACCGTTTAAGACGATGTCCTCCCCGTGAATCTAAACGGAGTATTGTGTGTCTCCCAAGGTCCGTACACTTTGGACGCTCAAACAGGAGTCTCACGAGGTCCGTGCACTTCGGACGCTCACACAGGAGTCTCTCGAGGTCCATACACTTCAGACGCTCAAATCGGAGTCCTCGTGCCTCCTCGCGCTCTGCCACAGCTCACGGCAAGTGACGGGCGGCCACACCTAGCTCTCTGTTATTGTTTGTATCCGGCAAATTCCTCTCTTGTGAAACGGCCGAATGACTAAAAAGGCAGTCCCTGCTATCGCCCACCGTAAACCGAGGTCCAGCATTTTGTAAAGCGTCCTACACACTCTAAAAAAATTGTGCTAGGTATACTCCACCACCCGTAGCGTCGGCGCCAAACAGGTCAAGCCAGCCCCTCTCGTCCTTCCCCAAATACGAGCGAAAGTTGGTGGGAGGGGGAGACCCCCAAGAGCGTCTCTGCTCTGCGCGGCCTGACCGTGCCCAACACGGAAAACCACTTTTTAGCTGCCAAGCTGCGCCAATAAACGTTAAAATCCCGAAATTTTAACATAAACATAGAGTTTACTACAATCCCAGGAGCCCATCACCCCTGAAGTGTCTCCAAAGGCACAGAAATCAAAATAAAGAGAGATCTACATAGAAAAATGTTACATATTTCAATGATTAGCATAAAGAGACAGATACAGTAACACAAGGTTAGTTTGAAAAATACACTAATTACAGCCCCCTTCTCACAACGCACACCTCTAACCAGTGTTCTTCTCGCACCACAGCATAAAAGTATACGGCTTGGCTGAGAGGATTACTTGGAAGATGGAATAGCTGGGTGCGGTTCTCAGAGATGAAAAGAGATTCTTTTGACGTTCAAATTTGCACCTACAGCGTAGACTTAGTGAGCGCTGTGTCGAAAAGTGCATTCGTCCAATCAAACTGGCCCCACTCTATACATCAGTGTCTGGGGTGCGATTAGCTAAAACTCTGGTTCACCTTTGGTGACGCGGCGGAGTAGCCGTGCGCACTGAAGCGCCATGCTGCTGTGCACGCAGCTGTTCGCCGTCAGGGGATTCGAGTCCTCCTTCGGGCATGTGTGTATGTGTTGTCCTTAGGTTATTTTAAATTGGTTTCATTAGTTTGTCAGCTAGGGACTAATAACGAAGCAGTTAAGTACTATATATTTACAAACATTTGAACACACCTATGGTACTTGTGTGTTGAAAGACTCGTCCTATTGCCATTTTTGCAACAGGGAGGTGACGTTTCAAGAGACCATTCTCCTTCACATACTATACATGAAACTCAATGTGCTCCGCAAGATATTCAGAAACTCCCCTCTCCAGCACGATTTCTGGACTTGTATCCAATGAAGCATTTTGGCGTATGATGGGTAACAACTGAGATGTGCGACTATTCAATCCACAACTCTTGCAGAAATACGTGCATACACCGAGCAGGCTCAGAAAATGGATCCCAAGACATTATCCTCCATCTGTATGGTCGAATGGATGCCACATCAGCGTCTGCACGCTCTGTCCGTCCAAAGCCTACTAAAGCAGTGATGACCACTACTTTCGCATTTCAGGTCTGAGGATTTCTGAGAGTAACGCCATGATACTGAATAATTATATTCGTATTGCCGCAAGGCATCGAGTAGCAGTACGCAGTAGGATGTATTACATGCAGATTTACTCCGGACGTTCATAAGGAGATCCAGGTTAGACACCTAGACACCATGCAGCTCGGTAAAGATGGGTCCAACAGCGTACAGAATGGTCTCGTCAGAGGTGACAAAATTATTAAATCAAATTTTCAAATGTTTGTAAACCTATGGGACCGAAATACTGTGGTCATCGATCCCTAGACTGACAAAGTACTTCAACTAACGTGCATCTATCCTAGGGACAACAAACAAACACCCATGCCCGATGGAGGAATCGAACCTCCGGCCGGAGCGACCGCTTAGTCCCTGACTTCCGCACAACTCAGGGGTCTCATCGAGTGCTATTCACTGATGAGGCATATCTGCCTTTAACCAGAGACTTGTGTAAGTCGTTTTTGGAGGCCGCCTGAACGCTTCAGACGCACCGCACGACGATTACTGAAAGATGGTGGTTCCCCAATATTTTGTGGTGGCATTATATGGTGTTACGCAATAAAATGACATTGTGGTACATAGATGAGTTAGTCGTAAGTGTAGTGAAATCATGTCGACAGCATTTAATAGCGGGATTTGTCTTAATGGACGAAAATTCTCGCTCTCATCTTACACATCTTGTGAATGCGTTATTCATTGAAATGAAATCGTAAGATTTGAATGTCCTGTTTGGTTCAGGAAGTGGACAATAAGGTGAGAGAAAAACAGACGCTTTACGATTCCTTCCTTGCGGGATGACTTTCCTAATGTTTCTCGTAGTGTCAGCGTCTTCAAAACGATGACGAAGTCGAAACAGGTGTGATGTAGTGGTTACCAAGTCAGGCGGCAGACTTCTATGAGGAGGGCTATTCAAAAACTGGTACAACGTTATGAAAAATGACTCAATATTCACGGAAATTATGTATAAAAGTAGATTAAGGTACAGGCTTTCATGTAATAATAAAATTATTGAGATATCTTAAAACGTATTTTTTTTTATATTTAAAAACGGACTTACTTTAAAAAACACGCCTCGTATAATGGTGCAGGGCAGGATTTACAACAATCTAATTTCTTTGTATAAGCGTCAATGCATTCGTAGGGTGATCAGAGGCAGTCGTAGGAAAATTTTGTAAACGCATTTATTATTAATAGACAAAACATACAATCCTTAACAATTATCGATACTTCACAGGAGAACCATTTTTCTGCAAACGTTTAGGCTTGCTCAGCAGATAGTTGTAAAAAGATACACTTGAATTTCTTTTAAGTTATATGACACTATCAACATATGTTTACTCTCATCAGTCCACTATGCGTTAATTAGTGATGATATATAATGGTTAAGTCCAGGTTCGAATAAATAATATAGTAAGGACAGACAACTCACTGCAAAGACGTGGCGACGAGCTGCGACAGGCACATACAAAAGACACACACATACAACACATTCAGCTATCGGCCATGGACTTCTTCAGAAAATACAACAGGCACACAATCATACAGCCACACAACACAGTCATACAACCGTCACCTCCGACTGCCACACATCGAATCACGCTCTGCGGAGAATCGGGGACGGGAGGGGAGGGGAGAGGGGATAAGAAGGTTACGTCACGGTGGTGGGGATGGGTTAGATGGGAATAACGAGATGCAGCTTAGGAATGGAGTGGAGGGCGGGTAAGGGGAGAAAATAAAATAAAGTAAAATATAATAAATATATATTCAATATGCACACTGCAAGTACACACACACACATGCACAAGCGCGCGCGTGTGTGTACGCGGTCTTGTGTACTTGCAGTGTTCACGCATATTGTATATACATTTCTTTTATTTTACTTTATTTTATTTTCTCCCCTCACTCGCCTCTCCACTCTATTCCTAAGCTGCATCTCGTTATTCCCATCTAACCCGTCCCCACCACCGTGACGTAACCTTCTTATCCCCTCTCCCCTCCCCTCCCGTCCCCGATTCTCCGCAGAGCGTGATTCGAAGTGTGGCAGTCGGAGGTGATGGTTGTATGACTGTGTTGTGTGCCTGTGTGATTGCGCGAGTGTTCTATTTTCTGAAGGCCATGGCCGATAGCTGAATGTGTTGTATGTATGTGTCTTTTGTATGTGCCTGTCGCAGCTCGTCGCCACGTCTTTGCGGTGAGTTCTAAACTGTCCCAGTGTCCTTATATTTGTACGTGTTGCATACAAATCTACAGTTTTGTTCCAATCTTTATGAAATTTTGTACACGTAAGCTTCAATCCATGAGGACGGTTGCCGTATGTGTAAGAACCACGTACGATATATAGTTCACGATATATGACGTCATAAACAATAAGATGCGCGGAAAACTGCTGCATTTTGCGACAATGCGGCTCATTTTATCCTAAACCATTGGACCGATTTCAACCAAATTTAGTACACACATTCCTTACCGTGAGGTAACAATTGTTTATGGTTTAGAATCACATACGGCACATGGTTCAAAAGATATTATGTCATAACCAATATAAATCGCAAAAAATGCCACGAAATACACTGTATGAGAATGACAGTTCTTAGCGACTTGTAACAAACTTAAAACATAATTTCAAACGTTTATTAAACTTTTCTCGCTGACAACCATAGCAAAATAATGAAAGGAAAAAAGTTTCTCGCTTACTACTTTTCCGCTGTTTATGGAGTAAAACTGCGGCATTCGGTACGACGTTACAATTTATAATGTGTACACTACAAATTGTAGCCGCAGAAAATTTTAGAGACAGTATACACACATATAGTTGAATGTACCTTCCAAATTTTATCACAGTACGACACGTAGTTCATGAGATATGAGCACATAAACAGTAACGTTCCGCTGTTCATGGACTAAAACTACGGCATTCAGTATGAAGTTACAATTTCCAATTTCTACACTACAAATTGTAGCCGTGCGAAATTTTACAGATAGTATACACGCATATAGTTGAGTGTACCTTCTAAATTGTATCACAGTACGACACATAGTTTATTGGGATATGAACGCAAACAGTAACGTTCATGGAAAACCGCCCTATCACACACCACGTTTAATCTATTGCTTCTTTACTACTAATTGTATTCCGAAGAGATTTTACAGACATACAGCCCTTATACAAATGAATATATAGCTCAAAAATGGGGGGGGGGGGGGAATAAATAAATAAATACCCGGGCAACGCCGGGTATTCAGCTAGTATATCAGTTTTGCAATATCACTACAAAAATAATCATGTCCACAACACTGAACTGTTCACAAACCCATAAACGAAAGACCATGCAACTCTCACCATTCACCGCGCCGTTAGCAAGATCTACAGCTCAAGCAGCAGTCTACCTTCAAAGTAGAAATAAACTGAATCGCGAACAAAACATGAAATGAAATCACTATAAAACAATCTGTCGAGCTCTTTCTTACCTAAGAGTTTCTTTTTCGAATTAATATCTCGCTTTCCTGAAGTCAGGATTTTTTAGCAAGAAAGATGGTCGGTGAATGTTCTCTTGTGTTAATGCACTGGCAGATGATTTATGAAACTCAGTCAGTACAAAAATCAAAACAAATGTTTGTTAACCTTATGGGGCTTAACTGCAGGGTCATCAGTTCCTTAACTTACAAACTACTCATAAATTTACTTACTCTAAAGGCAACACAAACAACCATGCCCGAGGGGGATTCAGACCCCCGACGGAGAATGCCGTCGTGCATCAGAACATAAAGTATGAAACTCTGAATGCGCTCGGCCACTTCGCCGCGACACACTCGGTTACAATGAACACTCACAAGTTAGACGTGCACGACATGAGAACTAAAATGCCAACTGTCAAGCCAAGACAGCGTGAGTCTGGAACTGAGGACACGGAACGGAAATTTTAAATAATATTTGCATAAGCATATGGGTCGAACCATGATATAGTCGACATTACTGCTGCCGCATTTAGCACTGACTTGGTGGGCCTTCATGATGAAGTCAGTGCTTATAGGTAAATTACTTTAGAAAAGAGAAATGCATTGTACACTTTTCTGTCACGTAAAATTTAATTTATTGTGCTACTGGTTTCGGGAGTGTCCCATCTTCCAGGCATTTCTATAATAGTACAAAAATTAGTTAAGCTTCAATGTGACACAAATATAAAATATAAAGAACTTCATCCATGGTAGAAGTACTTACAAAATTACATGAGCATTTTAGTTTTATACATTTCCTGAATAAGTTGACAGTGACAAAACCAATTAAAATACAAGTTAAAATGATAGTGATAACGACAACATCAAGGGGTTCCTGCTCTTAACGTAAATAAAAACAGTGCTATTTCGTAATACAAAAAGTCAAAGATAAAATGTAAATCTCAGAGAACAGGGTATGTCAAAGATGTAACAAATTGCCAATGTGCTTGCTTCTTGTATCGTTAACAAATGTGTAACGAAATTTACCCAGTTATCACTATCATTTTAACTTGTATTTTAATTGGTTTTGTCACTGTCAACTTATTCAGGAAATGTATAAAACTAAAATGCTCATGTAATTTTGTAAGTACTTCTACCATGGATGAAGTTCTTTATATTTTATATTTGTGTCACATTGAAGCTTAACTAATTTTTGTACTATTATAGAAATGCCTGGAAGATGGGACACTCCCGAAACCAGTAGCACAATAAATTAAATTTTACGTGACAGAAAAGTGTACAATGCATTTCTCTTTTCTAAAGTAATTTATCTATAAGCACTGACTTCATCATAAAGGCCCACCAAGTCAGTGCTAAATGCGGCAGCAGGAATGTCGACTATATCATGGTTCGACCCATATGCTTATGCAAATATTATTTAAAATTTCCGTTCCGTGTCCTCAGTTCCAGACTCACGCTGTCTTGGCTTGACAGTTGGCATTTTAGTTCTCATGTCGTGCACGTCTAACTTGTGAGTGTTCATTGTAACCGAGTGTGTCGCGGCGAAGTGGCCGAGCGCATTCAGAGTTTCAGACTTTATGTTCTGATGCACGACGGCATTCTCCGTCGGGGGTCTGACAACAAATGAAAGCAATCACATTCGCCGGCCGCGGTGGCCGATGGGACTGCGGCGCGCCAGTCACGGTCTGCACGGTCACTACGGTCGGGGGTTCAAATCCCCTCTCGGGCATGGATATTTGTGTCGTCCTTAGTGTTAGCTAGTTCATAAGTAGTTTGTAAGTTTAGGGACTGATGACCCCGTTGTTAAGTCCCATAAGCTATAAAAACATTTGAACAATCACATTCCAAAATGCACAGTTAGGTATGACGTACGTTACAACACCTATGCTATTATGTGAATTATATAACGGTGAACAGTGTCGTCAATGAAGATGTTACAAGTTACTAAATTTTTATATGTTAACAGAATTCCTATGTTGGGAAGTTGAACAAGAGGCATTCACCGTCACTGGTAATTACTACTACAGTAATAAGCATCTAGGATACAAATGTTAAGTCATCGAATAAAAATATAAAAAAGTCTGAAAAAATTGGTCACATTAAAGTAATAAAAATAACATGAAAAAGAAAACTAAGCAGTAAACAAAATCACCTACTACAAGTATGATGCTGTAATCAATTTACAAACATAAAATTATACGCTCAGTACTACTTTAGATAAAGGTGTTATAATAAAGCTATACAGACTTGTTGATCTGGGTCAAATATTAATAAAATTAGAAATAAAAAGAAGAAGGCAAAACATTAAGCAAAGTCACCTACCACAGGTGTGATGCTACGGTCAATTTGCTAACATGAAGTTCTAAGGGCAATATTAATTTTGCTGCTGTTGTAAAAGCAAGTCTAAAGGAGTTGATCATATTAAAGTTATCAGAACGTTCTCTGAGTCTGTTACATTTTATTTTTGACTTGTATTACGAAATAGTACTGCTTTTATTACGTGAAGTGCAGGAACCCCTTGATGTCGTTATCACTTTCACTTTTAACTTGTATTTTGATTGGTTTTCTAGATATGACGACACTGTTAACTTATTCAGAAATGTATAAAACTAAACTGCTCATGTAATTTTGTAAGTACTTTTACAATGACTGAAGATATCTATATTTTATAATTGTGTCACATTGAAGCTTAACTAATTTTTGTACTATTACAGTAATGCCTGGGAGATGGCACATTCCCGAAACCGGTAGCACAATAAATTAAATTTTACATGACAGAAAAGCGTACAATGTATTTCCTGAAAAATGCCGTCCGCGGTAGCCGAGGGGACTGAGGCGCGTCAGTCACGGTCTGCACGGCCACTATGGTCGGGGGTTCTAATGCCCCCTCGGGCATGAATATTTGTGCCGTCCTTAGTATTAGGTAGATCATAAGGAGCTTGTAAGTTTAGGGACTGATGACTCCGTAATTAGGTCCCATAAGCTTAACAAACATTTGAATTTTTTTCCTGAAATAAATCGCTGTCGATGATCGCCATAAACAAATGTTAGAAAAGAGAAATAGGATTTGACTAATTGTAAATGTAATTTTGTTACGCTCAACTTTCTGAAAAAGTAGGACAACGTAAAGCGCGGTACATGACCTAGAAGGAGGCCATGTCACGATTAATCCGGACGCCTGGTCATCTTAAGCTTTCATGTTGTATTCAGGTTTGTTCACAATACATGTTAGCCAGAGATCTTTTACAGAATATTTCAATTACGTCAGAAAATTAAGCAATATAAGTAGTGGAGCAGCCAGGATTTGGTTCTGAAAAGGAGGGGCTCATTTTTTTAAAAAACTAAAGCCTATTGAATTTATTAATCTATGACTTATTTTTACACTTTTTTGTAATTTAACCAATCATACTACGAAAATAATTACACAAGAAATAAAATGAGTAGCTCGCCTTAATTTCAAAGCGGAATACGAGCAACGTAGTGGAAATTGTGTACGTAATCAGCTCTTAAAATGAAACTTTGACTCTGCAGCAGAGTGTGCGCTGATATGAAACTTCTTGGCAGATTAAAATTGTGTGCCGGAAACGGGACTCGAACCTGGGACCTTTGGCGAACTCTGGCAAGCGCTCTACCACTGAGCTAACCCGACACGACTTACGGTCCATCCTCACTACTTCCGCCAGTACCTCTTCTCCTACTTTCCAAAAGGTCCCAGGTTCGAGTCCCAGTTCCGCCACATATTTTTAATTTGCCTGGAAGTTTCATATCAGCGCACACTCCGCTGCAAAGTGAAAGTTTCATTCTGGAAACATCTCTTAGGCTGTGGCTAAGCCATGTCTCCACCATGTCTCCACCATATCCTTAATACCAGGAGTGCCAGTCTTGCAAGGTTCGCAGGAGAACGTCTGTGAAGTTTGGAAAGTAGTAGGCGAGGTACTGGCAGAATTAAAGTTGTGAGGACGGACCGTGAGTCGTGTCGGGATAGCTCAGTGGTACAGCGCTTGCTCAAAGAAGGCAAAGGTCCCAGGTTCGAGTCCCAGTTCAGGCACACAATTATAATTTGCCAGGAAGTTTCAACTCTTAAAATAATTAAGCAGCTTCTACGTTTCTAGTCAAAGAGAAACGTCTGTACAGTGTAATTAGAATGATATTGTCTGTGTGGCGCCACGGTTGCACAGTGGTAGAGTGTCAGACTGAAATATCGCTGATTCGATCCCCGCCAGGTCCTAGGATTTTTATCTGTCACTTTCCATTTCTTTCGCCTCTGGCAGTATTGCTCATGTGAAAAATACCGTTTAGCACCGTGGTTCGGAACCCACGTTACACTGTAGGTCCGCCTATAACTGGCTGGGTAAGTCAGTTCGAAGGTCGGAGGAAGGCAACGGCATACCACCTCCAAACAGGACCATGCCTAGTAAAGCACTGTGGTATTCAAACCAATCTTCGTACTGTCAACTGCTTTACCTTTACCCTTTTTATTGTCTGTGTAAAAATTGAACTGAAATAACACTACAGTTGTTCGCAGGTTTTGGGGGCCATCAGTGATTCCATTCGGTGCAGACCTGCTAAGCAGCTGGTCTCAGCATATCAACAACAGGCTCGTAACAATAGCCGCAGCATCAATGCTGGTCCCGGCGGCATTAAAACCACTCACAAGAACCAAACGTTCTCAGTGGCGGCATTACGTTGGCGACACATTGTCATGTTCATTTGTGTTTGACAAATTATCGTTACGTCGTGACTTATTTCGTCATGTGTACTATTTCATATTTCCGGTGACGAAGTGTTTAAAATAATAACGAATTATCTTAGAAGATAGGCTAAGGGAAGGGAAACCTACGTTTTTAGCGTTTGTCAATTTGGAGAAAGCATTTGACAATGTCGACTGGAATACACTCTTCCAAATTCTGAAGGTATCGGGGGTAAAATATACGGAGCGAAGAGTTTTATTCAACCTATAAAAAAACCAGACAGCGGTTATTAGAGTCGAAGGGCAAGAAAGGGACGCAGAGGTTGGGAAGGGAGTATGACAGAGTTGTAGCCTTTCCCCGATGTTGTTCAATCTGTATATTGAGAAGGCAGTGAAGGAATGGAAGGAGAACATTGGAGAGGGAATTAAAGTGCAGGGAGAAGAAATAAAAACATTGCGGTTTGCCGATGACATAGTAATTCTGTCAAGAGACCGCAAAAGATCTGGAAAAGCAATTGATTGGGATGGACAGTGTCTTGAAAGGAAGATATAAATGAACATTAACAAGAGTAAAACGAAGGTAATGGAATGCAATGTCAGCAAATCAGGCGATGCTGAAGGAATTAGATTAGGTAATGAGACAATAAAAGTAGTAGATTAATTTTGTTATTTTGTTAGCAAGATAACTTCTGATGGGCGAAGTAAAGAAGATATAAAATGCACAATGGCTATGAGAAGAAATGAGTTTCTAAAGAAGCGGAACTTGTTAACCTCCAATATTAATTTAAATGTTAGGAAGTCCTTTCTGAAAGCATTTGTCTGGAGTGTAGAATTATATAGGAGTGAAACGTGGACGATTAGGAATGGAGATAAAAAGATGATAGAAGCTTTTGAAATGTGGTGCTACAGACGAATGATGAAAATTAGATAGGTAGATCACGTAACTAATGAGCAGGTGCTTAACCGAATCGGGGAGAAAAGGAGTTTCTGGCGTATCCTGACTAAGAGATGGGATAGATTGGTTGGACACATTCTGAGACATCAAGGAATTGTCATCTTACCATTAGAAGGAAGCGTGTGGTTTAGAAAATCGTAGAGGGAGACCGAAGGACGGATATAGTAAGCAGATTCAAAAGGATGTAGGTACCCGAACGTATTCTCAGAGGAAGAGACTTGCACAGGACAGGGTAGCGTGGAGAGCTGCATCAAACCAGTCTAGTCCAGTCAATGAATGCATTTTAGAGTGCATGGAATATGCGATAATTTTTGACTTCAGGACTTTTTTAGGGATAGTTAGGAGGTGTACATACTAAAAGTCCCCGCCCCTGGGGGGTGAGCTAAAGCGGGGGTGGGGGTGGAAAGGTACAATTTTTTGGTTTTTCGCTCATATCTCGAAAGCGGTCCGCTTTAGGAAGAAAATGTTCCAAATAAAAATGAAAGATAATTGAATTTGCTATAAAATTGTTTCCATACATATTAGTCGAATTCCCAACGGTTTTCGAGATATACGTTACTGAAAATGGACAATTTCGGAAAAAATTATTTTTACCTCACTAATTTTGTCAAACATTTACTTCTAGTGACTCACTCGATCGTTTCTCAGAAAATTTGTCGGAAGGTAAGTTGTAGATCATTGAATTTCCTTGAATTTGATATGCACATTTATTACCTTATCTTCAGCCAATCAGAAGTTACATCATTTATAAGATGTGCACTCAGTTTCGAGGTCCTTCTAGAAATGAGTGTTTTGAGAGGCTGTGACATTTTTATCTTATGAAACGTGCTAGCATGGTAAATAACAACACCTTAACAATGACAAGAAGGTAATTTCAATTGAAAGAGAACACCTTTTTACAATTATAACTTGTATTACAATGTTGTGAATCATACAATGCCAAGTATTTACAAGCACTGATAGTGATTCACAATGAAAAATAAGTGCATTGAATGCAACATTTTCATTTTTCTGAGGAATGGTCAAGTGTCATTCACCTTACTCAGTAGTGGAGACGTCGTCTAACCAGATTGGTAGAGTCTCGATGTCACTGTCTCCATCTTCATCCTTAATTAATATTGAGACTCCGTTGTTGCAGTCGCCCTTGCAGTTCGGGCATGTAACAGAGCACTGTAACAATGATTTTCTGGAACCAAACCTCCACTGTCACAATCTTACGTGTATCGACAAGAATTCGTCAGGAGCAGCATCTAACTCTGAGAGTTTCGGAACTAGTTGGTCATTCCTTCTTTCCCAACCCCAATTCGGCGCTCCACATTTCGGTTCCTCTCTTAACCAAAGTCGTACTTGGAGCTACATTCGGAATGGATGCTACGTAACATCTCCTTCAGTTGGAGGGAGAGTTCAGAGACTAGCCTTCATGTGCCCAGCTGCTTTTATAAATGATTTGTAGCGGAACTCGTTGAGGGATGTCTTGGTGACTGGAGCTCCATACCATGAGAGAGTACTCATGATTCCCGCTGTCTGAATGGAGTCGGGAAAAGAAGAATTATTGGAAAAATATCTCAGCAGCATGTTGTATGATTTTGGACGTCTGATGCATTTTGACAAACCTCACTTTACTCTTGCAATACGCTGCGGATGTTGTGTCACAGCCTGTAAATACATGTAGGAATAACAAATGGACGTTATCCTTCACTTACAATTCCTGCTCCTCTTGATATACATTGCTTGTGTCCCTTCCACTCTGGAACTACAATGCCTTGTTTTTCGGCAACAAACCACAGAATGTCATTTGGTGCAGGATATGGCGGCTCCTCTGGTATATCAATGTGTGCCACGGTCACATTTCGCATACCTCCTTTCATCCTAATGTATGCTTCTAGTGGAATAGTTCCGAGTTTTCCAGTTGATGTACAACGATCTCACAAATTCCAACTGACATTCATCATGATACACAGCCTCCTCCGCAACTAAATCATTTGAGGTGGAAAGATGCCTCATCGCTTCCTCTCCCCACTGATCATGTCTATCTCGAGAAGCGTCCATACTCTTCACTTGTCAGTTCTGTTGCGTCCTTTTGTGAGAAAATAACTAAAAATATCTTCCTTGGGCTTCTTTTGCTCACCATCAACACTTTCGGCACGAAAGAAACATTTTGTTTTGAAATCGAATTTCGCTTGTTTGGATCTCAAAATTGAAGGCTGAACTACTTCAGAGGACGATGAGAGTGCCTGTCTCTTTAAATGAGCGTTGACGGATTGCGGCCGGATGTAATTTTTCGATATTCATTATGAATCAGAAGGATGTTCAAACCTTCTAAAGATGAGCCATTGCTATGTCCCATTTCTCCAATTGCTTTGATGAGTGATAGTATTCCTTTTTTGTCACTGTGAAAACACCAACATCTGGTTCATCTATTGTTTCATCACATCAAAACACCGAGTAGCCATTATGCTGACTACATAGTCAACAACTTCATAAGTAAATGACAAATATCACGAAAAGCCGGCATACAAAGTTTTCTATGCTTGGAGAACTTTTGAAGTGAACTGAAGTAAGAAGTGAGTGAGAACACTCCATTCCACCCCCTGTCCAGTCTCTTGGAAGGAGCCAGTGGCACTGACAGTACCTCGTGGGGCTTCCCCGTCGTTAACCCTCTGTCGGGCGTTAGGTACCGGCGACGTTGAAGGCGTGTCCACTGCAGGTGACAATAAGTGAGCATCGACCATTCCTACTCATAAAAATGAAAATGTTGCTTTGAAATGATTCATTTTGAATCACTATCAGTGCTTGGAAATATTTTCATTGTATGATTCATAATATTATAATAAAAGCTATAATTATAAAAAGGTGTTCTCTTACAATTCCAGTTACCTTGTTATTGTTAAAGTGTTATTTACCATGTTAGTACGTTTCATAAGATAAAAATGTCACAGCCTCTCAAAACACTCATTTCTAGAAGGACCTCGAAACTGAGCGCACATCTTACAAATGATGTAACTTCTGATTGGTTGACGATAAAGTAATAAATGCGCATATCAAATTGAAGGAAATTTAATGGTCTAAAGCTTTCTTTCTGACAAATTTTCTGAGAAACGATCGAGTAAGTCACTAAAAGTAAATGTTTGACAAAATTAGTGAGGTAAAAATAATTTTTTCCGAAATTGTCGATTTTCAGTAACGTATATCTCGAAAACCGTTGGGAATTCGACTAATTTGTATAGAAACAATTTTATAGCAAATTCAATTATCTTTCATTTTTATTTGGAACATTTTCTTCCTAAAGTGGACCGCTTTCGAGATATAAGCGAAAAACCAAAAATTTGTACCTTTCCACCACCACCCCCACTTTAGCTCACCCCCCAGGGGCGGGGACTTTTAGCATGTTCACCTCCTAACTATCCCTAACAAAGTCCTGAAGTCAAAAATTATCGCATATTCCATGCACTCTACACCCCTCTTTTGAGCACTCATTGACTGGACTATCTGCGAACTGAAGACCACAAGAACAACAATCTAGGCTAGCAACGTAAACGATTATGTACGGCAAAAATATTGCACAGCTGTGAGCAAACTTCCACTCCATTTAATCAAAGTATGGAAACATCCATCCTTTTACTGCACAAAGAAATTTCGATCAATTCTTTTCAAGTTGACATGTGACGTCCTGTTATTTGATATTTTGGTTGGTTGTGGAAATTTATTTGGTTTGTTGTAGTACTTCGGTATGATATAAGCGGTATGATGTCAGCGGCAGTCCGATCTTTCGCCGCATTTACATAAAGATTCAGTAGGCCTAAAAATTTTATTAGAGGCATACGTTGGTTATTTAAGTTGTGACACCTGATAATATTTCATATATTCAGTTACGGATGCCTCTGATTTAACTTTCCGTAGCCTAACACAGTTTATGGATTATATTTTAACTGATGAACTTGGACTCTGTAATCTCAGGGGCTTGTTTTAAAAATTGTTTATTCTTTTTGTAATATAATCTTTACTTTCCCAGCAGTTCCATTTAACGAAGCACGTCACACAAACATTCACTAGTCTTAACTATAGAAGTCATAGCATTGATTTTAAATTGCAAGTCTTTTTACGAAGTATTTACTTCCTTTAATTAATTTTAGTTACTTTGATTCACAGATAATTCAAAGATTTTTTTAAAAAAGTTCGTCAATTATCAATGGAAAGGTCAGCTGCTAACTACGATTGATGTGGTCGAAACAAAATTTTAAATTAATATTTCTCCTATATTTCACCTTAAGCACAGATTTACAAAACACTGTCAAAGTCACAGGATATATTTTAAATAAGCAGTTCTCTATAGTTCATTTCACAAAATCGCAGTTTGATATTCTTGGCAAAGTCAATGTTTGAAAATTATTCCTTTTTTGAATCAAGTTAAAGTTATTTGATTTAATGTTTAGTCCGTAGCCTATCCCGAATTAAAGTCCACAGATATTATTTACGCACTCGAGTATAAGTTCGATTTAATTAAGCCTTTCAAAGAAATTCAATCATAGTAAACCAAAAGTTCGGAATATTTTTGCACCTGACTATCTATTTCAGATAGGACGACAACAATCTAAGTCTGAAAGTAGACTAAGAAATGGTGATACATCGAGGAACAAAGACTGAGAGAGATCTTATCGTTACGAGAAAAAAATACTGAGAGCTGTTAACGTTGCGAGAAACAGACTGAGAGAGCGCGTAGCTATACTGCGGAACTATTTATACTACTGTGGGTACACGACAAATTACTATTTGTATTTTCTGAGCTGTATTAAGCTAATTGGTATTCTTTGTTATTATCTTTGATCGTTAACAAAAGAGAGTACAAAAAACTGTTCTTCTCTTGTCACTGTATTACCGCTTCCATGATGTGTGATGTGCAAGATAGAAGTAAATAAATGTATGGAAAAATAAGTGTTACAATTTAATGTTTAATGAACCGTGTGCTACAAAATTGGTGACCCCGACGTGATCGACAAACGACAGTTGCGACGAAATTTTTCCGTAACTTGAGTTCGACGTATTCTGTGTCCAACAATACGCAAGATGTCGACAGGAGAAGCAAACGGTAATCAAGGGAATCGTTCTGAATGTAGCAGTAAAGTGGAAATTGATAAGGTAAGCGTTAAGCTACCGCCGTTTTGGACGGAAAAGCCGGACATCTGGTTTTGTTAAGCCGAAGCGCAATTTAAAATCGCTAGTATTGTTACGGAGGCGACTAAATTTAACTATTTACTCGCTCAGCTGGAGCCAAAATTTGTTGAAAATATATGGGATCTAGTTACGAGTAACGATAACAACAAATATTCTCTCGCAAAAGAACGTCTACTGAACATATTCAGAGAAAGTGAAGAGCGCCAAATTAAAAAACTTTTGAGTGGCTTAGAACTTGGCGACATGAAACCTACCCAATTATTAAGAAAAATGAGGAGCTATTCAGGTACAAATGTATCAGAAAAGATCCTAAAAACACTTTGGCTTGACAAACTTCCAGCTAGTATTCGAAGCATTTTACTTATATCTGACGAAACAGTGGATAAGATTGCTCAAATGGCAGTTCGTATGATCGAATTAAACGCTGTTGACGAGGTTCAAATTGCTTCCACCCATTCCATTGCGTCAACATCGTCTTCTTTGTCAGTACAAGATCTTCTCGTGAGAATTGATGAATTGGAAAATGAGATTAAAATGCTTCGAAACACTCGCAACCACAGGCAAAGATCGCGCAGTAGAAGTAGAAGCAGAGCAAGATACGATAAAAACGGCAAATACTGCTATCACCATTTAAGATTCGGCACACGATGTAAGCCTGAAAAATGTGTTCAGCCTTGCCAATGGCAAAATAAGGAAAACTAGAAGTGGTAGACACAATAGCGGCTGAGTGTTCTACCCCTGTGCACACATTAGGCCGCCAATATCGCCTATTTGTCAAAGATCGAAATTGTAGAAAATATTTTCTGGTAGATAGCGGTGCAGATTTGTCCGTTATACCAGTTGCAAAAAGCCAAAAAATCAACCCTCTGACTTCAATCTTTATGCTGCAAATGGGTCACAGATAAAAACTTATGGTTCAAAACTGTTAAACATTGATTTAGGACTCAAACGCAATTTTGAATGGCCATTCATAGTAGCAGACGTATCAAAAGGCATATTGGGAGCCGATTTTCTTCATCATTATGGGCTACTGGTTGACCTCAAAATAAAAAGTTGATAGACAACTCCACAAAATTAAAAATTGTAGCAGAAGTAACCACTGTGGATGCTAATGAATCAGTAAGCTCACTCTATGCAACATGCCAGTTTTCAAAACTTTTAGAGAATTTTCCTGATCTAACTAAACCATCTATAGTACCAAAAATATTAAAGCATAATGTGCAGCATTATATCACTGCATCTCCTGGTCCACCAGTATACTACAAGGCTCGTAGATTGGACCCACATAAATTGAAAATTGCTAAACAAGAATTTCAATTTCTGTTAAATAATGGTATTATACGTCCATCAAAATCACAATGGGCTAGTCCACTACACCTTGCTAAGAAGCCAAGTGGTCAATGGCGAGTCTGTGGAGATTATCGCCGTTTGAATGACAGAACTCTCCCAGACCGGTATCCAATTCCACGAATTGATGATGTAAATTTTATGCTTCAAAATAAAAATATATTCTCAAAGGTAGACCTACTCAAAGCCTATTACCAGATTCCACTAGCCGAAGAAGATAAGCCAAAATCAGCCGTTATAACACCATTTGGTCTCTATGAATTTAATTATATGCCATTTGGACTTCGCAATGCACCTAGCACATTCCAAAGGTTTATACATGAAGTTGTGAGAGAACTAGAATTTTGTTTTCCATATTTGGATGACATTTTAATACCATCTGAATCACCAGAACACCATGTTGAGCATCTAAATTTACTTTTTGAGCAGTTGAATAAGTATGGTCTTGTCATAAATGTTTCCAAATCAGTATTTGGGGTACAACAGTTAACATTTTTAGGAAATTTAATTACACCTGCTGGAACAAAGCCAGATCCAGAGAGAGTTGCAGCAATAATGAACTACAAACGACCCAACACAGTCCGTGAACTTAGAAAATTCTTAGGGATCATCAATTCTTATTGTCGACATTTGGAACATGCAGCTGAAAACCAAGCCTTGCTGAATGATTTCCTAAAAGGAACAGCAAAAAAGGACCGACGACATATTAACTGGACAGAAGAAGCAATTGCTCAATTTGAAAAATGCAAAGAAGATCTAGCAAATGCTGCACTTTTGACATTTCCTGGTTTGAACAATCAACTTGCATTATTTGTGGATGCATCAGATTTTGCAGCAGGTGCTGCATTGCAGCAGTGGCAAGATGAACAGTGGAGACCAATTGGATTCTTTTCAAAAAAGTTTACAACAGCACAGAAGAAGTATTCCACGTGTGATAGAGAGCTGCTTAGCATCTATATGGATGTCAAATATTTCAAATATCTGTTGGAAGGAAGAGATTTCATTATTTATACTGACCATGCTCCTCTAACATATGCATTTAAACAAAAGAATGAAAAAGCAACACCAATTCAATTACGTTACCTCCAGTACATTTCGTAATTTACCACTGAACTACGTCATATATCTGGTAAAGAAAATGTTGTTGCTGATGGTCTATCAAGGCTTGAAGAACTAGTTCCAATTAACTATGATGAGATAGCCCAAGCACAAGAAGATGATGAAGAGCTTCGTCAACTACAGACCAGCCCTCATACATCACTGAAGTTAAAACACCATCTGACACATGGAGGAAAACAGCTATGGTGTGATGTGTCAACACAAATCATTCGTCCTTATATTCCTAAACCATTTAGATACTCTATTTTCCAACACTATGATAATCTGGCTCATCCAGGCATTAAGACAACAGTAAAAATGATCTCATCAAGATTTGTCTGGATCAATTTAAAAGAGGATGTCCAAAACTGGGCAAAAACATGTATTGCATGCCAGAAAAACAAAATATCACGGCACATTCAAACACCAGTAGGACACTTTCCTAGTAACGATGAACGTTTCAAAATTGTTCACCTTGATTTGATAGGACCAATGCCTCCATCTGAAGAATATATTTATTTTTTAACATGCATTGACAGAGTTACAAACTGGACAGAAGTAGTACCTCTTCGGGACATACAAGCAGAGGCAGCAGCATTTTTCAATTGTTGGATCACTAGGTTTGGAACACCATATCAGATAGTGACTGATCAAGGCAGGCAGTTCAACTCTGAGCTATTCCGAGCACTGTCAAAACTATGTGGTTGTAACCAAACACAAACTACAGCATACCATCCTCAATCAAATGGAAAAATTGAAAGATTTCATCGCACACTTAAAGCAGCTATCGGTGCCCATGCAACTACCAAATGGACGCAAGTAATACCTGTAATCCTCCTTGGCCTGCGATGCTCCATCAGAGAGGACAGTAATGCTACAATTGCAGAAATGGTTTATGGCTCACCCATCAGAATACCAGGTGATTTTTTTCAAGAGTATGCAACAAAATTGGATGCAGACTTCACAACTGAAGCAATGCAATAAACGTCCGAAGCCTGTACAATACTCCCACAAAGCAAAAGAAAGACCTTTCATACACAGGGATCTCAATGAGTCAACACATGTATTTGTGTGAGTTGACCGAGTAAAAAAAAGCATTAGAACCTCGATATGAAAGCCCATACGAAGTAATATAAAGAACCCCAAAATTTTTTGGTGTTAAAATAAAAGACCAAGTCAAGAATATCTCCAATGATCGACTGAAACCTGCGTACCTCATGAATCACAATGAGAAGCAGCCTGAAGACACTTCAATTGAACGGTCAGCCCAGGTCAAACAACCAGACACAACCGACAGTGGAAAACCAAGAAGAACAAGATCTGGTCGTGAAGTTCGATTTCCTGCAAGATTAGTTGAAGAACTGCAGTGTTAAGTGACTATATGACTGAGAAGGGGGTGATGTGGGGACACGACAAATTACTATTTGTATTTTCTGAGCTGTTTTAAGCTAATTGGTATTCTCTGTTATTAGCTTTGATCGTTAACAAAAAAGAGTACAAAAATTGTTCTTCTCTTGTCACTGTTTTACGCTTCCATGATGTGTGATGTGCAAGATAGAAGTAAATAAATGTATGGAAAAATAAGTGTTAAATTTAATGTTTAATGAACCGTGTGCTACACTACTATTGCGACAAAAGATTACTCTGATTTACGGCGTTTAGACGCGGTTACTCTGAGACTGTTTCGATACTTGAAAGGTATATTGACTGTTACTGCAATTTTGACAAATACGTGAAAATTCTGCCTCTTACAAATTATTAGAATTGAATGTGGATAAAAATGGCTAGTTTGTGCTGTGATTGCGATGTAGTGTTACAGACGTTGGTGTAGATTTATTTGAGAGTGAGCAAAGGTACCAGGCCACAACAACACCAACAATACAACTCTCAGTACGTAACCAGGGAAACCAAGACGGAGCGAGCGCGCGCAGTTGTTTGCGCGGCAGAGGCCTGGCGCCGCCAGAGGCCGGGACTTCCCCGCGCACAGTGGCGGGCAGGCAGGCAGGCGGGGCCATTAACGGCAGACGGGCCATTGTGGGAACCAGGCAGGCACAATGGCTGGACGGCGCCCGCCCCCAGCCCACTCGGCCGCCCGGAAAGAGGCGGCAGGCGTGAGAAGTGGGGCCGCCACGGCCACGTGCGGGCGAGGGTCACCGCACTCACAACACGGACGTCGCTAAACGGCAGGCCGAGGCAACAGCAAGCGGGGGCAGCACATAAACACGACTGCACACCAGTTAACACATCTGCAAACCCGATTTGAAAGGTGATGGGTTGACATCTGTGAACCGATTTGGAAGGTGACGGAGTGCTCATTCTACATCTACATACATTCTTCGCAATCCACCGTACGGTTCGTGGCGGAGAGTACACTGTACCTCTACTAGGCATTTCCTTTCCTATTCCACTCCCAAATAGAACGAGGGAAAAAAATAATGCCTATATGCCTCCGTACGAGCCCTAATTTCTCTTATCTTGTCATTGTGATCACTACGCGAAATGTAAGTAGGCGGCAGCAAGATCGTGCTACACTCAGCTTCAAATTCCGACCCTATAAATTTACTCAACAGAAATTCACGAACAGAACGTCGTCTTTCTTCCAGCGATCCCCAACTGAGTTGCCGGAGCATTTCCGTGACACTCCCGTATTGGTCGAACCTACCGGTAACAAACCTAGCTGCTCGCCTCTAAACTGCCTCTGTCTTCTTTTAAACTGATCTCCGCTGGTCCCAAACACTTAAGCAATACTCAAGACGTTGTCGTGCAAGCGTTTTATACACGGTCTTCTTTACAGATGAAGTACATCTTCCCAAAATTCTCCCAATAAACCGAAGTCGGCAGTCCGCCTAACTCATTACATGTTCGTTGCAATTTATATCGCTCTGCAATGTTACGCCTAGATATTGGAACGACGCGACAGCATCAAGAACCTCACTACTAATGCTGTATTCGAACATTATGCGATTGTTTTTCCTACTCATGCGCATCACCTTACATTTTTCTACATTGAGAGCTAGCTGCAATTCTTCGCAGCAAGTTTTGTCTAAGTCATCCTGTATGCTATTACAGTCAGTTAAAGACGACACCCTCCCATACACCACAGCATCATCAGCACCCAGCCGCAAATTACAAGATACTCTGTCCATCAGATCATTTACATAGATAGAAAATAATAGCGGCCCTATCACTCTCCCCTGGGGCACGCCTGACGATACACTCGTCTCTGATGAACACTCGCCGTCGAGAACAACGTTCTGCGTTCTATTACTTAGGAAGTCTTCCAGCCAGCCACAAATCTGTGAACCTATTCCATAAGCTCGTATCTTCATTAGCAGTCTGCAGTGTGGCACCGCGTCGAATGCCTTTTTGAAGTCTATAAAGACACAATCTGCCTGTTGCCTTTCATCCATGGCTCGCAAGATGTCACGTGAGAAAAGGGCAAGCTGAGTTTCACATAAATGATGTTTCCATAAAACGTGCTGATTCATAGAAAGAAGCTACTCCGTCTCAAGGAAATTTAGTACATTCGAACTGAGAATATGCTCCAAAATTCTACATGAAACTGATGTCAACGATATTGGCCCGTAATTGTGTGGGCCAGTTCACTTTCCTTTCTTATAAACGGGAGTCACCTACACTTTTTTCCAATCACTGGGAACTTTGCGCTGAATAAAAGATTCGCGATAAATACAAACTAAGTAGGGGATCAATGCCGCAGAATACTCTTTGTAAAACCGAACTGGTATTCCATCCGGACCAGCAGACTTTTTCGTATTTAGCTCTCTCAGCTGCTTATCTACACCGGAAATACCTTCCCGTGTTTCCATTTCCACACGCCAGTGGTCCACAGGACCTGAAATGCCTACTACCAGTGGTGGTTCGTGAGAATGCAGCTGGGGTGTTCGAAAATGTTTTGATTCATATAAACAGTCAGTTCAAAATGGGGATGCCAGAATTTGTTGCTAGCGAACCGGGACATTTCTCTAAAACAACTAATAAACCGGGACACTTTTCTAACGTTAAAAAAGTGAAATATCTGTGCAAATTACTGCTGCATTCAATTGATTTAGTAAAATAAATAAATTAATTAACATTTTATGCTGTCATTAATGTAATAAAACCCAAGGCAAGTCATTGGAATGGTAATAACATTTTCCAATATTAGTACTGGTAACATAAGAATATTTTATTATGAAACATTAATATGAGATACAAAATTGTATCTCTTTCAGTCTAGTAAATACATTACACCTGCTCGTCGCATTCCTTCAAAATTAGTGTTTGCATTGTCACCGCAAAATGCAATACACTTACTCTTATCAATTTTGTTTTCTTCTAATACAGTCATAGGCGCCGACTTCTGAAAATCTTGGGGTACGCTCAGTAGCGAATTCATGGAGGGAGGTGGAGGGGGGGAGATGGAGGGGGGAGGTGCAGGGGGAAGGCAACGGTTGCCTGCCTCCAGCCCCGCCCCCAACAGGTGTTTCTAACTATATATATATATTAAAAAAAAAATCATTCAACAAATCTTTAATCCAAATACAAAAGTAATATCTTTATTTTAGTAGTATTTTTTTCTTATTTGCTTCATCTGGTGTTAATTTAGGACCACTTTAATCTCTGAAAGGAGAAAAGTAATTCGTTCACTTGTTGACAGCAAAGTGTTAAGCCTGAAAATTCAAATTCAGAAAAAAAAGTTCTCTCGCTAGGAGTTGCGTTTCGTGATTTTTGTAGAGATGCCAATTAAAACACAAAGACCTTCGCAAGTTGTAATCAGGACTATTTATTTACAGAAAGTTTCAGCTAGGAGGGATAGGGCACTCTTCGCAGCAGGTATGTCGGCTCACTGGTAACGCATGTGGTTGTCAAAAGATTATCTTAAAAAAGATACTACAAATTAAAATCGTAGTATAAACATTTTCCCACTTCATTTCTAGTTATTTAATATAACAATATTTAAGTTCGTAGCCTTCAGGTTAGAATATTGACTTAACAACGGGCATTCCATTAACAAAATTCAAATGTCTGTAAATCTATCGGACCAAACTGCGTGGTGATCAGTCCGTAGCTTACAAACTACTTAAACCTAGGTAAACTAACCTAAGGACAACACAAACACCCATGCCCCAGGGAGGACTCGAACCTCCACGGCGAGCAACCGCGCGCTCCGCGGCGAGTCGCTTTAGACCGCCCGGCTACTCCACCGCGGCCATTCCATTAACATTCGGACTAATTATAAACGGTCATTTCATATGTCAACGTGGACTTTAATGTCTACGAATTCAATTAGCTGCTTGTTTTAAGCTAATCTTTTTACAGAGGTGTATTACAAAAGCCACCCGCCCATTAATAGGATGAGAGAGTCGGTTTTAATTAGTCAAGAAATTTAAAGTAAAGAAAAAAATAATACCAAAATATTCAGTAGGGTATGCAGAGCATATCCACTCAAATTTTGGGTATGGTTGAGCAACCGAGCATACCCGTAGTTGGCGCCTATGAATGCAGTACGTACCTGGTGAAAAAAAGTCAGTATAAATTGAAAAGTTAATAAATCACGGAATAATGTAGATGGAGACGTAAAAATTGACATATATGCTTAGAGTTTGACATGGGGTTTTATTGGAACAAAAAAAAAGTTCCAAAACTGTCCGATAGATAGCGCTGGACAAAAAAAGTCAGTGAGTGCGCATGAAAATCGTGTATAAAAGGAGCTGTAATGAGAGAGAGAGAATCAGATGCACCAGCAGTCACATCATGTTGACGTTAAGTGAAAAGGCGCTTTTAGTGAAGCTCTGTTATCAGAATGGGGAATGTACTAGTTCAGCGTTACGATCCTATCGCCATAGGAATGGGATTCGAACGGGTGAAGATCCGTAGCCAAATGCAGCTATGGCGAGATTGCTTTCGAAGTTCGAAACCACGGGTTATTTAGACGATGGACCCCGTAGTGGCCAACCGAGCACAAGGCGTAATGCTGCTGAGACAGTTCAGGAAGAAACGGAGACTGTAGCAGGTTCGTCTATGCACGGGGAAGTCAGCGCTCTTGCAGTCACACGTCGCACCGGCATTCCATACACTACTGTTTGGTTGGCTCTTAGTCCTACCCTCTGATGCTATCCTTGCCTAATCCCTTGGCATCATGAACTGTTAACCTGGCGATTTAGTGGAGGGCATTTGCGGTGTGGGCGTTTCAAAAGATGGCGGAAGATAACGATTGGTTGAGTAACGTGTTGTGGACCGATGAAGCTCATTTCTCGCTCCGAGGGTCTGTCAACGCTAACAACTGCAGATTTTGGGCTATCGAAAATCCTAGAACTGACGTCGAAACTCCATTGCACGACGAGATAGTCACGGTATGGGTTGGATTTAGCACATCTACCGTTATCGGGCCTTTTTTCTTCGAAGAACTGCGTGATTAAAGGTACGCCGATATGTCGCAAAATCGCATCATCCCTATCCTGGCTGATAAACAAATGCTGGAACGTACGATTTTTATGCACGATTAGTAGGCGCGTGACAGATCTGTTGCGCTTGTCGTTTGGTGATTATAGTGTGCTCAGCCGCCACTTTCGTCATGCTTGGCTTCCCAGGTCCCCAGACCTCAGTCCGTGCGATTATTGGCTTTGGGGTTACCTGAAGTCGCAAGTGTATCGTGATCGACCGACATCTCTAGGGACGCTGAAAGACAACAACCGACGCCAATGCCTCACCATAACTCCGGACATGCTTTACGGTGCTGTTCACAACATTATTCCTCGACTACAGCTGTTGATGAATGATGGTGAAATATTGAGCATTTCCTGTAAAGAACATCATCTCTGGTTTGTCTTAATTTGTTATGCTTTTTTTTTTGTTCTAATGAAACCCCATGTCATTTCACGCATGTGTGTTAATTTTTACGTCTCTATCTACATTATTCCGTGATTTATTAAGTTTCCAAATTTATACTTTTTATCACCCGGTACTAATTGCAGATGCTGTTTCATTTAGCAGCGAAACTAGTTCAAGCAATTTCACTTGAATGCCATTCTGAGGTGTAAAATATTGAACAATTAACGGAAACATTTTTTCAGTCTAGTGATTACTCGTATTTGTAGCTATTGAGTAACACCGGAGCAGTTGAAGGTGGTCACCAAAACTGCTTTCAAAAATGCTGTTGCTTTAGTTTTGCCCAACGTCACACTCTTCGCTGTGACACAATTATAAAAAAAATAGAGCTTAGCCTAAAAGTACACTCTACAGTTTTCAAGAACATAAAATGTTTAACCGTTTGTTAATTCCGCTGCTGGTACTGAGGGGCTCCGTTTTGATTACTCTGAAATAAAAAAGCTGTCTAATTTTTAAGTGCTAGCAGAGCTCATGTGTGATTTATGCTTTCGGCTGCTCAAATGATCTGTAATATGTGAAATACAAACATACGACTCACATATCCCACATTCAACTTTATAGTCATGTCTTCCTCGTTTGCCGGCCGCGGTGGCCGAGGAGACTGAGGCGCTCCAGTCACGGTCTGCACAGCCACTACGGTCGTGGGTTCTAATCCCCCGTCGGGCATGGATATTACTGCCGTCCTAGTTCGTAAATAGTTCATAAGTAGTTTGTAAGTTTAGGGACAGATGACCCCGTAGTTAAGTCCCATAAGCTGTACAAACATTTGAACATTTTTGATCTTCCTCGTTTGATAAAAGACCATTCTTCTGTATATTTGTCTTAAATGGAACACTTTCGGTTTGGCACTTGGAGCTCACTTCACGAACATACACGCAACGTAATGTCCGATTTTAATACAATACATGCGTTTATATTTCATGACTTTTTCCACATACAGTGAAGCCAAAACGTAAAACAAGAAAAATATTGGCTATTTACATTAAATAATAATGTAATCAAAAATTATTCATGTACGTCACAAGAACTGGTTTTATAGGGATAATAAACAGTCTGTATTCATCTTCAGCGTTGTCGAACGCGATTAATGGCAGATCCGCACCAGAAATTATTTACTTGCTGACATGTGTACTCAGTCAAGACATGCTGAAATAATCTTCCAATAAAAAAAAAATGTTCAAATGTTTCTAGAGTCTATGGGACTTAACTACGGGGTCATCAGTCCCTAAACTTACAAACTACTTATGAACTACTTACAACTAACGACGGCACAAATATCCATGCCCGAGGGGGGATTCGAACCCCCGACCGTAGTGGCCGTGCAGACCGTCACTGGAGCGCCTCAGTCCCCTCGGCCACCGCGGCCGGCCCAATAAAAAAAAAAAAATAAATAAATAAAAAAAAATAAAAAAATAAAAAAAAACCACGTTGGTCAGTTGGTACAAATGTAAAAAATTCATAATGCGACAGAATGCTTGTAAACGCAACTAACAATACTTTTCGCCTGGTCATATGTAAAAACGTTACTCACCGCATTAATGTGAGTAATACCGAGAAATCACGTTACGTTAATATATTACATGTATAATAGAAATACGAGAAATCGTTTTATTGTTAAAATCAACGCTTGACTGCACCTGAAAATAGAAACATTGTGGTTCGTAACGACGAAGCCTCAGTCACGTGACTCGGGGAAATTATATGTTGGTTTCAAACTACAACACAGCAGAGATAGTACATACGCAGGACATGCACTGCTGGTGTCAGAATCTGTTTCAAACAGGAAGCAAAGAGTAGTCATAACATTTATAATAGGCAAGTGCGTTTAACCATCATGCCTTAATAAAAATCGCTGTCCGACATTTTTCATCAGTTTAAAACTTGAGACAGCACTTATAGTGAAAGTGTATTTTTTTTAATTTACCATTTACCAAGGTTGTCGTGATTTTGATAAACTCTCTGTTTATAAATGCGTTCAGCCTGTAGCGATACACAAATAAATATATTTTTATCTATCAGCGACGCTTGTCGCCGTGGTTCCCTCCTTCTCGTAATATTTTATCTGTGAAAATATTTGTTTCACTCGTCATTCGTTTCTTCCGGTGAGTCGAGAGGATGGAACCGCCATCAGACACACTCTACTTTTACGTTATGAAGTGAGGACTTGTACGCAGACTGCTTTGTAATGTGAGAGTTGTGTTCTGTGTGTACTTTCAAAGTACCTTAACACCTTTTAATACATTCACCACTTATTTTTATATCATTTTTTTATAATTGTTCCTCAATGAGGTAATCGTAAATTAATATCTTTATCAGAACAGCAATTAATATACATGGGGCGCCACCAGGTTTCACAAAACATGGAAATTAGTAATTATTGGCCTTATGATGTGATCATAGGTAGTTTAAAAATAAATAAATAAATAAATATCAATTCCTACTCTAAGCAAGATATGAGTTGTACAATGAGAAAAATTATATGAATATTAATTGGTACACTCTGATTTAAGTATTCTATTTACCCCTCTATAATAACGAGAAAGAATATTTTAAAGGAAAGAAGATCGGCTCAAAAACTAATTTATTTCAACAGAAATTTGAATATCCTAACTAATCACAAATCTAATAACATTGAACAGCTCTGTACTTTAAAACAACTGAAATAACCTATCATTCTAAACTGACAATTGTATGCCCAAAGTGAGTTGTATATATATAGACTTTAAAATTATTATAAGATAAAAGATATGACTGGCTGAGTCAAGGGATTAGAAAACAACACACAGGAGGTTTACAGGTTATCTACACTGAAATTTGAAGTTATGTATAGTAAATAAGATCCCCAGAATGAAACGACAAATCTAATCAAAATAAAAATTTAAGAAATATTCCAGAAAGTAGAATTACACAAGTCCTGCCGATGGTGCTAGCAGTACATGACCAATTCCAAATTATAAGTGATGGCACCGTAGCAGGCGTGACAGCAACAAGCGATGGTAACAGGTGAGCTGTAAATAATCGTGACCGTATTCTCAATGTGATCTGTCAGGCAGAATCGGCATGTAACTAATACACAGTGCCACAAGCATCGGCGTCGCTAGGCATAGTTTTGCATAAGTGAGAGGAGTCCACTTAGCACAGGACAACCAGTCTACCTGCGTAACAAACTCTGAAAATAATACGCGATTCGCAAAATCGCGAATGCTAGAGGTCCGGAACTTCAGAAATGTCACCACAGTCCAACTATCAAAAGGTCCGTATGGTATGGAGGCCTCCACACTTTTGGGTCTCGTTTCCGCCGGTTGTCCTAGGTGTCAGTGGCCAAGTAGAGAGACCAACACAGGGAAATAGGATGCACGCGTGTGCGGGTACAGAGTCTGAGGTGACCAGCCAGTAGGACAGCAGAAACTAGAAACACTAAGCTAGATTAGAACAAGATATATATATTTCGTAGACATAATACAATACTTAATTTGGACTGCAGCAGACTAGTGGAATGCTGGTACATAGTTTAAGTAGGTAGAGGCCTGCCTACTGATGAGAGTCTTATCGGGTGCCTGTCCTATTGCCAAGTGGCCGATGCAGTTCAGTGGTGTCCACGAGCGGAGTTGCAGCAGAGGGCGCTTGTGGCTGACGTCGTAAGAACGCCGCGCTGTGCTTGCATGGCAGCGCGTGGCCAAAGTACTTGTGCAACACCACAACCCTCCACCCTAAACCGCCGCGCCGTCGTGGCGTAGAGCTGAGGGCCACGGCGACGGCACTGGGAGGAGGGCCTGGGCCGGGGCGTTACTGGTGGGATGGGCGTCATAGCTGAGGCTGGGATCGAGACGCCGTCCGCGCTCCGGTATCCACCTTGCGATCCCCCAGAAAACCCACCAAAACGAAGGGAAGGGTGCACACCTCCGCCCAGAGGGAGCAGGTCTTGTTCTTCTGGGGTGCGTGGCCCGGGCTGGGGGGGCCCGCACGGTCCCGGAGTCCTTATCAATGACATAGTCAGCTGCGGCGGCGACAGCGACGGCGGCGGGGGCGACTGCATCGGAGGCGTGTCGACCTCTGTGGGGACGATCTCGTAGTCCTAGGACGCTGCGGCCGTCGGCGAGCTATGTGGTTGTGCTCCCTGGCAGTGAACTGGGTCTGGACTCAAGAAACTAGAGACAGGATCGCGCAGCCTGTGCAGGCGTATCTGGTATGCATGGCGCCGCAGCTCCGACCCTGTGGAAGGTTGTACAACATACATATTGCGACTGAGCACACGCTGAATTGTGCCCGGCATCCATCTCTTCTTCACAGCAAATACCATGTACAGCACCGGTGTAGAAACCTGAAAACGTGAAGCGCCATACGAGCCGATTCGGTGCGTGGAAGACTGCACCAGGTGAAGGAGAGTATGGTGACTGCGGCCGTGTAGCAGCTCGGCAGGAGACGGGCTGTCATGTGGCATGCACCGCTACGTAGGAAAATTTGAAGAGCTTGCTGTATGGAGTGCAGACATTTCATCTTTTCCATGTGAGACTTGAAGGTTCGAACGAAACGTTCTGATTCACCATTGGACTGAGAGTGAAAAAGTGCGGTGTTGATATACTGAATGCCATTCACACGACAAACCTTTGAAATTCTGCACTAACAAACTGAGGTTTGTCACTGACGATAGTTTCAGGCAAACATTCGATGTAAACACTGATGTTAAGACACTGGTTGTACTAGACGCCGTCGTTCGAGTTCATGGCAATCACAAAAGGAGACTTGCTGAAAGCGTCTACAATGATTAACCAGCGCGTAATCCAGTAAGGTCAGGCAAATAAATGTGTAAACGTTGCCATGGTCCCTTGGGGCGTGACCAGTCCGAGAAACTTTGCGGACGAGCTGTCTGGGTCTCCACACAAACAGTACACTGTGACGTCATGCTCTCTATCTGGGCGTCCATACCAACCCAGGTACAAAGACATCTGGCCAGTTGTTTCGTCCGAACAATACCCAATGTCCTTGATGCAGGAAGCGTAAGACTTTTCGTTGCAGGGAACGAGGAACAACCACTCTTGTTCGGTCGTTGTCAGTATGTTACAACAGAAAACCCTGACTTAAAGACAATGCATGATGTTGTGCAAAGTAACGTCGAACAAGAGGCCACTCAATGTCCTTGGCTCTGGAAGGCCACCCGGAGTGAACAAAATGTGCTATCACACTTAGGTCCGCATCTGCAGCTGTTTACTGTGCAACCCGACGAGATTTCAAAGGGAAGTCTGCGACAGCGGAAGCATCTCTGGAGTCTACAATCAGGGTTGTGGAGGCAGGCCCTGGGGCGATACCTCGCCTTAAGCAACACTGAGGTGCAGCGGCCGGCAGGCAGCTGCACCAGCGAAGGCACAGCGTCAGCTACTTCAAGACATGTGGCGTCAGCTGGATGCCAACTCAGCACAATGGGGCGCGCTCGCAAACTCTATTCGCCTCCGGCTGTATTGTAAGCACAAGTGTCAATTAAATGCTTTGTGATACTGGACCACTGTTTCATTGCTACGCCATCTCCTGAGTTGAGTACTGAGCTCACAGCCCACAGGGAATAAAACTAGATGTGACTATCCAGACATAGACGAAGGCTGTGTGTAGAACATTCGTCGTTTGGTGTCGAAACCATCAAATACATCCCAATCTTGTTACACTGGGAATTACTATTACTTCAGACTTAAACTGGAAAGAACATGTAGATATTGCCATGGGAGTCTATCTGACAACACGCCATTTCTGAAGAATCAAATGACACCCTGTCCAACTGGAAGTCGGGGAAGTGTGTCTGCGGTGGCATGTTTAATGCCAGGTCGGTAAAAAAAATCCCATACTGATAATTAGTCAGTATTAAGGACCATCTCTGAAGCTTTTGTGCCGTCCGCGCCCCGGTATCCACCTTGCGATCCACCGGAAAATCCTCCAAAACGAAGGGAAGGGTGCACACCTGCACCCAGAGGGAGCAGATCTTGTTCTTCTGAGGTGCATGGCCCGGGCTGGGGGGGGGGGGGCCCGCACGATCCCGGAGTCCTTCTCGGTGACGCAGTGAGTTGCAGTGGCGACAGCGACGGCGTAGGGGGCGACTGCATAGGAGGCATGTCGACCTTCATAGGGACTATCTCGTTCTCTGTGGCTGTGCTCCCTGGCGGTGAATTGGGCCTGGAATCAAGAAACCAGAGACAGGTTCGCGCGACCTGTGGCGGAACTGGCTTTGTGGGTGAGAACAATGACATGGTCTGTCCACAAATTGAATTTTCTGCCATAGAGATAATGATGAAACTTTGTGACGCTGTAAATGATTGCTAAGGTCTCCTTTTCTATCTAACTGAATTCTGTTGCGTTGGCATCAGTAGCTTGGATGCAAAGGCAATAAGACGATCATGAGATCCCATACTATGTGACAATACTGCGCCCAGACTGTAAGAAGATGCATAGATTAAAGGCTTTGGTGGGTCAGAGGGAATCAAACATGCATCACCGAGTAGTGCACTTTAATTTGTCAAAGGCAACTTGGCAATCTTTAGACCATACAAAAGGAACATTCATCCTGCGTAAGCGATGCAGTGGAGCTGCAATCTGAGAGGCATTGCGAATAAATCTGAAATAATAGTTATGTTTTCCCATTACTGCTTGCAATTCGTGCACATGCTTAGGAGGAGGCAAGTCTTTGATTGCTTGAAGATGTGACTGTAAGGGATGGATTCCTTGGGCATTAATCACATAGCGTAGGTACTCTATTTCAGTCTGAAAAAACGAACACTTTGCAACGTAGACCTGCTGCAGTCAACACTTTGAAAAGGCAATCCAGGTTTGAGAAATGTTCTTCAACTGTGCGTCCCGAGACCACAATATCATCTAAATAGGAAACTGTCAGCTGTTCCAAAAAACGCTGAAAATAGCAGGGGCGGAAGAACTGCCAAAGGGTAGGCGTTGAAATTGAAAAAGGCCCATGTGAGTATTAATGACGAAGAACGTTTTTGACTCGTCATCAAGCGGAATCTGTAAGTATGCCTCTGCTAAGTCAATCTGAGAAAAGAAGTGAGACTGTCCTAATTTGTTTATACGTTCCTCAGGTCGGGGCAGGGGATAAGTGTCTACCATTGTTTGACTGTTCACTGTCGATATAAAGTCCGCACAGAGACGACGTTTTTCTGTCGGCTTGGTTAGAATCACTAAAGGCGAGGCCCATTGACTCGCAGAAACGGGAGAAATCATACCTGTATCCTGCCAACGTTTAAGTTCTTCAGCAACTTTATCCCAAAAAGGCAAAAAGGCACTGGTCTAGCTTTACGAAATTTTGGTACTGCAGATTCTTTTAAAGTTACATGCGCCACGAAGTTTTCTGCACAGCCTAATTCCGGCGAAAACAAGTCTGTATTTTTCACATAATGCATTGATTTTGTCCTGAGGCACTACTGACGAAATTTGAAGCACATCTCTTTGAATTGATAAGCCAAACAAGTCAAATGCATCTAGTTCAAAAATGTTCTGTGTATATTTAGCCTGAAGAACTACAAATGCTACTGTTTTTGTTACACCTTGAAAAGAAGTGGGAAGGTTACACGTTCCCAGCACGGGAATATTTTGACCTTTATAAGCTGTTAGCACTTTTGGCGAACCCAGAAGTTCATAAGTGTCTTTATTCATTAATGTGACAGCAGAACCAGTGTGGAGCTGAAATTGCACAGTCATGTTTTCTATGGAAAGAATCACAAAACGTTTTTGCTTGTGGCGCTCGCCAGTTGCGTGAATGTAGGCAATGTCTGATACAGCTTGTTTGCTGCGCTTTGCATGCGCGAGCTGCGTACGGTAGGAAGCGACGCAGAATCAGCACACAGCAGATTAATAACAGTGTCCCTAGATGGCACTACCGCCGGATCGGCTTCTGCACAAGCGTGAAAAGCTACCACCGAGTCACCAGCTACTGCACTAAAATAACTCTGAGTAGCTACACCAAGTCTACTGTCACTGTCACTGTCACAGTACCGGGCACTATTACAATTAGAAGTTGCAGAAGGCACTAGGTTCACTACAGGTTTGATCTGTACATAATCATTATGCTTGTCCCGAAACCTTTGCCGTTGCACACTTTTACGCACTAGACGGCGCTTGCAACGTGGCTCACTACATAGTTTTGCAGTAGGTGCAGACGAACTTTCTTGCATTTGCAAATCAAGAAAAACACTGTTCAAATTCACAGCGTGTATGACATATATATTATGAAGTGTTCTTGCACTCTGTGAAGTAATCTTTCGAAGGGTACCGTTCATGGAATTTTTGTTCTGCATACACACTGTCTGTACGTGTCCTGATTTGCCACATTGATGGCCACAGATGGCGTTGCGACTAGGCATTGCGCATGTTTGTGGCGAGATACAAACTGGGCAGCAAGACTTACGAACATTTTTCTGCAAAGAACATCGGCGCCCGTTTGTCAAATTACTTTGTCTAACACGACGGGTCACACTTTTACACTAGCTACCGGTCACTGTCTGTTCAACAGGCCAGGTTAAATTGAAAGAATCAGTAGGGCTAGATTGAGAACTGTGCCTGGGAAAGCGTCCATTGTGGCGCACTGAGTTAACACTGTGGCTTTGCATTTCTACATCTGCTAAGTCAAAGGTATCATGCGCTTCAATAAGCTGCAGTACACTGTCCAATGGCAGACTTTTTTAGATCGCTGCCCTAATTCTGGGGTCCTGAATGTTCTGCGTAATTGCATCCCTCAACATAATGGCACTATAAGAAAGTCCATAAGAGCAAGTAAATTTACATTTGTGGATTAAGCCATTGCTGATTAAGCCATTGCTGATGCGACTGTTCCGGTGATTTTTTCAGTCTGAAAAATTGGTACAGCTACGAGAACTTTTCTCTCACGATGAGCATTCAGTGAATCTACTAGTACATCCAAGTCCAGACCGCGAGGAGATGCGTGGGGGAAAAGTTTCTGCAGTAACACGAAGGTCTTTGTGCCCAATACGGAGAGGAACAAATGCTAAACTGTCTCACCAGTAAGTTGATAAGCTGTGATGAGTTCTTGAAATTACCCCATTCTTCCTCACGTTCGTTGTACTGGCGAAACGTAGGAAGCCGTGAGGCGGCAGGTGTGGGAGGCTGATGCCACAGCTGTTAGTGCTGAGTTGCTTGTGCCGTCAACTGGGACACCGCTTGGAGTAGTACAGTGATTTGCACCGTCTGTAACTGAAAAATTTCTATTATGTTTTGGTTTGGGGTAATGGCCATACCGACCGATTAGGCATTGCGTATAGAAGAAAATTATAACAAAACACAGATGTAAGGTAATTGAGGACGCACTGCAACAAAAAACTCCACAAAACACGTAACAGAATATGTTCCCCCAAAATCATTATAATAAGGGTGGGTGGACGGGAGCAATTTCTACGTGCTCCGATTGCTGCTGTCTGGCTGTTGCAAGCAGTCTGGTCCAAGGTTCTTCTATCGCTCCTCGTCGCCACTTTTGTGTCTCGTTTCCGCCAGTTGTCCTAGGTGTCGGTGGCCGAGTAGAGAGACCGACACAGAGAAATAGGATGCACGCGTGTGCGGGTACAGAGTCTGAGGTGACCAGCCAGTAGGACAGCAGAAACTAGAAACACCAAGCTAGATTAGAACAAGATATATATTTCGTAGAAATAATACAATACTTAACTTGGAGGGCAGCAGACTAGTGGAATGCTGGTACATAGTTTAACTAGGTAGAAGCCTGCCTACTGATGAGAGTGTTATCGGGTGCCCGTCCTGTTGCCAAGTGGCCGATGCAGTTAAGTGGTGGCCACGAACGGAGTTGCAGCAGAGGGCGCTCGTGGCTGATGTCTTAAGAATGCCGCGCCATGCTTGCATGGCGGCGCGAGGCGAAAGTACATGGCGCGCACTTCAGACTTGTGAGACACTAAACACACAACCACGAAACCAAGACGTCCGAACACTTTGGAATCCTCTCACTGCTGCTGCCCACCGGCAAGTCTCCAGCGGCCACACCCTCACGCATAAGACGCAACAATCTGCAAGAACGGCTAATTGCCTACCCAGCGGGATGGCGTAGTATTGTTGAGAAATTCACTAGCTGTCTCCTTACAAAACACTGGCGAATCAGAATGCGCTTTCCGCGGTCGCCAAGAGGCTCTGCCCATGCCAGCAAATTTCCCACGGAATTTACTGTCGCACTCATTACAGAATTTTAGGACGCCCCTACTCCTTTTTCCCCCGACCCTAAAGTTACGCCATTTATAGCCTCTGGAGTTGACCTCCCGCCGCTCCAGACGGATGGAAAGCGTCCCGAACGACCCAATATTCATCACAGTAAAACGTTTACTACTCTGCTGCCTTCGGAGAAATACTGCAAATAAGAGCAAGGTTATTCATCACCATTACTGACCCGGGGACCAAAGGAACCTGCAAACTCTCTGGCAAGCGAAACGGCCGATTGTCTCGAAAGCAGCGCCGGGCTGGCGTCCAGCGGAAAAACCGTCTACGAGGCATTGTGTGGTACATTCCGCACATTCCAAAAACAATATCACATGTAACAAGCCAGCTCCACACGGCCGGCCTCCTCACGCCACTCCCCTGAGCTAGAGGCTGCCGATCAGCCACACAACGGGACACGAGTGCCCCTCCCCTTCTGTGTTTGGCACGCTACGTTCCGAGAATTGGCAGCGGAGAGTGAGGAAGACCGTCAGCAGAGCGTTCCCCTGCTCTACGTGTCTACCACCGTGTTTCGCTGTCCAGCGATTCCATCGAACCACAAGCCGTACCATCAAAACAGTAAAATATCCAGAAAAATATTAACAATAATTCCAGGAACCTATCTTCCAAGAAATCTTGCCAAAATGCACAAAAATATAAACACACTCAATACCTAAAGAGAAAGAACTAGCAAATAAATTAAGAATTAGCCCATAGAGAAAGATAAAGTACATAAAGGTCTGAATAAGATAGTTCAACTAGGCCCCCCGCCTTACAAATGTAAATCTACATCCACATGGGATACTTTGAAAATCACATATAAGCGCCTGGCATAGAGTTCATTGAACCACCGTTGAAAGAACACCTGAATCTCTCCGTTCGAGCTCTGATTTCTTGTATTTTATTCTGATGACCATTTCTATCTATGTAATTGGGAGTGAACAATATATTTTCTAATTCAGAGGAGAATGTTGGCGATTGGAGTTTCATAAGTAGTCCACACCACAGAGATAAACACCGTTCTTGTAATGATTACCTTCCCAGCTCCTGTACCATTTCCATGTCACTGTCTCCCCTCTATCGTAACAATACAAAACGAGCTGCCTTCTTTGGACTCTTTCGATGTCATACACTACGCGTGTCCGTCCTTTTTTGGAGTATTTCTGCCCAGCGTCGGAACCTTATAAGGCGGGTGTGACAGAGGACGTCGAAAGAGTCCAAAGAAGTGCAGCTCGTTTCGTGTCGTCACGATACAGGGGAGACAGCATTACGGAAATGATACAGGATCTGGGATAAGAATCATTACAACAGTGGCGCTTATCGCTACGGCGTGGGTAACTTACGAAACTCCAATCGCCAATATTCTCCTTCGAATGCGAAAATATATTCTTGGCTCCCACTTACATTGGTAGAAATCATCATCAGAATAAAATACGAGAAATCAGAGCTCGAACGGAGAGATTCAGGTGTTCTCTCTTCCCACGAGCTATTGGAGAATGGAGTGGAGATAAATAGTATAATGGTTGTTCGATGAACCCTGTTCCAGGCACTTAAATGTGATTTGCAGAGTATCCCATGTAGATGTAGACGTACGGCCTCATTCTCCGTACTCTCCAGACACGTGCCCACAGAGCAGTAGATGCAGACAGCCAGGCCGATGTCATGTGACTTGCGCGGTCGTGTACCGTCGCTTGATGAAGAGCGAGAATATGGAATATCAGACCAACTGTACGACTAGATCAAAGATTTTCTAGCTGGCAGAACGCATCATGTCATTCCCAAAGGAGAGAAATTTTCAGACCTGGAAGTTCGTTCAGTGAGGTTTTTCACAGTTTGTGCAGCCGTATATCGGTTAGTCGCAGTACAGGCAAAGTGTAACGCGCTGCAGGATTATCTTAATCATATCGACATAAACATCAACATCAACAATTGTAAACTGCTTCATGATTTTTTTAAATCTTTATTTATGCTTCTACAATACAATCCAATAGCTAAGATTTACAAAGGGTCTTATTATGCTACATTGAAAACACAGCATTATACAATTCATTTCAATTTTATTTAATATTCATAGAATATATGACATCAACTGCGATTGGCCAAAGCTGAAAATGTGTACCCAGCCGGGATTCGAACCCGGGTCTCCTGCTTTCTAGGCAGTTGCTCTGACCCCTACACCACTGGGGACACAGTGATCACCGAACCTGCAAGGACTACCTAAGCACGCCTCCCGTCAGATACAAATTCCCAGCTTCGCCCTGCGCACAGTACTCAAACTCGTAGTTTAACTAATTCCCGTAAGAGTAAGGGCTTCAAACTTTGCCCACCCCTCCCCACTAACGATAGGATCATTGCCCGTCACCGGCATGTTATATATATATATATATATATATATATATATATATATATATATATATATATATGTGTGTGTGTGTGTGTGTGTGTGTGTGTGTGTGTGGCGTCTGTTGCGAGAGAACAGACGTCACTTCTGATCCTGCATTTGTATCTTGTATCCTGAATTTGTATCTGACGGGAGGCGTGCTTAGGTAGTACTTGCAGGTGCGGTGATCACTGTGTCCCCAGTGGTGTAGGGGTCAGCGCAACTGCCTAGAAACCAGGAGACCCGGGTTCGAATCCCGGCTGGGTACACATTTTCAGCTTTGCCCAATCGCAGTTGATGTCATATATTCTATGAATATTAAATAATAACAACTGCAGGATCAGAAGTGACGTCTGTTCTCTCGCAACAGACGCCACATGTATATATCAATTTTATTTATGTAACCCACTAGCCATTCCTACATTTTACTTACAGAGATTAGAAAACATGTAGGCAGTGGTTACCTGATGGTGGCCAGCTCACCTGGCTAATGCCGATGAGTGGGCCCATGGCACTGGACGGCCCAGACTGATTACTGTCGCTGCAGTCCCCCAACTACTAATTCCCCCATTAACCTATTCCCTAAAACAACGAAGGAGCAAAATCGTTTGAGCCAGGCCTACTCCCAGATCCACAGGGCAGCGGATAACAGTCAGTGAAGGGCGACCAGTCTGTCGTCCGGCGGCATGGTCAGACCTGGCGGTCTTGCTCGGTGCTTGTCAAAATCGGTGTCTGAGCTGTTGTGTTGTCTCATTTGGGTGATTTTTTCTTGTTTGTGTTGCTGTCCTGATTGGTGCGTTGATCACTTAATTGTTAGAAAAAAGTATTCCTTGCGATACAATAACGCAATACAAGGACAAACTCTGGAAGCAGTCACGCCATGCGGGAATAACCGCGCGATCTGAGGCGCCATCTCACATATTGGGCGGTCGCTCCCGTAGGAGGTTCGAGTCCGCACTCCCGCCTGTGTGCTGTCAAATTGTTCAAAAGTTTGTAAAACTATCGGATTGAACTGCTATGGTCATCAGTACTTTAACTTACAAATTACTTGAGCTAACTTACACTAAGGACAACACAGTCATCCATGCCAAACGGACTCGAATATCCGGCGGGAACGGCGGCACAGTCCGTAGGAGGATGACACCTTAGACCGCGCGGCCATTCTGCGCGGCTTTGTATTGTCCTTAGCATAAGGTAATTTAACCGACTAGTGTCTAACTTTAGGAACCGTGAACTCAGCATTTTGACCTTTAACATTACACATATTTGGACTATTTTTTGTTTTTGTTTATAGAGGGTGTTACAAAAAGGTACGGCCAAACTTTCAGGAAACATTCCTCACACACAAAGAAAGAAAATATGTTATGTGGACATGTGTCCGGAACGCTTAATTTCCATGTTAGAGCTCATTTTATTAGTTCTCTTCAACTCACATTAATCATGGAATGGAAACACACAGCAACAGAACGTACCAGCGTGACTTCAAACACTTTGTTACAGGAAATGTCCAAAATGTCCTCCGTTATCGAGGATACATGCATCCACCCTACGTCGCATGGAATCCCTGATGCGCTGATGCAGCCCTGGAAGATGGCGTACTGTATCACAGCCGTCCACAATAAGAGCACGAAGAGTCTCCACATTTGGTACCGGGGTTGCACAGACAAGAGCTTTCAAATGCCTCCATAAATGAAAGTCAAGAGGGTTGAGGTCAGGAGAGCGTGGAGGCCGTGGAATTGGTCCGCTTCTATCAATCCATCGGTCACCGAATCTGTTGTTGAGCAGCGTACGAACACATCGACTAAAATGTGCAGAAGCTCCATCGTGCATGAACCACATATTGTGTCGTACTTGTAAAGGCACATGTTCTAGCAGCACACGTACAGTATCCCGTATGAAATCATGATAACGTGCTCCAATGAGCGTAGGTGGAAGAACATGAGGCCCAATCAACACATCACCAATAATTCCTGCCCAAACGTTCACAGACGTGATTGCACAATTGCGCGCGGATTCTCGTCAGCCCACACATGTTCATTGTGAAAATGTACAATTTGATCACGTTGGAATGAAGTCTCATCCGTCGCATGTCAACACAAGCACAGAAGTCAACATTACCTTCCTTCAATTGGGCCAACTGGAGGTTAATCGATGAAGTACAGTACATACTAAGCGAAACAATTGGGTTTTTTGACAATTGTCTGCATGAATTATTTCAATTTACATTTAAAGAGAAATACTAAAATGAGCTATAACATGGAAATTAATCGTTTCCAGACATATGTCCACATAACATATTTTCTTTCTTTGTTTGTGAGGAATGCTTCCTGAAAGTCTGGCCATATCTTTTTGTAATATATATTGTGGTAGTAGTTATTCCCATAAAATATCTTAGTGCAGACGTAAAGAGCGATTTGAAATGCAACGAACATGCCAAATTAATTGTTATTAAGGCAGGTACCAGGCAGAGCAGTTGTCAACAAAGGAAGTTTGTTACAAAAACACTCGTTCCGCCTCATCAGTGTGGGATCCGTGTCGGAGAGTATTGATAGAAGGCCTAAACCTCATCAAGCGAAGAACAGCACGCTTCGTTACAGGCTTATGTAGTACGCGAGGAAGTGTCCCAGGAATGAAATGCTAGACAGACGCTGCAGGAGAAACTTCCTGGTGTGCAGTACGGACTTTTGTCAGAGTTCCGAGAACATACGTTTATCGAAGAGCGAACTTTTATATTGCTTCCTCCTGCGTATTTCTCATAAAAAGACCGCAAGGATAAAATTTTAGCCGCGGTGGAAAGGTTGAGTGCTCTATGGCGCATCCCCGCCAGATGTTGGAGTCCTCCCTCGAGCATGGGTGTATGTGTGTTGTCCTTTGGTTCGTTCCAGTTACTTTGTAGTGGGACGGATTATTGTCTCCGCTACTTATCTCATGTCAGCTCAGTTTGTGCAGGATAACTTACTTATATTTGTGTTCTTAAATGATTTTTATGTAAATGTTTAATGTTATGATTCTTAAAGATGTTTTTTTGTATATTTTTTGTTTGTTTCATGTGCTGTGAGGCGAGTCAACCTACGAGGGCAACATCTTCGACGCCGATTCCAAGGAGTAAATATCCGGACACATCAAGTCGACGGCCACGAGGCAAGAAGATGTTCATCTCTGCGGTTGTCGTCGCGAGAGTTGACATTATTGTCGACATTTAAATTTAAAATAACAAATTTTAAAAGTCAGTTCCCTTTTGTCTGTCGATGACTACATATGTAATGTCTTAGAAAGTAATAAATGTTATCGTGTTTAAACTTGACGAAAGTGTCAGAGTACATTATTTATGAAGAATTATTTTACGATGAATAATATATTAATGAAATGAGCAGATGATTTAATTTAAATATTCTTCAATCTGAAGGAAGATTCTTATGAATTTTCATTGGTGGGAAAGTTATGTCAAGAAGACTTCGATAAATTGTTTATAACTTTGGTTAATCGATCATACACATTGATCGATAATCATTGAAGAAATATTATTTTTTTATCTGTGGCTATAGCAACGACCACAAACTGAAGAATTTCTTTTGAACGACTTATCTATGAGAGAACTTAGAAATACTTTAACAAGAGTGACAGTTAAAGACTTCTTCCCTCGGCGCAAGAATCTGATTTTGAAATATTGCAACGTATAAAGATTTTACATGAACATATTTTTTTTTAATTTTATATAAATTTTTATGGGCGAGTGGACACCTCAAGGATTACGAAGTCTGACACGGCCACATTCAACCCTAATCATACAAGACGAGTGCTTTTGAAGATAAGGTTTTAGCACACGTTCCGCCGTACGAAGAGGTCGTTCCGCCGCAACTTGAGGTACTTTGTAAGACTAGGAACTGATAAACGCAGTACTTAAGTCCTATATATTTACAAACATTTAATTTTGAACTTTATAAAATTGAACCCTTTCGGTACCACATTACAAAATCAGCTTAGAAAACATTAAAATTCAGTGTTTTCTCTATTAATACAGTGCAGTAAACATCAAAGTTCGTGTTTTAAAATTTTTGGTCGAACAGTTGATTTTTATGTCATGTATTTCATGCACAACAAAAGAGTTTGTATCGAGGTATTTCATTACTTGGACGTTATTTTGTTACCAAATCAGTAATGGTAGCATAACCTTCGCCACAGCACCAAAGGTAAGACAATTCACTGCTGGAATATAATAAAAGGAACCACACTTACGCTGACACAGACGGCAACACAACACAACCGACAAGATGGACAGATTAATGCCTCAGAAGTGACTATACACCGAACCAAGCGGCAAAATGTCGTACGGAAAGAAATCCATTAAACTTCGTTTACACGATAAATCAATCAAAAGTGACGTCCGTAAACTCCACAAAATACCTAGGAATTACTATTACTTCAGACTTGAACTGGAAAGGACACATAGATAATGTCGTGAAAAGACGAACCAGAGACTACAACCCTTAAAAGATGCAACAGAACTAGCAAAGAAACTGCATACACTACGCTTGTCCGTTCGTTTTTGGAATTTTGTTGCCCACTGTGGAATCCTTATCTAGTGGATTTAACGGAGGACATCGAAAGAGTCCAAAGAAGGGCAGCTCGTTTTATATTGTCACGATACAGGGGAGACAGCGTTAAGCCCTTTCTATACGAGACGTGCAACACGCACAAGGAAGTCGTTGTCAGCTGGAGCTCCCCTTGCTATAGACCGTCGAACTACAAAGAAGCGTTCAAACGATACGCATTTGTTGAATCGTCTGCTTCACGCGTCTACTTCGTTTGTTGTCAACTTACAGCAAATGAATCGCCGCATTAACATCAGTTTTCGAAACTGTATGATATATTGTGATGATTAAAACATTTATTCTTGTTTTAGACTACCACTGTGAAACTGTATTTAATTGTTTTCGTGCAGTTCTTGCGTAGCTACGTCGCTCACATGTGTTAACGTCCTCATTATAAAATGCGATTACATACTTCCAGCCCCTACTGTTTTAGGCGCCTATGTGAATGATGAACAAGCTCAGGTTTCACTTTGATTAAGTTTCAAATAATGCCTACCAAAAAAAAAAAAAAAAAAAAAAAAAAAAAAAAAAAAAAAAAAAAAAAAAAAAAAAAAAAAAAACATTTTCTGTTATCTACAGCATGTTTCAGGGAAAAAAAGTAAATATTTCAGAAAATGGTAAGAAAAGCGATTTGCAGTTGAAATTTCATATAACATATCTCCAATTTTTATTGGCTACAGAGATACAGCTCTCAGTATGTACAACAAACTGATTTGGATATTTTGACTGATTCTTTCGTCAGTTCTTGGTAGAGCACCATATTGACTTTTATTTAAATAACCGGTTTTCGACGTAGTTTAAAGTCTGAATATGTCCTAGTAATCAGAAAACCGGCTAACTAAGTGGAAATGAACGTGTAGAACATACACAAGATACTAATTTTAAGTAAGTGTGATGTTGTACTACCAAGAACCGGCGGATAACTCAGTGAAAATTTCTTGATTTACATTTGCTCTACGTTTCTTTGGATTTCATATTAACAGCTATATCTCTGTATTCAATAAAAATTGTACACAGATTATATTAAATTTTTAATGTAATTCCTCCGTAGTATGACCTAAAATAATTACGACTGAGTCTAAAAACTACGTTCCTCTGAGCAGGAGACAAGTACACATTCTCAAACAAATTCCCGACTTGGCTTCGTTTGTCAGCTGGGTTCCCCATTCGGTCGTCTGTGCATGCGGGAAACACTTCATACGTGTGAGAATAGGCTCCATCCTATTCCGTCTGCTAGCGATCGTATGCGTGCATCTTGTGCAAGTGGACGCGTCTACACTGTACGCGGACGGCGTGACCGCTACATCATGGGTAATCTCGTAAGCTCTCACTTCCCGTATAGAAAGGGCTTTATGGAAATGATACAGGATCTGGGATGGGAATCATTACAACAACGGCGCTTATCGCTGCGTCGTGGGCTACTTACGAAACTCCAATCGTCAAGATTCTCCTCCGAATGCGAAAATATATTGTTGACTCCCACTTATATAGGTAGAAATGTTCATCAGAATAAAATACGAGAAATCAGATCTCGAACGGAGAGTTCTTTTATCCCGCGCTCTATTCGGGAATGGAATGGGAGATAAACAATATAAAGGTGGTTCGATGAACCCAATGCCAGACACTTAAATGTGATTTGCAGAGTACATCAAGTAGATATAGATGTAGATGAAGCACATTGTTCATCAACAAAAATGCAACTTTGAAGATTGATCCCAAAAATACGGTGTAAATCAGTCAGCGGACTGTGTGAGAGTGAAATGGCTGTCAGACAGAGACGCAGCTAATAAACATTTCGTAACTACACGTAACTCTGTCACAAGAGTGAATAAGACCGCGGATGCGTCAGTGCTAAAGACACATCGGGCGAACACTGCATTTTCAAAGGGAACACATTCAAACCGTTTCATACGTCATAGCTTCAGCCAATTTTATGTATAAATACTCCCTCATTTAAAAGTAGCAGTCACTTGGTCTTCTGAATGGACGATGCCCAGGAGGTAGTCGTCAATTCACTGGCCTAATCGTTGTTCTCAGTTTATGTCACAGATAGCAGTACATACGGGGAGCTGCTAGAGAAAGCTAAGAGATGGAGTTCGGTCGAGGCCATACTTCACACTAAACATCATCTGGGAAGATGGTGATCCGCTGTGCTGAAGACTTCACACCACTATGTTGGCTGCCTGAGGCCAGCGGTCTTCAGTGGTTGGTTACTAAAGGCCAATGTTCCTGTCGTCGAGTTAGCACTCTGGTGCTAATCCTGCCAGCCGGTGTCCCGAGTTGGGAACCAGCACGACATCCGACATCAGAGGGGTCTCTGCGTGGATCCACTGGCCGCTACATAGCCTGGTGAAGGGATAGAGCACTTCACAATAACAGTCTTTGCATCGCTTCCCGGCATCGCGGCGCGGCGCGGGCACTACCATCATACGAAACACCAAGGTTGCAGCTCGAAGGCGACGCCACCTACTGCTCTAGTTCCTGTCGAGCTAGCGCATTCATCAAACTTATGTATGTTACGGAATAAAATGTGTCAACTATAATTCTGTTTCTCTAGCGTCCCTTGGCGCTTCACCAGGTTCCACGCCTCATCCTGACCTAAAGCTGCGGAACAAACCGTCGGTCCCAGCCTTACTGTCATATTACTTGGTTTTCCTTTTCCGCGAACCATATGCGACTTGAATACCTGAGTAAGTGACAATGGTACCCTCCGCCACACACCCTGAGGTGATATGTGGAGAATCGCTGAAGATGAACATTTGAAATGGCAGACAAGATAAAAGAATATTCGCAGACACAATTTCCCGCGGTGCAGCAAGATAAGTAAAAAGACTGTTTCCGGAAGTGGAAACGGGTTTGGGAGCAATGTAAGTCTGGTGAAGGTTACTATTTCGAAGGAGAGACCAGTCACAATAACTTTAAGAGCAGAAACATTTCATGGAGGAACTTCCTGAATTTTTTGATCAGCCTCGTACCACACCACGCTAACACGATGCATCTCGTGTATAATGTTTGGTCGTGTGGGCTTTTGAATCACTCGTTCACAGCCGAGTCTCTGTTTACAGAACGAAAACGAGGGGAAAATATATTTTGTTACTCCGAGCAGATACAGGATAACTGGCTAGAATCGAATTCGATTTATATTTTCTGGACCCGGATACGGCGCACACAAATGATAAAAGGAGCGTTCTTCTATTGCCGTGAGGAAACCCCGCCTTTTCAATTTGATCAACTGTACGCCACGCCGATAAGGCGTGCTTTCACGGGGAACGGCCCGGTACTTTTTGCGGGTAATCGCCTTCCCCCCCACTACTCCGCGTTATATCCAATGCGACCGGCGACGTCGCACGGCGAGCTCTGGCGTTCGTCCGTCCGGTAGGGGAGGCAATAACTTGGCCCGGCGGCGAAGCGGTGGCCTCATCAGGGAGGGAGGGTTGAGCGATGGTGGAGGGGTGCAGAGGGGTGGGGGGAACGCGACACTGTACTCTGCCTGCGTCCAGAATAGCATCTCACATCTTCGAAACAGTATAGCCAATAAAATTTAACGATACGGCCGGCCGAAAAAAGTAGGAGGCGCGGCGGAAGAGTGCAGTAAGTAGCGCCGTAAAAACAGACAACAGGCGTTACGCTTCATGGCGGAAGCGCGACGCCGCAGATAAACCAGTAGCGACCTATCTCTCTCTCTCTCTCTCTGTCTCTCAATCTCTCTCTCTCTCCCTCTCTCTCTCTCTCTCTCTGTCTCTCTCTCTCTCTCTCTCTCTCTCTCTCTGGCCAGTGTCGGTATTTCATTGCAACTGCCTGACGCGGTGCGTCGCTGTCTGTCTGTCTGTCTGTCTGCGAGTCACCCTCTGCTGTCACTGTGACAGCCATGTGACCCACCGACTGCACCGGGCAAATTTGCAAAGATAGATTAAGAAAAGGCAAACCTACATATCTAGGCGGAATTAGCAGCACACCATCTGCGGGGATGGAAACCATGCTGGATATGCCCACATTACACCTTTGGGTCAAGATGGAGGCAGCGGCTGGTGCATACAGACTCAAATCTGGCAACAACTGGAACTCTTTGGGATATCCAGAATCATCCACTAAAATAGTGAGTGAGGTAAATATAGGAAAGGTTGGGGAAATGTCAGCCGACTATATTATAAGCCCATACTGCTTCAACAAGCCTTTCAATATAACAATTGGAAGTAGGGAGCAATGGGAGAAAATAGTTCGACACCGTACGAGGGATATTGTCTGGTTCACTGACGGGTCAAAATCCGACCAAGGTGTTGGGGCCGGGGTATATCGGGTGCAGCCAAGACTGGAGGGCGTCATCTCTCTAGGAAAACTGGCCTCAGTATTCCAGGCCGAAATCACTGCCATTAGGGCGTGTGTGCAGGAGAATTTGAGTAGATGCTACAAAGACCGTAGCATCTATATCTATTCAGACAACCAGGCAGCCCTGAGATCCCTGGCAGCTCCTGCAACAAGGTCTAAAATTGTTGCAGAATGTCACAGGGTTCTGGTGGAGCTAGGGGAAAGCAATAGAGTAAACCTATTGTGGGTGCCTGGCCACTCGGGGATCAGTGGCAACGAACATGCCGGCAGATTAGCCAGGATGGGGGCAGAGACTCCATTTATTGGACCGGAACCTGTCCTGACAATCACCAAGGCAATGATCAAATTGGAGCTACGTAAGTGGCTCAGAAGACAGCACGTAGTCCATCAACAAAAACATGGCAAGGTAATGATGCCAAAGCCATGTTTTAAGAGAAGCTCTGCAATCCTGGGCCTGAACAGGAGAGAGATTAGACTCATGGTTGGATTGCTGACAGGCCATGGGAATTTCGAAAAATACCTCCATACAATGGGAATAACAGAAGAGGACCCTAAATGTAGGATCTGTGATGATGGTGATGAAACTGCATCACCTCTAATCTTCGAATGCATTGACTTGGAGAGTAAAAGGCACAGAAACATTTGGGACAACTAGACCCGAAGAAATTGAGTCTAACAAAGAACTGGTAAAGGGACTCCTTGCTCTGCTCAAGGGCATTGGTTGGCTTTACTAGATAAACAGGGAGCAATATCGCACAATAAACTTAGTTTCGGTGCGGGCAGTGGCGGGTTAGACCAAGACTGTTTTGGCTTCCCTGGAAAAATCAAATCAATTCAATCGTATCTAGCTTTTGTAGATTTGGAGAAGACTTATGACATTGTTGATTGGAATAAACTCTTTCACGTTCTGAAGCAAGTAGGAGTAAAATATAGGGAGCGTAAGGTTATTTACAAGTTGTACAAAAACCAGACAGCGGTTGTCAGAGTTGATGGGCATGAAAGGGATGCAGTGGTTGGGAAGGGAGTGAGACAGGTTTGTAGCCTTTCTCCAATGTTATTCAATTTGTACAATGAGCAAGCTATAAAGGAAATCAGGTAGAAATTTGGAGAAGGAATTAAAGTTCAGGGGGAAGAATTAAAAACATTGCGTTTTGCCGACGACATAGTAATTCTGTCAGAGACGGAAAAGGACCTGGAAGAGCAGTTGAACGGAATGGACAGTGAGCTCAAAGGTGCATATAAGATGAACATTAACAAGAGCAAAACTAGGGTAATGGAGTGCAGTCTAAGAAAATCAGGTGATGCTGAAGGAGTTAGATTAGGTAACGAAACAATAAAGGAGGTAGATGAGTTTTGTTACTTGGGCAGTAAAATAACTAATGATGGTCGCAGTACAGAGGATATAAAATGCCGTGTGGAAATGGGAAGAAAAGCGTTCTTGAAAAAGAGAAATTTGTTAACATCGAACACTAAGTTAAGGATAAGGAAGTCCTTTCTGAAGGCATTTGTGTGGAGTGTCGCTTTGTATGGGAGTGTAACATGGACGATAAACAGTGTGGACAGGAAGATGATAGAGGCTTTTGAAATGTGGTGCTACAGAAGGATGCTGAGGATTAGGTGGGTGGATCGCGTAAGTAATGAGGAGGTACTAAACAGAATTGGGGAGAAAATTTTTGGCATACCTTGACTAACAGAAGGGATCGGTTGATAGGACACGTTCTTAGACATCAAGTAATTGTGAATTTAGCGTTGGAGGGAGGTGTGTGGGGTAAAAACCACAGAGGAAGACCAAGAGACGGATACAGTAAGCAGATTTAAACAGATGTAGGTTGCCGTTCTTATGTGGAGTTGAAGAGGCTTGCGCAGGATAGGGTATTGTGTGGAGAGCTGCATCAAACGAGTCTCCGGACTGAAGACCACAACAACAACAAGGACCGGCAGAAAAAAGTTGGAGGCGCGGCGGAAGAGTGCAGTAAGTAGTGCCGTAAAAACAGACAACAGGCGTTACGCTTCAGTGGCAGCCTCTATGTCTCTCTGTCTCTCTCTCTCTCTCTCTCTGTCTCTCTCTCTCTCTCTCTCTGGCCAGTGTCGGTATTTCATTGCGTCTGCCTGCCGCGGCGCGGCGCTGTCTGTCTGTCTGCGAGTCACCCTCTGCTGTCACTGTGACACCCCATGTGACCCGCCGACTGCGCCGGGCAAATTTGCAAAACCTCCGCAGTGGATTTCTGCAGGCGGGATATCGCAGCCAGAGCTGGAACGTCACGATCAATTCACAATTTACTTCTTAATACACCTCTAGTCAATTTCGGTGGGATATTCTTTTGCAAGTGGGCAATTGTGTAAAATTCAATTTTTTCGTTGGAGTTTAAGATGATTTGTCAAATATAGGAGGCGAAGAGTTATATTCAACATATACGAAAACCAGACAGCGGTCATTAAAGTCGAAGGGAAGGAAAGGGACCCACAGGTTGGGAAGGGAGTAAGACAGGGTTGTAGTCTTTCCCCATTAAAGTCGAAGGGAAGGAAAGGGACGCACAGGTTGGGAAGGGAGTAAGACAGGGTTGTAGTCTTTCCCCAATTTTGTTCAATCTGTACATTGAGCAAGCAGTGAAGGAATTCAAATTTTCAAATGTTTATAAATCTATCGGACCAAACTGCGTGGTCATCAGTCCGTAGCTTACAAACTACTTAAACCTAGGTAAACTAACCTAAGGACAAACACACACACCCATGCCACAGGGAGGACTCGAACCTCCACGGCGAGCAACCGCGCGCTCCGCAGCGAGGTGCTTTAGACCCTCTCGACTACTCCACCGCGGCAAAGTGCAAGCCATCCTGTTTTACTATATCCCAGGATTCTTTTGTATTGCATTTCTGTGTTCGCAATAATTTTGAGACCTTCTACAAGCACTGTGTAAAAGTACGAATAAATCTTCGTAACAATATATTCGACGTCCACTGGTAACAAATCTGCTGATGTTTGAATAGAGCTATGTGCAATATGCGCTCTCCACCCTCCAACTCTTTTTCTCCCTCATGAAGTTAGAAGAATGCTTTGCACTGCCATTCGCGTTGAACTCCGCCAAAATTTCTATTGGCACTATCTTCACTAATTATCATGACTTTCTCTTTCCCCATTGATTTTCCAGTATGTCCGTTGAAGAATGGTATATAATAACTGCAGTTACACCAGGGAATTCAGGATATCTACTATTGTTACATTAATCCCAGTCTTTGGATGAAAGTAACGCAGTAATATTGGATATATTTTGAGGTCTTTGTGATTTGAAATGTCTGTACAGATACTGATAAATGGAAAGTATTTTGTTCTGAAGTTCTGTCTGAAGGTTACTTGAAGAAAAAGAAGCTTTCGCATTCTTTATTACTGCTTTGCACTTAGTTTTACCGCAACGAAACTCCTTTTAATAAATTCCATCGATATAAAAGTCTGATAGCGACTTACATTGTGGAATGCCCAAAAAACCTTCGGTTCTTACAAGTTCTTTTCAGTCAGCGAAGTTTGCCTGACAAAAATGAGTTGATAGTGATGATGTATCTGTGGCGGTCTGAGCCCTTTTATTTTTTTCAGATTTTAAATGACATGTTCATGCCGTGAGCAACTGAGGACACCTCATTACACGTTTTGCATCGCACTTCTGAAGCTGGTGTACACTCCTGTAAAAAAGTGAACCCCTTTTGCAAGTCCTTGGTCAGTTGACAAGTTTTTTTATTCCATTTTTGTAATAGTCGGTGGCATTACTAAGTAAAACAAACAGATCTGTTCACGGAACCCGGCGAAGCAGGCAAACACAAATCATCAATGCCGAGTCTCCGCGCGGACTAACTTGCAACCTAAAAAAAACCGTCCGTTGTACTTCGGCATCTCCCGGAACGTTTCGTTTGGAACCTATTGTTATTGAGATCGTTATCAATCTCAGTGAATTAAGAGTAATCACCCCGCGCTAACAGCTATAGGTGTTTCACCTATTCATACTAATTTTTTTTTGTATACAACAAAATTACTGCACATAATCACTGTCATAAATCGTTATATCGTGATTCGTAATGATTACGATACGTGGGAATAATCTGCAGTCGGTGGAATGTGAAAAATTACCGGGATGCGGGCCTTGCGGGACAAATTAGGCATTTTGCGGGACACTTTTAAGTTTTCCAATGCGGGACGGTACGAAAGAATTCAGGACGGTACCGCAGAATCCGGGACGGTTGGCCGCCTTACACTGGAGTCAATATCGGTAGTATATACTTTTGCAAGTGGTCACTAGTGTAAAATTCGACTTTTTCGTTGCAGTTTAAGGTGATTTGTCAACATATCTGTAAAGCCCCGCTCGAATAATATAAACTACAATCGCGAAATAAAAAATTGTAGACAACCCAAGAGTTTCCATTTCACTGAAGATTTATTGTTGGAACCAGGGATGTGCAGTTTCTGATCGAACTAGGTCAAGTGAACTGTATCGTGACATAAACTATTTTAGTTAACTTTGGTGAACCATAGTTCTTTTACTCCTGCTCTCCCGATCTACTGGACATTAAGAGGCGCATGCTTAAATATCCCTTCAATTGATACCGAGTACACCCGATCCCGAGGACCTAAGAGTACGTATTTCTACATCTATATAGATACTGCAAATCACATTTAAGTGCCTGGTAGGCATAACTTTTCTCTTCCGTTCCATTCTCTAACAGCGCGCGGGAAGAAAGAACACTTAAATCGTTCCGTTTTCGATCTGATTTCTCTTATTTTATTAACTTCTTAACTAATTCAAGTGAACTATGTACTTCATTTGAACTAGTGCAGTGAAAGGAACTACTATTTTAATTTCCAGTTTCCATCTCTAGTTCCGTATAGATTTAATGAAATAAATTAAAATATCAAATTTTCAAATGTTTTTAAGCTTTTGGGACTTAATTGTGAGATTATCAGTCCCACAAACTTACAAACTACTTGCAAACTAACTTATACTAAATACAGCACAAACACTCATGTCCAAGGGAGGATTAGAATAGATGGGGAACGGCCTCGCGCATCGCGGCATAGGGCGTCAGTGCGCTCGGTCACTCCGTCGAGGAGATTAGATCAAAGCATAAACGTTACAGGTCAAGAGCTCAAGGAGTGCAGAGGTACCATGTGCCGATTCATGCTGAATACTTCATACCTAGTGTAACAGGTGTTGACTCCGTTATCCATCCGATCATGCAGATATCGAGTACTGTCTAGGGATACACTATTGTACGCGTGCTCGGTCGGTTCATGTAGTTCTGCAAGAGTTGTGAGTTAACGAGACGCACCTGTCAGATTTCGCACCATAATATACTATAACTTCTCGTTGGCGATGTTCGGACAACGTGATACCCATGGGAACTTCCTGTACGTCTTCCAAAGCATGATGGGTGTCACGCGAAGTGTGCAGGAGAGCAATATGATGTTCGGAAAACACTACCTTCCTGTAACAATAATCACAAAAGATCTGCACCCACCTATTGCTGATCAGCGTTCCCTCCAGAAACGCCGAGGGTGAACGAGATTTGACCTTGTGGCACGCAAGACCGTAAGGCCAGGGGTAGGTTCAGTATCTGATGGACGAATGCACTGTACTAGACAGTGCTCTCCCGGGTCTGCACAGTACTTGCAAACTAGAATCACTTGCATGCAGGCACTTGTTTTCCATATGTCTCCAGTGAAGAAGGAAGTTTCCAGCACATGTAAGCCGGCTATATAAGCTGGACAAGGTACAGCTCATACCAGTTCTTCCTGGCCTAAGGATGGGTTAGGACTCGCCTCCTGAAGACCGAAAAAAGAGGATCCCTGCGCCAGAAAGGAAGATCCAGCTCGCCGCGACGGACGGGTACTCGCCCCTTTCACTTTAGGCCTACCATTGGACTGTCCAGGACTGAAAGGACTTTGTCCTAGGGCCGTACTTACTAATGTTAGTGAAGTCTTCTGACGGCCTACAACAGAAGAGTGTTGTGTTGTTTTTGTGTGCAGAAGTAGCATGGATTGTAGATATTTTTTCGAGAAATAAAGTTTTGTGTTGTACAAGCAACACAAGGGGCGACGAGTACAGTGCTAAACTGTGGTGTGCATCACGCAGAACGAAGAAGTAAATCCTGCCTTTAGGCACCTGCTAGCTGAACTTTTTCAACAATTTGCGGCCATTCACCAGCAGTTTCTACAACAGTTCCAGGAATTGCAGCAACAAATGGTGACCGAACTCTGCCGCCAGCGCCAGTCTCCGCCGCCGATGTTTCCAGCTTTTAATGGGGAGGTTTAAGACTGGGATACCTATGAACGCAGGATCTGCCAGCATTTCCACTTTCACCAAGTCTCCCAGGATACGGATCGCCGAGCATATTTTCTCGCCTGAACAATTCTCGGTTGTATGTTCTTCTCACCAAACCCCATCCGAAGGACCCAGAGACAGTTACACTCTCAGAAATCTGTAAAGTACTGACGGCATACTACCGATGAAGATTTCACGTTCTAGCGGCGCGAGTGGAATTCCACCAGTGTCGCAAGAAGCCTGGCTAGACGTACCGCTAGTGGGCGGCAGAGCTTCAGGTAATTATCTGCAAATGCCAGTTTCTCACTGTCCAGTCAAAGAAATCGTATGCCTATGAAATGGTGCGATATCATCTAATTCAAGCCGCCCCAGACGCTGTTTTTCGCCAAGATGCGTTGAAGATGGAAGATCTGACTTTAGAACAAGTGATAGATTTGGCCTTCAAATTTGAAATCTCAGCAGTGGCACACCGTACGTTGGAGTCTTGGGCTGACGTCGCCGCTCTCCGTGACACGGACGGTCTCCGGGAACCCCCGGCGGTCGTCGCAGAAACAGAAGAAGCAGCCGTCCATGATCGGAAGCGTCGTAGATCGCCACGACTTGGACGTAGGGGCTCTCCCTCGAGGCCAACATCGCCGCCCTCCTCTTCCACTCCTTGGACGCCATCTCGGCATCGATCGAGACGTCAACCGTTGCGCCTGCCTCCCTGCCCAGCCGGCTTTTCCAAAAATGACAGGGGTGACTGCCCCAACCGTTGGGCAACCTGCGCCGGTTGCAGCAAATCTGGTCATCTCGCGTCAGTCTGTCAGGCCCCGGCTTCCAGGTTCCAGCAGCAGCCGACCCTCCGTTCCGGGGACCCCACCCAAATGAATATCAACCAGGTGCAACAACCTTCAGCCTATAATCTTTTCATTGAGGTTCACATCGCGGGACATCTGCTACGTCACCAAGTGGACACTGGCGCAGCAGCCTCCCTTATTAATTATGCTTCCAATGCAGCCATCGGCGCGCCCCAGCTGACCTGTCTCTGAAGCGCCATCTCACTTACAACCATCAAGAAATTCAGGGCGCCGGTCAGCTACAAGTCAGTCTGCCATGAGATAACATTTTTTGTTGTCCACGACCACTGCTAACTTATTTGGTTTTGATGCCTTTCAGACATTCGGAGTCACCATTTTGGACAATGTCAATCTGGTCTCGTCCCAAGGTGTCAATCCCAGCGATTGAAGATCTCTGCCAAGAATTTCAGGATCTCTCCTCACCTGGGATTGGATGCGCCAAAGACTTCCAGGCTTCCATCATCTTGAAGTCGTGGGCTCGGCCCCGGTACTCAGGGCACGACAGGTGCCAGTAGCCCTTCTGCATCCCTCACGCGAGGAATTTGACACTCTGCAACATGAAGATCTCCCCAGTGCGGTATAGTCCCTGGGCTAAGCCTCTAGTCATCCTGAAGAAACCAAATGGTCGCCTCTGCCTTTGTGGCGATTTCAAGGCCACCCTAAACTCATAGATTCATGTGGACGATTACCCCCTGCAGTCGATGCTCCACACCCACGTGTCCTCGCAGAACCATCGTCGGCGCCACCGGTGGGTGCTGATAAAGATGTTCCTATGCCCCTAGCACCTATGGTTCCTGCGTCGCAGCCACCACCTCTCCGCCGCTCCTCCAGCCTGGCGCGGTTGGCGGCCTCGTACAATCCAGCGTCCGGCTTCCACCGCCTCCTCCAGGAAGACCTGACGGCCGACCGAGCTACTGAACGTGGCTACATTGGCTGCCTCGCAGCCACCCTTGGGAGGGGAGTTGTGTTCCGACAGCGTCCAGCAACGCCTGCAAGCTGGCTACACGCAACCAGCAAAACACCGCAGATGAGCGGAACGTCAGACGTCACTGCGAGAGGCGCCGAGGCTGCCAGTCAACCTACAAGCAAACATTGCCGAGCCACCACGACAATAACAACAACAACAACTGTCAATTCTAGATCTTTCTTTTCCAGAGGTCGCCATTGAAGAAGGAAGTTTACAGCACGTCTAAGCCGGCTCGACCAGGTACTACAGCTCACACCAGTTATTTCTGGCCTACGGATGGGTTAGGACTCGCGTCCTGAAGACCGAAGAAAGAAGATCCCTGCGCCGGAACGGAAGATCCAGCTCGCCGCAACGGATGGGTACTCGCTCCGTTCACTTTAGGCCTACCATTGGACTGTCCAGGACTGTAAGGACTTTGTCCTAGGGCCGTACTTACTAATGTTAGTGAAGTCTTCTGACGGCCTACAACAGAAGAGTGTAGTGTTGTTTTTGTGTGCAGAAGTAGCACGGATTGTACTTCTTTTTCGAGAAATAAAGTTTTGTGTTGTACAAGCAATTACAACAGTTACACATGTATCATTCAAAGTATTTTCCATCGCTGGCCACTATTTTCTCCGGTCTTTCGGGTAGTGTACGAATCCCGCGTCGTAAAATTTGGCATCTTTTGAAGCTATCCATGAATCGATATAATTTCTTCATGAGATCGGAATTGTTGGTCACCCAGACCATCCGACATTGATCTAAACAAGTGGTAGACGGATCAATGTCTGTAGAAGACGAGACGGCGGGTGAAGTAGGAATTCCCATTTTAACGTTTCCAAGTACGTTTCGACCTCTTTTGCAACGTTGTCATGTTGCAAAATCACTTTATCGTGCCTCTCACTGTTTTGCTGCCGTTTCTTTTTTAATGCTCAGCTCAAACGCGTTAATTGCGTTCGACAATGAGCACCTGTGATTCACTTGGCTTTGTTGTTGTTGTTGTGGTCTTCAGTTCGGAGACTGGTTTGATGCAGCTCTCCACAATACCTTATCCTGAGCAAGCCTCTTCAACCCCACATAAGAACGGCAACTTACATCTGTCTGAATCTGCTTACTATATCCATCTCTTAGTCTTTCTCTGCGGTTTTTACCCCACACACTTCACTCCAATGCTAAATTCACGATTCCTTGATGTCTAAGAATGTTTCCTACCAATCGATCCCTTGCTTTAGCCAAGATATGTCAGAAATTCCTTTCCTCCCCAATTCTGTTCAGTACCTCCTCATTGCGATCCACTCACCTAATCTTCAGTATTCTTCGGTAGCACCACATTGCAAAAGCCTCTATCCTCTTCCTGTCCGCACTGTTTATCGTCCATGTTTCACTCCCACTTAGCTTTAACACCTCATACTACACGACGCCGAACTGGTCCCGCCATATGCAGAGCAGGATCATAGAGCCGAGAATATTTAGTTTTTGCCGTCGACGTTGAAGAATGCTTCACGTTCTTTCACTAACAGCGTCCTTACCATACACTAGACGTGGGCATAATAGTTGGAGATCTGGAGCGCTCACTTTAGTTCGCGGCTCTGCCACGAACTTGTTCGTTCTTTTAGTTCATCCGCTCCCAGTGAGGGCTGAGCGGCGTGGTCTGCGCATGCAGGTGGTGGGAGAAGTTGCCCCACGTAGCTGCCCCATGCGCTTGCTGCTTGAGCCGCTAACGATATCACGAAAACTAAAAGAAACAGTTTATGGATAATTTCTCGTGTTTACGTTTAGAGTTATCTCTATACCTTGGCATCATGGAATTTATTAGTCGGATATTGCAGAGTGCAGAATTCTTCAAAACAGAAATTTTGTAGACTGACTATGTAGTCTAGCAGGCAGATGCTCACCTAGAAATGGCTCTCATCAGCAGAAGACAAAAACGTGATTTTTAATTCTGCTGTGCGCCCTCTCGCTATTGCCCGTCGGTCTTCGTAAAAGTATCCAACGAACTAAGAAGTGAGATACGTTTGGCATAATAGTTCGCGACCGGTAACGCATGTTTTAGTTCGCGACCGATTACACATAATTTAGTTCGCGACTGTTCGCGAATATTTTAGTTCGCGACCTGTCGCGCATATTTTAGTTCGCGACTGGTCACTCATATTTTAGTTCGCGACCGGTAGCCCTCCTTTTATTTCGCAGCTCAGCCGCGAAGTAGGTCGCTCTCTTTAGTTCGTCCGCTCTTTTTGGCCTTTGCTACCGCTACTAAAAGAGCTGTTTCTTTTGTTATGGCAGCTTTTTTATATAATTATCAGTGTTGCCCAAGCGTGTGCTATTATCCGTATTTTTGGGAAATGTCTATCAAACTACAGATGAGCTGCATCTCAGCTCGAAATGACGGTAACTGGCAGAAGGTAATCACGCGATTCTGCGCGCTCTCGCGTCCTCTCGCTGTTCCTCGTCAGTCTTCGGAAAAGGAGCGAACGAACTAAGAGGCGAGTGATCTGCGAAGTAGTTCGCGTAGTTGGCCTGTGGAAGCGCTCTTCCGAACTAGTCCGTTCGCGAACTACACAAGACTACCATACACACTTGAGAGCATTCGATAAGATTTTGACGCTGTTTTCTGAATATTGAAACAAAACAGTAATACCTCCCGCAAATGGCGAGAATTAGGTTCGTAAACTGACTTTTTCAATCAAGGACAACTTTAGCATGCAGACATAAACCGATTAATGTTTGAATGAAGTTATGTTAACCGATTTCCAAGCTAAACGCCTGACGTCTGCGATCTGTTTCTTTCGACCGCTACTTACCGTTGTCGGTAAGCGGCGGAAGCAAAGTTGTACATCTTGTAACCTAACGACTTGTCACTACTGGCCACACAATACGACGATGTTGGCGGATGTCTGTGCGTCTTGGAAGTTCTCATGTACGGGTGGGAGAATTTGATCGTGACCTTTGCAATCAGAATCGTCCACAACTGACTCTGCACGTTCAACTTGTGTGGTACTCTCGGAAAGGACCATCCTACCATCCGGAAGGCTATCACTTTACCCCTTAAACAAGATTGCTCCCTTAGGCGGTGGGAAGAACGAGTACGTTTCGGCGGCATGGTGCGTGTTTGTTTCACACGTTAATATCACACCGACAAGGAGAGGTTCTGATATTTAGGTCACCGATCTCGATCAGTACATGGACGTTCTATATCGAATATAAACACACAAGTGTTTCGGCAGTTTAATAGACGCTCAACAGTTAAAAAATATCGCACTGATGTGTTTTACGGCCCACCTTAGATTTGTAGTTTTATAATTCTTTGCAAACATTTCGGACAAAAGTGATAATGTAAATAATAAAAAATTACGACTCTACTATTGTGATATATCTATACACCCAACACGTAACCCTTTTAGGAAAAAAAGGAGAAAAAAAAATTGGTAGTGGCGGGTTCTGAACTACAGACCATGTACATCACAACCCACTGCGCTGCCCACTACACTACAGCGAACAATTACTATATTCTCTCATTAATTTCGTACTATTGATGGCAGTTGTTAACTGATGCTAATAAGGCATTATCATTTATCGTACGAAGAACGACGTAATTCCTCAGTGCGTCGTTGCTTTGAAATAACTACGTGTAAGTTAGAATAAGAAAATCATCAAATACACACCGCAAGATGACGTATGCCAGAGAGAATTCTTGGCGAGGAATCTCACGTGACATCCCTGAACGGCTGGTTTTCATTATTCAATGGTGTCAAATCACCGTTATTTTTTCAAATATCTATCAAACGATACGAGATATGAAAAAACATAAGGGAACAAGAATTTCCTTCTCTACAAATTCGGTTATTCAATTTTCGCGAGAGTGAACGGTTTATTTGCAAATTAAAATTACATTACAAACGGCTTTTTTTTTTGTATTACTAACGTATTTCTTGTCCAAAAATTTGAAAAACCGAGGTTCTGGTCTCTGGTTCCCAACAATTATGGCTGTAAAATTTGGTGCCGATCGGTTGAACGGTTCGACCTAAAATGGGAACACCTTACAGACAGACAGACATCGTAAAATCGTTGTTATTTTTGCAAATATCTCTGCAACGATGTAAGATATGAAAAAAAAAGTAATCGAGCGAAGTTTTTGAGAATTTTTCCCTCTACCAATTTGGATAATCAATTTTCGTGACAGATAAACGGTTCGGTTGCTATTACAATTATATTACCAACGGCTTTTTTGGTATTACTGCCGTATGTTTTGTTCGAAAATTTTGAAAAAGGTAGGTTATGGGCTCTGGCGGCCTACAAGTATGTCGGACAAATTTGGTGCTGATCGGTTGAACGGTTCGTCTTAAAAAGTGGGAACACGTTACGGACAGACAGACATCCCAAAATCGGCGTTACTTTTGCAAATACCTCTGAAACGATACGAGATATGAAAAAACATAAGAGAGCAAGATTGTAGGGAAGTTTCTCTTCTACAAATTCGGTTATTCAATTTTCGCGCCAGATGAAAGGTTAAGCCGTTATTTTCATTTAAATTCCGAGCTGTCAAAAGACAGTCACAAAGGCCCATTTTCAGTGTTACTACTGTAACAAATGTGGACCAAAATCAAAGTTGAAGATCGTGTTTCTAATGATATATATCGAACGATCGTCTGAAAAAGAGCATGTTTTACTAATATACAGGGTGTCTCATTTATCTTGGCCACCCAAAATATCTCTGGAACAACAACAGCTATTGTAAACCGACTTTCAACGGAATCAATATAAGGCAGGGGCTCAACAATGTAAATATTTTCAAACATTCTAAAACGAAAACGTTTGAGTTCTTTAACATATGTGTTTTTAAATGGACATCCTATATTAATTCAGCAGTCTATTTCATGACAAATCACATAAACATTGCCGTTGATTGCATCGCGGTACTCCAATTACATGCCGAGATATATCAAAGCGAAGATGACGCTTGAAATATGCGAAACGCGTGGCTAGCGCACGTCCTGAGACTCAGGCGTGAACCCCATTCTGCTCAGCCAACACCGTGTAGAAGACAAGGCCTCACAACAGACCATACCACGTCACACCGAGAGGCCGCGATCGCTAGCTGACTAGCCGGCCACTAGGACACAGCCCCCCCCCCCCCCCCCCCCCGCATCGCAGAAACTGGCCAGTCTTCTAGCGTCGGCGTCCTCTCTGTGTGACATAGCATGGTCTGTTGTGAGGCCTTGTCTTCTACACGGTGTTGGCTCAGTACATAAGCTAGCTGCGTGTTTCGCGTATTGCAAGTATCGCTTCGCAATATCTCAGGATGCCATTAGCGTATTCCGATGCAAGCAACGCCATTATATGAGGGTAAGTCAATTATTATCCGCAAAGTAGTTATAAAATTTTATTGTAACAAAATACGAAACTTACAAGAACATCATTTTTCGACATTGTCTCCTTGCTTTTCAATGCACTTCGTCCATCGCTCTACAAGCTTCCTTATGCCCTCATAAAATAAGGTTTACAGTTGAGCTGCGAGCCAGGAATGCACCGCTTCCTTCACTGCTTCGTCCGAGTCAAATCGACGGCCCCTTAATGCCTGTTTGAGCGGACCGAACAAGTGATAGTCAGAAGGGGCAAGATCGGGACTATATGGAGGATGATCCAGTACTTTGAATTTGAGTTTCTGGAGGGTTTCAGCAGTGTGGGCAGCAGTATGCGGACGGGAATTATCGTGCAACAACTCAACACATTGTGACAGCAATCCTCGGCGTTTGCTTCGAATTGCAGGCTTTAGCCTGTCAGTAAGCATCTCACTATAACGTACACTGTTTATTGTTGTGCCCCTTTCACCATAATGTTCCAGTACAGGACCTCGTGCATCCCAAAAATCTGTAATCATCAGTTTTCCTGCGGACGGTTGGGTGTTGAACTTTTTGTTGCACGGCGAATTTGGATGTTTCCATTCCATACGCTGCCGTCTACTCTCCGGCTCGTAATGATGGATCCATGTTTCGTCACCAGTAATGATTCTGTCTAAGAAGTTGTCCCCTTCGTTACCATAGCGATCCAAATGTTTTTTTTTTTTTTTTTTTTTTTTTTTTTTTTTTTTTTTTTTTTTTTTTTTTTTTGCAGATGTCGAGTCGCGTTTGCTTATGCAACTGTGTGAGTTGTTTTGGGACCCATCTTGCACAAACTTTACGAAACCCAAGTCTGTTGTAGGCAGAACCATGACTAATTTGAAGACCATGAGCCACTTCATCAACAGTTAATCGTCTGTCTAAGAGAATCATTTCACGTGATCGCTCAATGGTTTCTTCATTTGTGGCGGTAAACGGTCGTGCGATCATTTAGGAATTTTTCAATCCAGTCGTACACACTTCGTTGTGACAAAACACTGCTTCCGTACTGTACTGAAAGGCTTCTATGAATTTCGACCCCTGATACACCTTCCGCCCACAAAAAACGTATCACTGAAAGTCGCTCTTCTTTGGTGCAAATAGACGGCGGAGAAGCTATGATTAACAGCACGGCAGCGACAACGAAACTAACGTAGCATCTTGTAAATTGCAAAGATATAACAACAAATAAACAAAGCATGCATCACCAACGTAAAACGACAGTACTACCAACATAAACAAAAATATAATTAAATTGCGGATGTACTTACCCTCGTACATGTCATTTGCCATGCTATAGATTACAGATGAAATAATGTATGGTGTCCATTTAAAATCACACACTCTTGTGTTAGAAAACACATATGCTTTCGCTTTAGAATGCATTCATGAGTCCCTGCCTTACACTAATACCGGTGAAAGTCGTTTTACATTAGCTGTTGTCGTCCCAGAGGTATTTGGGTCGTCAAGATAAATGGGACACCCCGTATATGGGGTAAGAAGTTATTGACTTTCGAGTAATCAAAAAGTTTTTGCTTTCATGCTTTAACCTGGGTACTCGTAAACATGAGCGACGTTCCGAGTAACTTTCCGAGTAAAAGAGAATGAAAAGTAACTGCAAGTTGTTGATGTACTGTTCTCCTGAAGAGACGTGACTTTTTAACTGTGATGTAATCATATTTGTTGTGTATTATATATGTAGTATATATGTAGTGGGGTGTCAAAATTAAGTATTGCTTTGTACTAGAGCAACAGCTGTCAAAACAGGAATCACCAGGAAGCTTATAAAAAATGTGGTTATATAGAAAAAACGAAATATGTCTCAATCTTCACGTCAATGTCTTCACCCAGTAGAGCTTCACTAAATTTTGTTTTCTGAATAGGAAATGTAGGGCATGTGTTTTCAGAATTACATTAGGCAAAATAGGATTAAATGAAGACGGAAAAAGATTAACAATGATGAACTACTGCTTTAAGACCGCGGTGGAATAGCCGTGCGCACTGAGGCGTCGTACTGCGGTGCGCGCGGCCATTCGCGTTATGCCCGGATCATGCGTTTATGTGTTGTCCTTAGATTAGTTTAACTTAGTTTAAGCAGTTTCGTTGCAAATTATGGGCTAATAACTAAGCAGTTAATTTACAAACAGTTTTTTGAATAACGTTCTGTGAGGTACTGATTCTACTGGTCTAAGTAATCAAAGATTTCAGATTGTGTTGCAAAGTTAGTATTATGGATTTTGGGCATTAACATTAGTTTGTATTTCAGACTGCATTACATGACGTCCGACCAATATGCATCTAAGAATACTTCTTGAGACACTTCAATTGAAAAATATAGACGGGCAATAGAACGCAAACGTAAAGTCAGGACAGGCCATGATGGGAGAGAGAAAATGTGAATCGAAGAATCCAGTCGAATGGGTGGAGGTCATTTTGTCCGTTTCGGAAAACTTTAAATTTGCGAACATACAGAAATATCATGTAATCAGATCTATTACGGCGTGAAATACACTCCTGGGTGGCGTGCTGCTGAAAATCGGAATGGGGTCGGTCGTATTGTGACAGAAATACTCTCACGTCTTAATCGCGTCATAAAATGTTGTCTTTCAAATGTTTATTCATTTCCAAAGTTTGCGATGTGTAATCATGAGATTGTCGTTCATATAAGTGAGTATTGCTAAAGCTCAGCGCTGTGCCCTCATGAGACTGGTAATCATTGGACAGGTTTTCTAGAAGTTGCTGTAGATGGGCTTGTAAGTTTGTGAAATTTTCATTTGCTGTATGTTTACCAGAGGTTGTGCTGCTTTGAAATTAAGGATCATTTATTGTACTGAAATCTGAATACCACCGTTTACTTGTGAATGTGTTTTTGCAATATCTTCGAGTTTGGAAATTGCGGCAGTGGATACAATTTCCTTCATCTTTGTATTAGTGAAATCCGTATCTTTTTCTGATAGTTATCCAGGAATAGCTTTAGCTGTTCAACGCTTGTATGATATGTGTGTACAAGTTCTTACCTTTTCGATCGTTACCCCGCATTTGCTATAGCTGTTCGTTGTTTGTAAGATATATGGGAGCAGTTGTTTAAAGCATTGTTTGTTTCAACAAGTTGAGAAGTATGTGTCGAAAAATCAACCTGTTCCGTTTCCCGTCATTGTGAAAACCTAATGCGCTCTTGCAAACGTTCATTTTGGTGTAATTTGATTTCCGTTACTTTGTGTTCAAGTGCAGTTTCTGTGAGTATTATTTGCTGTTTAAGGTAATGTAAGGGTAACAATGTTTTGTTAAATTCATTCGTCTTCTTTGGCCCCGATTTGAGTCGTGAGAGATTCTTATTTCTATAAAGACTCTGTTTCTACGACTGAAGAAAAAATTTACGGTCATAATGCCCCTGCCCAGTTCGGCATGAGATGTGATATTTTTGTCAGATCAATCAGAATCCATTGTTGAAAGTCGTGTGCCTAGTGAAAGTGTCGAATGCGACACATGTACATCAATGAGTTGCGAGGCGGCGGGATTGTTTGGACAAAATGTTCAAATGTTTGTAAAGCTTATGGGACTTAACTGCGGGGTCATCAGTCCCTAAAATTACAAACTACTTATGAACTACTTACGAACTAGGACGGCACAAATATCCATGCCCGAGGGGGGATTCGAACCCCCGACCGTAGTGGCCGTGCAGACCCTGACTGGAGCGCCTTAGTCTCCTCGGCCACCGCGGCCGGCGATTGTTTGGACAAAATGTTCAAATGTTTGTAAAGCTTATGGAACTGAACTTCGGGGTCATCAGTCCCTACACTTACAAACTACTTATGAACTAGCTTATACTAAAGACAGCACAAACATCCATGTCCGAGGGGGGGATTCGAACCCCCGACGGGGAACCGGCTCGCGCATCGTAGCATAGCGCCTCAATGCGCTCGGCCGCTCCGCCGTGGCTTGTTTGGACAGACGTTACTGACACGCGAACCTTGGAATCCATAGTTACGTTCAGTGTTACATCCGTATTTACTGAGTTTTGAATTAAAGAGACGGAATGGCTGTTATATTTTCAGAATTAATTGTAGTGTTATCAGAGGGAGCAACCGAATTTATTCGAGATTGACTGTTATATGTGAAATGCGGCATTACGAAAGTGGTGTCTGGGAACAAAAATGGGACACAAAATAACAAATCGAACGTCGAAACGAAGGCAGAGAAGTAAACATTAATTAGTGCTAATGCCAGAATGAATCCATATGCGCAATTAGCGATCAAATGAGAGCACTTTCTGATTCTGACTATGAAAGAAAAAGAATCCACGTAACACGAAATTTAACAGAATGTTGGAAGTGACAGTTTAACAAAACTCTTGAGTGAATGTATGTTTGGCTGTGTGTGTGTGTGTGTCGGTGTGTGTGTGTGTGTGTGTGTGTGTGTGTGTGTGTGTGTGTGTGTGTGTGTGCATGAATGTCTGTAGGCCTATAAGTAAAGAATTTGAAATCAGTATATTAAGGCCACCTACCTTATATCATTAAATGAGTCTACAATGCTGATAGTTTAAGTTTTTAATATCATTTTGGAGGTGTGACTAAACTGTTTCTAAAACTACACCAGACCAGAATAATTGATTGCAAATCTGACCATTAACGCTTGTAAAATATTTCACAGAACCATGATTGTATCTAATAGGAAGCAAGTTAGTTTCAGTTACAATGGTGAGGTCCCGAACATAAGTTTTTATTATAAACTAGCTGAAAACCCGGCGTTGCTCGGGTATTTATTTATTTCTTCCTGCCATTTTTCAGGTATATATTCATTTGTATAAGGCCTGTATGTCGGCAAAATCTCTTGGGAATACAATTAGTAGTAAAGAAGTAATAGATTAGAACTTGGTGAGTGATGGGGCGGTTTTCCATGAATGTTACTAACTATTTATGTCATCGTATCTCATGAACTACGTGTCGTACTGTGATAAAATTTAGAAGGTAAATTCAACTACATGTGTGTATAATGTCTGTAAAATTTCCTGCGGCTACAATTTCCAGTGTAGAAATTATAAATTGTAACGTCATACCGAATGCCGTAGTTTTCCTACATGATCAGCGGAAAAGTAATAAGAGAGAAACTTTTTTCCTTTTCTCATTTTGCTATGGTTGGCAGCGAGAAATAGTTTAATAAAGGTTTGAAATTATATTCGAAGTTTGTTGCAAGTCGCTGAAGTACTCTCATTCTCATATAGCGTATTTATAAAGGAGGAAGGAAGGTGTGGTGTCGCACAAGTACAAAGTGCGCGCCACTTACTTTCGCCGCGCGCCGCCAGGCACGCACGGCGCGGCGTTCTCACGACGACAGCCACGAGCGCCCTCTGCGACAACTCCGCTCGTGGCCACCACTGAAGGACATCGTTCACTTCGCACTTCGGACGGAGATAGCAACCAGTTAGGACCTTCGTAATCAGATAGGCACCAGTGAAGACTTTGCTATTGTACAGGCACTAGGCAGGCCTCTAACAACTATGTATCAACATTCTGCAGTAATATGTAAAAGTTAAGTATTGTTACATTCTGTGCAATATATATCTCTTTCTAATTTACTCTAGTGTTTATAGTTTCTGGCTGCTCCCCTCCGTACCTGCACCAGCGGGCTATCTTTATTCCTGTGTCGGTCTTATTCCACTCGGCCACCGACACCTACAACGAGGCTGGGACACAAAAGCGGCGACGAAGTTGGGACACAAAAGTGGCGACGAGGAGTGATAGAACCTTGGATCAGCCCGCTTGCAGCAGCCAGACAGCAGCAGTCGAGCACGTAGAAATTGCTCCCGCCCACCCACCCTTATTATAAGAATTTTGGGGGAACATATTCAGTTGCGTGTTTTGTGGACTTTTTTGTTGCAGAGTGTCCTCTTTCATATTGCATTTGTGTTTTGTTATAATTTACTTATATGCGCGGCGCCTAATCGGTCAGCATGGCCACTACCCCGAACCCAAACTTAATGGAAATTATTCAGTTACAGACGGCGCAAATCACTCAACTACTGCGGGCCGTGTCGCAGTTGACGGCACAGGCTGCTCACCAACAACAGCCGTCACATCAGCAGCCCACACCTGCCGCTGTACCGCTCCCTACGTTCCGCCAGTACAACGAACGTGAGGAAGAATGGAGCGACTACTTCGCACAGTTTCAAGAACTCGTCGCGGCTCATCAAATTACAGGTCAGAGAGTGAAGAACCTTTTCTTATCGATTGTGGGCCCCCGGAACTTCGTATTATTGCAAAAACTTTTCCCTCACGCCTCTCCTCGTGATGTAGACTTTGAACACATTGTAGATGCACTGAATGCTCATTACGAGAGGAAAGTGCTCGTAGCCGCTGCGCGGTACCGATTTTTCAGACTTTAAAAATTACCGCAGCAGTCACACCAAGAGTGGATTACGGAATTGAAGGGCTTAACCCGCCAATATAAATTTACTTGCACTTGTGGACTTTCGTATAGTGACGTGATGTTGAGGGATGCGATTACGCAGAACATTCAGGACCCCAGAATTAGGGCAGCAATTCTAAAACAGTCAGACCCTTCATTAGACAGTGTACTGCAGCTTATAGAAGCGCATGATACCTTTGACTTAGCAGATATGGAAATGCAAAGCCACAGTGTAAATTCAGTGCGCCGTAACGGCCGCTTTCCTAGCCGTAGTTCTCAGTGTAGCACTAGTGATTCTTACAATAGTACAGGCCGTGCTGAACAGACAGTGAACAGTAGCCAGTGTAAAAGTGCGACACAAAGGTCGCCCCGTCGTGTTAGAAACAGTGATTTGAATAACGGGCGCCAACGCTTATTTCAGAAATATGTACGTAAATCTTGCCCCCAATGTGTGTCTCGCCACAAGCGTGCTCATTGCCGTAGTCGCAACGCAACCTGTTATCAATGTGGCAAATCAGGACATGTACAGTCTGTGTGTATGCAAATTAAAAACTCAAAGAACAGACACGTTAGAAACAGTGCTTCGCAGAGTGCGAGAACAGTTCATTCTGTGAATGTTATACGGGCTGTGGAATTGAACAGTGCTTTCCTTGGATCTCAATTGCAAGAAAGTAGTTCTGCGCCTATGGCAAAACTATATAGTGCACCACGTAGCAAGCGCCGACGAGCGCGTAAAACAGTGCAACGGAAAAGGGTTCGGGACAAGCAAAATGACTATGAACAGTGCATTCCGGTAGTGAAAATACTGCCTTCTGCAACTGCTCATTGTACTAGTTCCCAGTACTGTGTAGTTGGTGACAGTAGACTTGGAGTAGCTACTCAAAAGTTTAGTGCAGTAGTTAGTGACTCTGTAGTAGCCTCGCATTGCGCGGACGCCGATCCGGCGGTAGTGCCATCTAGTGACAGTGTTGTTAATCCGCTGCGTGCCGAGTCTGCACCGCTCACTTCACTACGCGGCCCGCGCAAGCACGGTCAACAAACCGTAGCATACGTTGCTCACATTCGCGCACCTGTCGAGCGCCGCAAGCAAAAACTGTTTATGACTCTCTTCATAGAAAATAAGTCGGTGCAATTTCAGCTTGATACTGGTTCCGCTGTCACATTAATAAATAAAGACACTTATGAACTTCTGGGTTCGCCAAAATTGTCGCCGTCACAGCAAGTGTTAACAGCGTACACAGGTCAAAATATTCCCGTGCTAGGAACGTGTAGCCTGCCTGCCTCTTTCCAAGATATAACAAAAACAGTTGCTTTTGTAGTTCTTCAGGCCAAATCGACACAGAACATTTTTGGACTAGATGCTTTTGACTTGTTTGGTTTATCAATTCAAAGAGATGTGCTTCAAATTTCGTCAGTAGTGCCTCAGGACAAAATCAATGCATTGTGTGACAAATATAGTGACTTGTTTTCGCCGGAACTAGGTTGTGCAAAAGACTTCGTGGCACATGTAACTTTAAAAGAATCTGCAGTTCCAAAATTTCGTAAAGCTAGACCAGTGCCTATCGCCTTGCGTGATACAGTTGCCGAAGAACTTAAACGTTGGCAAGATAGTGGGGTGATTTCTCCTGTTTCTGCGAGTCAGTGGGCCTCGCCTATAGTAATTATACCCAAGCCGTCAGGAAAACTTCGTCTCTGTGCGGACTTCAAATCAACAGTGAACAGTCAAACAATTGTCGACACTTATCCCCTGCCCAGACCTGAGGAACTTATGGACAAATTAGGACAGTCTCGCTTCTTTTCCAAGATTGATTTAGCAGAGGCATACTTACAAATTCCACTTGATGACGAGTCAAAAAAATTTTTCGTCATTAATACTCACATGGGCCTTTTTCAATTTCAACGCCTACCCTTTGGCAGTTCTTCCGCTCCCGCTATTTTTCAGCGTTTTTTGGAACAGCTGACAGTTTCTGTACCGTGTTGTTCGAACTATTTATATGATATTGTGGTATCCGGACGTACAGTTGAAGAACATTTAGCAAACCTGGAGTGCCTTTTCAAAGTGTTGACTGCAGCAGGTCTACGTTGTAATAAAGCAAAGTGTTCGTTTTTTCAAACTGAAATAGAGTACCTGGGCCATGTGATTAATGCCCAAGGAATTCATCCCTTACAGTCACATCTTCGAGCAATCAAAGACTTGCCTCCTCCTAAGAATGTGCATGAATTGCAAGCAGTAATGGGAAAGCTTAACTATTATTTCAGATTTATTCCCAATGCCTCTCAGATTGCAGCTCCACTGCATCACTTACGTAGGAAGAATGTTCCTTTTGTTTGGTCCAAAGATTGCCAGGTTGCCTTTGACAACTTAAAGTCTGCACTACTCAGTGATGCATGTTTGATTCCCTTTGACCCCCAAAAGCCTGTAGTGTTAGCAGTTGACGCCTCATCGTACGGTCTGGGCGCTGTAATCTCACATCGTATTGGTTCTCACGATCGTCCTATTGCCTTTGCATCCAAGCTACTGACGCCGACGCAACAGAATTACAGTCAGATAGAAAAGGAGGCCTTAGCAATCATTTACGGCGTCACAAATTTCATCATTATCTCTATGGCAGAAAATTCTATTTGTTGACAGACCACAAGCCTCTCACGTCGTTGTTCTCACCCACAAAGCCAATTCCGCCACGAACGGCACAAAAGCTTCAGAGATGGTCCTTGATATTGTCTAATTATCAGTATGAGATTTTGTACCGACCTACCACTAAACATGCTAACGCGGACACACTTTCCCGATTTCCGGTTGGCCAGGATGTATCATTTGATTCTTCAGAAATGGCAATTTGTCAGATAGACTCCAGAGATGCTTCCGCTGTCGCAGACTTTCCCTTTGAACTCTCGTCGGGTTGCACAGGAAACAGCTGCGGATGCAGACTTAAGTGCGGTAGCACGTTTTGTTCGCTTTGGTTGGCCTGCCAGAGCCAAAGACATTGATCGGCCTCTGGTTCGACGTTATTTTGCACAACGTCATGCATTATCTTTAAGTCAGGGTGTACTGTTGTTGCATAACGACAACGACCAAGCAAGAGTGATTGTTCCTCGTTCCCTGCAACGTGAAGTGTTACGCCTCCTGCATCAAGGACATTGGGGCATTGTTAGGACAAAGCAACTGGCCAGACGTCATTGTACCTGGGTTGGTATGGACGCTCAGATAGAGAGCATGACATCACAGTGTACACTTTGTGCGGAGCATCAGGCGGCTCCTCCAGAGCGTTTCTCAGACTGGCCACGCCCCAAGGGACCATGGCAACGTTTACATATTGACTTTGCCGGTCCTTTCTGGAATACGCGCTGGTTAATTGTTGTAGACGCTTTCAGCAAGTTTCCTTTTGTGATTGCCATGAACTCAACGACAGCTTCTAGTACAATCAGTGCCTTAACATCAGTGTTTTGCATCGAAGGCTTGCCTGAAACTATCGTCAGTGACATTGGACCTCAGTTTGTTAGTGCGGAATTTCAACAGTTTTGTCGTGTGAATGGTATTCAGCATCACCACCGCACCTTTTCACCCTCAGTCCAATGGTGAAGCAGAACGTTTCGTTCGAACATTCAAGTCTCACATGGAGAAGATGAAAGGTCAGCACTCCAGGCAGCAAGCTCTTCAAATTTTCCTGTCTACGTATCGATGCATGCCACGTGACGGCCCGTCTCCTACCGAGCTGCTACACCGCCGCCGTCACCGCACTCTCCTTCACCTGCTGCAGCCTCCCACGCACCGAGTCGGTTCGTATGGCGCTACGCGTTTTCAGGTTTCTACGCCGGTGCTGTACAGGGTGTTTGCTGGCAACAAGACAAGATGGACGCCGGGCACCATTCAGCGCGTGCTCGGTCGCAATATGTATGTTGTACGTTCTTCCACAGGGTCGGAGCTGCGGCGCCACGCAAATCAATCGCGTCTGCATAGGCCGCGCGATCCTGTCTCCGGTTTCTTGATTCCAGACCCAGTTCACCGCCAGGGAGCACAACCACATCGTTCGTCCCCCGACTACGAGATCGTCCCGATGGAGATCGACGCGACGCCGCCGCTGTCGCCGCCGCAGATGACAGCGTCACCGAGAGGGACTCCGGGACCGTGCGTGCCGCCGCCGCCTGGGCCACGCACCTCAGAAGAAGATGACCTGCTCCCTCTGGGCGGGGGGGGGGGGGGGGGTGCGCCCTTCCCCAGGTTTCGGTGGGTTCCCTGGAGGATCGCAAGGCGGATGCCGGGGCGCGGACGGCGTCTCGATCCCAGCCTCAGCTACGACGCCCGTCCCACCAGTAACGCCCCCGCCCAGGCCCTCCTCCCAGTGCCGTCGCCGTGGCCCTCAGCCCTACGCCACGACGGCGCGGTGGTTTGGGGGGGAGGGGTGTGGTGTCGCACAAGTACAAAGTGCGCGCCACTTACTTTCGCCGCGCGCCGCCAGGCACGCACGGCGCGGCGTTCTCACGACGACAGCCACGAGCGCCCTCTGCGACAACTCCGCTCGTGGCCACCACTGAAGGACATCGTTCACTTCGCACTTCGGACGGAGATAGCAACCAGTTAGGACCTTCGTAATCAGATAGGCACCAGTGAAGACTTTGCTATTGTACAGGCACTAGGCAGGCCTCTAACAACTATGTATCAACATTCTGCAGTAATATGTAAAAGTTAAGTATTGTTACATTCTGTGCAATATATATCTCTTTCTAATTTACTCTAGTGTTTATATTTTCTGGCTGCTCCCCTCCGTACCTGCACCAGCGGGCTATCTTTATTCCTGTGTCGGTCTTATTCCACTCGGCCACCGACACCTACGACGAGGCTGGGACACAAAAGCGGCGACGAAGTTGGGACACAAAAGAAGGAAGCTTAGGGTTTAACGTCCCATCGACAGCTTGGTCATTAGCGACGGGCGTATTTATAAAGTCTGGCCGCATTATATGGCATTTTTGCGATTTCTATTGGTTATACGTAATATTTTTGAACCATGTGCCGTATGTGATTCTTAACCATGCAGCAATTGTTACCTCAAGGTAAGGAATATGTGTACCAATTTTGGTTCTAATCGGTCCAACGGTTTAGGAGAAAATGAGCAGCATTGTCGCAAAATACAGCAGTTTTTCTCGCATCTGATTGTTTATGACGTCATATCTTGTGAACTATATATCGTATGTGATTCTTAAACTTACGGCGACCGTCCTCATGGATCGAATCTTACGTGTACAAAATTTCATAAATATTGGAACAAAACTGTAGATTTGTATGCAACACGTACACACATATGGACACACTGCTTTATATATTAGATAACAAATTTCTTCTTCAACTGGAAACACTGACAACAGCTTTCCTGCTGCAAATAATTGTAATGGAAATACCTACTTTAAATTATGCCGCATTTTTTCGCATTGTTTAATCAGTTTACATGATCCAACAGAAATAACTCAAGTCTACAGGATGTTTTAGGTTTTTATGGGCGATAAACAGTGCAGACAGAAAGAGGATAGAGGCTTTTGAAATGTGATGTTACAGAAGAATGCTGATGATTGGATGGGTGGACGTGTAACTAATGAGAAGGTACTGAACAGAACTGGGGAGAAAAGGAATTTCTGGCATACCTTGACTAAGACAAGGGATCGATTGGTAGGACACATTCTTAGATATCAAGGAATTGTGAATATAGCCTTGGAGGGAAGTCTGTGGGGTAAAAATCGCAGAGGGACACCAAGAGATGAATATAGTAAGCAAATTAAAATGGATATAGGTTGCCGTTCTCATGAGGAGATGAAGAGGCTTGCTGAGTATAGAGTAGGGTGAAGAGCTGAATCAAACCAGTCTCCGGACTGAAGACCGCAACAAAAACAAGGAAAATTTATATTTTCTGATGAGGTTGAAGCAATATTTACGATCACACCTATTGTTGCATAAGTGACATTCATATTGTGGAAGGTAGTTTAAAATTAGTACTTCGACTGCTAATGATACTACAAATTTATAACCTGTCTAACTCAACCATGTTAGAATATAAAAAAGAGTCAAATTAATTTCAAAAGATTTCACTGTAATGTTTTTAAAGGAAACGCCTTTTGCTACTGCGAATGGTTTTATTTTTATAATTCACCCATTCATTATAATTCGACTTTGTCACAAGGCATTATCAGTGGGTGTCCTGAAATATTTACATGTTTCTGTTTACACATAAACGTTAGGTTTCTTGCATATGTACAAAACATTTCGTTTCTGATTTACAGCAGTTCGTTGTTTGCTATAAAATGGTATACTTACAGCACTTGCTACTTCATATCAGTGTCTTTCCGGCAACCAGGGCGAAAGGTTCCACTGTTTTCTGAAAAACGTTCAGTGAATGAAATAAATCGCAATTGCGATCACTTATGGCTTCACTGTACTAGGTTTAGATAGAATACCAAAGAGCGGCGAATGAAAATTTGTGCCCGGCCGGGATCGAACCCGGGATCTCCTGCTTACTAGCCGTACTTTGGTATTCCATCTAAACCTAGTACAGTAAAGCCATAACTGATCGTAATTGCGATTTATTTGAATGCTCTAATGTTGTCAAAAATATATATAATTGTATACAAGACGAGGCTAGTCGTCTGAGGACAATTAATTGTGTCTCGGCACCTCATGGTCTTTTCTCTCTATTGTGGCTGCGAGCATTACAGAATAAATAAGCTGTGGTAATAGGAAAGAGACAGCGTGGCGAATGGAGATTTGGGTGTGGCGGGAGACGTGCAGGGAAGAGTCCTCTGCAGTGGGGCTGGTCACTGTGTCCTCGGTGGTGGAGTGCTCAACGCGTTTGCCTACTAAGCAGGAGATCCCGGGTTCGAATCCCGACCGGACACAATTTTTCATTCGCCGCACTTTGGTATTCCATCTAAACCTCGTACAGTAAAGCCATAACTGATCGGAATTGCGATTTATTTCATTAAACTGAGAATGTTGGTGAACGACGGAAGGTTTAACGTCCCGTCTACAGTTTGATTCTTAGAGACGAAGGAACATTGGGTTTGCCCAAGACCAACCCCTGTATGTAGCCTGACATAAAGTTAGGAATCTACCCATCGGCCCTCAGTACTATCTATGGGGATCACAAGGAATTTTAAATGTTTCGTCTCATTCATTATATGACCATTTTGTGTGTGTTACAAACTGTTAGAACTTGGTGTTACTCTGATTTATCGTCGTTAATTTACTTTCTGTAGGCCATGAACTTGTTTCCATAACTGCATAATTTGAAACAGTGTCATAACTGAAAACAACTTCCTTTACTACCTTGCTGCTAACTACAAAAGAAAACACGTCTTTGTATTTAATAACAATAAATGCCAACAAATTAAAGCGAGAGTTCGTGTTTTCATTTTAGGCAGAATACCAACCTTTATAGGGTACCATTTCCTGTGTGATGTATTTTGTGGTCACGAGCATGCATTGCAGAACGTACGATTTGTGAAGTGTTTTTAAGTAGTTTACAACAGCTGCAATTCATTGTATTTTCTTTGAACTCATCCATTTGAAATGGTAACAGTAATTATTATCTCCTCAACTTGAAATATTTGCAAAAGGAGGTAAATTGTCCATTGTGCACACTTACCGCAAACAAACATCGTTAGCTATACTTGTTGTAGTGTATTACGCAGTCAGTAAAGATAGGTCTTTAATTTTTGAAAAGTGCAATAAAAGAAGTAATAGGTCAGCACATTTTACCTAGACGTGACTAAGAGAAACCGATAGGCGAATTGTAGTAATGTTTACAAATTCGGTCAGAATAGTCAGGTGCGATAAGGTTGGTTTTGTAGATAGAAAATCAGTAATATTGTATTTGCGTGAATTGGTGGCAGTAATTTAGGATCTATTATTCCATTTGATTTGAACAGAGTATTTGTTAGTATATGTTAAACCTAAGGGAAGTGTTTTTTCTACTTTTCGTGTAGCGCTAATGTTATCTACGAATCGAACTGCATTGTCATTAGGGGAAATTACAGAGGATTAAATGAAAATTTAATGTGAGGGAATTTGCAATTTCAGTAAACACAATTAGATAAATAGTTCGCAAAAAAAGTACGCAAACACGGCACTGGACGCTCAACACTGAGATACACCATTTGCATCTCTGCATTATTTCACTGTTGAAGTAATTTATCCTTTTCAGCAACTGTTCAGGTTATAAATTAATAAAATTCAGCAAGCAGTTGCGTGTGATTATTTATTTTTGACAACATGTTTGGGACGCTTGAGTGCCCTTCTTCTGGTCTCTATAAACAAACAAGTGCATTGGTATACAGTAAAGGCTATAAAACGTACAAAAGTTGGTTACAGAAATTTGAAGCTGTTTGGAACCAAAAAGATTGTAATAAAAGATATGTTCATATAATGGGATAAAATTAACAACAATACTAAAATGTAAGTGTTAATTTTATCCCATTATATGAACATATCTTTTATTACAATCTATTTGGTTCCAAACTGCTTCAAATTTCTGTAACCGACTTTTGTACGTTTTATAGCCTTTACTGTATACCAATGCACTGTATAGAGACCAAAAGAAGGGCACTGAAGTGTCCGAAACCGGTCGTCAAAAATAAATTATGAGAAGCAACTGGTTGCTGAATTTTATTAATTTATTTCACTGTTCTGAGATCTATGCTAGACATCAAGCAGCATAATGTTTCACTAACGAACATTACCTTACTAGTTCCACGAGCATAATTAGTGCACCCTTCGTCATTCAAACATTTAATATACGGGTTTAGTTTAGCTCTAGTTTCAGTGCAGAAGTTAACGTCTACCAATTTCCCTATGAGACGTGCTCATTACCATCGTCGAAGTCACAATTTTTATCATTTTAAAACTGATAAAAGTACCAAGTCTATCATCCGTTATGTTGAGTAAACTTGTGGAGAAACACTACGAACTTCGCCGTGCGGCAGTGGCAGCGCGCTATGAGGCACCTTGCAGCAGAGTACGCATTCGCTCCCCGTAGGAGGTACAAATTAAAATATGTTTCCACTTCATTAAAGTCCATAAATCAATCGAAATGTCTTGTTCAGTGATTGGTCGGTGCATGAAAATAAATACAAAACAACGATTAGTTTTCAAACAATGGCAGACGTTAAGCCGGCCGCGGTGGCCGAGGTGACTGAGGCGCTCCAGTCACGGTCAGCACGGCCACTACGGTCGGGGGTTCGAATCCCCCCTCGGGCATGGATATTTGTGCCGTCCTAGTTCGTTAGTAGTTCATAAGTAGTTTGTAAGTTTAGGGACTGATGACCCCGTAGTTAAGTCCCATAAGCTTAACAAACATTTGAACATTTTGCAGACGTTAAAAAATTTTGTTTGAAAGTAACCGGGTCCTGTCACGGTCACCAATTCTTTATGTATTATCGCGCTTTTTTAATCCCATCAGCTGTTGGAGTGGTTGTTAACGTTCCGGGAAGCTTTTAAAGTTTCACTAGCATTGTAATATTATAGGGAAGTAACTTGGTGGACTGACACATTTAAGTAACTTTATAAATAGCAGACTCCAAAAAGGAGGCGTAATCTGACTTTAAATTTTAGCGGCAGTAGTAATTTGGAATAAAAGCAACTCCTGAGCACAATATCACACCAAGAAACTAACAGACTCCGCGATGAACTTTCTTTCCAATATGTTTGCTTCTAGTTGTTTGGATCGTAGCAGATGAGGCTGTAAAACTGTTTTTGCGTTATGAAAAAATGGTGCTTGATTTACTTAGAGCTGTTTATGCTAACTGAATGACCGTTTAAAAAATATTAAGTTAACTTTCGTGACAAAGGGCTCTTTACATCGATTGTATTTCGTTTAATTCCGAAGATTCCTTTGCAGGCATTACTAGAAAGTCACATTCATGAAAATTACATATAATGATATCAAGAAGATTCTACTAAATTATAGATACAATCCAACAATGGATTCCAAGCATCATGTTACATAATCAAGATTACTGCTGGAAAATAGAAACACTTCATGAATCATAAAAAGTGGGTCATTTTAAATAAGTAAAAGGTTTTAATTGTACCAACTATATTTTCATCATATTTAAAGAGAAAAACGAACTCACACACTTACATTCGGTTGTAAGGAAGTCCCTGACGTACGTCTAATCTTAGCGAAGGGTAAAACATAAAAGACGAAGTGCACAACTGCGTTCTGGGCAGCTCGTAAAATATAGATGAACGTCAAAAATATATGAAGAACGTAATTAGCTGTCAGAGAAAGCGGTGGTCAGCGACAAGTGTCGCAGATATATTTTTTACTAAATATAATTTACAATGTAATACTACAAAGTCCTCCTTCGGCCACTGGTGTGTAGTGTGTTGCCCTTAGCATAAGTTACTTTAAGTAGTTCGTAAGTCTAGGGACTGATGGCCACTGCACTTTGCGGATGTAACGCTGAATCTTAAATATTTGAATGTGACAATTAATTCCAATGAAAAGTAGGTATTGTTAAAAATTTCCTACGAAATTAAATTGAATTAAAGAGTGGAAAATTGAGAAATATGAAAACAGAACGTTCCAGAGATAAAGAAAAAGAAAAGACTTGCTATCGGTAACTAGAATTGAGCTCTATACGAGAATTCTAGTTTCGGATAACAGCTATTCGTGGAAAAAATATGGATCGCTTGTATCGGTAACTATATGCGGCAATTCTAATTACCGATTACCATTTCTGTAGAAAAAAAGAGGAGCAACTGTCACTAATTGGATTTCAGCTATATAGGTTACTTCTAGTAACCGATATCAAACATTCGTGTATATAACAGGAGGTGCTGGTAACGGCAACTGTAATTGAAGTATATAGGTCAATTATATGACAGCAGCAGAGTGGAGTACTCATTCTAGCGACGACCGTTAAATGCTACTTGAAAACACCGTGACAAGTAGAGTAACAATATTTTGTATTGAACAAGTAATAAATAATTAATGCTATTTCTGCTACATGGTTGACAGTTTCTTGTACGTACCCTTGTCCGGTCAATAAAATTACTTATCCTTGTGAAGTAAACTTTTGGTTCCAGCATTGACATCCTACGTCGCCGATGCAATTTACCACCTTTCTCCAGCACTAATTTATACTATTTGAGGGACCAACACTGATGTTGGAAGTTACCCTTGCTTGTCACGATTTATGGGAATGTGGTTAGGTAGAAAATAAAAAGTAGGGCTTTAAGTCAAAATGCAATTACATAGCCACGGCGGAGTGATTGAGCGCATTGAGGCGCTATGCTCTGATGTGGGAGGCCGTTCCCCGTCAGGGCTTCGAATCGTTCCTCGGGCATGGATGTTTGTGCTGTCTTTAGTATAAGTTAGCTTATAAGTAGATTGTAATTTTAGGGACTAATAACCCCGCAGATAAGTCCCATAAGGTTAACAAACATTTGAACATTGTTTGAAGTTACATCGCATGTCATAAATATGTAAATCCAAAGAAGTATTTTGATGTACAATATTATCTGCGCCTTGTAATAAAGTTTAGTCCCCCTATCCAAAACAAACAACCAAACTTATAATAAAGTCAAATATAATGAGCGACGGGTACAATGACGTAACGTGTGACACAACTGGTCAAAGCCGATGTGTGGTGTTGGACACCGGAATTGAGCACAAATTTCTGTAATACTCGAGACATTACACATTTTATCATTTGTTGGAATTAAACAAGATAGTTGTTTGCTTTATTCCGTGTTTCCTACAGTACTTATTACATCCATTCTGTGTACAGTTGTCCGTTTTCCATGTCTGGTTTCAAACATAAACAGGTAATTCTTTCACTTAATGAAAAATTAGCAGTGCTACAAAGACTGGACATAGGAGAATTGTAGGTGTTACGACGATTAAGGATTGGACGAAGAATCGGAAAGATATTGAATCGTATACAGCTACGATTGATAGTGAAAACACTCTTAAGAATCACAAAACATTAAAAAAGCCTAAACTTGAATTGATTGATAAGGCACTATGGTAGTGGTTTTGTCAATAAAGAAGGAAAGCATCTCCAACATTTGGGCTAATTTATATAAACAAAAAAAAAAAAAAAAAAAAAAAAAAAAAAAAAAAACGCGATAGTTTCGCACAAAAAACTGGAAGCCGAAATTAAATTTCCTGCCAGTAAAGGCTGGACTGATCGTTGAAAAACTCGTCATGGTTTCCGATTTGTTTCTATAGTAAGTACAGTAGTGTAATTACTTTGCCGTTTTTACTTTTGAAACCAATACATGTTATAGTGTGTGTAGACGGTTTTTAGTTAATATATTTTTTAACACTGTGTAAAAACTGCCACTTTATAGACGTCTTTTAGTTCTTAACTCGGTTTAATTTTTGTACTAAATGTCTTGTACTTTTTTTATATTAGATGTTTCGGATAATCCGACCTTTTTGTCGTTCCGACTCCTCCAGCAACATCGACGCTCTGTAGCGTCATTGGATGACGTTTCCGGACGTGGGTTTCCATGTTCAATTTGTTTCTTAAGACACTTTCCACATCCACTAGACGTTTGTTGGGGTAGTAGTGTAATTCTGAAACACACTGTCGTATGGAACACAGATCAATCTCGATTTTCGACGTCCATTTACTGTCGGATTTGGTAAGCAGGTAAGCACGAGATCCCGGGTTCGAATCCCGGCCGTGTTCAAATTTTCATTCGCCGCACTTTGGTATTCCATATAAATCTTGTACAGTGAACCCATAACTGATCGAAAATTGCGATTTATTTCATTCATTGAACGCTGTAACTTTGTCGTCAAAAATATGTAATTGTATTAAGTTATGTCAGTCCTGTAACAGGAAGGCTGATGTGGTGGGCATGTGGCAATATATGGAATAAAAGCAGGAGAATGTGAGCTAACCATTTATTTCAACGACTCCAAATGTACATTTCGGAGAAGGTTATCTGAATAAGGAAAGAGGATTATCTGCTCCTGTGGAGAATGACCACAGGTGAAACTAGGCCGAATTAAATTCAGGACATCCTATCAGGGCTCAGGCTCAATTTAGATCGACCTGGCGGAACCGAAGGAGCGGCAATGCGTCAGGCCCGGCGACTATGTGATTACATGTAACTCACTGATTGGTGGGCCAATAGTACAGACAGTTAGATGGTAGTGATCGGCAGTGCCGAAGCACCAAGCTGGGCTGAGGCGGCAGGTAACAGGACGGACATGTGATGGACAAAGTCCGATGCACGCCCGGTCACTGTCGATGCGGCAGAAAAATAAGAAAAAAATTCCCGCTCCTTTGTGGCATTGAATCGTCATCATTAGAGACTGATTATGCCTCTCAGCGTTCAGTCTGGAGCATAGTACCTTTAATGAAATTCCTCCATGATCCCCTATTCAATGCTAACATTAATGCCAATGAGATTACCGCCCAATAGGAATATTGGTAATTAATAGCATTTGATAATTAAAAACATTGATCATGCCAATGCACTAAATGTTACACAATTTTAATCTTATTAATTATGGTAGGAATGTATGTATGCAGTTGGGTGACAACACATAGTTAGGCCATAGGTAGAAATTCTCCACGTTGAGATTTGCTGTGTGCATATAGCTGACGGGAGGCCAGGCCGACGTTGGTGGCTTGTTCCAGCTTAGGATTTTCCAGTTCGTTTCCGCTGAGGGGAGAGAGGGACAATGGCGAGTGCCAGGCACAGTGTAATGCACAGCGTGAAACAAAATATTATAATACTACTGGCATTTGAAGTAATACAATGCAGTCAGGAACCTTTAAGGCCCTCAATACAAAATAGCCTGTTGACAAATAGACAATACATTAGCTGATATAGTCACATCTGGCGTAATATGTTTAATTGATAATGAAAAGTAATAAATTACCAATGAATACCAGACACTTACACAACTAGCATGGCAATGTTTGTTTATAAAAGTAATATATTAACTATTTCTCATTTTATTTTCAATTAATCTTGTGTATTTTATCTTGAAATATTCAGTTAAATCCCTTATCTGTGATATAAGAAATGGCACGATTGTAATAAATAGTGCAAAGGATGTTTATACCAATATAAAAACATAATAAGAAATTTGTTTAATGTGTAGTGTAATTATTTTGATTTGAAGTAAAGTTTTAGAAATGTATTGGCTGAGCGCTGTACGTTGGAAGTCGGTTAGAACAGTTCACATGGGGAAGTTGATGACGTAGGGAAAAAGCCCGGCAGTTGGGCTTTTGGCGCGTGCGCTCGTGCGCGAGGGCAGAAAGTGACGAGTCGGGAGCAAGTGGTGTAGCTTGCCGGGCGGCGTCGCTCTACAACAGTCGGCATGTGGATCTCCAGGTGGAGACTTTGGATTTTTGTGTGGCAATTGCCAAGCGTGGTTGCTCGTCGTAGACTGCACCAAGTTGTATCGAGTGCTACTGTTTGGAACAAGGTGTGCATCGCATTGAATTAAAGTGACTGTGATTTGTTAATGTAACACGTGTCGTCGCATAGGCATGAAGATAAACGGTGTTTGAGACAGGCATATGATGTGAAAATAATTTGCAACAAATATTCATTTTGTCTGGGGGCTCAGGAGCTATAACTTTATTTGATAAATGTGTCGACATACAGACGTATCAGCCACAGGGTTCTAATATTGTGAAATAAACAACATAAAGTGAACTTTCACGTGTTTTCAAAAATAGTAGTTAGTACACCCTTTTCTCTCATGAACTTGACTTTATTATGAATTTTTTCGTTAATCATAGGCAGGGTAGGAAAGCTGCGAACGTGTGACATCATCCCCTAGAAAACGAGTCAAAGAGTAGCAATCACAGTTCCAGTGTTTTTGCATGTTTAGTAATTTGGTTCGCAGTTGTTGGTTTTAAACTCTCACCCCGACCTTCACCCTCGCATGCCTCATCCGATGTTATGTCTTTTACTTCAAATTCATTCTGCACCGAATCTGACTACTTTCTTCTTGGTCTACCTCGACTCCTCTTACCCTCCGCTGCCGTGCTCATGAGTCTCTTAGATAACCTTGCTTCCCCCATGACCCCACCATCTCAGTCTGTTCGCTCTAACTGCTTCATCTATGATGTTCATTCCCAGTTTTTCTTTGATTTCCTCGTTACGGACACCCTCCTGCCATTGTTTCCATCTATTAGTGCCTGCAATCATTCTTGCTACTTTCATATCTGTAACCTCTACCTTATGAATAAGGTAACTCACGTGTATGGATTTACTTTTGACGCTTAGAGATGGAATGGGGGACTGATGACCATTGTAGTTTTGTCCCCCTTAAACAACCTAACAACAACAACAAAAAGGTAACCTGTATCCACCCAACGTTCACTCCCATACAACAAAGTTGGTCGAAAGATAGAGCGGTGCACTGCTAACTTAGTCTTGGTACTTACTTCCTTCTTGCAGAAGAGAGTAGATCTTAACTGAGCAATCACTGCATTAGCTTTGCTGCACCTCGATTCCAGTTCTTTCACTATGTTGCCATCCTGTGAGAAAATACATCCCAGGTACTTGAAACTGTGTACCTGTCTGTGGAATTGAAAATGTACTAAAATTTTGGGGCCATGCTCTGGGAAGCGGTAGATATTCCGTTCGAATGCTATATCCCCAACGTGCTTTGAAAACTGATTGCGATACGTAGTATGTTGCAATATATTTTGCCTTTTGAAGTCGTAAACATTAAATTTCCTTACTGTTTCATGAACTAAGGTCTACAGTATCATTGCTGCAGAGCTGTTAGAGGTACCTCATTTCGCCGTCCTCATTCGGTCGAGCGCAGTCACTGTTTACCTTTGATTACGACGTTAAGGTGCCGCAGTAGCAACAGTTTCGACGTGACAGACGAAGCAACTCGAGCAGCGGGGGACTTAGCAGGGATCTGAGCAAATGGCGCCCTAATCTAAAAGCAGCCGTAATTAACTGCAAACACGACGCGCAATCCCGTTTTAATTGACGTCGGCAAGTCAAGCAGCGGTAATGACGTTGCGGACGCGTTGCTGCTGCTGCTGCAGGCTGACCAACTGAACAAACTGAGCCGAAGTTCACAGGAAAGCCCTCTGGGCGTCAGATTAGTTGGCAGCGCTACTTGTATGTTCCGCAGATAACTGTGACGTACGCTACCGTGAGACATGTTCGCGGTTTCGTGGTGACACTGTGAGATTTAACGTATTTCTTTATTAATGGAAATCCAGATGAGCTCACATTTGAAACTTCAATAAATTAATGGTTTTAAGCTGTCGTTCTTGATTGAGTACAATGGGATGTTCTCAAAACATATAACTAGGGTTACCAGATGTCATTCGCCAGAAAAAAGGACATTTCTAGATTCATAAAGTAACTCTCTCTCTCTCTCTCTAACTCTCCCCCTCTCTCTCCCCCTCTCTCTCCCCCTCTCACCCCCTCTCTCCCTCTCTCTCCCCCCTCTCCCTCCCCCTCTCCCCCTCTCTCCCTCTCTCCCCCCCTCTCTCCCCCTCTCTCCCCCCTCTCTCCCCCCTCTCTCCCCCTCTCTCCCCCTCTCTCCCCCCTCTCTCCCCCTCTCTCCCCCCCTCTCTCCCCCCTCTCTCCCCCCTCTCTCCCCCCTCTCTCCCCTCCCCCTCTCCCCCTCCCCCTCTCCCCCTCTGTCTCCCCCCTCCCTCTCTCCCCCCTCTCCCTCTCCCCTTCTCCCCCTCTGTCTCACCCCTCCCTCTCCACCCTCTCCCCTCTCTCTCCCCCTCTCCCCCTCCCCCTGTCTCCCCCTCTCTCTCCCCCTCTCTCCCCATCTCTCCCCCTCTCTCTTCCTCTCTCCCCTCCCTCTCTCTCCCCCCTCTCTCCCACTCTCCCCCCTCTTTCTCCCCCTCTCTCTCCCCCCTCTCCCCACCCTCTCCCTCGCTCTCCCCCCTCTCTACCCCTCTCTCTCCCTCTCTCTCTCCCCCCTCTCTCCCTCTCTCCCCCCTCTCTCTCCCCCTCTCTCTCTCTCCCCTTCTCGCTCTCTCTCTCCCTCTCCCCTCCCCCCCCCCTCTCTCTCTCTCTCTCTCTCTCTCTCTCTCTCTCTCTCTGGTATTGACAACTCAAGTACTAGTCATGTGTCTGCTGTATTATCAGGGTCTTGTTTGTAATACACCTTACGAAATTTGTTTATTAAGAAGCATGAAATGTTGAGACCCCTAGAACGAATGTCATGACTAATATTTCATCACTTCACCACTTGTAATTATCATCGTTAGGATTACCATATGTTCATCATCAAAAAAGAGGACATTTCATATAAAAAAGGACACTGTATTGTTAACATTATGTAATTTACAGCTTTGATAATGAACCACGTAAAACTACTACAAGCTAAAACCTTGTGTTGTTATTGTAGAAAAAAAGTATTATGAACCTTGACAGTTTATTCATCATCACTACACTCAATTGTCTCATTCTTGTCTTTTTCACTTTTGAACCAACTATATTTGAAGGACGACGAAATCTCTCTCAACAGCTTTTTGTTTTTCAACAAGTACGGATAAAAGCTCAGCCATTTAAAATCTTTGAAATTACACTGTACACATACAATAGCTTTTATATTTTCTGTTTTAAATCTATTCCTGGCTTTTGTCCATTCTGTGTTCACAAAAAAAAAAAAAAAAAAAAAAAAAACAAAAAAAAAACGCACGATCTGTGTTGACATTATGACTAGGTATTGTATTTGTATTTAAATTCGTAGTTTATTTTGAAGCAAAAGCTACCTACGTTCTCGAAAACAGCTTTAATCTAAACCATAAAGTATATCAAAAGCAACACCAAAGAATATAATGCAGAATACAGAATAGATTCGTTGAATACAGGATAGGTTCCTTCGCAGAAAAGTTCCGAATCGTTTGAACTGTCAGACCCACGCGGAGAGCGAAATTGTGAATGGCAATTTCGCTTTGTGTATGCGCGTGATAGTTGTGAACAGTTTGGAACTGCAGTGCGGACGAACACGTTGTCGCCAATGACCCAAAAATAAGTTTTCTTTTTCCGAACCCAAAAAAGAGGACATTTTGTTGAATTTTATAAATTCCGGCCGGACACATTTTCTTGCCTCAAAAAGAAGACGTGTCCGGGAAAAAGAGGACGTATGGTAATCCTAATCGTCGTAAGTGCTGAACTTTTTTTACCAACTTATAAGATACCTTCCCGATCAACCCTGTTTTCACCTGAATTTTTTTACGATCCATCATTAACGGAAATCATAGTACTGTTGAGTGTAAAAACGTCACGAAGAAAGTAACGGTAAAAATTATGTAAGAGTTCTTGCATGGTTCACGGGAGCTTCCTTGGTATAGCTATGGTCCCATTTCGGATTAGACCGACGTGGCTATATAAATGATTAGCATCGAGATTCTATTGAGTGGTTGGAATATGTCAGGCCTAGGTGAAAAAAGCAATAAAAAATAAACTCTTTATTTACCGTACGAAGGCTCGCAATTAATTATTAAGAATTACTCACTCTTTAGGACAAAAGCTTTAAATCGATTTTTTCAAAACACTGTTTATGTATTTATGTCTCTTTGGTCCTAAACAGGCGAACGGTGAAACGGCAATGGTGCCTGTGGCATCTGACCTTATTTGTATGAAGTTTTGAGCAAGGTTTTAACTTGTATAACGGACACTGCACTAGCTTTTGATCTTAGTCATAAGTGTAGTTGACAGACAACACACAGACATGCCGAGTCCCAACACGGCAGACTGAACGTCTTATTTTTGGGTGTAACACAACACTCCGACCTGAGAAAGGGGGGAGGGGCGAGAGTTTCATATTGTACTACTATATGTGTATTGCATTGTCTTGCATTGTTGCAGGCGAATGTTTTTAATTGGTCGCCTCCAACCTCGTATTCCACGATAATTGCCACGCCAAATATTTCAATTGTTACGAAGTAGCTTGAACTCGGAGTAGCGGCGGCACAGAAATGAGAAAATTAAAAATATTACATTGTTTCAAGAAAGATCTCTAGAGTTAGTGATTGTGATAGTTCAGAGAGTTGTATTTACGCACTTTCAAGTTGAAGCAGTTGAACAACGCAAAAATAAAAAAATATAATAATAAAATAAAGGACATTTTCCCATTTTGTTAAAAACCAGGCCGGACCATTTTCAGAGTCCAAAAAAGAGGACATGTTTGTTTGTAAATCTACCGAACCAAACTGCGTGGCCATCAGTCCGTAGCTTACAAACTACTTAAACCTAGGTAAACTAACCTAAGGGCAACACACACACACACACCCATGCTCCAGGGAGGACGCGAACCTCCGACGGCGAGCAACCGAGCGCTCTGCAGCGAAGCGCCTTAGACCGCTCGGCTACTCCACCGCGGCAAAGAGGACATGTCCGGGTAAAAGACGACGTCTGGTAACCCTAAACTCAAGATCAATTCCATGATACTCTCTTAAGGTATTATACGTCAACACCTTATGCACACTATGAGAAACCTGTGACGTGCATTGTTGCGAATACTTCACTTTGTAACACATGTTACCACTGCTTCCCGTAATAGCTTCTGAACGAAAGAATGCTTCAATATTTATGTGTGCGCAATCCGGTTCTAATTGACATCGACAGGTCACAATTCCTATATGAAGAATTACCTAAGGCCCTGTAGTATATTTTCTGAAAAAGAGCAACAAGTATCCCAATCCGGTCTAATAAAACCAATTTAAGTGTTACAGGTTGCTGCTGTTTGCAAAATCAGTTGAATAATTCTTACTGCCATCGACAAAACTGCGCCGTGCCGGAGCTTTCTTGCCGGCATAGTTACGAAGTATACTGGCTGGACTTGTATATCTCTGGTCGGGTCGAGAGTGAATTCAGAGGGAGTCAAGAGCGGCGTGGTGTTTGGACGGGGCTGAGAGAGGTAGTTGGCGAGACTGGTGTGTGTGTGTGTGTGGCTGCGAAGAGAGTTCTGGAACGCTCGGCTAACGATATGCAGGGAGTTGTGATCTGCATGGAAGTACATACGGATGGAACGTGTACGCCGGGGGCATACGTGGCTTGAAGGCTCTAGCCAGCGCTCAGCCAACAGTGTTGTGTGCAAAAACTTTGGTTGGAGACGGGAGCACTTGAAATCCGTCACTCATTTTGTAGCGGATCGTCACGGAAGTTTCGACGAGTTCCTCTATGCTAGCGCTTATTGTACTGTCAACGCACAGCGGGCACAAAACTAATTGAACCCTGTGTAGAGCCACCACCGAGTTCGCACAGTTTCGTTAACCTGCTATGCAACGTTATATTATGATTGTTTTATCTGTTGTTGCATTCTACCTATAAGTGTGGTTGGTAATATGTATTTCAGTTGCTGTAACGGATTCTGAGTTTCAGGTGTTCTGTCCAAGCGTTGTTTGCTATTGGTTCATTGTTGAAAGAGGAATACTCAGGAAGCTGTTCAGTTGTGTCTCCGTTGTTGGTGTTTTACTGGGCGCCAGGCTCTTGAGTAAATTATTGATGTTTTCATTTGTAATATATTTACTAGGTCCTGAAAAAAAACTTCACAGACTTATTCACTTTACAGTCTTGCATGAAGCGCTGATTAGTTTAACCAAATGTTACATTGTTATTTGAGTAATTCTATTATACAACAGTGGAGTATCCAGGATCGTGAACTGAGGTGGTTGAGTGATTTCCAAAAAGAAAATAATAAAAAAAAAGGCTGCAGCAAGAGCTGGGGAGGGGCTGTTCTACATGGAGTACTTGTTATTAATGAAACGCTAATGCCTATAAGTTTACGTATTTTAACTGAAGTTGGACTGTTTGGTTACTGACAAGTTTTGTGACAGTTGTTGGTTTTAAGACATTTGTATGTATATATGTTGTTTAACTTTGAATGAAGTTTTGTCAATTAAAAAAATGTTGTAATAAATTGTTTATATTGAATGGTAATTAAGGCTCACCATCTTACCACTTCCTCAAAAACCCTACCATCCCAAAAACAATAAAAATAATCGGGATTATATACTTCTGTAGCCTTCGCAAATAGTTTGTAGAGAACGAAACCTCCCTTTTATAAGTCACAGTAACATATGGCAACTCTTGTTTCTGTGCTACATATTACCCATAATATTTTCAGTGACATACAGATACTGTCTACATCGAGTTCTATAGAAAACGCAGAAAAATTGAATCGCGTGACTACAATAATCGCACTGAAATCAGTCAGTTTAGGTTTATACCTGAGTGTACTAATTCTTGATGCAAAATCGAATGAAATAACTAAGTTTACACTAACACACGCACGATCACAAAAAAAAGTTCCAATGTTTGTATAGCTTGTGGGACTTAACTACGGGGTCATCAGTCCCTAAAGTTACAAACTACTAATTAACTAGCTAATACTAAGAACGGCACAAATATCCTTGCCCGAGGGGGGATTCGAACCCCCGACCGTAGTGGCCGTGCAGACCGTGACTGGAGCGCCTCAGTCCCCTCGGCCACCGCGGCCGCCCACGAATGATCACTGCGGAAAAGTATTTATTTGAGTATTTTTAGTAAGAGCATATTTCAGCGCTCCATTATGCGTCAGTCATACATTTTAGTCAGTGAGCTATGGTATTCATATCTATCTATACGTATTATAAAAGAAAGCCCACCCACCGCATCTGACTGTTAAACTCAAGAACTATTGAACGGATTTTCATACGGTTTTCACCAATGAACGGTGCGATTCATGAAGGAGGTTGAGATGGCACTGGGTGAAAGTCAGCAATAAATATTCTAAGGAAAAGCTATATATTCTGTGACTTACGAACTATATCGTAATATAAAATGCGGTTATTGTTTCATTATGCGTAGGATGAACATGAGGCACCTTTTAATATCACAAATATGTTCGATGCATCAGGCTGATACGACAATAGGACAGAAAAAAAAGAAATGTTTGCTTGAATATGAACTGCTACCCCTGCGAAGTTGGAACGCGTTGCTAGCAGCTGTGGCAAACCGGTTTGAATCATTCAGTGGAGTCAGTTAAGAGCAAGCAGCCATATATGATATGAAAGGCGATAACAATGTGGATAATGTGTAAAACAAAGAAACATAAAGGAAGAGAAGGAATCAAATCTTAATATATGCGAGGAGAATGAAATATAATACATGGGAGTAGAATGAAGTATAGAGTTATTAACATTATAATTGTGATAACATAATTCGTAATGAATATATCTTGTCGTATATGACGTTATAGTTAAATATTATAGAGTTAATAGTGTTCAGAATCTTCTACAAAAACGTAATTTTGGAATAATACAGGACTGCATAATTTATAACAAAAGATGAAATGATATTGGAAGTTTCTGGGCAAATACTTGAACTACTGCATTGACATCTCAACCTGAAGAGCTGCTACTTAGAGTATATAACTTCCTTGAATTTTAGAATACTTATTATTAACCAATAAATCAGGGGCATAGATAAATTTTTCATGGTGGCCGAGGTGACTGAGGCGCTCCAGTCACGGTCAGCACGGCCACTAGGGTCGGGGGTTCGAATCCCCCCTCGGGCATGGATATTTGTGCCGTCCTAGTTCGTAAGTAGTTCATAAGTAGTTTGTAAGTTTAGGGACTGATGACCCCATAGTTAAGTCCCATAAGCTTAACAAACATTTGAACATTTTGAAATTTTTCATCGGCGGGGGAGGGAAGGCTGTTTCAGAGCCAGAGATAATGAGGTGCCCTCGCACAGTTGACGGGAGCCTAAGATGTGACCCCCAATAAAGCAAACTTGCGATTTTTTCTATTAATTTGCAAAATTTTGCGAATAGTTGATAACAGAATGAAGCGTTATTGAAAAAGATTCTAGACGTGATGAGCAGTCTTTTCTGGTGTAGTGGTATACCTTGAAAATGACGGGCGTTCACCTGCCGAAATACTGGCTGTTATCGAAAACGTTGCCCAGCTATATTTCCGTAAATTATTTTAACATTACATACAAAATAAGCCCAATTTTCGCAGCAAAAGTAATCGCTATAGGGATTAGTAAATTAGAAATACCTTCCGCACTACCACCTCTGGCTCAAGTCGTCAGTTGCCAGCAATCTTAAAACAAAATCGAAAGCCTTCTTCAGACAAATGACATATAGCAAAGACTAGGGTAATGACGGTACCTTAAGGAAAACCATTTTTTGCCACCTTATTAAATGTATGCCTGTATCGTAAAGAATAATACTACAGCTTCGCCAGATAATACTACTTTATTATCAATATTTTCAGACATGTTTTTTGTTAAGTTTTATTGTTAAAATATATTGTGAAAGTATACACATGGTTTCTGGGTAATGATGTCATACATTTGAAAATCGAAGATAAACCTACACGACGAGTGAGTAGTAGTAAGTGTCACAACCGTTTTAATTTATACTTTCACTCTTCTGTATTAGACATTTAGAGGCGTCAAGTACTTGTCGATGTAAAACTGGAATAAAAATACATTTTATAATTTTAGGCTTGATTGAGACACCGCAAAACTCAGAAATACTGGTATAGTTTTTGGCACTTCAAACCTACTACATTCTCTACATTCTGCAAGTGCTCATTTCACAAAATGCATGCATCTGTATTATACTTCATTCTGCCTAAATTCCCCACTATGGCGTCATTGTACCAGTTGAAAAAAGAAACCTAAGAACGTCCATTTAAAGATAGATTTTGCAAAACAATTAGGTTAGAGACACGAAATCGAAGATAAATATCTACAGGTTGCGTTAATACGACAGCCTATAGAGGCACAATAAAGGCTCGAAAATTAGATTCAAAATGACGAAACTAACAATTATTTTCACACGAGTAATACCTATCAACAATCACGAACGGCGACCACAGTAATTAGTTTCGCGGTAGGGAACAGAGATAGAACACTGTCAAGCGGACTCGTACTGCCAACCGTTTGTCATAAAACTGGTGAGACGCGATTACCCAGGGTAGCGCCGATACCCTGGTCTACCCTACGTTTCAGCACCTGCACATCGGCCTTTGGAAACCCAAATTACCGTAGCGAAGTTGCAGTGCTGAAGAATATGAGCAAGCTGACAGGCGACAGTTATTACAAAGTCCACTGTCGCCTCCTATGATACACATCCGTCCCTTCTTTGTAATACTATTTTGGTGAAATGACACTTTAGAGATTATAACGCGATATCAGTGTGCATTTACAGTACTGGGACGACGGTAAATTTGCTTCTTGTAAGCAGAGGACGGAAAAATGACTCGTTGAACAATATGTTTGTCTGTGTTATGTACAAGTTCGCCACATTACTGTAGTAATAAAGTTAGTAGATCACTGAAGTTGGCAGCGGTAGTAAACATTAGGCACGGTGGCCTTCGTTACACTCTAGGCAAGCCTCGCGCGGTACTTTAGTCTGTGGAGCGTGTTTCTGTCTGGAATTCAACAATACTTGTTCATTGTTACTGATGGTTAGGTGGTGGTTACCTGAGCAATTACCGTACATTTCCGCAGATAAGACGACCCTCAGATAAGACAAGGTACAAATTTTCATCAAAATTTTATAGTTCAAGCATATATCAAGCAGTCCAGTGCCAGCTGCCACCAGTGCCACATCGTAAACAGCGCTAAGAATCTTAATTTAATTTGTGTCAAATTTAATTTGCCAGTCCAGTTCATTTTCGTCAGTACTACTGTTTTAAGAGGTATATTCCCGCGTACTTGGCAGATTTCGTTTGTATTACTGTTATAATAGTTTATTCTATCGTATTTGATAAATACCGTTGTGTTTAGTCTTCGTCTTTGACTGGTATATTTCAAAACAAGTCAGAGACCGTCACTAAAGCTCGTTATCAGTCAGTCCAGTGCCAGCTGCCACCAGTACCACATCGTAAACAGTGCCAAGCTTATTTTCTCGCTCGTTTAATAACGGTGTATTCCACAGATATTCTTGTTTATTTTGAAACCTGCCGGACTCAGGTTTGTTGATTTGACAGTGTAGTTACCACTGACCACAGTTCAGTTAGCAGCCAGCCGCCTTTAAATATTAGAGTACTAGGCTTCTTAAAAATTGATTATTTAATTTTCTACTTTCTGCAGTTAACTGTATCGATAGGATGGATAGGATGTGTGCCTGCTGTGTGCGAACGCAGGAGCAATTGGCCGCAGTTCGCGAACAGCTGAGCGTGCTGTTGGCTACGGTCAGCCGTCTTCAGGCTGCTGTCTCGGGGTGCAGCGATGGTGGGGAGTCTGGTGCGTCGAGCGGGGCACCTCAGGTGTCTCATGCTTCGCTCTCTGTCCCTGCTACCGAGGCACCTTCACGTTTACCGGACGTCGTCGAACCGCCTTCTCCGCAAGGGGAGTGGCGGATTGTACGGCGTTCGCTTCGCTCGAGGCGGAAGGCCAATGTGGAGGCTGGACGTCCGTCCGCGCCCGTTCGTCCTGTGAGTGAACGTGTGGCCACTCCTTCAGCATGGTCAGAGCAGGTGCACGGGAGGGGATTATTAGCTATTGGGAATTCCAATGTTAGGCGCGTGATGGAGCCCCTTAGGCAGATAGCGTCGAGATCCGGAAGGAATTCCAACGTGCACTCGGTGTGTCTGCCGGGGGGCCTCATCCGAGATGTGGAGGCGGCCTTGCCGGCGACTGTCGAGGGGACGGGGTGCAGTCGACTGCAAGTCGTAGCTCACGTCGGCACCAATGACGCTTGTCGCTTGGGTTCTGAGGACATCCTCAGGTCCTACGAGCGGCTGGCGGAATTGGTGAAGGCTGCTGCCTTCGCACGCGGGGTGCAAGCAGAGCTGTCGATTTGCAGCATTGTTCCCAGGGTTGATCGGGGTCCTTTGGTTTGGAGCCGATTGGAGGGTCTGAACCAGAGGCTTCGCCGACTCTGTGACAGTCATGGCTGCAGATTTCTGGATCTGCGTTATCGGGTGGGGAATTGTAGGGTACCCCTAGATAGATCAGGGGTGCACTACACTAAGGAAGCGGCTACTCGGGTAGCAGACTACTTGTGGAGTGCACATGGTTTTTTTTTTAGGCTAGGCGCTAACTCTGATGAGCACTCGCCTATCAGCATTCAAACAGCGAATTCAGGCCACGTTCGGAACAAAAATTCGAACATAAAAATGTTAGGCGCGAACTTACAGAGTATTAGAAACAAAGTTCCCGAATTTGCAGCGCTGCATGGAAGTTATTGCGCTCAGATAGCTTTAGGCACCGAAAGCTGGCTAAATCATGATGTGGTAAGTTCAGGAATATTTAGCGAATATTTATCGGAAAGATAGATCGGATACAACTGGAGGGGTGTTCATCGCTATGGACAAAGATATTGTTTCTACTGAGATAGAAGTTGAAAGTTATCTGGGCACGTATAACAGGTCTAAAAGAAGTAAAGTTAATAGTTGGGTGTTTTTACCGGCCCCCCAGTGCTGCTGTAGCAGTTTTAGAATCATTCAAAGAAAGTCTACACCAAGTAGTGCATAGGTATCCGGGCCATGTAATATTAGTCGGAGGAGACTTCAACCTTAAGAGTATAGATTGGGACCTCGCTAGTTACATTTCAGGCGGTACAGACAAGCTGTCTTGCGAGCTACTTTTGTACACATTCTCCGAATCTGTCTTGAGCAGTTAAACCGGCAAACCACGCGCAATGGAAATATTCTAGACTTTATAGCCACAAACAGGCCTGACCTTATTAACGATGTCTGTGTAGAGACAGGAATTAGTGGTCATGATATCGTCATAGTGTCGATGGTGACCAAAGTTCATAAACCAATCAAGAAGGCTAGGAGCGTGTTTTTGTTGGGAAGAGCCGATAAGCAAATGTTACGATCGCACTTAGAAAATGAATGGGCATCTTTTAATTCCGGGACTATGGATGTAGAGGAATTGTGGACTAAATTTAAGTGCATTGTTAATAATGGGGTTAGAGAAATATGTGCCAGTAAAGACGATTAAGGATGGAAAAGATCCACCGTGGTATAATAATAATGTTAGCAAGCTGCTCAGAAAGCAAAGGCTGTTGCACTCTCGATTCAAAAAAGAACACGCAAATGATGACAGGCAAAAGTTGGTAGAGATTCGTGCGTCTATAAAAAGATCGATGCGCGAAGCATACAATAATTATCACAGCCATACCTTAGCAAAAGATCTATCCGAGAACCCAAAAAATTCTGGTCCTATGTAAAATCGATAAGTGGGTCAAAGCCCACTGTCCAGTCACTCGTTGATCATTTCGGGGCAGTAATAGAAGAAATCAAACGGAAAGCTGAAGTTCTAAATTTAACCTTTAAGAAATCTTTCACGCAGGAGTGCCGCACAAATGTACCATCATTTGATCAACGTACTAATTCCGAAATGGGGGACATATCAATAGGTATTTCCGGTGTAGATAAGCAGCTGAGAGAGCTAAATACGAAAAAGTCTGGTGGTCCGGATGGAATACCAGTTCGGTTTTACAAAGACTATTCTGCGGCATTGGCCCCCCACTTAGCTTGCATTTATAGCGAATCTTTAATTCAGCGCAAAGTTCCTAGTGATTGGAAAAATGCGCAGGTGACTCCCGTTTATAAGAAAGGAAAGAGAACTGATCCACACAATTACAGGCCAATATAGTTGACATCAGTTTCATGTAGAATTTTAGAGCATATTCTCAGTTCAATATAGTAACTTTCCTTGAAACGGAAAAGTTTCTTGCTATGAATCAGCACGGGTTTAGGAAACATCGTTCATGTGAAACTCAGCTTGCCCTTTTCTCACATGACATATTGCGAGCCATGGATGAAGGGCAACAGGCGGATTGTGTTTTTCTCGACTTCAAAAAGGCGTGGAGAGCATGTAGAAGGTGTGTGTGTGGGGTGATGTTGGAGGTGAAGATGTTATTGTGCTCCTAACTAAAAATTAGGAAAGTTTACCATCAAATCTGTGACACAGCCATGGATACCACATGACATCCACATGGCACCCTCCTATGCCAACCTGTTTATGGTCCATCTGGAGGAATCCTTCTTAGCATTCCAAAACCGCCAACGTCTATCTGGTTCAGATTTACTGATGATATATTCATGATCTGAATTCAGGGCCAGGATACCCTATCCACCTTCCTTCAAAATCTCAACCTCTTCTCCCCTGTCCAAATCACCTGGTCCTCCTCAACCTACCATGTCACATTCATGGATGTCAACATCCACCTCACTGATGACTCCATTCACACTTCTGTCCATATTAAACCTACCTACCACCAAAAGTATCTACACTTTGACAGTTGCCATTCCTCAAACATTAAAAAAATTCCTTCCCTTAAAACCTGGGCACCTGTGGACGATGTAAACGGTAGTGGGAAGAACGTCTACATCTACATCTACATGGGATACTCTGCAAATCACATTTAAGTGCCTGGCAGAGGGTTCATCGAACCACAATTATACTATTTATCTCCCATTCCATTCTCGAATAGCGCGCGGGAAGAAAGAACACCTGAATCTCTCTGTTCGAGCTCTGATTTCTCTTATTTTATTCTGATGATCATTTCTACCTATGTAAGTGGGAGTCAACGATATATTTTCGCATTCGGAGGAGAATGTTGGCGATTGGAGTTTCGCAAGTAACCCACGCCTCAGCGATAAGCGCCGTTATTGTAATGATTCCCATCCCAGATCCTGTATCATTTCCGTAACGCTGTCTCCCCTGTATCGTGACAATACGAAACGAGCTGCCCTTCTTTGGACACTTTCGATGTCCTCCGTCAAACCCACCTGATAAGGATCCCACACTGGGCTGCAATACTCCAAAAATGGACAGACAAGCGCAGTGTATGCAGTTTCTTTAGTAGTTCTGTTGCATCTTTTAAGGATTCTGCCAATAAAACGCAGTCTCTGGTTCGCCTTTCCCACGATATTATCTACGTGTTCTTTCCAGTTTAAGTCTGAAGTAATAGTGATTCCTAGGTATTTTGTGGAGTTTACGGCGTTCACATTTGATTGATTTATGTTGTAAACAAAGTTTAACGGATTTCTTTTCGTACTCATGTGGACGACTTCACACTTCTCATTATTTAGAGTCAATTGCCAATTTTTACACCATACTGATATCTTATTCAGATCGTTCTGCAATTGGTTTTGATCTTCAGATGATTTTACTAGACGGTAAATGACGGCGTCATCTGCAAACAACCTAAGAGAGCTACTTAGATTTTCCCCTAAATCGTTTATGTAAATAAGGAATAGCAGAGGACCAATAACACTACCTTGTGGAACGCCCGATATCACCTCTGTTTTAGTCGATGCCTTACCATCGATTACTACGAACTGTGTCCTCTCTGACAAGAAATCCCCTATCCAATTGCAAATTTGGGGCGATATACCATAACCACGCAATTTGATTAAAAGCCGTTTGTGAGGTACGGTGTCAAAAGCTTTCTGGAAATCAAGAAATACGGAATCGATTTGCGAACCTTTGTCGATAGCACCCATCACTTCGTGTGAATATAGAGCTAGTTGTGTTTCGCATGAACGATATTTTCTAAATCCGTGTTGACCTTGGGTCAATAGATCGTTCTGTTCGAGATAATTCATAATATTTGAATACAGGATATGTTCCAAAACCCTGCTGCAAATTGACGTCAATGAAATAGGCCTGTAGTTTAGTGGGTTACTCCTACTGCCTTTCTTGAATATAGGTGTGACCTGTGAAACTTTCCAATCTTTTGGTACAGATCCTTCTATGAGAGAGCGGTTGTATATGACTGTTAAGTAAGGAGCTATCGCTTCAGCATAATCAGATAGAAATCTAATGGGTATACAATCCGGACCAGAAGACTTGTTCTTATTAAGTGATTTTAGTTGCTGCACTACTCCGATGATATCTACTTCTATGTTACTCATTACGGCATCTGTTCGTAATTCGAAATCTGGAATATTGGTTTCGTCTTCTTTAGTGAATGAGTTTCTAAAAGCTAAGTTTAGTAACTCTGCTTTAGTAGCGCTGTCATCGGCAGGATCGCCATTACTATCACGTAGTGAAGGTATTGTTTGTGACTTTCCCCGAGTATATTTAACATATGACCAAAATCTCTTTGGGTTTTCAGTCAAATTACGAGAAAGAGTTTCGTTGTGATAAATGTTGTAGGCATCTCGCATTGAAATCCTCGCTAAATTTCGAGCTTCTGAGTACAATCGCAAATCCTGGGGATTTCGTGTTCGTTTAAATTTAGTATGCCTTTTCCTTTGCTTTTGCAACAGTGTCCTAACCTGTTTTGTGTACCAAGGGGGATCGCCTCCTTCTTTTATTAATTTATTAGGTATAAAACTTTCAATTGCTGTCGATACCACTTCTTTGAATTTGAGCCACATCTGGTCTACACCTACGTTTAGTGTAAGAAACGAGTGGAAGCTGTCTTTCAAGAAGCAATGTATTTTGTTTCTATCTGCTTTTCTGAACAAATATACTTTGCGTTTATTTTTGGTAACTTTGGGACTTTCGATATTCAATTTCGCTACTACAGCTCTGTGTTCACCTTTCTGGATATGCTGAGTGTTTCACAAAGGCCTTCACAAACAGAAACTACTCCACAGATCTAGTATTCAAACAGATCTCCTGTGCCGTACCAAATCTTCACTCTACCACCAGTAACCATCCACGAAATAGCGCTACCCTTGTCACCCAGTACTACCCTGAACTCGGACAACTAAATTGCATCCTTTACCAAAATTTCGATTTACGGTCCTCATGCCCAAAAATGAGAGACATCCTCCTCCTAGAGTGGTTTTCCGTCGCCCTCCAAACCTCCATAACATCCTAGTTCATCCCCCCTCCTATGCCACCCTGAAACCCAGCCCATTGCCACAGGGATCATATCCTGTTGGAAGAACCTGCTGCAAGACCTGTCCTATCCACCCACCCAGCACTTCCATTCCAGGCTTATCCCACTCTATCAGAGGCCATCTATGAAAGCAGCCATGTAATTTACCAACTGTGCTGTAATCACTACGCAGCTTTCTGTATTGGAATGGCCACTAACCAGCTGTCCATTAGGATGCATGGCCACCGCCAAACTGTAGCTAAACTCAACGTGGAACACAGCATGCAGTGGAGCACATGCTTCACAACATGGGCCATCTGGATCCTCACTCCCACCAGTAGCTTTTCTAAACTGCACAGATGGGAGTTATCGGAGTACATTCTCCGATGCCGAAATCATCCAGGCCTCAACCTACGATAACATCCCTTTTTGCCACACCCTACAGTTCCTATATCTCTATCCCAAACCTCCCGTATTTTGAGTGGTGCATGTGTGTGTGCGTGTATAAGCACATGTGTGCGTGCGTATTGCGTATGCGCGTTTTATATTTATAATTATTTTATTTTATCCCCCCCCCCCCCTCACCCACATCTCCACTCCGTTCCTCGTACTCCCATCTAGGCCGTTCTGTACCCATACCCTCCACCGTAATACAACCTTCCTATCCACTCCGCCCCTCTCCGGTTTACACACCGCAGAGCGTGATTCGAAGAGCGTCAGCCGGAGGTGAGGGTTGTATGTAATGTGTGCCTGTGTGATTGCGTGAAACTTTTTATTTTCTGAAGCCCATGGCCGATAGCTGAAAATGTTGTGTGTGTGTGTCTCTTTAATGTGACTGTCGCAACTCGTCGCCAAGTCTCTGCGGTGAGTTGTAAACTGTCCTTATTACATATTGTTAACTCCTACCTTTACTTTCCATTATTAGTGTAATGAGTTAAAGGTGAATTGATAAAAGGTGTCGGAAACAGTTAGCAGAAATATCGAGCGAACGAGATAACGCATCAGCAACAATGTTTTCAGAGCTGGGGATGTGAATAATATTGAAATTGAATTCCCAAAGATATAGGGCCCATCTCTCTAAGCGTGCATGTGGCAAGCTAGTTCAGATTAAGAATTGTTACTCACGGTAGTCAGTAAATACCTTGGTGTATTTCCCTCCGAGGATGTGACGAAATTTAATGAAAGCCCAAACGATTGCTAATGCTTCGAGCTCTGCAATGCAATAGTCACGTCCGAACATCTAAAGTGTTCTGCTTGCAAAGGCCGTGTGCTTTAGAATTATTGTCATACCATTTTTTTCAAGATCAACATTTAATAACGTTTTTGAGCTGTCGGTGGAATTGCAGAAATCTCGAGAAAAGTCAGGATGATAAAGTAAGGGCGCATCTAAGAGAGCTTGCTTAAGTTTGTCAAATTCCGTCTGCGTATGTTTAATCCATAACCAGCTGAAGTTTTTTTCGCACTAACGCGACAGAGGTGTTGGGTATGAAATGCTTTGTAATGGATAAAAGAACTAAAGAAAAAAAAGTTTATCACAAAAACTACGAACTTGAAGTTTTGTGTTGTTAACAGTGATATCACGGGTGGCTTGTAATATTTCTGAGTACGGGTGAATCCCAGAGGATGAGATAACGTGATATAGAAATTTTAGGAAGATTTGCCAAAGTCAAGTTTCTGTACCTTATCTGTAACGCGATAATCTGAAACCGTATCTACCAAAGCAGCAAGCATGTTGTTATGTTTCTCCACGGTCGGCTTAGCGACAAGTATGTCATTTATATATCTCTTTAATCTTTTTTTTTCTTTTTTTAGGAAAGCATGTAGTACTGAATTCAAACTAAGAATGAGAGCAGCCGATGAGATGTTTAAGTCAAAAGGAAGGTTGCAAAACCGTTAGCCGCGCGGAATAGCCGCGTGATCTAAGGCTATATGCCACAGCATGTGCGACTGTTCCCGCCGGAGGTTCGAGTCCTCCAGCGGGCATCGATGTGACTGTGTTGTTGTACTTAGTTTAAGTAGTTGGTAAGCCAAGGGACTGACAATCGTAGCAGTTTAGTCCAATATGTTTGCAAACATTTGATTTGCAAAACTGGTAACAGCTTCCAAAGTGCAAGAAAGCTGCGTACTTTCTGTAATTAGCATGAAAATGAATTTGCACAGATGTTAGATTTGAGAAAAAGTGTTGAAAATACAGGTTTCTCATGGAACCATTGTTAAATTTCGTCAAGCGTTTGCGGTCTATCTTTCACTGGAATAATGATTTCATTATTGCGTCTGGAGTAGAGTACCAGGCAAAGTGGACCATCACGTTTTAAAATAATATGCAGGAAGCTGGTATATTGACTGACAGCTGGTTGGATAGTACCTTGTTGTAACATAGGTAGAATTACTTGTTTCACATATTCACGATAAGCGAACGGAATGGTGCAATGTCGTGCGGTAAAAGAAGCATGGGGTATGCCATGAAAATCATATGAGAGATTACGTTTCGTACCTGATCTGCAAAATATGAGCATCTGTGTGTAATGTGTCCTCTAATTTATCTGTGACAGAAGTAGCAGATAAATAACTTGAGAAGTATCATCTTGACTTTGTTTGGAGTCGTTTTGCGACAACGCGACAGTATGAACGTGTGGATGGGACGGAGCAGAGGATATTGTCCGCCGCGCGCGGTTCCCCTAGGAAGACGCTTGTCCATTGTTATTTGATCGAGCTGATCCCTGCGACTTTACGAGAGTAACTCGGGCGTCAAGTTTTTGTTTATCGGGAGTGCACTCGTGCTCGCCTGATAATTCTTAGTCTGGGACAATGTCCCAGAAATAAATCAAATTGGTTCCAATCCCCCGGTTCCGACCGAGGGTTTCGGGAGATTTTCCTTGGTTGTAAGGCGTATGCCGGAACTGGTGAGCCTCTCCCACCTATTCGCAACTGCCCCATTATTAGCATGCCTAATATTTGTTGAATAGAATCGAGACTCTCTATGGACCGGATCTTTAACAGCCCACTCCCATCCCTGGATTGACGAATGGGAAGAATATTTCTTTTTTATGGTTACTGTCTATTAAAAATTCTTTATCCACCCCCATGAACCACAGACATTGCCGAGGTGGGGTGGTTTGCGAGCCTCTACGATACAGACAGCCGTACCGTAGGTGCAACCACAGCGGAGGGGTATCTGTGGAGAGGCCAGACAAACGTGTGGTTCCTGAAGAGGGGCAGCAGCCTTTTCAGTAGTTACAGGGGCAACAGCCTGGATGATTGACTGAGTGGCCTTGTAACATCAGCTAATGTGGCTTTGCCACACAGCTACTGCGAACGGCTGAAAGCAAGGGGAAACTACAGTCGTTACTTTTCCCGAGGACATGCAGCTCTACTGTACGAATATATGATGATACCGTCTTCTTGGGTTAAATATTCCGGAAGTAAAATAGTCCCTCATTCGGATCTCAGGGCGGGGAGTACTCAGGAGGATGTCACCATCAAGAAAAACATGACAGGTATCCACGGATCGGAGTGTTGAATGTTCTAACCCTTAATCGCGTAAGTAAATTAAAAAATCTGAAGAGAGAAATGGATATGTTAAAGTTATATATGGTAGGGATTAGTGAAGTTCGCTGGCAGGATGAACAGATATCTGGTCACGTGAGTACAAGTTTATATATACAAAATCAGTTGGTGGTAACGCAGGACTAGGTCTCATAATGAAGAATAAAATTGGAATGCGGGTAAGTTACTATTAACAGCATAGTGAACGCATTATCATAGCAAAGCCAACACTGACCACAGTAGTACAAGTTTATATGCCAACTATCTCTGCCGATGATGAGTATATCCAACAAATGTATGAGGAGACAATATAAATTATTGAGGAAAATTAAGGGAAAAAAAACCTTGATTGCGATGGTGGATTGACAACTGGATAGTAGAAAAAAAAAGAAGAGAAGGAAATGTAGTAGCTGAATATGGTGTGGGAAAAAGGAATTAAAGAGATCGCTTGGTAGAATTTTGCGCAGAGCACCAACACTTGGTTTAATCATTATGAAAGGAGGCTGTATACGTGGAAGAGACCAGGAGACACTGGAAGGTACCAGATTGAATTTATAATGGTAAGGAATAGATTTAGGAACGAGGTTTTAATTTGTGAGACATATTAAGGGGCAGATATAGACTCTGACCATAACTTATTGATTATGAACAACAGGTTAAAACTTAATAGAATGCATAAAGAAAGAAATGTTGGACACGGAACTTGGACAAATTGAAGGAACCAGAGGTGATTCAGACTTTCAGAGGGAGCATTAGCCAAGGATTAGCTGAAACGGAGGAAAGTAATACAGTAGAAGAAGAATGGATAGTTCTGAGAGATAAGGGAGTGAAAGGCACAGCGGATCAGATAGGACTAATATTAATCCCTGCATAAGACAAGATATACTGAGCTTAATTAATGAGAGAAGAAAATATAAAAATGCACCCCGTGAAGCAGGCAGAATGGAGTACAGACGTCTGAAAAATGAAATAGACAGGAAGAGCAGACTGGCTATGCAGGAGTGGCTAGAGGAGAAATGCAAGACCGTAGAAGAGTGTGTAACTAGGGAAAATATAGATAACGCCTACAGGAATATAACAGAGACATTTGGAGACAAGAAAAACAGCGGTATGAATATCAAGAACTCAGATGGAAAAGCAGTACTAATCGAAGACGGGATAGCTGAAAGGTGGAAGGAATATATAGAAGGCCAGAAAAAAGGAATTAAATTTGAAGGCAGCATTCTTGAAATGGAAGTTGAAGTAGAGGACGATGATATAGGAGATACTATGGTGCGAGAGGGAATTTGACAGAGCGCTGAAATATTTTAGTTGAAACAAGGCCCCTGGAGTGGATGATCTGCCGTCTGAACTGCTGATATCTTCAGTACAGCCGGTAATGAAAAAAATTGTTCCACCTGATACGCAGGGATGAGACAGGGATAATATCCTCAGACTTAAAGAAGAATATAGTAATTCCAATACCGAAGAAAGCAAGTGCAGACAAATGTGACAATTACAGAACTATAAGTTTTATAAGTCATGGATGCAAAATACTAACACGAATTATTTACAGACGAATGAAGAAACGTGGGAATCCGAGCTTGGGGAAGATCAGTTTGTATTTAGAAGAAACTTAGGAACACGGGAGACAATACACTACGACTTATCCTAGGAGGTAGGCTAAAGAAAGGCAATCCTACGTTTTTAGCATTTGTAGATTTGGAGAAAGCTTTCGACACTTTCGACTGGAATAAACTCTTTCAAATTCTGAAGATAACAGGGGTAAAATATAGGGAGAAAAAGGTTATATTTAACTTATACAAAATCCAGACAGCGGTTATAAGAGTTGAAGGACATGAAAGAGACGCAAATGTTGGAAAGGGAGTAAGGCAGGGTTGTAGCCTTTCCCCAATGTTGTTCAATCTGTACATTGCGTGAGCAGTGAAGGAATGCAAGGAAAAATTAGGAGAGCAAATTAAAGTACGGGGAGAAGAAATTAAAACTTTAGGGTTCGCAGATGACACAGTAATTCTATCAGAGACCACAAAGGATCTGGAAGAGCAATTGAATGGAATGGACAGTGTCTTGAAAAGAAGGTATAAGATGAACATCAACAAGAGTAAACCAAGGACAGTGTAATGTACCGTCAGAAAGTCAAGCGATACGAAGAAATTAGATTAGGTAACGTGACAATAAAAGTAGTAGATGAGTTTTGTTACCTGTGTATCAAGATAACTTCTGATGGCCGAAGTAAATAATATACAAACTGGAGTATGACAATGGGAAGAAAAGCTTATTTGTAGAACTGAATTTTTTTGACATCAAATATTAGTTTAAATGTCAGGAAGTCCTTCCGAAAGCATTTGTCTGAAGTGTAGCATTGTATGGAATTGAAACGTGGACGATAGGGAGTTGAGACAAAGAGATGACAGAAGCTTTCGAAATGTGGTGCTACAGACGAATTATGAAAATTAGATGGGTAGATCACATAACTAATGAGGAGGTGCTTATCCGAATTGGGGAGAAAAGGAGCTTCTGGCCTATCCTGACTAAGAGAAGGGATAGATTGGCGGGACACATTCTGAGACATCACGTAATCGTCAATATAGCATTAGAGGGAAGTGTGTGGGGTAAAAATCGTAGAGGGAGACCGAGGGACGAATACAGTAAGCACATTCCAAAGGATGTAGTTTGCTGAACTTATTCTCAGATGAAGAGACTTGCACAGACTTGAGGGTAGCATGGAGAGATGCATCAAACCAGTCTGTGGACTGAAGCCCACAACAACAATATTGTCTTTATTGGAAGTTAAGAAATGCAAATTGCTGATGTACTTCAGCCAAAGAGACATCATTTCTGTACTGTTATGTAACCGGAGTGTCTTCGTCGAGATGTATGATGCAGGAGATGGCAAACAGTGCTTTGTACTGTTTTAGTAATGCCTAGAATAGTCTCCCTTGTCAAAAATGAAACCACCAGAACGTTTTTGAAAAAGTATGTTCTTTTATAGAAAAACCTAAATGTGTCTGAAGATTCACGTCAATGCGCCTACCCAATTTTTGATATCTGGTTACGAAGTGTAGGGCAGGTGTTTTCAGCTTAAACACTTGGATAAGAATTCCTGAGGATTCATGTCCTTGGTCTAAAATGTGTTGCAATGTTCTGAGCAACGTTCATTTGTGAACAAATGTTTCCAATTAGGAATATTAACGAAATAAAAACAATGTAATTTTAATGAATTGTTGCAAGCTGTATTCCGAATTGTGGCCGGTCGCGGTGGCCGAGGGGATTGAGGCGCTGCAGTCACGGTCTGCACGGCCACTATGGGCGGCGGTTCGAATCCCCCCTCGGGCATGGATATTTGTGCCGTCCTTAGTATTAGCTAGTTCGTAAGTAGTTTGTAAGTTTAGGGACTGATGACCCCGTAGTTAAGTCCCATAAGCTATACAAACATTTGAACATTTTTTTAAAAAAAAATTCCGAATTGTAACTGCCAAAACTATTGTACCTATTATGAGAAAATTAGTTTCTTCAATGCGATGCCAAAGATAAACAAAGAATGTTGAAAATTTGTATAAAATGAGGAGCGCAATAAAACATTCTGTCTACAAACAAAAATTGACATCACTATTATTGGTTTTAATAATTTACAAACAAGAAGACTCTGGCCTCGCTCCGCGCGTCGTCAGCTCGTCCCCCTGCTACCTCTGCGCTGACAGCGCTGTGACTGCCTCTCGTGCCCCACTACACGCCACCAACTGCTGCAGCAGAGCACCGCTGCTTTTCCCGGTGCTCGCGAAGCACCCGAGTTGAATTACACGCGCAGCGTCTAAGCTGGTCATAGCGACATTAAAACCCCTGACCGTAACACACGTTCTCAGTGGCGGCACCACGTTGGAGACTGTGAGATTACCGCCCAATAGAAATACTGGTAATTAATAGCATTTGATAATTAAACAGTATGAAGTTCACTGCAAACATTGACCACGCCAATGCACTAACTGTTACACAATTTTGATCTTATTAATTATGGTAGCAATGTATGTACACAGTTGGGTGACAACATTTATAGTTAGGCCATCCACATTGAGATTTGCTGTGTGCTTGTAGCTGACGGGAGGCCAGCGAGCAGGCCGACGTTGGTGGCTTGTTTCAGCTTAGGATTTTCCAGTTTTCGTTTCCGGTGAGGGGAGAGGGACAATGGCGAGTGCCAGGTGGAGTGCAGTGCACAGCGTGAAATGAAATATTCTAATACTACTGGCATTTAAGTAATACGATGCAGTCAGGAACCTTTAAGGCCCTCATTACAAAATAGCCTGTTGATAAATAAACAATACATTAGCTGATATAGTCACATCTGGCGTAATATGTTTAATTGACAATGAAAAGTAATAAATTACCAATGAATACAAGACAGTTACACAACTAGCATGGCAATGTTTGTTTATAAAAATAATATATTAACTATTTCTCATTTTATTTTTCAATTAATCTTCTGTATTTTCTCTTGAAGTATTCAGTTAAATCACTTATCTGTGATATAAGAAATTGCACGATTATGATAAACAGTACAAAGGATGTTTATACCAATATAAAAACCTAAGAAGTAATTTGTTTAATATGTAGTGTAATTATTTTGATTTTAAGTAAAGTTTTAGAAATGTATTGGGTGAGCGCTATACCTTGGAAGTCAGTTAGAACAGCTCACATGGGGAAGTTGATGACGTAGGAAAAACAACCCGGGCGGTTGAGCTTTTGGCGCACGCGCACGAGGGCAGGAAGTGACGAGTCGGGAGCACGTGGGGTAGCTGGCCGGGCGGCGTCGCTCTGCATCAGTCGGCATGTGTATATCCAGGGGGAGACTTTACATTTGTGTGTGGCAGTCGCCACGTGTGGTTGCTCGTCGTAGACTGCACCAAGTTGAATCGAGTGCTACTGTGTGTTGGTGAATATTTAGCCGGTGGAACAAGGTATGCATCGCATTGAATTAAAGTGACTGTCATTTGTTAATGTAACACTTGTCGTCGCATAGGCAGGAACATAAACGATGTTTGAGACAGCCACATGGTGTGAAAACAATTTGCGACAAATATTCATTTTGTCTGGGGGCTCACGAGCTATAACTTTATTTGATAAATGTGTCGACATACAGACGTATTAGCCACAGGGTACTAATATTGTGAAATAAACAACATAAAGTGAACTTTCACGTGTTTTCAAAAATAGTAGTTAGTACACCCTTTTCTCTCATGAACTTTATTTAATTATGAATTTGTTCTGTTAATCATATGCAGGGAAGGAAAGCTGCGAACGTGTGATATCATCCCCTAGGAAACGAGTCAAACAGTAGCAAGCACAGTTCCAGTGTTTTTGTATGTTTAGGAATTTGGTTCGCAGTTGGTGGTCGTGAATTTTAAAAATTAAACTTTCCCTATTTTAAACTCTCACCCCGACCTTCACTCTCGCAAGACCGAGTGTCACGTTCAATTTTTCTTGATAAATTATATTTACATTGTGTTTTATTAGATGTGTACTATTTCACATTTCCGGAGACGGCCGGCTAAAAAAATTGTAAACAGTAAAAAATAATTAAATTTAAAAAATTGTTGGGAGGTGCTTGGGGGAGGGGGCTTCAGACATATTAGCCTGTCCCCCACATCCCCCTCTTCGTGGCTGCGCCACTGGTACCATTCATTCACCACCTGCACCAAATACCAAGCTGTAGGTAGTCAAAAGACCGTATCCCACACGATGTTATCTGGCGAGCTCTTTGTTGTCATGGTGTCCCTGAAGAGAATGTAAGCTGGGCGCAACTTCTGTATCGCAAATCCACTAGTGCAGTTCGGAGTCCTGCTGGTATCTCTCCGCCTTTTGATATCACTGTAGATGTTCATCAAGGTTCTGCCCTTTCACCTTTACTATTCATCCTCTGCATGGATACGGCAACAGCTGACACACAGGCATCACATCCGTCGACCCTTCTTTATGCCAATGATGTGGTACTTGTCGAACAAACCCTCTCAGAACTCCAACACCAGGTTCAAAGTTGGAAGGACAGACTGTCTGAAAATGGACTTCACCTCAATGTCCAGAAGACTGAATACTTAGAATGCGGTTCCCAAACCAGAGGCACCATCAGTATCGGGGAAGAAGACCTGCAGAAGACCATGCAGTTGAAGTCCCTGGGGTCTGTTGTCACATCATTCTGTGACACAGCTCTCGATATTCGGACGAGAGTGAATGCATCTTGGGTCAAGTGGAGACCGGTCGCTGGAGTCGTTTGAGATAAAAAGATGCCTCAACGTCTAAGGGCAAAAGTTTACAAAACCACTGTACGTCCAGCAGCAATCTATGGTACTGTCGCCCTATGACGAAAAAGCAGGAGCAAATGCTGCATACGATGAAAATGAAGATGCTTCGTTGGTTCATGGGGCTGACCCGATGTGACCATGTAAAAAATACAGAAGTCCGGCAAAAGTGTGGTGTGGCGCCGATCACAGATAAACTGATACGGCCACGTCAGCAGAAAGGAGGACAACTCGGTTGCGAAGACAGCACTCCACATCAACCCTGGAGGAACACGACCACGAGGAAGACCGACAAAGAGATGTACTGACAACATCAGGGCAGACATGGACGCTGTTGATTTAAGGCAAGAAGATGCCAACGACCGAAAGAAATGGAGGAGACGCAGCAAAGTAGCAGACCCTGCAAGTCGGGATTAATGCTTGGAGAGAGAGAGAGAGGGTAGTCCTCACAACTCCACTTTTCATCCGGCTCCGTTTTTCCCGTGACCGTTTGGGTAAAGCATGCAGACTCTCTATGCCCCCTCCATTCCTCTCCCCTACGTCTCCCTCCCCTATCCCTCCACACACATGCTACATCGACTGCAGACCCACGTAGCAGGGACTCCCGCGGGGACAGCGGCGCTGTCAGGACGCCGCCAGTAGAACAGGCTCGCTCTGGCGCCAGTAATTTACGAGCCCACGTGTTCCGCTCTCGGACTCCTACCCCGCCACCTTCACTGCCCTGCCTACCACATCCCTCCCCCTCTCCTACGATCCTCCTCTCCCCACGCCATTGCCGTCCACTAATTTATCGCCGCTGGGGAAACCGACTGCAAATACACGGAGCGGAAATTTTCGGTCGTCCACGGTACGAAGTCAACAATACGAGGAGGGCGCGCCGAGGTGCAGTCACGTGAGCAGCGAGGGCCCCGAAACAGCGAACGCCGCTCTCTTCCCCACTTCGCGGGGCTACGGGTAAACATTTACGGCAAAGTGGCGATGGGCGCAAAGTGTTCTTTGAGGCGCGGCTGCGCCGGCTAGGAGTAAATATTTGCTCAAGGTCGGCGGCGTGTATGGGCTACAACTAACAGTCAGAGAGGCAGAGACGAAAATAAACATAGTGCCGGTGTGTGCGTGCGTGCGTGTGTGTTTGTGTAAAACAGAGGGGAGTGAGAGAAAAGCAGGAAAAGAGAAATCCAGTTTTTTATCCGGTGAGGTGTAAATCGAAATAAATTAAGAGTGGCATTTCAGACCAGTGAGATTTAGGAACTTCCCACTACCATACATTACATACATTAATTTGTAGTAAAGTTAAACGTGTCACCACTGACGACGAGAGGAGTAATTATCAGTGAAGTGAGTAATGACCAGAACTGGTCGAAATTGGACAAATTGTACGAGGGTAAGTCAATTATTATCCGCAAAGTAGTTATAAAATTTTATTGTAATAAAATACGAAACTTAGAATAACATCATTTTTCGACATAGTCTCCTTCCTTTTAAATGCACTTCGTCCATCGCTCTACAAGCTTCCTTATTCTCTCATAAAAGAAGGTTGCCGCGGTGGAGTAGCCGAGCGGTCTAAAGCGTCTCGCTACGGAGCGCGCGGTTGCTCGCCGTGGAGGTTCGAGTCCTCCCTGGGGCATGGGTGTGTGTTTTGTCCGTAGGTTAGTTTACTTAGGTTTAAGTAGTTTGTAACCTACGGATTGATGACCACGTAGTTTGGTTCGATAGATTTTTAAACATCTGAACATTTGAAAAGAAGGTTATCGGTTGAGCTGCGAGGCAGGAATGCACTACACTTTCTTCACTGCTTCGAGTCAAATCGATGGCCCCTTAATGCCTCTTTGAGTGTACCAAACAAGTGATAGTCAGAAGGGCAAGATCCAGTACTTTGAATTTGAGTTTCTGGAGCGTTTCAGTGTGGACAGCAGTATGCGGACGGGAATTGTTGTACAATAACACAACACCTTCTGACAGCAATCCTTGGCGTTTGCTTCGAATTGCAGGATTTAGCCTGTCAGTAAGCATCTCACTGTAACGTACACTGTTTATTGTTGTGCCTCTTTCACCATAATGTTCCAGTACAGGACCTCGTACATCCCAAAAAAACACAAGCATCAGTTTTCCTGCGCAAGGTTGGGTCTTGAAGTTTTTCTTGCACGATGTTTCCATTCCAAACTCCGCCGTTTACGATGCGGCTCATAATGATGGATCCATGTTTCGTCACCAGTAATGATTCTGTCTAAGAAGTACGTTACCATAGCGATCCAAATGTTTTTGCAGATGTCGAGGCGCGTTTGCTTATGCAACTATGTGAGTTGTTTTGGGACCCATCTTGCACAAACTTTACGAAACCAAAGTCGGTTGTGAATAATTTCGTACGCAGAACCATGACTAATTTGAAGGCGATGAGCCACTTGATCAATAGTCAGTCGTCTAAGAGAATCATTTCACGTGATCGCTCAATTGGTTCTTCATTTGTGGCGGTAAACGGTCGTCCGGCTCCTTCATCGTGTTTAACACTCGTGCGACCATTTCGGAATTTTTCAGTCCACTCGTACACACTTCGTTGTGGCAAAACACTGCTCCCGTACTGTACTGAAAGTCTTCTATGAATTTCAGGCCCTGATACACCTCCCGCCCACAAAAAAACGTATGACTGAACGTTGCTCTTCTTTCGTGCAAATAGTCAGTTGAGCAGCCATGATTAACAGCACGGCAGCGACAACGAAACTAACGTAGCAGCTTGAAAATTGAAAAGATATAACAACAAATAAACAAAACATGCGTCACCGACGTAAAACGACAGTATTACCAACATAAACAAAAATATAAGTAATGTGCGGATAATGATTGACTTACCCTCGTATTTACAATGTAACTTCACTTACTTCAACGCTTTCGGATCCTCTGGCTACAAATATGTACATAGCTTCTATGGTGTCTAAGATGGTTCAGAAGCATTTTTTCTAAATGGAAAAAACATGTATACGACACATCATGCACAATTACTGCCACCTGCCGAAGATCTCTATGAAAATATTAAGAAGGGAGTGTTGCACTAGGCACGAACTTCAAGGAACACGGAAATTGTGGGTTACTTGTATTCCACTGTATAACTGAAAGTAGAAGTTGTTATTTTGCGATGTGGTTATTGAACGATCAGTTTATTTAGTACAACAGTTGGTACTACAAAATTAATTAATTTAGTCCGTAAAAAAAGCTTTGTTTTTCAGTATACGCAGTGTTGTAGTATGAAAATGAGTGCATATAATTGCATAAATCTTGCTTCTAAAATCATTGAAAATCTAACTTGAATGTATTACAGCGTTAAAAATAGTTTCCTTGACAGAGAAAAAAATCAGGTCTGAAACGGTTAACTAGTTTTAAAGGCTGCATACACCAATAACTTTTGTTTTGTCCACAACTATGACAAAACACCGTTCGAATTATATAAGTTTCATTAGCCTCCTTGTATAATTAATATTAGTAATCGGGAAACTTCCTGGCAGATTAAAACTGTGTGTAAGAACCGGGACTCGAACCTGGGACCTTTGCCTTTCGCGGGCAAGCTATCCTGACACGACTCACGATCCGTCCTCAAAACTTTAATTCTGCCAGTACCTCGCCTCCAACTTTCTACACTTCACAGAAGTTCTCTTGCAACCTTGCAGGACTAGCGCTCCTGGAAGAAAGGATATGGTAGAGACATGGCTTAGCCATAGCCAAAGTAATGTTTCCAGAATGAAACTTTCACTCTACAGGGGGTGCGGGCTGTTATGAAACTTCCTGGCAGATTAAAATTGTGTGCCGGAACCGGGACTCGAACTGGGATCTTTGCGTTACTGGCAGAAATCGAGTCGTGAGGACGGTCTGTGAGTCGTTTCGGGATATCTCAGTGGCAGAGCGCTTGGACTCGGAAGGCAAAGGTCTCGGGTTCGTGTCCCGATTCTGGAACACAGTTTTAATCTGCCAGGAAGTTTCGTAACAGCGCACACTCCGCTGCAGAGTGAAAGTTTCATTCTCGATTAATAATCGTTGTTTCAAAAACTTCATGTTCGTGTATTTCTATGATGATATCCTTATTCCTGTTACATGCTCTACATGAAGAAAAAAAGAATACTGTTTCAAATCCAGATTTAGGTTTTCCGTGATTTCCCTAAATCACTCCAGGCGCCGGCCGCGGTGGACGAGGAGACTGAGGCGCGTCAGTCACGGTCTACACGGCCACTACGGTCGGGGGTTCGAATCCCCCCTCGGGCATGGATATTTGTGCCGTCCTTAGTCTTAGTTAGTTCATAAGCAGTTTGTAAGTTTAGGGACTGATGACCCCGTAGTTACGTCCCATAGACTATACAAACATTTGAACATTTTCACTCCAGGCAAATGCCGGGATGGTTCCTTTGAAAGGGCATGGCCGATTTTCTTCCACATCCATACCCAAACACGCCGAGCGTAAGCTCCGTCCCTAATGACCACGCTGTCGTTGGGACGTTAAATTCCAAGCTTCCTTCCTTCCATTAAAAAAAAAAAAAAAAAAAAAAAAAAAAAAAAAAAAAAAAAAAAAAACTGGTGTTTCTATTTCTGCGTCTTTCAATTTCATCCATTATAGTTATCTTTCTGGGCAGAGCCTAAGAGAAATAAAGTATCCATGTAGCAGAGAAATAGGAACTCGTAGCTATTCACTGCCTTCTTACTGTGCGATATTGATGACAATTTTGCGATATTGATGACAATTTTGGTAGGACGGGAAGCGTGCCTAGGTAGTAGACTAATTGGTTTTGCGACCGTTAGTCCGAAGTGGGATATCTGGGTTCGAATGCCGGTCCACCAATTTCTACTTCGGTAACGAAGTCAGCAAAAAAAAAAAAAAAAAAAAAAAAAAAAAAAAAAAAAAAAAAAAAAAAAACTTTATTAAATTTTAGATTAGAAACAAAACGAAGGTATATTTTACACTACCATAACATGACGCAAATTACGCTACTATACCGCATATTCTTCCCTACAAAGAAGTGAACAAAATGTGACCAATAAACATCTGTCAATGAAAAGTGTAAGAACGAGAACCGATAAATTCATAATGAGAGAAATGTTAAATCAAATTAAAAAATCCAGAGAAAGAAATTTTCACTCTGCAGCGGAGTGTGCGCCGAAATGAAACTTCCTGGCAGATTAAAACTGCAAATAGGTCATGATAATTATAACAAAACATTAAGTAGCTCCAGATTGATAATTTTAACCGAAGATCTTTATCAGCAGATTGCCTGAAGATGGCCACAGAGCCGAAATTGGCATATTGCTTTTATTTTTAAGTAAGAAATAAAATCTGTTAGCTACAGCAACAATGTGGTATTATCACTTCTGTTACCAATATGTCTTTCAAAGGCTGCAGCCTCAAAAGAAATGATTTCAGTACACTCCAACGGTCAAGGTGTTTTAATATTTCAAATTCATTAAAATGAAATAAATAAATTGAGAAGACTACTTAAACTATCCGGTAGCAGCATCAACGGCCTACAAAGTTATTCTTTCAGGATAATACCGGAAACAGAAACAGCGACACCAAGAAATAAGGTTGTTTCATTACTGCGAATTTTTGATATGCATTTTTTTAAAAACCTTACTACCGCTATATGGTTCTCGCGATAGACATGTAAGTCTGGCAAAGATCGTCTTCTAATACTAGCTTTATATATTAAAAATTGTACTTTCGTTAACCGTTCTAAGGGTTGCGTAAACACATGAGTTTTTTTTTATTTATGCTCGTTTATGGCGAAGCCCCTTTCCATTTATGTAAGTTTCATTGACCTCATGAAAAATCGGTACTTCAGATTTCCTCGTGCCTATTTATATAATGGTTTTCACATCAGTATGATTTCTAATCACTTGTTGCACAAATAATGGAAATTGAACACTTAGCTGGACACATTCGACTGCCAAATATTTTGTGTTTTATTCAAACTAATGAGTGAAAGAGCCCTAGCTGGAGAGGTCAGTTACCGCAAAGGGTGTCTTGCTTGAACGTTGTTTCGCCAGGCGATCGACACAATGTGATTGTTGATTCTATATTTGGACTGTAAGTCTACGTTGTTAGATACGACGATTAGAATTTAGTACTACAGTGCCACAGCCAAGACGTGGTTCTGGAGGGACTAATTTGTTAAAAATAAAGCCTATTGAATTTATTAATCTCTGATTTATTTCTACATTTTTTTTATAATTTAACCAATTATACTACGAAAACAACTGCACAAGAAATAAAATGAGCAGGCTCGTATTAATTTGAAAGTGGAAGAGGAGAGACGTGGTGGAATTGGAGTGTATGTTATCAGCTCCTAAAATAAAGCAGCTTCTCTGTTAGTAGCCAAGGAGGAAGGTCAGTTTAATTGACATTACACTCATTGTGTAAAATTTGAACCAAAATAACACTATTGTTGTACATAAGATTCCACTTTGTGGAGCCGGTGGTCTGCTAAGCAGCCGGTAGCCGTATATGAACAACCGACTCGTAACTTCAGCATAGCAGTAATGATAGCGGCAGCATCAAAGCTGGTCGCGGTGGCATTAAAATCACTCACAGTATCGGCAGCACACGTTCTCAGTGGCGGCATCACGTTGGCGACTCACTGTCAATTTCACTTGCGCTTGGCAATTATTGTTACGTTGTGATTTATTACATGTGTACTATTTCAAATTTCCGGTGCCGAGCAGTTTAAACCAGTAAACAATAAAAACAATAAAAAATAATAAATTAAAAAGTCTATGGAAGGTTCTGGGGGGAGGGGCTTCAGCCCCATTATCACCACCCCACCCTTTTCTTCCCTGTGGCGGCGCCACTGATTAGAGTGTTGCAGTATGGAATGCTAAGAACGTCGATTAGGACTATTTTAAGTCTCTTTACATCGATCTTAGTTAGAATAATGATGGAATGACGGCGATGTATTATTTTGACAAATGAAAAACCTTCAACCGTTATTTTTTGTAATTTTAATTACATGTTTAGAGATACAGTAGTTCTTAAGATGAGAATAATGTATTCTCGAAAGATGTAATTAAAATTACAAAAACAGGGTTTTTTCATTTGTCAAAATATTTTAACAGTGATTTTAATAACTTTCTAAAGATCGCGGGATTCGGATGAAGTGTTTGCAAAAATAATATACTCATTAAGCCGCTGTAACTTGAGCCTAGTTATTTTTTGTAAGCTGTTCTAAGCGCTATATGATCTTTAACACAGTAAATGTATAATAAACGATCTGAAGTCTTTTTCATTAAACTTCGATATGAGCAGCCGCGTTGGAGTAGCCGAGCGGTCTAAAGCGTCTCTTTGCGGAGCGCGCGGTTGCTCGCCGTGGAGGTTCGAGTCCTCCCTGGGGCATGGGTGTGTGTGTGTTATCCTTAGGTTAGTTTACCGAGGTTTAAGTAGTTTGTAAGCTACTGACTGATGACCACGCAGTTTGGTCCGATAGATTTACAAACAAACATTCGATATGAGCACGTGTCTAACACACGAAAATTAAAAGTATATAGTAATAATAGTAAAAAAAAAAACTTTCGTTTAACGAACCGAGCGTGAAATATTTAGCTACCAAGTATTAAGACAGTCCCACAGTGATAATGAATTACTCATGGGTCACTGCCCCTTCCAAGAGCTTTTAAGAAGGATATACCAGGTTAGTCAGTAACTATTGCCACTAACAATAACTCCGAAAATATAGTAGGAGCTGAAATGTTTGTGGGACAAAAGTGCATGGGACAACGGGGACCAGAATATATATATATATATATATATATATATATATATATATATATATATATATATATATATATGAGGGACATAGATGGACAAGAGGTTGAGAAAGTCGAGAGTTTTCGTTATTTGGGAGAGAAGATAACTGGTGGAAATCAGAGCAGCAGTAGCACAGTAGACAGGGCACAGCTCTTGAAGAAGCTTCGGTAAGCAGTGGAAACAACATATGGTAAGAAAAATCTGTCACGGAATGCCAAATTGCGACACTACACAGCAACTGTAAGAAATGTTGCACTGTATGCATCAGAAACGATCACACTCGGTAAGAGAGCTTGTACACAGTTGGAGAAGGAGGAGCGGAAAATTGTAAGAGACATATGGGGCACTAAAAAAATGGGGATATCTGGATACACAGAACACGAGAGGAACTGTACGAACATGCAACATGTCATACGGCAAACAACTGGGTGAAGGAAGACAGAGATGATTGGAAGACTGTAGGAATAAAAGAAAGGAATCTGCAGGCACTGGTGCAGGTCAGGGAGAAGCATAAACGGATGGTGGACACCAAAATCAAAGTCATCATAACAGAAGAAGAAAAAAACAGAAGAAGCGAGAGGATGAACAAGTATTGGTAAGAAAGAAGACGTGCTAAACAAGCCACACGTGATCCTGAAGGGTCGTAACGAAGCACAAGAAGAACATTGCTATATTCGATATACTGATTTTCTGTTAGATGCTATCGAGACGAATCCAGGTCTTTGAAGGTCAACGAAGGTCAAAAAGGTGAAATGAACTTCCATTTATAGAAGGTGTTCAAAGTTATGACCATTGATATCAGTGCAGCTCTGCTATCTTCTTGCCGTGGTTTGAGTGGTATTCCGATCACTTCGACACCTATCGAAGCACATGCTCTGGCATTTCTCGCTCACGTATCTTCACGGGGAACTTCTTTATAACAATGTTTTTTTACGATTTCCTACAAGAAAAAATCAAGAGGCTTCAAGTCTTGCGATCGAGCCGGCCACGATAAACCTTTCCCGCGTCCACCAATTTGCGAATCCTCTCTGCAACTCATTTCAGGCCATTAGCGAAACACGTGCCATACATCCATCTTGTTGATACGACATTACGTTACTTGTATCAAAAAATGTTCAAATGTTTGTAGAGCTTCTGGAACTTAACTACTGGGTCATAAGTCCGTAAATTTACTTACTAAATTACTTATGAACTAGCTAATACTAAAGACGGCACAAATATCCATGCCCGAGGGGGGATTTGAACCCCCGACCGTAGCGGCCGTGCAGAAAATGACTGACACGCCGCAGACCGCTCGGCCACCGCGGCCAGCTTTCTTGTTTCTAAAGGTATTTATTCCAATTACAGACCTAATGGTTCTTGCAGTCACGTGGTCAAAAACCTACCATTTAGATATTTTTCGATGAAATATGGGCCTCTAATTATGTCCTCTAGAATCCCACACGATACATTCGCCGACCACGGTGTATGGTGTGCAACTTCCCACAGCCAACATGGATTTTCAGTTGCCCAATATTGCATATTATGCGAATTAATATTTCCATTGTTCGTGAATGTAGCCCCGTCAGGAAATAGAACTGATAAATGTGTTATCCCTTTGAATCTGACGTTTTGATCACCGACAGAATTCCATTCGACGCATACAATCTGTAGCAGCTAATTCTTGGTTGGGATACCGATACTGTAAGGATGATATTTATGGTGATGCTGAACACGAACAACACTACACTGCTTCAAGACAAATCCCCTTGCGATATGACGCAAACCAACACAAGGATTTCGAATCATAGTGGGAAGAGTACAAATTTCTTCTTCCTCATTACCAACTTTCCTGTATCGGATATGTTTCCGAAACATCAAAGTTCGAGTTGTTTTGAATTTATCATACACATATTTAAATGTACGTCGTATACTGTGTGTACGTTGAGGATATCTTTCAGCATATAAGTCTCTCTATTTCACTGAATTTAGTTGGTATTTTCCGCATGTGAGAAGCACAAGCTTCTTTGAAAGAATCCATCATTCAATTCGCTTGTTTTAACAATACTAGTCTTACCGTTCGTATTAGTGTTGTATTGTGCAACTGTCGAATGGATTTTACATATCAACGGCACGTTAGATGGATATTTATTATTTGCACGATATACTAGAGAGAACTGTAAAATAATGTGCTTCGATAAGTGCCGAAGTAATACGGAATACCACGCAGTCCATGTTAAGAAAATTGTAGCACTCCACTGATACGAATGGTTGTCATTTTGAACACCTTCTGTAACTGGACGTTTATGACACCTTTCTCACTTTCGTTGACCGTCATAGACCACACTGTTACACACCATTGGATTCGTCTTGATAGCCGCTCTCAGAAAATAGGAACAAAACTGTAAAATCCCATAAAAATATAACAAAAAATATACCGACCTTCATCTCTGTGAAGCAACCACACCTAGCAATAAAAACCCAACTTCTATTTCTGGCACTCGTTGTCTCATACAACTGTTGTCGCACCTCCTATCATACATTCTGAGTTACTCATGGTGGAAATAGTGACTCACGTTGGATATTAACAAATCACCACGAGATCTGACGTTTCGCACTCACTAGATTTTGACGATACGAATGTCCAACATCTTGGGGTTTAAAAGCTCTTCAATCACCGTGTTTGCTTACAAAATAAATTTGCTTTACAGGTTTGGTCCGCCAAACCTGTAAAGCAAATTTAGAATGTCCAACAGTTGTCTAGGTGCTGACACTGACAGCAATCAAAGCGCAGTAGTATTACATTAAAAATGTAATGTAATGTACTGTGGCTTAGACAACCTGAAGGAGAAAAAAAGATCTTTTGGGAGACCAAATAACAGAATAAGAATTTTTATCTACCTATACTCTCTCTGCTATACTCTATGTTTTTATTTCCACACAACCGTTTCAACAGACAACCTACGATCTTCTGAAATTTGGAAGTCGCTTACATGGAAATAAAATAAATTACAGAATACAAAGCGGTTCTGGACGAAATATATTATTAATACCACAAGTAACGACCGTGCATGAGCAACTAATACAAATAATATTTTCGGGTGATTCTGGTACGGAAATCCGAAGACATGGCCTTCAAGCACCGGAAAATAATAGAATTTATGCAACTAAAAATAAAGAATGCAAAAATCACTGATAGTTTCAACAAAAAATAAGAGACCGTAAAACATATACTTTAATATAGATTCCTTAGGAACTAAATCAATAGCGAACGTATATATATATATATATATATATATATATATATATATATATATATATATATATATATATATAGAAAGTATCGAACGTTGGTATAAAAAATTAAAAAAATATAACACTGAGTAAAGTGGTAGCTGCTCACAATGTAATAAAAAGGTCACGTAAAAAAAAGGAGAATGTGAAGAAAACAAGAAGTAAAAATTAATTGTGTACTGGAAACCAAACTGTATGGTGTTATTATTGAAATAAATATTGAGCGTATTTATAATTTCTCAGAAAGAAATTTGCGAAGTTTTGAACTGAGACAAAGTTGGTGATTGGTCACATTCAATTGAGTCTCCATATAATTTTCTTGTTATTGTTATTGTTTTTAGAAAAGAAACAAGCAACGAAAGTATGCATATTATTATATGGTCTAGTATCACATTCATTAGACAAATTAAGAAGAGCACATAATTGAAAAATGAAGCAAAAATGTAAGTTTTTAACACGTCTAATTGAGTTTTATAAAAGTAAGGACACTACGCACGCCTTTTCATTTCTATGTTTAACAATAAAGCCTAAATTCTGGACGAAAAAGGAATTTACTCGTATATTACATTCGTAGTGAAGCAAATATTAGGTAATGTCTAATGAAGTAAAATGTAATCTGTGTGTTAGCACTGTGATATTATCTATACGTTTAAACGGATAATGACTCTCTTTATGTTAAGCAGACTGGCTTAATCAGGACTCACTTGATGCTAGCGAACAACAAAGAAAGGTGAAAAAAAGAGTTGCACATTAAACTTCAATGATTTAATTCGTGTATCACATTTTGTGATTCACAAACAGCTTCTAATCAGATAGAATCAATACTTGTGATAAGTGAGATTGAGATATCAGTCATTATATCGCTATTATTTTGAAAATGGCTGATTATGTGGCCGCTGTCCATCTTCAGATCAATTTTACGTTTACAAAATCCTTTCTCTTTCTGAATATAGATCGTAGAATTCGTAGTGTCAATGTTGTAGAATGGAATTCGTAATCACTGGTACTGCATTTCTCTCTCATTTCACTTGAAGCAGAAGCTGAAATTTCGCTATGTTCAACTAACAAATAATTTGCTCTGCGTTATTTTTTACCTTCCAACAAACCTGCTGCATTGCCTCTGCGTTTGTTCTCTGGCACTGGCGTACGCCATTCACTTGTGATCTAGAAGTCCTCAACTGGCCTATAACTAACAGACGTAAACTTAATTTTCGCCGCGGTGGAGTGGCCGAGCGGTCTAAATCGCTATGCTGCGAAGCGTGCAGTTGCTCGTCCTCAGAGGTTCGAGTCCTCCCTCGGGCATGGTAGTCTGTGTTGTCTTTAGGTTTAAGTTAGTTTAAGTAATGTGTAAGCTTATTTCCCTTTATTTTATTTTTAATTTTATTTTACTATTTTTTTAATTTATATTATTTCATTTTTTTTAATTTTCATTTTATTTTATTTTATTTTTTGCAGAATTAGTTGTGAAGGATTGATTGTTTGGTCAGATATTTTGTAAATAATTTTGATTAGTTAATTAAGATATGAAACTTTTTTTCAAAATTGTTTCAATTACGGAAGATAAAAATACTTATCTGTCTGATTTTAAATGAGAAAAAATTAATGATATTTTGTCGAAAATGATATTTTGAGCCCGTGGATGTTTATGAAATACAGGGTGATTCTTATAATAAAGTAGACAGCAAGTCTTAAGTTTGGTTAGGAATTATATACGTAAATGAACATGGAGCTAAATTACATGGAGATTCTTTATTTTTGAGGCAGTAGATAGAATCCTTGTCTCTCATCATTAATTTGAGCCATTACAGTGGAGACACATCGACTGACGTGCTGGCCACCTGGATAGGGAAGTGTTCAGGGCGTCAAAATTTCCATTACAATAGCAGAATGCTCAGCATCTTATTTGCAAACACGTGTGGCTCACTTATAGGGTGGCAAATTCCAGTAAAAATGTTCCTAAAAGAGGCATAAAATTTTTATGACATTGTGCAGTCTTAGAATCTATTTAATCCACGAGTCAACCTTATTGTTTTGGTCTAACATATGGAATAAATCCGATGGGGTTCATATTACAGATATTATTTTCGCAGATTGTGTAAGTCACTTATAGCAAACTAGCTGAAAACCCAGCGTTTCTCAAGTATTTATTTATTTAATCATGACATTTTCAGGTATGTATTCATTTATATAAGTGCTGTATGTCGGTAAAATCTCTTGGGAATACAATTTGTAGTAAAGGAGTAATAGCTTAAAACTTGGTGCGTGATGGGGTGGTTTTCCATAAAAGTTACTGTTTATGTGCTCATATCGCATGAACTACTTGTCGTATTGTGATAAAATTTAGAATGTACACTCAACTACATGCGTGTATACTGCCTGTAAAGAGCAAACTTTTTCCTTTCATCATTTTGCTATGGTTGCCAGCGAGAAAAAGTTTAATAAAGGTTGGAAATTATGTTTAAAGTTTGTTGCAAGTCGCCAAGTACTGTCGTTCTCATACAGTGTATTTCGAAAATCTCGCCGCATTATATGGAATTTTTTGCGATTTCTATTGGTTATGACGTAATATCTTTTGAAACATGTGCCGTATGTGATTCTTAACCATGCAGCAATTGTTACCTCACGGTAAGGAATGTGTGCGCCAAATTTCGTTGAAATCGGTCCAATGGTTTAGGAGAAAATGAGCAGTTTTGTCGCAAACTGCAGCAGTTTTCCGTGCATGTCATTGATTATGACGTCATATCTCGTGAAGTAAATATCGTGTGTGATTCTTACACTTACGTCGACCGTCCTCATGGATTGAAGCTTACGTGTACAAAATTTCATAAAGATTGGAACAAAACTGTAGATTCGTATGCAATACGTACAAAAATACGGACACACTGCTTTATATAGTAGATTGAATCATAAATCTTACCTCAAAAACGATATATTAAAGTGATTTACTCAGGCAGTAAGCGAGAAGCTTTTTCCCTTTTATCATTTTGCTATGGTTACCAGCTAGAAAAAGTTTAATAAAGGTTTGAAATTATGTTTAAAGTTTGTTGCAAGTCACTAAGTACTGTCATTCTCATACAGTGTATTTCGAAAATCTCGCCGCATTATATGGAATTTTTTCGATTTCTATTGGTTATGACGTAATATCTTTTAAACTATGTGACGTATGTGATTCTTAACCATGCAGCAATTGTTACCTCACGGTGAGGAATGTGTGTGCGAAATTTCGTTGAAATCGGTCCAATGGTTTAGGAGAAAATGAGCAGTTTTGTCGCAAACTGCAGCAGTTTTTCGCGCATATCATTGTTCATGACGTCATATCTCGTGAAGTAAATATCGTGTGTGATTCTTACAGTTACGGCGACCGTCCTCATGGATTGAAGCTTACTTGTACAAAATTTCATACAGATTGGAACAAAACTGTAGATTTGTATGCAATACGTACAAACATACGGACACACAGCTTTATATATTAGATTGAATCATAAATCTTACCTCAAAAAACGATATATTAAAGTGCAGAATGAAACTTTCACTCTGCAGCGGAGTGTGCGCTGATATGAAACTTCCTGGCAGATTAAAATTGTGTGCCGTAACCGGGACTCGAACCTGGAACCTTTGCCTTTCGCGGGCAGGCGCACTACCGACTGTGCTATCCCGACACGACTCACGATGCCGCCTCACAACTTTACTTTCGTCAGTACCTCGCCAGTACCTCGCTCCACCATATCCTTTCTTCCAGGAGTGCTAGTCTTTCTTGTTCGCAGGAGAGCTTCTGCAAAGTTTGGAAAGTAGGAGGCGAGTTACTGGCGGAAGTTGTGAGGCGGCATCGTGAGTCGTGTCGGGATAGCACAGTCGGTAGTGCGCTTGCCCGCGAAAGGCAAAGGTCCCAGGTTTGAGTCCCGGTTCCGGCAGACAATTTTAATCTGCCAGGAAGTTTCATATCAGCGCATACTCAGCTGCAGAGTGAAAGTTCCATTCTGGAAACATCCCTTAGGCTGTGGCTAAGCCATGTCTCCACCATATCCTTTCTTCCAGGAGTGCTAGTTTTGCTTGTACGCAGGAGAGCTTCTGTGAAGTTTGGAAAGTAGGAGGCGAGTTACTGGCGGAAGTTGTGAGGCGGCATAGTGAGTCGGTAGTGCGCTTGCCCGGCAAGGTCCCAGGTTCGAGTCCCGGTTCCGGCACACAGTTTTAATATGCCAGGAAGTTTGATATATTAAAGTGATTTACTCAGGCAGCTTGATGTAAAAAGGAAACAAGTAATGATAAAATCAGCAGTGAAGGATCCACTACATTTTCTTTGACCTGATACCGACCTCCTGAGTAAATGTACAGTTGCCTCTGACGAAACCCGCGACTGTCCTCTTACGTGCCTCTCCACCTGATCTTAATGCTCGTTGTCAGCTACGCGGACAATATGCGCTGCCACGTGGACTCCTGTCGTCCCACACTAGTCGCTTCCCGCAGCAGTGCGCCCCGCGTCTGTTTTGCTGTTTCTTTTCCAGCAGTTGCGCGCCATACGTCTGCCGCTCCCCGGCGCCGCAATAACACGCGGAATTTCGTCATAAATTTGATACGGCCGGCGAAATGAGACGGCACGCCATGTGGCTTCTGGCGGGGAACGGCCAGGCACTGGGCGGCCAACAGGTTGAAGCACCGCTGGGCTTAGAAGCCGCCGCATCCCCTCTCCCTCCTCTGTGGCCACACACCTTAAGGCCATTCCACACTGCACGTGGCCAGAGCCGGATCTAGGGAGGGACAACAAAAGGGGACATTTGCCCAGGGCGGCAGAATTTAGAGGGCGGCAAATTTTGACCGACCTTTATATATATATTCATCATTTTCTTGATTTACAGCTCTTCTTCCGTGTTTGCAGGAAAAATTACTGGGTATGAGGTCCGACTGATATGCAAACACTGTTTTTATTTGACACCCAAACTAGTTTCAGCACCTCTGTGCCATCATCAGTGGGCTTTATATTTATTTCATGCTGTGAAAAACAAATTACATTTATTTTACTATTGTGCTAGTTGTAAATTTAGGCCTAAAAAAGTCATCGGTCTTATTTTAGTTTTTTACCTGAATTTACATTTTGAGATCATGTGGGACCCTTTTTATATACTTATTAAGTGGTAGCGTTGTCATCTGCAACCAAAATTCTCTCTTTTAAAAAATTGTTAGGTTTTTTAATCGCAACATTTTTTTAAAAGAGAGAATTTTGGTTGCAGATGACAACGCTACCACTTAATAAGTATATAAAAAGGGTCCCACATGATCTCAAAATGTAAATTCAGGTAAAAAACTAAAATAAGACCGACGACTTTTTTAGGCCTAAATTTACAACTAGCACAATAGTAAAATAAATGTAATTTGTTTTTCACAGCATGAAATAAATATAAAGCCCATTGATGATGGCACAGAGGTGCTGAAACTAGTTTGGGTGTCAAATAAAAACAGTGTTTGCATATCAGGCGGACCTCATACCCAGTAATATATATAGAATGTATCTTTCTGGTATAATTTAATAAAATTAACTGACACAGAATTATTAAAAGTAAAATGACTGTAAGACTTACCGAAATCATTTAATAAAACTAAAATTTCTGTTTGCTGACGTCAATGTTGCCCTGTCAACAGGTACTTCAGATGATCAAACTTTAAAAATCTACTAGATATTACCCAGAATGAGGGAGATGTTTGAATTATTGCATAAGTAAATGCACAATGTTTATTAATTTGCATAGAATTCCTTTTTCAGATAAATGAATATTCACATTTCATATCAATAAATAAATGAAATGCAGCAACCAGTTGCTTGTCGTTATTTATTTTGAACTTCAACGACCGGTTTCGGGCGCTTGAGTGCCCTTCTTCTGGTCTCTATACAGACAAACAAGTGCATTTGTATACAATAAGGCTATAGAACGTATAAAAGTCGATTACAGAAATATGCAGCAGTTTCGTACCAAATAGAATGTAATAAAGATAAGTTCATATAATGTACAAAAATGTAAGTGTTAATTTCATCCCATTATATGAACTTATCTTTATTACATTATATTTGGTTCGAAACTGCTGCATATTTCTGTAATCGACTTTTATACGTTCTATAGCCTTATTGTATACAAATGCACTTGTTTGTCTGTATAGAGACCAGAAGAAGGGCATTCAAGCGCCCGAAACCGGTCGTCGAAGTTCAAAATAAATAACGACAAGCAACTGGTTGCTGCATTTCATTTATTTATAATCTTAACAGTTGCTGTAATGGATAAAACACTTCATTTCATATCAAGGTAATACTTGTAGAACAGGTGAATTTCAATAACGTTCCAGTCCTTATAAAAAAAAAAAAAAAAATAATAAGAAGAAAATAAAAGTATTTCAGGTGCGCACACTTCTTATTGAAAGTCAAAAGCATTAAGGATCTAGAGTCCTCTCTCGGTAGCGGTGGAATTGATAGACATCTACACAGGATACTCTATAAATCACATTTAACTGCCTGACAGAGGGTTCATCGGACCACTTTTATGCTATTTATCTCCCATTCCATTCTCGAATAGCGCGCGGGGAAAAAAAAACATCTGAATCTCTCTGTTCGAGCTCTGATTACACGCATTTTCAGATATCAACGGTATTCTCCGAAAAAAGGATTCGAAGGAATAAGAAAATGGCCTATGAGCATTGTGAGGATGAAGTATCCACATTCACAGAAAAAAATAAGGAATAATTGACAGAGCTTAGTACCAGGTTTACCGCACTTGAGAAAATTGGCGAAAAACTTAGTTTTTTGTGTGGTGTGCAAATTAGAGAAATGGAAGTGGAGGACTTGAAGGCCAAAGCAGCGGAACTGGCAGAAGATCTTAGCGAGGAAGAACTTGAAGTTCAAAGTTTCAGACAACATGCGCTAGCAGTAGGCAGAGCCTTGCAAGATTCTACTGCATCATTAACATTAAGTTTAATTTATAAAAATAAATTGGTAGAGGGGTATCCCAAACTTACTACAGCGTTAAAATATATCTTATCATTCTAGTTTCTGCTTCGTCTGGAGAAAGAAGTTTCAGCAAGCTGAAACAAATTAAATACACTTGAGCTGCACGACTGCTTAACAAATCTAATATCCATAGAGCACAAACGAGCTGCTTCTCTAAACTATGATGATATCAAAAGCAGTTTTCCAGCAAAAAAAGGCTCGAAAAGCGAAATTTTAAATTGATTTTCGTAGGATGAGTAATCTTGCAATATTTTTGTATGTATTAAAATTGTTCTGTTTTCCTTTGCTCTTAATTCAGTCAATAAAATAAGTTCATGTTGTGAGATTGTGACATTTATTTAGAAATATGTAACCCAATTAGTCAAAAAGTCGATTCTTACAGTGGGGGGAGGGTGAAAGAAGGGGCGGAAAATTTAAGCTTGCCCCTCTTGGCAAATGTCCTAGATCCGGCCCTGACGTGGCTTGCGTGTCTGCATCACGCCACGAAATTCAAATGTTTGTAAATCTATCGGACCAAACTGCGAGGTCCATAGCTTACAAACTACTTAAACCTAGAATGAAGCTTCACTCTGCAGCGGAGTGTGCGCTGATATGAAACTTCCTGGCAGATTAAAATTGTGTGCCGGAACCGGGACTCGAACCTGGGACCCTTGCCTTTCGCGGGCAGGCGCACTACCGACTGTGCTATCCCGACACGACTCACGATGCCGCCTCACAACTTTACTTCTGCCAGTACCTCGCCTCCTACTTTCCAAACTTCACAGAAGCTCTCCTGCGAACACGCAAGACTAGCACTCCCGGAAGAAAGGATATGGTGGAGACATGGCTTAGCCACAGCCTAAGGGATGTTTCCAGAATGAAACTTCACTCTGCAGCGGAGTGTGCGCTGATATGAAACTTCCTGGCAGATTACAATTGTGTGCCGGAACCGGGACTCGAACCAGTCCCGGTTCCGGCACACAATTGTAATCTGCCAGGAAGTTTCATACTTAAACCTAGGTGAACTAACCTAAGGACAAACACACACACACACACCCATGCCCCAGGGAGGACTCGAACCTCGACGGCGAGCAACCGCGCGCTCCGCAGCGAGACGCTTTAGAACACTCGGCTACTCCACCTCGGCTGCACACCACGCCGGCCACGCTAGCCTCGTACCATTTCACACAGCGGCCACAGTTGCGATGCTATACCGGCCACGTTTTTTCCTAGTCTGCAGAAAGATGTCAGCTCCGACGGTTCCGTGGTGTCAGTCTGGATTTTCGTGTGGCTTACCTTAGTTTGATGACACCTGCAGCAGCGATAGTAGTGACGTTGAGCTGGTTTTATTGTACTCTTTGGCTTCAATGATTGACATTCTTCTCTTCTGTACTGCCTACTTGATGTTAATATGCAAAGTGCAAGTTTTGTGGGTCTACAGGGCTTGGATTCTTGCACTGAGGATGGCCAGACACTAACCGAAATCGATCTGTGATATATATAAAAAATAAAGATTTAAATGCGGCCAAAGCTGGTTCTTCCAATTTTAATCATTTTAATGTGGTCGCTCTGCACCAAATTCCGGATGGAGTCGCCTACATGACAAATATCATTAATAAGTACAGTGAACAATTGTGGTGACTGGATACATACTACATTTATCAATATTGCCGGTTTAACAAAATCATCATCATCATCATTAGAGACTGATTATACCTTGCAGCGTTCAGTCTGGAACATAGTACCTCTAATAAAATTCCTCCATGATCCCCTATTCAATGCTAACATTGATGCCTCGTCTGATGTTATCCTTTTACTTAAAATCATTCTGCACCGAATCTAAGTACTTTCATCTTGGTCTACCTCGACTCCTCTTACCCTCCACTGACGAGCTCATGAGTCTCTTAGGTAACCTTGCTTCTCCCATGCGTGTAACATGACCCCACCATCTCAGTCTGTTCGCTCTAACTGCTTCATATATGGTGTTCATTCCCAGCTTTTCTTTGATTTCCATATTGTGGACACCCTCCTGCCATTGTTCCCATCTATTGGTACCTGCAATCATTCTTGCTACTTTCATATCTGTAACCTCTATCTTATGAATAAGGTAACCTGTATCCACCCAACTTTCACTCCTATACAACAAAGTTGGTCGAAAGATAGAGCGGTGCACCGCTTAGTCTTGGTACTTACTTCCTTCTTGCAGAAGAGAGTAGATCTTAGCTGAGCACTCACTGCATTAGCTTTGCTGCAACTCGATTCCAGTTCCTTCGCTATGTTGCCATCCTGTGAGAAAATACATCCCAGGTACTTGAAACTGTTTACCTGTTCTAACTTTGTTCCTCCTATTTGGCACTCAATCTGTATGAATCTCTTTCCCACAGACATTACTTTCGTTTTGGAGATGCTGATCTTCATATCACAATCCTTGCACCTCTGATCGAGCTCTGAAATATTAGTTTGCAACCTTTCAATCGAATCGGCCATTACAACTAAGTCATCCGCATATTCGAGACTGGTTTGGTGAAAATTTTTTTCTAATATATTTAATAGTATTACCGCAGGATGTGTAATTACTTACTGTCTATTGATAACGCTTCGGCAATTTAATCCCATGCTTTTTCTTTCAAAGTTATATCTCGGTAGATTTCCAATGTTGAGTCTCAAATGACAGGATGAGAGCGTATTTGTTCAATTAACTGCTTCATTTTGAGCCTAAAACGTTACTGGAACACACAATGGCACACCAACTACTTGTAAATCATCAACAATAAACGCAGCAGCTCAGGCAACAAAGAGGACGCGCTGTGTAGTGCTCTAGGGTTGGCTTGCACAAGGTCTTACCTTCGTTCTGCGCATGCGCAGACTGGAAACGTGTCCGGCCACGTTTAGAAAGGTCGCTAAGGGAGCGAACGGAAGCCACGCGTTGCCGTGGCCCTGCAGTGTGAACAGCCCCATTGATAACAAGGGAAGTCAAATTTTTAAACGTAGCTAGCGTACGTCCGGATACGCACGCCACGTGCAGTGTGGAATGGCCCTTATCTTCTCTATACCTCCCACACATCATTACATAAATACGCTAACACGAATATTGTGGAACAGATAACTAATTTTTTCGTACAAGAAGGCCAATGAAAGTTACATTATTCGAAAGGTTGTTTGTCGTAGATTTCACGAATATAAATATTATCTGTGCATTTAGCCATTAAAAGTGGTAAAAGGAAGTAGAAATTTTCCTATCTACAGCTTGCATCAAGTTCTACATTCTCCCAACAATTAGCTCACTGGTTGACTATTCGCCTCGACCAGACGCTGTAATGCATCGCATCTGCAGTATTAAAATAAGTGAATAACGAAACATGGAGTGCTCCCAACTCACTTTCTTGTGCCGTTCAAATCCTTCATTTTCGCAGTGATTAAGAGTGGTTAAAGGAAATGGATGTTTTCATATGAATGCCGATATGAAGGATGGTGCGCCGGGAGAGGCATCTAGCGGTGCTCGGGTGGAACTACGAAGTCGAGAATGCCGATATAAATGATAATGCGCCGGGAGAGGCATGCAGCGGTGCACGCGTGGAACCACGAAGTCGACATGTTGTCAGCTCTGGAATTCTGAATATCGCAGTATCGAAATAACATTATTTCTTGGCGTTGTATAAATGCACGAACACCGCAAAATTGCATGAGAAGCATATACTTCCGTTTTTATTTGTTGTTATTGTATCAGGCATTTTCCTTAATACGTAAAAGATACCGTTTCATACCTTCCAGTGCCGGCCTCTTACGATAATGTTGGCAACAGATGCTGAATAGTGAGAATCCTGTGTGTCTTCATTGTAGCCAATCTCTTGACAACGCTGATATTTTCTCATGGAATCTTCGCTTTACGAGGGCAATTATTTTTACTGAGTGGACGAGGGTACATACATCAACCTGTCAACCATAAAGCAGGAACAGCCGCCGCTGACTTGTACCAAACAAGGATTTAGTTTTTGTAGGTGACTCTATAAATATGTGTATCTGCCATTGCCTTTGTCATCCGTTACCAATAAGTGTTGTATTTTCCCAATGCATAACTAAAAAATAAACGAACTACATATAATACAAACACTTATATAAATACGAGGGTCAAATGTTTGTAAACTTATTGGACCAAATTGCTATGGTCCTCAGACCCTAGACTTACAAACCATTTAAGAATGAAATAGTCATTTGAGATACAGGGTCAACGAAGGAGGTTAGAATAAAGGAAGACTCTTTTATGCTGAAAAACTGAAGTCTACCTTGGCTATATTGCTAATAGAAATATTCGTATTGTACGAGCTGATCTTTTATGTCACTTAAAATATGAATAAAACGACCGGCACTTTTGCCGTGATGTACGACGTGTTATAATAGTGAAAATCAGCGTTAAAATTAAGTTTTCAAATTTATTATGTTGAATATTAATTAAAGAAAGTATATCCTTTGAAGTAAGTATAATTTGACTGGCAATTCAAAGCATTAACAGTAAGAGGGCTGACTTAATACATAATTTCAACGGAGAAATAACATTCCACAACTGAGCAAGATGGCGGATTGGCTTCAACTGACGTATGTGATCAGGAGATATAACGCCATCTCCTTTTTTTTTAACCTCCTTGGGATCAACATTGCACGGCTACCTTAAATTGACCTTAGATAATGCAGTGAATAATTAAATAAAGCGAAGGGAAAAATACGTAAGTTAAGATTGCCTGACGTAGTCGGGTTTGGAGGCGATCTGATCGTTTTAGAGTATTCAAAATGAAATGCCAAGATCACATTTATAGTATTAAAAATGAAATGCCAAGATCGCACATTAATAATTTACTCAGTGACGACCGGTTTCCGTGAACTGTGTCTCAATCACCTGGTCACAAGTAAAATACATATATAATCAGATGATGGGGACACAGTTCACCAAAATCGGTCATCATTTAGTAAATTACTGATGTGCGAACTTGTCATTTCATTTTAAATACTATAAATAAAATTCAGATGTTTGTAAATCTATCGGACCAAACTGCGTGTTCATCAGTCCGTAGCTTACAAACTACTTAAACCTAGGTAAACTAACCTAAGGACAACACACACACCCATGCCCCAGGCAGGACTCGAACCTCCACGGCGGGCAACCGTGCGGTCCGCAGCGAGACGCTTTAGACCGCTCGGCTACTCCACCGCGGCTGCTATAAATACGTATTACAGTAGTAGCAAACACGTGTTTATTTTATTAAAGTTAGAAATAGAAAGCTTATTTCCGCTAACGCACGCAAACACCCATGCCTGAGGGTGGACTCGAAAATTCGATTGGGAGTAGGCGTGCACTCCACAGCAAGGCACCTTAGAGCGCTCGGCCATTCCACCACGGTTTAAATGTATAGTAACAGTAAATTTTGTCATAATAATAGTCGAGTTGGATTTCTTTAATTGGTTTTTCATAATACTTTTCAATTTCATTCCCCTGACTGATTATTGGTGTGTACCTGAGTTAAAATTAAAAACACAGAATATTAATTGAGCCAAAACAATAAAAAAATCGCACTGACGTGTTTTACAGCCCACTTTAGATTTGTAGTCTTATAAATTTTTGCAAACATTTTGGACAAAAATAATAATGTAAACAATAAAAAAATTAATTAATAAGAGTGTCTGAAACCCTTTTAGAAAAAAAAGGTAGTGGCGGGTTCTGAACCACTGACCTTCAGCGTCACAGTCCAACGCATTGCCCTCTACGCTACGGCCAACACTTTAGAAGTTGCGTTCTTCAATTTCATACTATTCATGGCCGTTGTTAACTGATGTTAATATGGCATTTGTAGACACTAGATTATCATGTATCGTACGAAGAACGGGGTGTTTTTGTTAATTCTTCAGTGCGCCATTGCTTTGAAATGAGAACGTGTAAGTTAAAATAAGAAAATCATCAAATACGCAACGCAAGATGGCGTATGCCAGAGAGAGTACTGGGCGAGGAATGTCACGTGACATCTGTGAACGGCTGGTTTTCGTTAATTCAGTGCAGGGTGTCAAAACTCTGTTATTTTTGCAAATATCTCTTAAACGATACGATATATGAAAAAAAAAAAAACACATGGGAACAAAGCTGTAAAGAATCTTCTCCTCTACAAATAATTCGGTTATTCAATTTTAGCGTCAGATGGTTTATATGCAATTAAAATTACATTACAATCGGCCTTTTTTTGTATTACTAACGTATTTCTTGTCCGAAATATTTGAAAAAGCGAGGTTCCGGTCTCTGGTAGCCAAAAATTAAGTCTATGAAATTTGGTGCCGATCGGTTGAACGGTTCGACCTAAAAAAGTGGGAACACGTTACAGCCAGACAGACATCGTCAAATCGCCGTTATTTTTGCAACTATCTCTGCAACGATGGAAGATATGAAAAAAACATAATGGAGCGAAGTTGTAGAGAATTTTCCCCTCTACCAATTAGGTTATTCAATTTTCATGTCAGATGAACGGTTCGTTTGCAATTACAATTATATTACAAACGGCTTTTTTATGCGTAACTACCGTATTTTTAGTCCGAAAATTTTTAAAAAGGGAGGTTCTGGTGTCTGTCGGCCAACAATTAGTCTGTAAAATTTGGTGTTGATCGGTTGAGCGGTTCGTCTTAAAAAACGGGGAACACGTTACGGACAGAGAGACTGACATACATCCCAAAATCGCGGTTATTTTTGCAAATATCTCTGAAACGATACGAGATATGAAAAAAAAAAAAACATAAGAGAACAACGTTGTAGAGAATTTTCTCCTCTACAAATTCGATTATTCAATTTTCGTTTCAGGTGGATGGTTAAGCAGTTATTTCTATTTAAATTTCGAGCTGTCAAAAAACGATCGCAAAGGCCCACTTTTAGTGTTACTACCGTAACCTAAATTTGGCCAATTGAAAAGAGTATTAGTCCCTAAGCACATATGAGCACGTATTAGGCCAAGCTTGGAAAAGTTTTCGCATTTGTAAGAGCCTCTCTTCGGAACACATTTTCAAACATCAGAGCAACTTTTTTTTTTTTTTTTTTTTTTTTTTTTTTATGGGACTTAACTACGGGGTCATCAGTCCCTAAACTTACAAACTACTTATGAACTACTTACGAACTAGGACGGCACAAATATCCATGCCCGAGGGGGGATTCGAACCCCCGACCGTAGTGGCCGTGCTGACCGTGACTGAGGCGCCTCAGTCACCTCGGCCACCGCGGCCGGCATCAGAGAAACCCCATAGCTAACAAAGTCAGTGGAATCGTGTCAAAATGAAATAAGGAAAAGGATCGAACCTCTATTGCATGGCTAGCTAATCGAATGTGTCCTAAATGTCTCACGCTTTCGGGTCACGAAAGTTTATCATGTTACAGTGTTTTTCGACGGACCAGTTATAACGACTTTCTCGATATTCTGTGACTCGTTTCATGCTGACGTGTTGTCGTTCTGCTGAATAAAAGTATGTAAATGTGTAACCATACATTTATCTTTACAGCACCACCAAATATATGAACAAATCTGCATTAGAACAAGCCTTTTTACTAAACTGTGTTCACAGTATGGTAATGATTCTACTAAAAACGAATACACGCACATTTTTCCAGATTTTTGGCAATTATTCCAGCTGAACTACCTCAACGCTTTGTGCGTAGGCTGCAGTTTTCAATATTAATTTCGGGGACACGCATTTCACAAAACTGCAGTACGGCTGAGTCTTGGCTGTATGAAATCCGCGGCTGCCGAAATTAAAAATTAATTACGCGGCATCAGCTACCGTTGAGGTTTTAAATGGAATCTGCGTTATATTGCGCTTATTCTGCAGGGAGTGAAGCAATTATATAATTACAATTACTCAAATTACAGCCTAACTCGAAAAAATCGCAGATATCGTGCGGAACACATTTTAATTTCAGTCCTATTAAAGTGTCAGAGAATTAAACTCCCATAATTTTTTTTTTCTCTTTCAGATTAGCTGCGGTTGCAGGTAGGTCGCAGACAGTTATTCGTCTCTTTAAATTTCGTGACACAGGTTCAGTGATTCTCTTTCTCAGCAAATGGGGATAATCACTTCAAAAAATATATTTATGTAATTTTAATGCCATAGAGTCCATATGCATTTGATCAGCTGTTCACCTGCAGGAAAAATGTCCGTTTAATAACTTCCTTTTCATCGACGTGCTTTAAATTCAATTAATGTAATGAATGGTAACCAACTAAAATTTCACTCATGAAACGATTTCTATTGCAGTTGTATTTTCACAAATCTCTCGATACTAATCATGACATTGATGGTATTAAAGGACAAAGAATTGAATTCCAGACTGCGACTTTATTTTAATCTGTTCGCACAGAAATCTTTGTTAGCGTAATGTAATTAGTCTTAAATACTGTTTACTTACGCCGGTACTGAACAGATATCATAGCCATTCGCGCGATATCTCTTATTTGTAAAGCAATAGCATGGCAAACAATGTGTCTGATTGTTTGTAGGCAAGCGGAAGATTTTATTGAATTTAGATACGGATCAACCGGACAAACCTTCTATGTTAATAATAATAAAACTGTAAATGTATTTTCGATATTGTCAACTTCCAACGAATTTCCATGCGATTTTCACAGTTCATGCAAACAATGTTTTTGTCAACGTATAGGTATTATTTCATCAAAATCTGATCTCCGAAAGAAGATATTTTTAGAAGTGTTTTCATTAACGCTCGTTCAGGCGGTAGGTTTCAAGAATTAGCTTGGGAAGCGGTAAGGTGCTGGCGACCTAATAACAGAAACAAGCTAGTGTATAATATCGATTAGTTTACAAAGCCAGTAACTCACAGAAACAAGCTACTTGAATCATATTTTAACAAAGGAAACTACACTAATTATTCTAAAAAAATACCAATTGTTTTTATTGCTTAAGTAAACATTGACTGTAACATACATCGTTTCTGGTCAAATTAAGGAACTATAATAAAATATGGTGGAGACATGGCTTAGCCACAGCCTAAGGGATGTTTCCAGAATGAAAGTTTCACTCTGCAGCGGAGTGTGCGCTGATATGAAACTTCCTGTCAGATTAAAATTGTGAGCCGGAAGTTCAGAAACTAGGAAGCGAGGTACTGGCGGAAGTAAAGTAGTGAGACGGCATCGTGAGTCGTGTCGGGATAGCAGAGTCGTTAGCGCGCTTGCCCACGAAAGCAAAGGTCCCAGGATCGAGTCCCGGTTCCGGCACACAATTTTAATCTGCCAGGAAGTTTCATATCAGCGCACACTCCGCTGCAGAGTGAAAGTTTCAAAATGTTCAAATGTTTGTATAGTCTATGGGACTTAACTACGGGATCATCAGTCCCTAAACGTACAAACTACTTATGAACTACTTACGAACTAGGACGGCACAAATATCCATGCCCGAGGGGGGATTCGAACCCCCGACCGTAGTGGCCGTGCAGACCGTGACTGGAGCGTCTTAGTCCCCTCGGCCACCGCGGCCGGCTGTGAAAGTTTCAATAATAAAATACATTGCAAAGAAAACGTATTGAGACAACTTGCAAGTAACTAATATTTTCACATATTAATACTGTCACCAAATGTGCCACTCAAATGAACACCAAATAGAAATTACTTTATTTACTATAATGAAAGTTCCTGTGAAAAATCCTGACCAAATAGCTTAGTCCATAAATTAGAAACCACCACATCTTACTGAGCTCACAGTATGAAGACAATGTTATGCAACGACATGGCTGATGTGTGTGTGTGCAACATAAACATTAAAAAGCGTAAGAACAACCCAAATTAGGAAGAAATGGCGTTAAACAACCAACACAGGAGAAAGCAAGCTGAAGCATCCTAACAAGTTGACGTCTCCAAATTGTACACACTGAAGAATGATGTAAAAAAAGAATGCCAACTGATGATGGATGAAAACCTGAACCGCGTTTTGGTGAAATAAATTCGTTGCTTAAAAAAGTGGCTGGTTGCCACAAAATAAAATAATATAATCCACAGCCACAGAGCTAAGTCTACGGCACAACTTGTGGTTATAACCGGTCGTCAGATCAAGTTGGCAGAAGTGTTAGTAATATCAAGAGTCGTGGGTTCAGGCCTACCTTATAGCACTTTTGTACTCAGTAAATTAGTAATTGTTATATGGGCAACGTAGCAATCCTGTACAAGAAGTAGTATCAAGGAATGAGGAGACATTTACATTATGTTTGCTGAAATAATAAGAAAAAAAAAACTTATTCTTTTCATTCTCCACTCCGAGGAGTGGAGCGGGCTGTTTGAGATCCGGCCCATAAAGAGTCGCGGTTCTATTCAGCCAATTATCAGACAAGCTGATAGTGGGGCAAAGGGGGAATCCCAATTGGGAATAAGTGGGAGGGGTTTACCAGTTCCGGCATACGCCTTACAACCAAGGGAAACCTCCCGAAAACCTTGGTCGGAACCGGGGGATTGGGACCAATTTAATTTATCTCCGGGACTTGCCCCGGACTAAAAATGGATTATCGAGAGAACACGAATGCACTCACGACAATCAAAAATCGGACGCCAAGAATAACAATTGTAAATTTAATATCAATGATAATAATAAACACCTGCGAGAGAGGAAGCACCTTTACATATTAGGAATATGTTATCTAATGTAACACTCCGTGTATGTAGATGTTGAAATTCTCGGTGTGTGTAGATGTTGTCACCCCCATGAGCCACAGACATTGCCGAGGTGGGGTGACTTGCGTGCCTCAAAGATGAAGATAGCCGTACCATAGGTGCAACCACTGCGGAGGGTTTACCGTGGAGAGGCAAGACAAACGTGTGGTTCCTGAAGAGGGGAAGCAATCTTTTCAGTAGTTACAGGAGAAACAGTGGATGAAAATGTTCAAATGTTTGTATAGTCTATGGGACGTAACTACGGGGTCATCAGTCCCTAAACTTACAAACTGCTTATGAACTAACTAAGACTAAGAACGGCACAAATATCCATGCCCGAGGGGGGATTCGAACCCCCGACCGTAGTGGCCGTGCAGACCGTGACTGGAGCGCCTCAGTCCCCTCGGCCACCGCGGCCGGCAACAGTGGATGATTAACTGAGCTGGTCTTGTAACAAAACATCAGCTAACATGGCTTTGTCATGCAGTTACGGCGAACGGCTGAAAGCAAGGGGAAACTACAGTCGTTACTTTTGTGTCCCAGCCTCGTCGCCGCTTTTGTGTCTCGTTTCCGTTGTAGGTGTCGGTGGCCGAGTAGAAATAAAGGATGCACGCTTATGCAGGTACGAAGGTGAGCAGCCAGTGGAACAGCAGAAACTGGAAACACTAGAGGAAATTAGAACTAGATATATATTTCTTAGAGACTTAATAATACTTAACTTTTACATAGCTCAGTACCGCTGAATGCTGATACATAGTTGAGAGGCCTGCCTAGTGCCTGGCCGATAGCCAAGTCTTCACTGGTGCCTATCTGATTCCGAAGTGAACGATATCGTTCAGTAGTGGCCACGAGGGGAGTTGCAGCAGAGGGCGCTCGTGGCTGACGTCGTAAGAACGCCGCGCCGTGCGTGCATGGCGGCGCGCGTCGAAAGTAGGTGGCGCGCACTTTGGACTTGTGCGACACCACAGTTACTTTTCACGAGGACATGCAGCTCTACTGTTTGAATGGGGGGGGGGGGGGGGGCGCAACGACTACTCAGGAGGACGTCGTCATCAAGAAAAGCAAAACAGGCATTTTACGGATTGGAGCGTGGAATATTCTAACCCTTAGTCGGATAGGTAAGCTAGATAAGAGAAATGGATAGGTTAAAGTTAGATAGGGTGGCGATTACTGAAGTCGATGGCAGGATGACCAGGATTTCTTGACAGGTGACTACAGGGGTATAAATATAAAATCAGTTGCTGGTAACGCAGGAGTAGGTCTGATAATGAAGAGGAAAATAGGAATGCGGGTAAGTTACTATGAACAGCATAGTGAACGCATTATCGTGGCAAAGATAGACACAAAACCAACACCGACCACAGTAGTGCAACTAGCACGACCGATGGTGAGGCTATCGAAGAAATGTAGAACGAAATAAAAGAAATCAATCAGGAAGTTAAGGGAGACGAAAACTTGATTGTGATGGAGACTGGAATTCGGTAGTAGGAATGGAAGAGAAGAAAATGTAATAGGCGCATATGGACTGGGAAATAAAAAAGAAAGAGTAGATCGGTTGGTAGAATTTTGTGAGAACACAATTTAATGATCCCGAACACTTGCTTTAAAAATCAGGAAAGAAGGCTCTATACGTGGAAGAGACGAGGAGACGCGGTAAAGTACCAGATTGACTTTATAATGGTAAGGACTAAATTTAGAAACCAGGTTTTAAACTGTAAGACATATCAAGGAGCAGATATCTGACTATACCTTATTGGTTGTGAACTGCAGATTAAAACGTAAGAGACTTCCAAAAGGCAAAAGTTAGGAGATGGAACCTGTACAAAGAGAAGGAAACTGAGGTGGTTGAGATTTTCAAGTGTAGCATTAGGCAAGGATTGGCTGAAACGGGTGAAAGTAATACAGTAGTAGAATAATGGAAAGTTCTGACAGATAGAAAAGGCCGCATCATATAGTCGAACGACAAGGCCTAATAGAAATCCTTGGATAACACAGGATATACTGAACTTATTTGATAAGAGGAAAAAAATTTAAACATTCATCTTTTTATTATGCAGCTCTCCATGATTCCCTGTTCTGTGCAAGTTTCTTCATCTGAGAATAAGTCCGGCGTCCTACATCCCTTCGAATCTGCTTACTGTATTAGTCCCTCGGTCTCCCTCTATGATTTTTTTCTTTTTTTTATGGGACTTAACTACGGGGTCATCAGTCACTAAACTTACAAACTACTTATGAACTAACTAAGACTATGGACGGCACAAATATCCATGCCCGAGGGGGGATTCGAATCCCCGACCGTAGTGGCCGTGCAGACCGTGACTGAAGCGCCTCAGTCCCCTCGGCCACCGTGGCCGGCCTCTACGATTTTTACCACACAGATTTGCCTCTAATGCTATGTTGACAATTCCTTCATGTCTCAGAATGTGTCCTACCAATCTATCCCTTCTCTTATGATATGCCAGAAACTCCCTTCCTCCTCAATTATATCAAGCAACCCCATCATTAGGTACGTTATCTACTCATCTAACTTCCATCATTCATCTGTAGCACGACATTTCATAATCTGATATAATCTTTTTGTCTAAACTCCTTATCGTCAGTGTTTCACTCCCATACAGTGATACACTCAAGACAAATGCTTTTAAAAATGACTTCCTAACATTTAAATTAATTTTGGATTTTAACAATTTTTGCTTCTTCAGAAACGCTTTTCTTCCTATAGTCATTCTGCATTTTATATCTTCTTTACTTTGGCCATCAGAAGTAATCTTGCTACCCAAATAACAAACACATCTACTACTTTTATTGTCTCATTACGTAATCTAATTCCTACAGTATCTACTGACTTTCTGATACTACATTGTATTGCCTTTGTTTTACTCTTGTTGATGTTCATTTTACACCCTCTTTTCAATAAACTGTCCATTCCATTCAATTGCTCTTAAGATCCTTTGCGGTCTCCGACAGAATTACTATGTCATCGGCAGACCGCAAAGTTTTTATTTCTTCTCTCTGAACTTTAATTCCCTCTCCAAATTTCTCCCTGCATCCCTTCAATGCTTGCTCGTTGTACAGATTGAACAACATTGGGGAAAGGCTACAACCCTTTCTTACTCTCTTCCCAACCTTTGCGTCCTTTTACTGCCCTTCGACTCTAATAACAGCTATCTGGTTTTTGTATAAGTTGAATATAATTCTTCGTTCCCTCTATTTTACCCGTGTTACCTTTAGAATTTGAAAGAGGTTATTCCACACGGCATTGTCAAAAACTTTCTCCAAACATACAAATGCTAAAAACCTAGGTTTGCCTTTCCTTAGCTTATCTTCTAAGATAAATCGTAATGTGAGTATTGCCTCCCGTGTTTGTACATTTCTCCTAAATACAATCTTACCTTCAGCAAGGTTCGATTCCACAAGTTTTCCCATTCGTCTGTAAGTACAATCTTCTTGAAGTCGAAGGTAAATTCCCCTGTCTCAGCATCTTGCATACCAGGTGGTACAATTTCTTCATGACTGGCTCTCCTACCGATATCAGCAGTTCAGACGGAAGGGACCTTGTTTCGACTCAAGTCTTTCAGCGCTCTGTCAAATTCTTCTCGCGGTATCGTATCTCTTACCTCTTCTAACTCCACTTCCTATTTCTAGAATACTTCCTTGTTTATTTCCTTTCTTACAGCTTTCCTCTATTTAATTTCCTGTAGGCAGTATGTATCTTTCCCCAGATTATACATTCTTCTATCGTTCGGTTCTGCATTTGTCCTCCAGCCAATCCTGCCTAGCCAATCTTCAATTCCTGTCAATCTCATTTTACAGTCGTTTGTAGTCCCTTTTGGCTGCTTCATTTGATACATTTTTATATTTTCTCATCTCATCCTTATTTCCAGTATATCCTGTGTTATCCAGGAATTTATATTAAGCCTTGCTCTTCTGCGTAAATGATCCCCTGCTGCTTTCAATACTCTATCAGAGCTACCCTGTCTTCTTCTACTCAATTACTTTCCCCCGTTTCAGCCAATCCTTGCCTAATGCTCCCTCCAAAACCCTCAACCACCTCTGGTTCCTTCAATTTGCCCATGTTCCATCTCCTAACTTTTCTACCTTTCTGCAGTCCCTTAAGTTTTAATCCATAGTTCATTACCATTAAGTTGTGGTCAGAGTCGATATCTGCCCCTGGGTATATCCTACAGTTAAAAACCTGGTTCCTAAATCTATTCGTTACCATTATAAAGTCAACCTGGTACCTTGCAGTGTCTCCTGGTCTCTTCCACGTATGCACCCGCCTTTCATGATGTTTAAACCAAGTGTTGGTGATCATTAAATTGTGTTCTGCACAAAATTCTACCAAGCGATATCCTCTTTTATTTCTTTTCCCCAGCATTTCCACCTCTTCCTTTTCCTACTATCGAGTTCCAGTCCACCATAACAATCAAATTTATGTCTCCCTTAATTTTCTGAATAATTTCATTTATCTCCTCATACATTTCTTCTATGTCCACATTATCAGCAGAGCTTGTTGGCATATAAATTTGTACTACTGTTGTCGGTGTTTGTTTTATGATAATGCGATCATTATGCTGTTCATAGTAACTTACCCGCATTCCTATTTTCTTATTCATTATCAGACCTGCCCCTGCGTTACCACCAACTGATTTTGTATTTCTAACTTTGTAGTCACCTCACCAGAAATCCTGTTCATCCTGCCACCGAACTTCACTAATCCCTACTTATTAATAATTACTGCTAATTAGCTTACTGTGCCTTTTTTCATTTACTGCTTCCATATGGGATCATATTCTGGGGCAATTCAACATTGAGTAAAAGATGTATTCATTGCACAAAAGCGTGTAATCAGAATAATTGCTGGTACCCACCAGAGATGATCGTTCGGTTATTTATTTATTGATCTAGGGATCTTCAATGTAGCTTCACTCATGAAATTTGTGATTAACAATCCGACCCAATTGAAAAGTAATAGCAGTTTGTGTAGCTACAACACTAGGAGAAAGATGATATTCACTATTGAAGGTTAAATCTAACTATGGCACATGTTGTTGTTGTGGTCTTCAGTCCGGAGATTGGTTTGATGCAGCTCTCCACAATACCCTATCCTGTGCAAGCCTCTTCATCTCCACATAAGAACGGCAACCTACATCTGTCTGAATCTGCTTACTGTATCCATCTCTCGGTCTTCCTCTGCGATTTTTACCCCACACACTTCCCCCCAATGCTAAATTCACAATTCCTTGATGTCTAAGAATGTGTCCTACCAATCTATCCCTTCTTTTAGTCAAGGTATGCCAGAAATTCCTTTTCTCCCCAATTCTGTTCAGTACCTCCTCATTAGTTACGCGATCCACCCACCTAATCTTCAGCATTCTTCTGTAGCACCATATTTCAAAAGCCTCAATCCTCTTCCTGTCCGCACTGTTTATCGTCCATGTCTCACTTCCATACAAGGCAACACTCCATACAAATGCCTTCAGAAAGGACTTCCTTAGGCTTAAATCAATATTCGATGTTAACAAATTTCTCTTTTTCAAAAACGCTTTTCTACCCATTGCCATTCTGCATTTTATATCCTCTGTACTGCGACCATCATTTGTTATTTTACTGCCCAAGTGACAAACCTCATCTACCTCCTTTATTGCTTCGTTACCCAATCTAATTCCTTCAGCATCACCTGATTTTATGGGGTGAATTACACTGCCTTAAATGTCTTTGGTCACTTACCAAGTAGCACAAAAAATCTGAAAGGTAGCCAACTGGCTTTTAAAAATACATTAAAGGTATTTCTTAATGGCAACTCCTTCTACACTTCAGATGAATTTTAGATAAAACTTAAAAAATAAATAATAAAAATAATAAATATAAAAATGAAACTTAAAATATCCTTAAAATATTGTTAGGTATAGAAACCATTTACTAAACTGACACGTTCCGGATCATTACGAAATGTCGTATATATGATCCATGGAATAAATATTAATCTAATCTAATGTGACGCTGACTTTAAGTGGTAAACAACACTGTCTGCTGTCTATGCGCGAGAAATTACATGCTTTGTGGGTGGTGCACTGCCTTCTCAGTGTGTTACCTGACACAGATCGAGAAATTGCGACCGCCGTGCAAGAAAACTGGCATGCATGGCGCAGCGAGTCTGCATGGTCATCTATTAGAAACCTCTTATCTCAAAAGCTTCTTCACGAATTGGCATCGCATACACACAACTTGAGAACATCTTTGTTTCATAAAAATCGGTTCACGGAAAAATGGATAACATAATTTACAGTCTGTCTGTCTCCTTGGATATGTGAAGCTCCAGAACTATTTGACGCAAAAGCATGTTTGTATTTATTCCCATCTGCTTGCATTGATGTACGTCTCGATACCAGTGTTGCACAACAATAGGTATAAATATAATCAGTCAATAAGTGTAAATAGTCTATCTTTCTTCCAAAACTTTGTTAATTATATTTTGCTAACGTGGCTAGCCGAATTTATTCTCTATAATTATTCCTTCATTGGTTTTTGTACAATTAACGTTTCTTCCGAAGTTATTGTTTAGAAGCATATTTGAATATAAACGAAGGTGAAGCAATATCAATATAACCGAGATTTATGTATCAATTTACTCAGTATTATTTACGCTACCTGTTACTATAGCTAGTTGCGTGTAATTGTTAATTTTTCCATTATAACTACTTTAATATAGCTAATTATCAACACGTAATTTTCAGATTCATTGTTCAACTAGTATAAATAGAGCGTTTTCGCGTGATATAAATGACTCTTGTTTCGTGTTTGATTGGAGGCACGATGCACGTCAATCTGAACAACAATTTGATCAATTATGCTAAAGTTCTTATAAATTAGTTGTGCCAAAAGTATTTCTACAGTGATTGTTAACTTATTCTTAATATTCGAGCCATACTAAATGTACACCTCGAGAACATTAGGAGTATTCCACACACGAATTGTTTCACTTGTATTATTGACGTGTGGTATGTGCGTACTGCGTTGTGACTGTAAATGATGAGACTTATACGCTGGACATAAAATGGGGACAATTGGGTACTAGTGACTCTTTAAAGTGTCAATGAACTACAATTCTACGTGTAGTCTACATTATTTGCAGTAGACTAGTTTTGCCCCATGATATTTCAGCCATTCGTTACCGAGACCACCGACTCACGAAAGTCTACAAGAGGCAAAGAACTACGAACCAGTCATCGTCACGAGTGATTTTCACAGGTAACGTGCGCGTATGGTGCAATTAGATAAAGTTGTCATTTCATCGAAATCTGAACAGCGAAAGTAAAAATATCGTAATTTAAACATTTATCTATAAACAGTCTGTATAGGCTAATCTAAAACAAACTTTCATGAGGATTCGAAGATAAATTAAGAGTAGTTTGGGCAAGATGTAGGATTCATTTAACCAAAATCCGATCTACGGAAGTAAAGACATCATAGTTTTACATTATGGGTGTATGCTATGGTTATACGTACGGCGCAGTTCAGCAAAAAACCAATATATGGCCCTGTTGCGAGTGTTTCCTCAGTAACGTATTTTGGTAACAGTGCGTCTTGACAGAATTGAGTGCAGCTACTGTATCTATACGAGTACAAACGAACATACACAGCTAGTCATTGTTTTCGCATCGTCTATTAAAAACTTAATATTCATTTGCTTGTTTCGACAGATTTCATTTCTGTTTAAAGCGTAACGACGTTCCTTAGATTTTATTAACAAGTTTCATAAGAATTCTTTGCAACAAAAAGGGAATTTTCGTCGTTTGCTTCCTGATTTCGGTGCACAGTTATTAGATTTTGAATCCGCTTTGTTTACAAACAACCATGCCTCGAGGATGGTTGGGTCTTGCTCAACACACAAGAGCGGAAACAAGGCTTAGAATTGTGCTATCTCTTGGCTGGGACAACAGAATTTATTGACAAAGCTACCCAACAAGGATAACATTTTTACCGACTGAGGTCTGCAGCGCTTAGAAAAAGATGTTATGCGAGGCCCTTCTTAATCATTTCTCCATTAATTATAGGTAGATTTCGTTTCTGAAATAACAAATAATCGTTGTACCTCGGATAATTAATTTTTAGCGCCGCCTTAACACAATCCACCACCAAGGGCTCCGTCTGGAGACGGGAGCGTTTTACACTATCCCCGTTGAGAGCCTCTATGCCGAGGCCGCCGAACTACCCCTTTCTTACCGTCGGGAACTCCTGCTTAGCCGTTACGCTAGCCGTTTGCCATCCATGCGAGGACACCCAACGTATGCTGTTTCCTTTATGACTCACTCAACGGTCTCTTTGCCTTGCGCCCAACTGCTCTGCAACCACCGGGAGTTCGCTTGCGTTCGTTACTTGGCCAACTTGACGATACAATGCCTGCTATTTTCTCGACTAGAGAGAGCACCTCTCCACCGTGGCTAAGCCCCGAAGTCCGTGTTAATTTGGACCTTCATTCTCATCCAAAGGCCTCCACACCTAGTTTCGTTTACCGGAGAGAATTTCTCGCACTCCGGTTCAAATCTAATGGCAATTTGTTCATCTACACTGATGGCTCAAAGACAGACCAGTGTGTTGTGTGTGCCTTTGTGCCTCGTTTAAAATATCATCTCCCTGAGTGGAGTTCCAATTTTACAGTTGAGCTGTATGCATTATATCGAGCCACCCAATACGTCCGGCGAAACTCGCTCAGTAAGTCATTCGCTCGGACTCTCTGAGTGCTCTGTTGAGCCTTCGCACGCTGTATCCTGTCCATCCCCTGGTACAAAGCATCCGCAATTGCCTTACTTCTCTTTCAACGAGCGGAACTACGGTGACGTTTCTGTGGGTCCCTGGCCATGTGGGAGTGTTGGGGAATGAGTCTGCGGATACGGCTGCCAAGGAGGCAGTTCTCCTTCCTCGGCTATCTACCTTTTCTACTAGCTCTGATCTTCGCGCTGGTGACTCCCAGCGTATTATCTCCCGTTGGTATTTACATTGGTCATCCTAGTCAGGGAACAAATTGCGAGCCATTAAACCTGTGCCTGTTCTTTGGTCAATGTCATCTCGACCCTCTCGCCGAGAGGAGATTGTTCTGGCCCGGCTTCGTATTGGCCACTGCCGTTATAGCCACCAGTATTTACTTCGTGGTGATCATGCTCCCTAATGTGAGCACTGTGGTGAACTTTTACTGTGTACCACCTTTTAGTGCAATGTCCGTTTTTTAATCGTCTACGTCATGATTTATGTTTACCATTTGAAATGTCTGATATTTTAGCTGATGATCCGCATTCTGCTGACCGAGTTTTACTTTTTATACATCGTGCAAATATGGCGAAAGCCATTTAAGTTCTAAACCCGGTTTGATTTTACTATGGGCAGTATTAGGCTTTAATGACCTAAGTAGTTTTGCGCTCTAAAAGAAAAAAAATTAAATTTTAAAACGATCTGTTAATGCTTTTTCCACACAAATTAGATCGTGATTCAAAGCCAATTCTTGGCTTCTAAACACTAAAACGATGCACTATTGCCGTTTGGAACTCGCAATAGGCATTCTTCTAACATATTTCCTAAATAATATTACAAGAGGACAGAAGATATTCATAGTTTTATGTTCTTGGAAAAACAATTTGAGATTAAATTCAAGTAGAGGATGAGATTTTACGCGGTTTCCTTCATCGCAATTATCACAGTCAAGATTAAAGGAAGTGTGACTCTATACGCTGTAAGACCCTACGTACTGGCCTATGTAAAGTAGTGGTTTACAAGTTTTGCTCTATGTTATCGTACATCTACATCTACATCTACATGGGATACTCTGCAAATCACATTTAAGTGCCTGGCAGAGGGTTCATCGAACCACAATTATACTATTTATCTCCCATTCCATTCTCGAATAGCGCGCGGGAAGAAAGAACACCTGAATCTCTCTGTTCGAGCTCGGATTTCTCTTATTTTATTCTGATGATCATTTCTACCTATGTAAGTGGGAGTCAACAATATATTTTCGCATTCGGAGGAGAATGTTGGCGATTGGAGTTTCGCAAGTAACCCACGCCTCAGCGATAAGCGCCGTTGTTGTAATGATTCCCATCCCAGATCCTGTATCATTTCCGTAACGCTGTCTCCCCTGTATCGTGACAATACGAAACGAGCTGCCCTTCTTTGGACTCTTTCGATGTCCTCCGTCAAACCCACCTGATAAGGATCCCACACTGGACTGCAATACTCCAAAAATGGACGGACAAGCGCAGTGTATGCAGTTTCTTTAGTAGTTCTGTTGCATCTTTTAAGGATTCTGCCAATAAAACGGAGTCTGTGGTTCGCCTTTCCCACGATATTATCTACGTGTTCTTTCCAGTTTAAGTCTGAAGTAATAGTGATTCCTAGGTATTTTGTGGAGTTTACGGCCTTCACATTTGATTGATTTATGTTGTAAACAAAGTTTAACGGATTTCTTTTCGTACTCATGTGGACGACTTCACACTTCTCATTATTTAGAGTCAATTGCCAATTTTTACACCATACTGATATCTTATTCAGATCGTTCTGCAGTTGGTTTTGATCTTCAGATGATTTTACTAGACGGTAAATGACGGCGTCATCTGCAAACAACCTAAGAGAGCTACTTAGATTTTCCCCTAAATCGTTTATGTAAATAAGGAATAGCAGAGGACCAATAACACTACCTTGTGGAACGCCCGATATCACCTCAGTTTTAGTCGATGCCTTACCATCGATTACTACGAACTTTGTCCTCTCTGACAAGAAATCCCCTATCCAATTGCAAATTTGGGGCGATATACCATAACCACGCAATTTGATTAAAAGCCGTTTGTGAGGTACGGTGTCAAATGCTTTCTGGAAATCAAGAAATACGGAATCGATTTGCGAACCTTTGTCGATAGCACCCATCACTTCGTGTGAATATAGAGCTAGTTGTGTTTCGCATGAACGATATTTTCTAAATCCGTGTTGACCTTGGGTCAATAGATCGTTCTGTTCGAGATAATTCATAATATTTGAATACAGGATATGTTCCAAAACCCTGCTGCAAATTGACGTCAATGAAATAGGCCTGTAGTTTAGTGGGTTACTCCTACTGCCTTTCTTGAATATAGGTGTGACCTGTGCAACTTTCCAATCTTTTGGTACAGATCCTTCTTGAGAGAGCGGTTGTATATGACTGATGAGTAAGGAGCTATCGCTTCAGCATAATCAGATAGAAATCTAATGGGTATACAATCAGGACCAGAAGACTTGTTCTTGTTTAGTGATTTTAGTTGCTGCACTACTCCGATGATATCTACTTCTATGTTACTCATTACGGCATCTGTTCGTAATTCGAAATCTGGAATATTGGTTTCGTCTTCTTTAGTGAATGAGTTTCTAAAAGCTAAGTTTAGTAACTCTGCTTTAGTAGCGCTGTCATCGGCAGGATCGCCATTACTATCACGTAGTGAAGGTATTGTTTGTGACTTTCCCCGAGTATATTTAACATATGACCAAAATCTCTTTGGGTTTTCAGTCAAATTACGAGAAAGAGTTTCGTTGTGATAAGTATTGTAGGCATCTCGCATTGAAATCCTCGCTAAATTTCGAGCTTCTGAGTACAATCGCAAATCCTGGGGATTTCGTGTTCGTTTAAATTTAGTATGCCTTTTCCTTTGCTTTTGCAACAGTGTCCTAACCTGTTTTGTGTACCAAGGGGGATCGCCTCCTTCTTTTATTAATTTATTAGGTATAAAACTTTCAATTGCTGTCGATACCACTTCTTTGAATTTGAGCCACATCTGATCTACACCTACGTTTAGTGTTAGAAACGAGTGGAAGCTGTCTTTCAAGAAGCAATGTATTTTGTTTCTATCTGCTTTCCTGAACAAATATACTTTGCGTTTATTTTTGGTAACTTTGGGACTTTCGATATTCAATTTCGCTACTACAGCTCTGTGTTCACTAATACCTGTATCCGTTTTGATGCTCATTATGAGCTCAGGATTATTAGTTGCTAAGAGATCAAGTGTGTTTTCACATCCATTTACAATTCTAGTTGGCTCATGAACTAATTGTTCGAAGTAATTCTCAGAGAATGCATTGAGTACAATTTCGGACGATGTTTTATGCCTACCTCCTGATTTGAAAATATAATTTCGCCAACAGATCGAGGGTAAATTAAAATCACCACCTACTATTATCGTGTGAGTCGGGTACGTTTTTGTAATTAGACTCAGGTTTTCTTCGAACCTTTCTGCTATTGTATCGTCAGAGTCGGGAGGCCGGTAAAAGGAACCGATTATTAACTTCTTACGATCGTAGGGTCGAACCGTACATGTCTGCTTTCATGCCTCAACAGTTACATTAGTCTCAGATATTATCCTTTACCTTTGTTCCTATAGTTAAAACCACTCGATGCATAGGCTGTAGTTTGAGAAAAAAGAAGAATATTACATAAAATAACTGGTTAACGAATAAAAAAAGGTTTCATTCCAACGTTTGTAAATAACAGATTTAATTGAATAAGGTTTATTCAATTAGTTGGTTCCTTATTGGCAGTGGTCATTTTAAATATTAATCATAAATTGAATAAAAATTTTAAGCAGTTACATTGTCTGGGAAAAGAAATTGGTAGCACTTCCTCCAACTAAGTAATCGCAACTTTTAAGAAACACAGAAACTCTGAATATTTCGCGAACATTCAACATGAAATTGTTAACAGCTAAAAATAGTTTCAGTTCAGCGAACTCCATTTCTACACTCACTATGTAAAAACATAATTACATTAATTGCCATGTATGAGAGGGAAACATAGGCGGAGGAGAAGAAGAAAAGAGGCTTTTGAAATGTGGTGCTATAGAAGAATGCTGAAGGTTAGGTGGGTGCAGGGCCGTCTTAAGCCATGCAGGGGCCCTTAAGAAAAGAACCTAAATGCAGAATGCTGTACATTTATTTAGCGACTTAATTGGTTAAAATATTACAAACCACAATTTAGTCTTTCATTAAAATTAATGATTTCATTAAAGATTTCCAGAATACAAAACACAATTTTTGGAGTATGTCTCTTTCTGTGCAGATGACTGGCACACACATTAGAGGACCCTACAACAAAACAGAAATTTCCTTTGAATGAACACATCAGAATGATGTGCATTTGTTTAGTGAATTTATTGGTTATTTTGGTTAGAAATACACAAATAAAATACTAGTGATTACTGTTTTGGAAATTTAACTGAACATTGCTGTTAGAGGTTTCTTTTGGGATTTCTGAAATACAAAGTCTTCTATTATGTCTTCAAAGTCCAACTGTTGAAGGTAGTCACTTTCTATGCACAAGATTGACAAATTAGTAAGTCGTTCCTGTAGCATTCTCTTTTACTGGGAAAATGAATGCTCTCCACTGCAGTTGGTTACAATCAGACAAAGAAATATCCGGGTAGCAACTTCTCCATTCGGAAAGGTTCCTTCTATTTTATCTGCTCTTATTAAAGAAAGCAAGGATATATACTTAGCTCTGGAGATTCATTTGGAATGTTTTTCAAATATTGTTTTAAATTATAACATTCTGATATGAGCTCATCAGCATTATGATAAAATTATGCAAATTCTTTGCACCTTTTTCTTAACTGTTCAGAATCGGTTTTAACTGAGAAAGTAAACTAAAATGTTTGCTATCTTTCTCGTAAGCTTCTGAACATCGCATAAAACTAGAATTCATGGTTTCGATTATAAGCAGAAAAACTTCTACACGAAATTTTTCTTTGGCAGTCACCTGGACAGTCTCTGACGAATCTTCGGAAAAAGTGATATGCTTGATGCAAATTCTCGTCCTTTGGGAATTACCTTTACAGTCAGCACCTGGATTTTTCTCTTTGGTTGTAGATTCATACTGATCGAATCTACTGCGTGCAGAACTGATCAAATCGGGAATATATGCAAAAAGATTTTTTACGACGTCTTTTGTGATAGTTCTACTTTGTAAAGTTACATTTGTGTTGTTGATTATTCTCAAAAGGTTATCCCATATCTCCGTCAGGAGAATGGTATCGAGTTTTTTCATTTTCTCGCAAAGGCTTTGAGCTGCAAATGTTCAAATGTTTGTAGAGCTTATGGGACTTAACTACGGGGTCATCAGTCCCTAAACTTACAAACTACCTATGAACTAGCTAATACTAAGGACGGCACGAATATCCGTGCCCGAGGGGGGATCCGAGTCCCCGACCGTAGTGGCCGTGCAGACCGTGACTGGCGTGCCGCAGACGGCTCGGCCACCGCGGCCGGCGATTTGAGCTTCATTTCCTCTCGCTGATCAGTGTTGCAACTAATCGACTTTAACGCTGTAAAAATATCATTGTAGCCATTATGCAAAGTGTTAAGAGCGTCAGCACGAGCAGACCATCTGGTGTCGCAGAGGGACATCCGAACTTTATTTACACCTAAACATGCTTTCAAAACTTTCCATCGATTGTTCGAAGCAGAAAAAATATGAACAAGTTTTTGACATACTGGAAGTATGCTATTGCTTCAGAAACAAACAGCCGCCTGAACACTTACTAAACTTAGTGAATGTGTATCACACCGTACAAAAATAGCAAATTCACATTTTCTTTTATTCTTGGCTGAAGACCAGCCACGTTTGTTGCATTATCATAGCTCTGTACGGGGCAATGTTTTATTGAAATATATATACATGTGGCGTCTGTTCCGAAAGAACAGACGTCACTTCTGATCCTGCAGCTGTTATTATTTAATATTCAAAGAATATATGACATCAACTGCGATTGGGCAAAGCTGAAAATGTGTACCCAGCCGGGATTCGAACCCGGGTCTCCTGCTTTCTAGGCAGTTGCGCTGACCCCTACACCACTGGGGACACAGTGATCACGGGAATTAGTTAAACTACGAGTTTGAGTACTATGGGCAGGGCGAAGCTGGGAATTTGTATCTGACGGGAGGCGTGCATGGGTAGTCCTTGCAGGTGCGGTGATCACTGTGTCCCCAGTGGTGTAGGGGTCAGCGCAACTGCCTAGAAAGCAGGAGACCCGGGTTCGAATCCCGGCTGGGTACACATTTTCAGCTTTGCCCAATCGCAGTTGATGTCATATATTCTATGAATATTTTATTGAAATGTCAATGCTGTCTAAAAACTTCATAACAGTGTATTTTACACTTTGAGCCCTATGCTTCTCGAAAGGCAAAAATGTTTCAACAGGCTGTCCATCTTTTACGTCACGACGATGAAAGTTAGCTGGTCAACATGGGAGAGATATGACGAGGTATCCACGCTTATTGAATAGTACTTGGCTGCTTTTAATTCGTTGACAATCGTCTTTAAAACTTATTGTCGCATTACATTCATTGCAAATATTTGCAGACAAATATGATGTATTTCTTTTGCCACAATTGCCATACTTTCGTATATGATCAGCAAGAAAAGGACCAAATTCGATTATTAATTCTAAGTATCCCAGATAATTTCCATTGTTTTTAGACCCCAACATATTTTCTCCACGAAACTCCAGTCCCCCTGACGCCAAAAATTTCACAACTACAATAATTCTTTGCAGTATGCTACTCCAATAGTCGACCTGACCATTAAACTGGGAAAGCAATCCAGTATCAACTCGTCCAACAATTTTGCTCCCTGCAACATAATTCATCATTTATTGCCTCTGCTTATTGTCGACAGTGTTATTGGATAGACGGCAGCAATAACAGTGCACAAATACAGAAGCCACTTTCTTTCCACACACTCACCGTTCGTCAATTTCCGGGTGAAAACAATCCTAGTTAATTTTCTGGTTTTTTTATTTACCACTTACATCAACAAAATGTGTAATGGTTTCTGAGAAGTCGCAATTTTTGTTTCACAAAAACTCTGGGCCCTTGGGAATCCAAATATCATGTACTTCTTCCGTTAAAAATTCATCACAGTACTTTCCAGGGTCTAACGTACTTCAGTTTTGTGAATACAAGTGGCTTGTGATGGAAGAAGCATGACGTTAAGTGTGTGTAGTTGTCCTCTGGAACTGATGAACTTGAAACACAAATGTTATCATCTACGTTAAATACGGGCGCCGTTTCTAAGCTTTGAGATTTAGAGATATTTTTATATAATGAGGTAGATGAATCACTCTGCCTATTAGTTTCAACAGTGAAAAATAAAATAATTTTAGGTAATCTGCTGATGGTATCTTTTTGAATTGCACGTTTTTCTTTCTTCTGAACTACTTAAGTATGTTCTTTTTGACATTGTTGAAAGACACTACAAAAACATCAAGTAGACACTGAAAAACCAGCAATATTAAATATGGGGAAAGATGAAATGCCATATTGGCTAAATACTCATAATTTTCAATGTGACCAGGAATTCACAGTGGTACATCTACATCTACATACATATTCCGCAATTCACCGTAAGGTGCGTGGCGGAGGGTACACTGTACCACTACTAGGCATTTCCTTTCCTATTCCACTCTCAAATTGAACGAGGAAAAAAAGGATGCCTATATGCCTCCGTACGACCCCTAATACCTTTTATCTTGTCTTTGTGATCTTTACGAGAAATGTAAGTAGGCGGCAGCAAGATCGTACTACACTCAGCTTCAAATTCCGGCCCTCTAAATTTACTTAACAGAAATTCACGAAAAGAACGTCGTCTTTCTTCCAGTGATCCCCAATTGAGTTGCCGGAGCATTTCCGTGACACTCGCGCATTGGTCGAACCTACCGTTAACAAATCTAGCTGCTCGCCTCTGAACCGCCTCTATGTCTTCCTTCAAACCGATCTGCTGCGGATCCCAAATACTTGAGCAATACTCAAGACGTGGTCGTACAAGCGTTTTATACGCGGTCTCCTTTACAGGTGAAGTACATCTTCCCAAAATTCTCCCAATAAACCGAAGTCGGCTGTCTGCCTTACTCACAACTGTCCTTACATGCTCGTTCCATTTCATATCGCTCTGCAATGTTACGCCTAGACATTTGAACGACGCGACCGCATCAAGAAGCTCACTACTGATGCTGTGTTCGAACATTATAGGATTGTTTTTTCTACATTGAGAGCTAGCTGCCATTCTACGCACCAACTAGAAATTTTGTCTAAGTCAACCTGTATGCTATTACAGACAGTTACAGACGACACCCTCCAATACACCACAGCATCATCAGCAAACAGCCGCAAATTACAACTTACTCTGTCCATCAGATCATTTATATAGATAGAAAATAATAGCGGTCCTATCACACTCCCCTGGGGCACGCCTGACGATACACTCGTCTCTGATGAACACTCGCCGTCGAGAACAACGTACTGCGTTCTATTACTTAGGAAGTCTTCCAGCCAGTCACAAATCTGTGAACCTATTCCATAAGCTCGTATCTTCGTTAGCAGTCTGCAGTGTAGCACCGTGTCGAACGCCTTTTTGAAGTCGAGAAAATCACAATCCGCCTGTTGCCCTTCGTCCATGGCTCGCAAGATGTCATGTGAGAAAAGGGCAAGCTGAGTTTCACATAAACGATATTTCCTAAACCCGTGCTGATTCATGGAAAGAAGCTTATCCGATTCAAGGAAATTTACTATATTCGAAGTGAGAATATGCTCCAAAATTCTACATGAAACCGATGTCAACGATATTGGCCTGTAATTGTATGGGTCAGTTCTCTTTCCTTTCTTATACACGGGAGTCACCTGCGCTTTTTTCCAATCACTAGGAACTTTTGCGCTGAATTAAAGATTCGCTATAAATGCAAGCTAAGTAGGGGGCCATTGCCGCAGAATAGTCTTTGTAAAACCGAACTGGTATTCCATCCGGACCAGCAGACTTTTTCGTATTTAGCTCTCTCAGCTGCTTCTCTACACCGGAAATACCTATTGCTATGTCCCCCATTTCGGAATTAGTACGTTGATCAAATGATGGTATATTTGTGCGGTCCTCCTGCGTGAAAGATTTCTTAAAGTTTAAATTTAGAACTTCAGCTTTCCGTTTGCTTTCTTCTATTACTGCCCCGGAATGATCAACTAGTGACTGGACAGTGGGCTTTGACCCGCTTATCGATTTTACATTGGGGCAGAATTTTGTCGGGTTCTCGGAAAGATCTTTTGCTAAGGTATGGCTGTGATAATTATTGTATGCTTCACGCATCGATCTTTTTATAGACGCTCGAATCTCTACTAACTTTTGCCTGACATCATTTGCGTGTTCTTTTTTGAATCGAGAGTGCAACAGCCTTTGCTTTCTCAGCAGCTTTCTAACATTATTATTATACCACGGTGGATCTTTTCCATCCTTAATCGTCTTTACTGGCACATATTTCTCTAACCCTTTATTAACAATGCACATAACTTTAGTCCACAATTCCTCTACATCCATAGTCCCAGAATTAAACGATGCCCATTCATTTTCTAAGTGCGATCGTAACATTTGCTTGTCGGCTCTTCCCAACAAAAACACGCTCCTAGCCTTCTTGACTGGTTTATGAACTTTGGTCACCATCGACGCTATGACGATATCATGATCACTAATTCCTGTCTCTACACAGACATCGTTAATAAGGTCAGGCCTGTTTGTGGCTATAAAGTCTAGAATATTTCCATTGCACATGGGTTGCCGGTTTAACTGCTCAAGACAGTTTTCGGAGAATGTATCCAAAAGTAGCTCGCAAGACTGCTTGTCTGTACCGCCTGAAATGTAACTAGCGAGGTCCCAATCTATACTCTTAAGGTTGAAGACTCCTCCGACTAATATTACATGGCCCGGATACCTATGCACTACCTGGTGTAGACTTTCTTTGAATGATTCTAAAACTACTACAGCAGCACTGGGGGGCCGGTAAAAACAGCCAACTATTAACTTTACTTCTTTTAGACCTGTTATGCGTGCCCAGATAACTTCACAGTTACTTTCAACCTCGATCTCAGTAGAAACAATATCTTTGTCCACAGCGATGAACACTCCTCCTCTAGTTGTATCAGATCTATCTTTCCGATATACATTCCACGCTTCGCTAAATATTTCTGAAATTGCCACATCATCATTTAGCCAGCTTTCAGTGCCTAAAACTATCTGAGCGCAATAACTTCCATGCAGCGCTGCAAATTCGGGAACTTTGTTTCTAATACTCTGTAAGTTCGCGGCTAATATTTTTATGTTCGAATTTTTGTTCCGAACGTGGCCTGAATTCGCTGTTTGAATGCTGACAGGCGAGTGCTCATCAGAGTTAGCGCCTAGCCTAAAAAACACCCATGTGCACTCCACAAGTACTCTGCTACCCGAGTAACCGCTTCCTTAGTGTAGTGCACCCCTGATCTATCTAGGGGCACCCTACAATTTCCCACCCGATAACGCAGATCCAGAAATCTGCAGCCATGACTGTCACAGAGTCGGCGAAGCCTCTGGTTCAGACCCTCCACTCGGCTCCAAACCAAAGGACCCCGATCAACCCTGGGAACAATGCTGCAAATCGACAGCTCTGCTTGCACCCCGCGTGCGAAGGCAGCAGCCTTCACCAATTCCGCCAGCCGCTCGTAGGACCTGAGGATGTCCTCAGAACCCAAGCGACAAGCGTCATTGGTGCCGACGTGAGCCAGGACTTGCAGTCGACTGCACCCCGCACCCTCGATAGCCGCCGGCAAGGCCGCCTCCACATCTCTGATGAGGCCCCCCGGCAAACACACCGAGTGCACGTTGGAATTCTTTCCAGATCTGGACGCTATCTGCCTAAGGGGCTCCATCACGCGCCTAACATTGGAGCTCCCAAAAACTAATAATCCCCTCCCCCCGTGCACCTGCTCGGACCCTGCTGAAGGAGTGGCCACACTTTCACTCACAGGACGACCGGGCGCGGACGGACGTCCAGCCTCCACATTGGCCTTCCGCCTCGAGCGACGCGAACGCCGTACAACCCGCCACTCCCCTTGCGGAGAAGGCGGCTCGACGACGTCCGGTACACCTGAAGGTGCCTCCGTAGTAGGGACAGAGAGCGTAGCGTGAGACACCTGAGATGTCCCACTCGACGCACCAGACTCCCCACCATCGCTGCACCCCGAGACAGCAGCCTGAAGACGGCTGACCGTAGCCAACAGCACGCTCAGCTGTTGGCGAACCGCGGCCAACTCCTCCTGCGTCCGCCCACAGCAGGCACACATCCTATCCATCCTATCGACACAATTAACAGCAATTAACAACTTTAAAGAATCCTAGTACTCTAATGAAGGCGGCTGGCTGCTGACTGAACTGTGGTCAGTGGTAACTACACTGTCAAATCAACAAAACTGAGTCCGGCAGCTTAGCGCTGTTAACGCCGCGGCACTGGTGGCAACTGGCACTGGACTGACTGATAACGAGCTTAGTAACGATCTGCAAGTACGCGGGAATAAACCTCTTAAAACAGAGTACTAACGAAAATGGACTAGACTGGCAAATTAAATTTGACAAATTAAATTCAGATACTTAGCGCTGTTTACGATGTGGCACTGGTGACAGCTGGCACTGGACTGCACTGGTATGCAGTGAAGCGTCATTTATACGTTTTTGTAGGAACATGCTGAAATAAACATACAAGTGACATTAATGCTAAAATGAAACTTTCAGTACTGAACTCGAAATAGGCTTGTTAGCTGCATGATTTTGTCGAAAGCAAGTCTGTAGGCATTATTCCACATCTGAAATCCTTCCTTTATCACAGTTTGCCTCGGTTTTCACAGAATTGGATCTGATGTGTGTTTCATTGGCAAGGATAGTAGTTACGGTAGAGTATGAGATGAGACCCCTAGCGTTGCTCACTAGGGTTTGTTTTGCACTACCTCAATTACGTTGCATGGAAAGACATCATCTTTTACTTTTTTATGAACTGTTCATTTTCGCGTGTTTGCATACTGGAAACTACTGCACTATAAAATATTGAGTTCACCCATTACAAAAAGACTCCTAGTTCAATAATTGGCTCTACCAACAAATGCCACTGCTCTGTAGAGATGGGTCGTTCGCGAATGAACGGGTCCAATGGAACGGTTCACAAGAGTGGACGGAAGGACCGAGGAACAGAAACGTTCACTTCGACTTTTTTTTTTTTTTTGTACCACGGTGAAGTAGCGTGCTCATTGTTACGGGAGGAACAGCGATTTATACCAGTGCTCCATCGACTGTAGGAAATTAACTTTTGTAAAATGTGTAAGACTGATTTGGTGTGTGCAGAGCCAATGCTACTTCTGGTTTGCAATTCCGACTGTTATGAAAACCATAGACAATGACAACAATGACCATAGACGGTGAACGAGTGGAAAGGAACGGTTCGGAATAAGAAAAGATCATCAGGGAACTAGGTTCCGTAAATGAACGGATGTGCCCGTCTCTAGTGTACAGTACTGTGTGATTGCTTTACAATCTGCGGCGCTCATGCATTCCCACCGCGGCGGCGCCACCTGCTGCTACTGAGAACGTTGCAGCTGTTGTACTGTTGTGGGCAACTTTGATACCGCCGTTACTGGAGCTTGGCCGGTCAACAGCAGCCCCGTGTGGCGTCGTGTGAAGCCCACTATTGGGTACAATGTTACACCAAGACATGTTGTTGTTGTGGTCTTCAGTCCAGAGACTGGTTTGATGCAGCTCTCCACCCTACTCTATCCTGAGCAAGCCTTTTCATCTCCTCATAAGAACGACAACCCACATCCACTTGAATCTGCTTACTATACGCGTCTCTTGGTCTCCCTCTGCGATTTTTACCCCACACACTTCCCTCCAACGCTAAATTCACAATTCCTTGATGTCTAAGAATGTGTCCTACCAACCTATCCCTTCTTTTAGTCAAGGTATGCCAGAAATTTCTTTTCTCCCCAATTCTGTTCAGTACCTCCTCATTAGTTACGCGATCTACCCACCTAATCTTCAGCATTCTTCTGTAGCACCAGATTTCAAAAGCCTCTATCCTCTTTCTGTCAACACTGCTTATCGTCCATGTTTCACTCCCATACAAGGCAACACTCCATACAAATGCCTTCAGAAAGGACTTCCTTAGACTTAAATCAATATTCGATGTTAACAAATTTCTCTTTTTCAAAAACGCTTTTCTACCCATTGCCATTCTGCATTTTATATCATCTGTACTGCGACCATCATTTGTTATTTTACTGCCCAAGTAACAAAAATCATCTACCTCCTTTATTGTTTCGTTACCTAATCTAATTCCTTCAGCATCACCTGATTTTCTTACACTGCACTCCATTACCCTAGTTTTACTCTTGTTAATGTTCATCTTATATGCACTTTTCAGCACACTGTCCATTCCGTTCAATTGCTCTTCCAGGTCCTTTGCTGTCTCTGACAGAATTACTATGTCGTCGGCAAAACGCAATGTTTTTAATTCTTCACCCTGAACTTTAATTCCTTCTCCAAATTTCTCCTTGCTTTCCTTTATAGCTTGCTCAATGTACAAATTGAACAACATTGGGGAAAGGCTACAACCCTGTCTTACTCCCTTTCCAACCACTGCATCCCTTTCATGCCCTTCAACTCTGACAACCGCTGTCTGGTTTTTGTACAAGTTGTAAATTACCTTACGCTCCCTATATTTTACTCCTGCTTGCTTCAGAACTTTAAAGAGTTTATTCCAAACAACATTGTCAAAAGCCTTCTCCAAATCTACAAAAGCTAGAAATGTTGGTTTGCCTTTTCTTAATCTATCTTCTAGGATAAGCCGTAAAGTGAGTATTGCCTCCCGTGTTCCTACATTTCTCCTGAACCCAAACTGATCTTCCCCGAGGTCGGCTTCTACCAGCTTTTCCATCCTTCTGTAAATAATTCGTGTTAATATTTTGCAACCATGACTTATTAAACTGATGGTTCTGTAGTTTTCACACCTGTCTGCACCCGCTTTCTTTGGAATGGGGATTATAACATTTTTCTTAAAGTCTGAGGGTACTTCACCTGTCTCATACATCTTACACACCAGGTGAAATAATTTTGTCATGGTTGGTTCTCCCAGAGACTTCAGTAGCTCTGACGGGATATCATCTACGCCAGGGGCCTTGTTTCGACTTAGGTCTTTCAGGGCTCTGTCAAATTCACCTCTCAGTATAATATCTCCTATTTCATCTTGATCTACATCCTCTTCCCTTCCTAAAACATCATCTCTAAGTTCATTTCCTTTGTAGAGCCCCTCTATATACTCTTTCCACCTTTCAGCTTTCCCTTCTTTGCTGAGAACTGGTTTTCCATCAGTGTCCTTTATATTCATAGAACTGTTTTTCTTATCGCCAAATGTTTCTTTTATTTTCCGGTAGGCTGTATCTATTTTTCCCCTATTTATACATTCTTCTACATCCTTGCATTTGCCTTCTAGCCATTCCTGCTTAGCCATTTTGCACTTCCTGTCAATCTCATTTCTTAGTCGTCTGTACTCCATTTTGCCTGTTTCATTTACTGCATTTTTATACTTTCTCCTTTCATCGATTAAATTTATTATCTCCTGTGATATCCAAGGATTCTTTGTAGGTCTTGCCTTCCGACCTATTTTGTCCTCTGCTGCCTTCACTATTTCATCTCTCAATTTTACCCATTCATCCTCAACTGTTCTATTTTCCCCTGTTTCTGTCAATTGTTGCCTAAAGCTCCCTCTGAAATTCTTAAGAACTTCAGGTTCATTCAATTTATCTAGGTCCCATCTCCTTATTTTCCTACCTTTCTGTAGTTTCTTCAGTTTCAGCCTACAGTTCATAACCAACAAGTTATGGTCAGAGTCTATGTCTGCCCCTGGGTATGTCCTACACTTCAAAACCTGGTTCCGAAACCTATGTCTTACCATTATAAAATCTATCTGGTATCTCCCAGTGTCTCCTGGTCTCTTCCACGTATACAACCTTCTTTTGTGATTCTTAAACCAGGTGTTTGTTATAACTAAATTATGTTCCGTGCAAAATTCTACCAGGCGGCTTCCTCGTTCATTCCTTTTGCCCAGACCATATTCACCCACTATCTTCCCTTCCCTTCCTTGTCCTACTACCGAATTCCAGTCTCCCATCACAATTAAGTTTTCCTCTCCCTTAATTGTCTGAATTATTTCCTTTAGCTCCTCATATATTTCTTCGATCTCCTCGTCATCGGCAGAGCTAGTTGGCATATAAACCTGTACTACTGTTGTCGGTGTTGGCTTCGTATCTAACTTGACAATGATAATGCGATCGTTGTGCTGGTCATAGTAGTTTACCCGCATTCCTATTTTCCTATTCATTATCAATCCTACTCCTGTGATACCCCCAATTGATTTTGTATTTATAATCCTGTACTCACCTGACCAGAAATCCTGTTCATCCTGCCACCGAACTTCACTAATCCCCACTATATCTAACTTCAACCTATCCATTTCCCTTTTTAAATTTTCTAATTTTCCTACTCGATTAAGGGATCTAACATTCCACGCTCCGACCCGTAGAATGCCAGTATTGTCTTTCCTGATGATCACATCCTCCTGAGTAGTCCCCGCCCGGAGATCCGAATGGGGGACTATTTTACCTCCGGAATATTTTACCCGAGAGGATGCCATCATCATATGTTCATACAGTAGAGCTGCATGTCCTCGGGAAAGGTAACGGCTGTAGTTTCCCCTTGCTTTCAGCCGTTCGCAGTAGCTGTGTGGCAAAGCCACATTAGCTGATGTTACAAGGCCAGCTCAGTCAATCATCCAGACTGTTGCCCCTGTAACTACTGAAAAGGCTGCTGCCCCTCTTCAGGAACCACACGTTTGTCTGGCCTCTCCACAGATACCCCTCCGCTGTGGTTGCACCTACGGTACGGCTATCTGTATCGTTGAGGCACGCAAGCCACCCCACCTCGGCAATGTCTGTGGTTCATGGGAGTGGACACCAAGACATATCTGAAACATACTGCAAAAACTCTAACTACAATAGTGTCGCCGTGTGTTCTGTAGCTAAGGCCCGAAATAATAGCTATGATTTTGCATGCAGACAGCAAACCAAGTCGCTACACCATATGTTTCGAGACAATTTCTGGGTCTTTATAATAAATGCGACAAAAAGTCACTTTAAAAAATTCATTGCCTAGCAGAAAGGAACGAGTTTCTCGGGGCCCCCATCAGGCTGGGGGCCCTGTGCCTGTGCCCCTTGTGTCCCTATGGTAGAGACGGTAGTGCGTGGGTGGTTCACGTAACTAATGAACAGGTACTAAAAGGAATTTCTGGGATGACTAAAAGAAGGGATCGATTGATAGGACACAGTCTTATGCATCAGGCAAACGTGAATTTAGCGTTGGAGGGAAGTGTGTGGGGTAGAAATCGCAGAGGGAGACCAAGAGGTGAATACAGTAAGCAGATTCAAATTGATGTAGGTTGCTGGTCGTACGAGAAGATGACAAGGCTTTCACAGGATAGGGTGGAGAGATGCATCAAACTAGTCTCTGGTCTGAAGTTGTTGTTGTGGTCTTCAGTCCGCAGACTAGTTTGATGCAGCTCTCCACGCTACCCTGTTCTGTGCAAGTCTCTTCATCTGAGAATATGTTCGGCAACCTACATCCTTCTCAATCTGCTTACTGTATTCGTCCCTTGGCCTCCCTCTACGATTTATATCCCACACACTTCCTTCTAATTCCTAGTTGACAATTCCTACATGTCTCAGAATGTGTCCCACCAGTCTATCCCTTCTCTTAGTCAGGATATGCCAGAAACTCCTTTTCTCCCCGATTCGGTTAAGCACCTCCTCATTAGTTATGTGATCTACCCATCTAATTATCATCATTCGTCTGTAGCACCACATTTCAAAAGATTCTATAATCTTTTTTTCTGAACTCCTTATCGCCAACGTTTCACTGTCAGACAATGAATGCTACACTCCAGACAAATGCTTTTAGAATGCGCTTCCTAACATTTAAACTAATGTTGGATATTACCAAGTTTGGCTTCTTTAGAAACGCTTTTCTCCTCATAGCTATCCTGCATTTTATATCTTCTTTACTTTAGCAATTTCGCTACCCAAATAACAAAATTCATGTACTACTGTTACCTAATCTAATTTCTTCAGCATCGCCTGATTTTCTGACATTGCATTCCATTACCTTCGTTTTAATCCTGTTAAAGTTCATTCCATTCAATTGCTTTTTCAGATCCTTTGCAGTCTCTAACAAAATTACTATGTCATCGGCAAACCGCAAACTTTTCATTTCTTCTCCCTGAACTTTAATTCCCTCTCCAGATTTCTCCTTCCTTTCCTTCACTTGCTTGCTCAATGTACAGATTGAAAAACATTGGGGAAAGGCTACAACCCTGACATACTCCCTTCCCAACCTCTGCGTAGTTATTATGAGGAGATGAAGAGGCTTACTCAGGATAGAGTAGGGTGGAGAGCTGCATGAAACCAGTCTCCGGACTGAAGACCACAACAACAACGAAACAATTGCTCGGTGTGACGTCACAAAACACGACCAGCCTGTATTCCGCGTTGGTTTCCACGTCCAGTGAGAGCACGCCTAGACCGCGAGACACGACGCCAGAGTTTCGGCGCGCACCCCCGGGTCTCATTACCTAATCTAACTCTTTCAGCATCACTTGATTTTCTGATATTACATTCCATTACCTTCGTTTTACTCTTGTTAATGTCCATCTCGTATCTTCCTTTCAAGATGATGTCCATTCCATTAAATTGCATTTCCATATCCTCTGCAGTCTCTGACAGAATTACTATGTCATCGGCAGACCGCAAAGTTTTTATTTCTTCTCTCTGAACTTTAATTCCCTCTCCAAATCTCTCCCTGCATCCCTTCAATGCTTGCTCGTTGTACAGATATAACAACATTGGGGAAAGGCTACAACCCTGTCTTACTCCCTTCCCAACCTTTCCGTCCCTTTCCTGCCCTTCGACTCTAATAACCGCTATCTGGTTTTTGTATAGGTTGAATACTTCGTTCCCTATATTTTACCCCTGTTACCTTCAGAATTTGATAGAGGTTATTCCTCACCGCATTGTCAAAAGCTTTCTCCAAACATACAAATGCTAAAAACCTAGGTTTGCCTTTCCTTAGCTTATCTTCTAAGATAAATCGTAATGTGAGTATTGCCTCCCGTGTTTGTACATTTCTCCTAAATACAATCTTACCTTCAGCAAGGTTCGATTCCACAAGTTTTCCCATTCGTCTGTAAGTACAATCTTCTTAAAGTCGAAGGTTAATTCCCCTGTCTCAGCATCTTGCATACCAGGTGGTACAATTTCTTCATGACTGGCTCTCCTACCGATATCAGCAGTTCAGACGGAAGGGACCTTGTTTCGACTCAAGTCTTTCAGCGGCAAACCGCAAACTTTTTTATTTCTTCTCCCTGAACTTTAATTCCCTCTCTAAATTTCTCCTTCCATTCCTTCACTGCTTGCTGAATGTATAGATTTAACAACATTGGGGAAATTCTACAACCCTGTCTTACTCCCTTCCCAACCTCTGCGTAGTGTTAAGAGATGAATAGGCTTACTCAGGATAGAATAGGATGGAGAGCTGCATCACACCAGAGTCCGAACTGAAGACCACAACAACAACAAAGTGGAAACGTTCAATTGCTCGGTGTGACGTCACAAACCACGACCAGGCTGTATTCCGCGTTGGTTCCCACGTGCCGTGAGAGCACGCCTCGACCGCAGAGTTTGGGCGGCCACCCCCGGGTGCAGGGCTGCCCTCCCCAGCCCCACCCGGCAGCGCGGCCGGCATCGCTCAGCCCTGATCGAGGCCGCCGGCACTGGCGCCAGACTTTTTGTCGCGCCGGCCGCTGCCGCGGGCATCCATCACTGGCGCCGGGCTGCGTAAATCTCCCGCTGCCTACTGTCGGCCGCACTGTGGGCTGTGATAGCAGCCAGAGGCCGTGGCGCCACCAGCAGCAGCGCGCCTCTTTAAAGCCCTTTCATCAATCAGCGAATTGCGCAATAAGCCGCGCGCCAAATAATCTCACTCTTCCGGCTTTACCGCACAATGCGTACGCTCAAAAAAAGTACATTTTTGCGCAAACGTGCTCTTTTGGAAAGAACTCTGTGAAAAGTAAGAGTGAGCCGGTGCGATCACTATTGCCCTTTGTATATCGATCTATCGGATCGTGCTCTCCTGTTTATCTTTGGCGCGCGAGATCGTTCCAGGGGGGGGGGTCTGCCCTGGAAAGAGGAGTAACCACGTAATAGTATCAGTAATTAAAACTTCCGGGCTGAGAGGCCGTTGTCGAACAGTAGAAATTTCTTCCCCTGACGTTTCGATACCGGCTGCGGGCAACATCGTCCTAGGTGAGTGGACGATTGGCTGCTGGGCCATGGAGGTCCTGCTTATATAGAGGGAATAGAGGGCGCCACCACTCGTCACGTGATGTCAACAGTAAAACTATCTCTGGCTGGCGTCATTACTCTCGATCGAAGGTAATCGATTATCACATCTTTACTACAAAGTAGACAGCCATATCTTGTCTAACTTCAAGCCTCCTTCCTTTCTTGTTAAAATTATTATTTATAAATCTCTATAGCCTCTCAATTAATACGAGCATAGTAATGGGATGTTTTAGCTAGCAAGCTTGTCTCACTAAATTTTATTTTGTTGTCACCGTTTTCAAAAACATGTTCCGCTACGGCCGATTTGTCCGTGTGTCCCAGTCGACAGTTCCTCTCGTGTTCAGTTAGGCGAGTATTGATTCTTCTTTTCGTTGTTTCAATATTAAACTTCCCACAACTACATGGAATCTTATACACACCCGGAGTAGCCAAAGGGTGTCGCGCATCTTTCGTTGATCGTAAGCATTCCCTGATCTTTTTGGTGGTTTTGAATATTGTTTCGACTCTAAACGTGGACAGTACTTCCCCAATGAGGTCCGTGATATTGTGGATGAATGGGAGAAATACTTTACCCGCCAAAGGTTGTTGTTGTTGGATGTTAGCAGACATTTGTCTTCGGGGCTGGAGTGCTCGATCGATCTCCTTATCACTGTATCCGTTTTCCTGAAATGCGGTTCGTAAATGATCGAGGTCCTCTTGCAAATAAGCATGATCTTCACGGCCCAGCAGCCAGTCGGCGACTCATCTCTGAAGATGTTGCCCGCAGCTGGCTGCGAAACGTCAGGGGAAGAAATTTCTACGATTCAACCACGGCGTCTCAGCCCGGAAGTTTTAATTGCTGAAGACGCCCGACATGAAAGCCTACACATTATGATCACGTAATAGGGCGATGACGGCAAAGACGAGTGCGCCGGGAGGTACACACGAGGTGGTCATGTGTGTCAGTGTGTCCGTCTGCGGCAGCATGGCACGGGGATCGCTGATGTGGTGAAGATCACCGCTGCTTCTCCAGTTTGTCTACAAGCGGACGGCTGAGTTCGGCGGGGGGGGGGGGGGGACTGTCTGCTTTACCAGCAATTGTGGTTTGCCGGCTTTGGAACGATATTTCCAATTTGTCGATTCTCATGGTGGTGCGTTTCCTGGGACAACAAATTGTCCCCCTGCAAGTCATTGTTCTGGCTTTTGTTTCAAAAAACCCCTGTGAGAATGGTGTCACTCGCCTATAACTAATGCCTTTGAGCCTCTTAAGTTTCGTGTACTTTCTGGAGTCCAAATTTAGGTGTTTTGAGAAACTTCCTGGCAGATTAAAGTTGTGTGTCGGAACTGGGTCTCGACCTGGGACTTTTGCCTTTCGCGGGCAAGCGCTCTACCGACTGAGCAATCCCGACACGACTCACGATGCCGCCTCACAACTTTACTTCCGCCAGTACCTCTCCTCCTACTTTCCAAACTTCACAGAAGCTCTCCTGCGAACCATGCAAGACTTGCACTCCTGGAGAAAGGATATGGTGGAGACATGGCTTAGCCGTAGCCTAAGGGATGTTTCCAGAATGAAACTTTCACTCTGCAGCGGAGTGGGCGCTGATATGAAACTTCCTGGCAGATTAAAATTGTGTGCCGGAACCGGGACTCGAACCTGGGACCTTTGCCTTTCGCGGGCAAGCGCTCTACCGACTGAGCTATCCCAACACGACTCACAATGCCGCCTCACAACTTTGCTTCCGCCTTCGGTACAGCGCTTGCCCGCAGCAGGCAAAGGTCCCAGGTTCGAGTCCCGGTTCCGACACACAATTTTAATCTGCCAGGAAGTTTCATATCAGCGCACACTCCGCTGCAGAGTGAAAGTTTCATTCTAGGTGTTTTTTGTTTGTATTTTTAATGTCCACAGTAACAGTTTGTGTATTGTAGAGCCAGATTCTGTTTTGGTTGTGGCTATTGTGGTGGGGCCCGTTGCTGGCGTGCTTAGTGGGACTGTCGACTGTTTGGTTCGAGCGGGCGCGCTGTGTGCGGGGACAGTTGCGTTGACCGGATTGGCTGCCATCCGTCTGCTCCTGTGGCTGAAAGTACGCCAGTTGGACTTTTGCCTGGTCTCCCACCTTATGTTACGTGATTCTATATGTTTAAATCATGTAAACTTTTTACTAAAGTGCATCCGGATTGTGAAATTCTACTGTCTTAGAAGGGCGCCAGAATTTGTTTCTTGCTTCAGCATTTCAGGTGATTCCTATAGTGCGGTTCTTGTAGCGAGTTTCGTGATATCAGGGACTCTGTGCACTTTCAGACTTAAAGTGGCTTCCCACGTAAAGTTTTCTAAAGTACTGAACCAAATCATTTAATTACGTAATTAAGTCAACTGATTGTATCCCTTTAAGATACGACTTACGTAAATTAGTTGTTCAAATTTAAAAGCGTAAATGAGTTAATGAAAACTTATTTAGTTTGTAAAAGAGTGTGGATTATTTTTTCCGGTTATATTTGTCTGTTGTGTTGTAAAAGCAATTTCTCCGGTTGAAGAACCTTTGGACCCTTTCGTGTACTGTATGCTTTTAGAATTCAATTTGCCTTTTTTTTGGAGGGGGGGGGGTTCTAAAATTGTTACATCTATTTAAATAAATTTTGGGTCTCAGTGAAAGATGTTCAATACAATCCTTGGGCAGCCCTTCCACATTTCCTGCCCCAAAGTTCGTTAATCTACTGCTCTCTGGTCAAGCGTTTCGTAATTGGCGGTATCAAAGAGTAACCTCTTTCATAACTTACTAGAGGATCCGTACGAATACTTCGCACCGTAATGACAAAAAGTTGGGAAGAAATAAAAGTAAAGGTGGTTCACGAATAGCTTTTTTCAGAATCAATCAGTGCAAGTGTTTAAAAGTGCAAATGATTGATCTCGATCCTCTCATAGTTGCTAGGTCAAAAAGAACTGCGTACCTTAATCAGAATCGAAGATGTTGTAAAACAAACCGATTAAAACATCCAATGCAACGACAGAAAGATACCACGTTTGAATTAAAATAAAGGATGGAGAGACCTAAGTCAATCTGATACTTGAAGACAAATCTGCGAATGAATACCTTTCGTTTAAAGCAAAAATGAAGATAATCGATCGGATGGAACGGCCTGACCGACTAACTTTAGTTTACATCAAAGACATCCCCATAAGAACTATTCAGAAGGAAATCGTGTTTGAGTACAGAAAAAGGAAGGCTAGAGTTATGTAAATTCTGATATTTGATGACAAATATGTGGATGAATACATTTCGTTTAAAACAGAGATTAAGGAAATCGGGCAGGTAATTTAATCTGGCCGACTGACTTTAGTTTTCGTTTATTGTTTTAATATATGAGATAGAATCGTCATACTGATGACGAGGGAGGGCTGAGAGAAAGTTAAGAATGTTTATAGAAAGATTTTAACTATTACAGTAAATACTACTAACGTAGAGCTACAACATCCCTGTACTATCTGTCTTATGTGGTTAATAATTCATTGATGTAGATTCAGACGTTTATGAGAAAATGGGACATTTATACGAAAACTGTCATTTTGAGCTACCTGAAGCTAGACCCCAGACTGAACGCCACAACAAAAACATTAATAGGAACAGAAGATTATAAGAGGGTGATCAAATGAAAAGGTACGAAACAACTGTGGCTTTAATTGAGATGTTTATCCTAAAGTAATGACCATATTACTGATCACAACGATACACTGTTTCACGAGCGGAAGGATACTGATTTCCCAAAATTTATGTGCATATGCAGTGCCAGCCAAGAGACAGTCCTCCGGCGTATCCCTAAGTTCGTCGCCTAAAATAATGCTCTTCGGTTCGAGACTGTAGGCAAACGCTCAAGGCGCTCCAACTTTAACTTGGCAATTGCAGTGCTTGTGTACCCTCGGAGACATTTGGTCGCATTTATTGTGGAGCAGAACGATTCATTCCGTAAACAGCTCACACAGTTTGCTCTTAAAGACTTGCGAAGGCGCGATGGATCAGCGTGTCTCACAGTGCACCTAGCTATTAATAGTGTTTCCTTGTTGGGAGAAATCGATGGCTATCGGACGTCGGACGTTGAAAAAGACGGTGAACATCTTCTCGCTTGTCGACAACACGGCTCTTAAATTTTAGAATGAGGTGAGTTAAGGTGCATTCGGATCCCTATATGTCTCATTGTGTCATCAAAAAGCAAAGTATGTAACTTTGAACCAGTCTGCTTTTTGCGACGTTTCGTACAGTCTCAATTCAACGCTCCTTATATCATGCCCATTACTGTAAGACGTACCTAGGAAAAATATAGACGCAAATAACATTACAAATGATGACATGTAATCTCAAGATTGAGAGAACAATGCGAAATAACTAGTATGGAAGGAGAAATAATGGAACGTTTTTGAAATTTCCTGGAATACAAGAATTGACAATTCAGTTGAAGAGTAATAGACATTTCTGGAAATAGGAATTGAAATGATTGAAAGGTAAACGTAGCGACAAGAACAGTAACTGCGAAGGCACTTCAGATAACAGAGGAACTATTTCATATGACCGACGAAGAAACGAAATATAAAAATGTTCTTGAAGCGACCGGAATACAGCAATATAAATTCCTGAGGACTGCAGTAAGAAGGAAGGGCCCGGAAGCGAGGACGAAATGGTGACAGTAAGAATATAAAACATAGTCATCTTCGAGATGTCTTATTTAGCGTACACAAAAATCAGTTTTACGTAAAATTAGAATCTGTGTAGGTAACATTAAGACTTCAAGGGGATATCCTCTGTTGAACACTGAGATGAGAACGGAGAGTTGTAAATAGTACGTTGAATGTCTCTGTGAGGGTAAAGACTAGTTATAGGACCAAATAGTAAAATAAATTACGACTGGTGAGAAATACGTGTGGGATCCGAAATTAGAAAATCTCTGTAAGAGTTAAAAATTATATCTTTGTAGAATTTTATTTATAAACTTCGTTTCAGTTCACGTTTCTTATGACAGTTTTTACATTCTTAGCGAGCTTCAAATGCCTCTCTCTTATTCGTTTCTTGCTGAGAAGGCGATCTTAACATTTAGAAATTAGTGACCTAAATAAATGATTGACAACCAATAAAAATACGCATAAAGACACTACGGCAGTGATATTACAAACCAAGCAGTTGGTCTCTTTATTTATACGAATAATTTCGCATTGCTGAACTTCGTCGAAATCTTTATTGCAGTAAATATAATTTTACGTTCATTGAAAGGTGCAATGGCGTTAATTCGAATGTGGTGTCTTGTTGTTGCTGGGGTCTTCAGTCCGGAGACTCATTTGATGCAGCTCTCCACCCTACTCTATCCTGAGCAAGCCTCTTCATCTCCTCATAAGAACAGCAACCCACATCCATCTGAATCAGCTTACTACATTTGTCTCTTTGTCTCCCACTGCGATTTTTCTCCACACACTTCCCTCAAATGCTAAATTTACGATTGCTTCATTTCCTAGAATCAATCTCTTCTCTTAGTCAAGGTATGCCAAAAATTCCTTTTCGCCCGAGTTATGTTCCGTAACTCTTCATTAGGTACGCGCTCTAGCCACATAATCTTCAGCATTCTTCTCTAGCGGCACCACATTTCAAAAGCATCTCTCCTCTTCCTGTAACAACTATTTGTCGTCTAAGTTTCACTTCCGTACAAGGCAACAGTACACACAAATGTCGTCAAAAAGGACTTCCTTCACTTAAATTAATACTCTATGTTAGGAATTTTTTCTTTTTCAAAAACCATTTTCTTTCCACTGCCATTCTGCATTTTATATCCTCTGTACGGCGACCGTAATTATGTTATTTTACTACCCAAGTAATAAAACTTATATACCACCATTATTGTTTCATTACCTAATATAATTCCTTCAGCTTCATCTGATTTTCTTAGACTGCACTCCTTTACCCTTGTTTTGCTTTTGTTAATGTTGCTTTCAACTCACTATGCAATCCGTTCAATTTCTCTTCCATGTCCTTTGCTGTCTCTGTTAGAATTACAATGTCATCAGCAAAACACAATGTTTTTACTTGTTTTTCAAATTTTTCTTTGCTTTAACAAATTCAATAACATTGGAGAAAGGCTGCAACCCTGTCTTACTCCCTTCCCAACCACAGCTGTTTGTTTAATGTACAAATTGTAAATAAACTTCCGTTTCCTATATTGTAGCCCCACTCACTTCAGAATTTGAAACAGTATACTCCAATCGACATTGTCAAAAGCTATCTCCAAATATACAAAAGTTAGAAATGTAGGTTTGATTTTCCTTAATCTATCTTCTAAGGAAAGTCGTAAGATGAGTATTGCCTCCAGTGTTCCTACATTTCTCCTGAATCCAAACTGATCTTCTCCGAGGTCGTCATCTATCAGCCTGTAAATAATTGGTATTGAATTTTTGCAACCATGACTTATTACACTGATGATTTTGTAATTTCCACTCCTGTTTTCACCTGCTTTCTTTGGATTGGGTTTTATTACACTTTTTTAAAGCCTAAGGGTGTGTCTCCTTCACATATATTGTATGCACCAGGTGAGATGGTTTTTGTCTTGGCTGGTTCTCCCAGAGAGCGCTCAGGGAATGCCATTTACTTTAGGAGCCTTGTTACGGCTTAGGTCGTTCAGTGCTCTGTCAAATCTATCAGTATAGTAGCTCCTATTTCATCTTCATCTACTTCCTCTTCCCTTCCTACAATATCGTCTCGAAGTTAATTTCCTTTGTAGAGCCCCAGTACATGCTCTTTCCATCTTTAAGCTTTCACTTCTTTACTGAGAACTGGTTTTCCATCTGAGTACTTGACATTCATACGGCTATTTTTTTTATTTCAAATGTCTCTTTTATTTCGGTATCTATTTTTCCCATGGTTATAAATTTATCCACAGATTTGCATTTGGCATCTAGCCTCTCCTGCTCAACCCTCTTCCACTTCCAGTCAATCTCATTTCTTAGTCTTCTGTACTTAATTTTACCTTCTAATCAACAGAATTTTTATATCTTCTGCTTTCGTCAATTAAATTTAGCATCTCCTTTGATTTCTAAGGATTTTTTAGGTGTTGCCTTTCTACCTATATGGTTCTCTGCTGCCTTATTTCATCTCTTAAAAGTACCCAGGGCCGGATCTAGGACATTTGACAAGGGGGGCAAGCTTACATTTGCCGCCCCTTTTTTCACCTCCCTCCCGTAAGAATCGACTTTTTGATGCTAATTGGGTTACATATTTCTAAATAAATGTCACTATCTCACAACATAAACTTATTTTATTGACTGTACTAAGATCAAAGGAAAACAGAACAATTTTAATACATACAAAAATATTACAAGATTACTCATCGTACAAAAATCAATTCAAAATTTCGCTTTTCGAGCTTTGTTTACTGCAAAACTGTTTTTGATATCATCATAGTTTAGTGAAGCAGCTCGTTTCTGCTCTATGGATATTATACTCAGATTTGTTAAGCAGTCGTGCTCCTCAAGTGTATTTAATTAGTTTCACCTTGCTGAAACTGCTTTCTCCAGACGAAATAGAAATTAGAATGGTAAGATATATTTTAACGCTGTAGTAAGGTTGGGATACCCCTCTACCAATTTATTTTTATAAATTAAACTTAATGTTGATGATGCAGTGGAATCTTGCAAGGCTCTGTCTACTGTCAGCGCATGCTGTCTGAAACTTTCAAGTTCTTCCTCCCTAAGATCTTCTGCCAGTTCCGCTGATTTGGCCTTCAAGTCCTCCACTTCCATTTCTCGAATTTGCGCACCACACAGAAAACTAATTTTTGCACCAATATTCTCAAGTGCGGTAAACCAGGTACTAAGCTCTGTCAATTATTCCTTATTTTTTCTGTGAATGTTCGATACTTCATCCTCACAAAGCTCATTGGCCATTTTCTTCTTTCTTCGAATCCTTTTTTCGGAGAATACCGTTGATACCTCATTATCTTCTGCTAGAACTTTGGCCTCAGAAACAGCTTCAGAGGTACAAGAATCCCGGAAGTTTTGAGAATGCCCAAAAGTCCTTGAATGTTTCGAACAGCTTTATCAATTGTAAAGTATTAACTTCGCAGAAACTATTTAACATGGCCAATTTATTTTAATATTGCATACCAGAAACAAGTTAAAGTAATGAATTTGCGTTTTCTCATATTTTTTAAAATAAATCTAGTCTCTAAGTTTGTTTCCGGTGTTGACAATTTATAAGTTTAAGTTTCTTCCAGGGCCTTCAAAACTTTAGGAAAATGCTTGTAAACAGCTTCAACCGCATCTACTCTTGCAGATCACCTAGTCTTGCTGAACGTCTGCTCCTACTAAATTTAAAGAGTGAGCAGCACATGGTAAGAAATAGGCCAGTTCATTCTTCTGAAGTATTCTTGACTGGACCCCTATGTACTTTCCAGCCCTGTTTGCCCCATCGTCATGAGACTGCCCCCTGCAGTACTCAATGTTCAACCCATCTTTTTCCAATTTTTGCAGTATCTCTTGACTAAGGCCTTCTCCTGTTTTGTCTGTAACTGTAAAAAAAGACAGTAAAACTTTCTACAACCTCTGAGTCATTCGACTTGACATATCGAATTACTTGTGTCATTTGTGTCATTGTGTCTGAAATCGGGAGTGCAGTCAAACATCAGTGAACAGTATTTAGCAGCTAAAATATCTTTAATTATATCTTGTTTTATTTTGTCAGCAATCAAGTCACGGAACACATCTTGCATATTTTTGTAAAAATAGCTAATCTGGCTTTTCTTCTGGCGTTCAATACGCAGACGAAGGGAGACACTATAGTATGATATGAGATCAATTGGATTTAGAAATTTGACGCTATCTGGAACACAAAAATTACCATCTTCTTTTGTTCCTCTAAAAGGACTTCCTTGCTTAGCTAGAAAAAGGACAGCATCAATAATACAGTGAGATTCCTCCTGTTTTATCTGCTCTTGCTGCCCATTGCGATATTTATCAGGTGGGTTTGTCGGAGGACATCGAAGGTGTCGAAAGAAGGGCAGCTTGTTTTATATTGTCGTGATACAGGGGAGACAGCGTCACGGAATTGATGCAGGTTCTGGGGTGGGAATCATTAGAACAAAGGCTTTTATCGCTGCGACGTGGGCTACTTACGAAACTACAATCGTCAATATTCTCCTCCGAATTCGGAAATATATTGTTGCCTCCCACTTACATAGGTAGAAAAGATCATCTGAATAAATACGTGAAATCAGAGCTCGAACAGAGAGATTCAGATGTTTTTTCTTCCCGCGCGCTATTCGAGAATGGAATGGGAGATAAATAGTATAAAAGTGGTCCGATGAACCCTCTGTCAGGCAGTTAAATGTGATTTACAGAGTATCCTGTGTAGATGTCTATCAATTCCACTGCTACCGAAAGAGGACTAGATCCGTAATGATTTTGACTTTCAATAAGAGGTGTGCGCACCAGAAATACTTTCGTTATTCAAATTCATCTGTTCTACAAATATTACCTTGATATGAAATATGAATATTCATTTATCTGACAAAGGAAATCTATGCAAATTAATAAACATTGTGCATTTACTTATGCAATAACGCAAACATCTCCCTCATTCTGGCTAATATCTAGTAGATTTTTAAAGTTTTATTATCTGAAGTACCTGTGACAGGGCAACACTGACGTCAGCAAACAGAAATTTTAGTTTTATTAAATGATGTCGGTAGTTCTTGCAGTCAGTTTACTTTTAATAATTCTGTGTCAGTTAATTTTATTAAATTATACGAGAAAGATAATTTCTGTGAAAAAAAAAAGGAGTCGGTCAAAATTTGCCGAACCCCAAATTCCGTCGCCCGGGGCAACTGCCCCCTTTGCCCTCTCCTAGATCCGACCCTAAAAGTACCCATTCCTCTTCTACTGTTTTTCCCCGTTTCTGTCAATCGTTGCCTAAATCTCCCTCTAAAGTTCTCAAGAACTTCAGGTTTTTCCATTTACCCTGGTCCCATCTCCTTAGATTCCTACCTTCTGCAGTTTCATCAGTTTCAGTCTACAGTTCATAACAACCACATAAATCAAATTTGGCATATCTAATTTCTAAATCTCTCACATAACCATATGGTAGACGTACAATTCAACTAATTCACATTCACGATTCCTCTCCTCGTCGCGTATACTCCCAGCCATGTATCATTACGAAAATATCCATTATCGTTCCTTTATTTTCTCATGAAAATGCAATTATTTAAACATCCAATGGAATCATTACAACTCCAGACGACTGCATAACTGAAACTGTCAGACTACATCGACAGATGTGGAAACTGGTCAGTTATTCCATTACGTAACAGACGCAGTGCAACGCGGACACGGCGGACGGATCGGCTAATAGGACGGCAGCTGTGCCAACACACTCGCTGCTCCCTTAAACACACGCACGCGCGCACGCACCCCGCAGACATGGTTACGCACTTGCGTCCGTTCCGCAGCACTCGGAATCAGTCGTCTTACTCGGCGCAGAATTAGCCGCCGGCTGTGCAGATTACAAAGGCGTCCACTAATTGCAGGTGGCACTGCCGCCAGCTGACGAACGGATTTAATTATCGCCCCACTCCTGCCTGCACACTCCGCTGCTGCTTCCGCATAACCCCCCTCCCCCTTCCCACCCCTCAATTGCCCCCCCCCCCCCCCAGGACTACGGTCCTGTTTAAAGTATGGCACACATTATCCTCTAAGCTCGCTGTTTGTATTCAAATCCCGTCGGCAGAACTTTGTGCCTGGCCGAACCAATCAGAGAGAGCCTCGTAAGCCCTGTTCGTGATCTACTTTCGCTCTCGGTTTCTCTCTCTCTCTCTCTCTCTCTCTCTCCCAACCACCCTCCCCCCCCCCCTCTCGCTCGCCAGTTCCCCTCTCTCCGAATTCCACTGATTTCACAGTGCTTCATTCACACTCACTACTGAAGTGGAATAGCATCAGCTTCCTTGATTGCAACTCTTTTCTGTTCTTGAGATGCTATTCTGCGTGAATTTAATTTTCTACCCACAGTTGCTTTTATCTGAAACGTTTAATGTAGAGTCCGACCCAAACAGAGGCGCAGCCAGGTTTTGGTTCTGGGGGAGGGGGGAGGGGGGTGGGAGAAAATTTTTTTAAAAATTAAAGGCTATTGAATTTACTATTCTATGACTTATATTGTAATAAAAGTTCCGGATTGCTGCTTATATTCTATTCAACAGCGCTACGGCTGTTTGAACATTTTGTCATTATCAAGCGCCTGCCTATATAAGAATTGCATTAATTAATTACAAATCAAATAATACTAAAATATAAATAACAATTTTTGTTATACATTTTTCTTGTAACTTACGTGTACGATGTTTGGACGTTATATGCTGACATCTACCGTAACTGCCGCGTTGGCCGAGGGGACTGAGGCGCTACAGTCACGGTCTGCACGGCCACTGCGGTCGGGGGTTCGAATGCCCCCTCGGGCATGGATATTTATGCTGTTCTTAGTATTAGTTAGTTCATAGGTAGTTTGTAAGTTCAGGGACTGATGACTCCGTAGTTAAGTCGCATAAGCTATAAAAAACATTTAATGTTTTTTTTTCTGCCGTAACTGTTGTATAAACTGTATGGAAATATTCAGGTATTTAGTAGTTGGATACGTTTTTTAGCTGTCAGGTTTATTTTATGTAGCTTTTTACGCCAAAACGTTAAATTAAAGAATACTTTTATATTTTGAGTAATTAAAAACAGCTCTGCCAAAGATGTTTATATACATATAGGAATCGACTAAGTCATCAGAGACATTTTAACGTTTACATTGGTCAGAGAGGTTTTTGGTACCTCTGGTCATTTAGCATATCTTTGCTTCTCAGCCTTTTTCATCGATAAAGTCAATAAAATCAACCAGACAATATCTTATGTTAGATATCAGTGTTCATTGAGTATTTCGTTCGGATAATATGTATTTCAAATTCCTACAAAATATTCATTTCTATTCCCTCTGGTATTTTAAGCAAAGATATGCTAAATGACCAGAGGTAGCTAAAAAAAGCCTCTGATAACTTAGTCGATTACTATATGTATGTAAACATCTTTGGAAGAGCTGTTGTTAATTACGCAAAATATAAACGTTTTCTTTAATTTAACGTTTTAGCGTAAAAAGCTGCATAAAAACTGACAGCTAAAAAACGTATCCAACTACTAAATACGTGAATATTTCCATACAACAGTTAAGCCAGATGGCAGTATATAACGTCCAAACATCGTAGACGTAAGTTATAAGGATGTTGTGTGTATATTTTGGTATTATTTGATTTGTAATTAATTAATGTAATTCTTATATACACAGGCGGTTGATAATGACAAAATGTTGAAACAGCTGTAGCGCTATTGAATAAAATATAAACAGCAATCCTGAACTTTCATTACAGTGCCATTCAACGACATTTATGATGCTGTAGGCCCAACAATCAGGAAATTCTATGACTTATATTTACACCTTTTATAATTTAACCAATTATATTACGAAAACAATTGAATTAATTTCCAAGTGGAAGGGTAGCAACGTATTGGAAATGGAGTGTATATAATCAGCACGTAAAATAATTAAGCAGCTGCTATGTTACTAGCCAAAGAGAAAGGTCTTTATAGTTTAATTAACATGAAAATCTATGTGTAGAAGCTGAACTACAATAACGCTATTCTTGTTCGTAGTTTTCGGCGGCCCTCATAAGATTCCACTACTGAATTTATTACTCTGTGAGTATAATTTAACCAATTATATTACGAAAACAACTGCATTAATTTCCAAGTGGAAGGGTAGCAACGTGGTGCAAATTGAGTGTATATAATTAGCTCGTAAAATAATTAAGTAGCTGCTACCTTACTAGCCAAAGAGAAAGGTATTTACAGTTTAATTAATATGAAAACCTATGTGTAAAAGCTGAACTACAATAACGCTATTCTTGTTCGTAGTTTTCGGCGGTCCTCATAACATTCGACCATTGAATTTATTACTCTGTGACTTATATTTACACCTTTTGTAATTTAACAAATTATATTACGAAAACAATTGCATGAATTTGCAAGTGGAAGGGTGACAACGTGGTGGTAATTGAGTGTTTACAGGGTGTTACAAAAAGGTACGGCCAAACTTTCAGGAAACATTCCTCATACACAAAGAAAGAAAAAAAGTGTTATTTGGAAATGTGTCCGGAAACGCTTAATTTCCATGTTAGAGCTGATTTTATTACTTCTCTTCAACTCCCATTAATCATGGAATGGAAACACACAGCAACAGAACGTACCAGCGTGACTTCAAACACTTTGTTGCAGGATATGTTCAAAATGTCCTCCGTTAGCGAGAATACATGCATGGAATCCCTGATGCGCTGATGCAGCCCTGGAGAATGGCGTATTGTATCACAGCCGTTCACAATACGAGCACGAAGAGTCTTTACATTTGGTACCGGGGTTGCGTAGACAAGAGCTTTCAAATGCCCCCATAAATGAAAGTCAACAGGGTTGAGGTCTGGAAAGCATGGAGGCTATGGAATTGGTCCGCCTCTATCAATCCATCGGTCACCGAATCTGTTGTTGAGAAGCGTACGAACACGTCGACTGAAATGTGCAGAAGCTCCATCGTGCATGATCCACATGTTGTGTCGTACTTGTAACGGCACATGTTCTAGCAGCAGAGGTAGAGTATTCCGTATGAAATCATCATAATGTTCTCCAGTGAGCGTAGGTGGAAGAACATGAGGCCCAATCAAGACATCAGCAACAATTCCTGCCCAAACGTTCACATAAAATCTGTGTTGATGACGTGATTGCACAATTGCGTGCGGATTCTCGTCAGCTCACACATTTTGATTGTGAAAATTTAGAATTTCATCACGTTGGAATGAAGCCTGATCAGTAAGTAGTAAAATGAGCTCTAACATGGAAATTAAGCGTTTCCGGACACATGTCCACATAACATATTTTCTTTCTTTGTGTGTGAGGAATGTTTCCTGAAAGTTTGGCCGTACCTTTTTGTAACACCCTGTATAAGCAGCTCGTAAACTACTTCAGCAGCTGCTATGATGTTACTAGCCACAGAGAAAGGTCTTCACAATTTAATTAACATGAGATTCTATGTGTAAACATTGAACTATAACTACAGTATTCTTGTTCGTAGTTTTCGTCAGCCTTCTTAAGATTCCACTCGGTGGCGCCTCTGACCTTCTAAGCGGCGGGTCACCAGCATAGCGGCGACATTACAACTGATCACAAAAATAGCAGCACGTGTTCTCAATAGCGGCAGCACGCTGGCGACCTAGTGTCACATTCACTTGTGGTTGGGAAATTATAGTTACGTTGTGATTTATTACATGTGTGCTATTTCCGGTGCCAATCTGTCAAAAAAAGGAAAACAATAAAAATAATAACTACGCCACTGAACCGAAACATGATTTGTGGCTGAAAGCGTAACCGAATATTCGGCTCCTCTTCTAATTTCGGCAGAAACAATAACCGAGACTTGTGTAATTAAGTTAAAATTTCGGTAAAATTACATTACACTACGAATCGGTTGTTTTTTTTCACATTTTCAAGATTCCCTGAACTAAGCCTTCTAGTGTGTGTGTGTGTGTGAGGCTAATCAGGAATCCGTTGCAGATTGCATGAAAGACGAACAGGTTTAGACAAATCGATGGTACTTGTATTAAACTTCTTTCAAATTGGATTCTTCTCTCCTGGTTGAGACATTTTCTACCTAAAAAAGGAAAACTAAAGGATGTTAGATAATAATTACACTGAACTCTATACAGTGGATTCTCCATATCTCGAGCCTCGAAATTACGAGTTCACCATAAATACGAGCGTCATAAAGCAATACAACAACTGCGGGACATTCCATCTCTACAAAACAATGCTCTACACCATATAAAACGAACTAAATAGTAAATTTAGGCTGCCACTATAAATGACCATTTAAAAACTTTATATAATAATGGAAAGTCCAGGTTGGAATTAATAATATAGTGAGGACAGTTTACAACTCACCGCAATGACGTGGCGACGAGCTGCGACAGGCACATACAAAAGACACACACATACAACACATTCAGCTATCGGCCATGGCCTTCTTCAGAAAACAGAACACTCACGCAATCACACAGGCCTGTGTGATTGCGTGAGTGTTCTATTTTCTGAAGAAGGCCATGGCCGATAGCCGAATGTGTTGTATGTGTATGTCTTTTGTATGTGCCTGTCGCAGCTCGTCGCCACGTCTTTGCGGTCAGTTGTAAACTGTCCTCACTATATCATTTAAAAACTTTGTTATAAAAAGGTCATTTTTTAAACGCGTATTCTTTTCAAGGACTATTTTTACACATAAATTACGATAGTTCGATGTGATGTCGGTCCCGTTTACCTCGAATTAACAACTACCACAAATTGCACGGTCCTGCATAGCTTCTTGTAGGAAGGTAGTCTTCAGGTACACAACAAACATGCCAAATAGTTACTACGAGCCGGCCGTAGTTGCCTAACGGTCTGCGGCGTGTCAGTCACGTTCTGCACGGCCACTAGGGTCGGGGGATCCAATCCCCCTTCGGGCATGGATATTTGTACCGTCCTTAGTCTTAGCTAGTTCATAAGCATTTTGTAAGTTTAGGGACTGATACCCCGTGGTTGAGTCCCTTAAGCTCTACAAAAATTTGAACATTTGATACTACGAAATGTCAGAGCCTCAATATGACTACCACAATACAAAATCATAAGTAGCCTTTACGATTTTGTTGTTGAGAGCGCTAACTTTATGTTGCAATTTTCACTTCGGATTTTGGCAATCGACAAACAACTTTACATATCTCTTTTTTGCATTCCTACATAGACAGAGGCTTCAGTCAGTGTTGCAAAAAGTATGTCGAAAAAAGTCACAGTTCCGACCAACAGTATGGTTGGTGTCGGTATAAATTTACGCAAACTGAACAAGAAAATGTGTGTACCTCATGATCAATGTTTCAATGAAATACTTATAAACATTGAAGAATTAGAGTAATCGAACCCAGTTCACATAATCTGCCCCTCTGAACAACATGTGAACACTGGCACAATTTTTTTAAGTATTGAGTGGTTACCACATTCATTAGAAATTGCTATAAATTTAATAACGTAGATATCCATAAATTTTGCCAAGGGCAGCAAATGGAATCACTGGCAAAAGAACTGGAATTTCGCAACAGATGTCTACAGAGTACCAAATGGTAAATGTAACCTGTTCATCAATCACTTTGAAACTCTATTGGCTTATTTGACAACAAAAGATAAAGAACTGATTTTGGCTGGCGATTTTAATGTAGACTTTCATGCAGACTCTCCCTGCAAGAACTTGCTGCAGTCGGTAACATCGTCAGTCCACTTAACTGGTACAGTTAATTTGACGCCGCTGTGGAGTAGCCGAGCGGTCTAAAGCGTCTCGCTGCGGAGCGCGCGGTTGCTCGCCGTGGAGGTTCGAGTCCTCCCTGGGGCATGGGTGTGTGTTGTCCTTAGGTTAGTTTACCTAGGTTTAAGTAGTTTGTAAACTACGGACTGATGACCACGCAGTTTGGTCCGAGAGAAATGCTAAGGGCAAATTCGGCCAGTGAGAGTATCATTACAGAAATATCTAATGACCAAACTTGTAATGTAAAACCAATAATAAGTAGCCTTTCAGACCATGACATGGAATTCCATTACCTATGTGTTAATACTGTTAGTACTGTTGATATCTATTAAAACCGAGTTCAAGAAGGTAGCTAGTAAGCCAAAAATTGTTTTACAGCATTTCACGAAGACACGAATTGAAATGACGTTTACAGCGCTCATAGCATGAATGAAAACTACAACACCCTTAAAAATAATTTCCTTAAATTATTTGGAAACTGCTTTCCTTCCACAACTGAAAATACTGTCCTTATTTGAAAATTACTTTCGCCCCATAACTGACTCAGATTAGACGAAAGTCTATAAAGAAACCACGGATTGCTCAAGGAATAAAGGTTTCCTGTAAGGTGAAAAGGATATCTAAACAGTAGAAACAGATGCTTTAGGTCACTAGGAACCCTACTGCAAAATACTGAAAATCGTGTGACCGACATCAGAACAACTGCAATATCAGAACGCGATAAACATCGGATAACAAAATAAAGGAACATACTGATAGAAAGAGACGTGAAACTATTTTCGCACTCTCTCATTAAGTACATTTATACTCCGATCCTCCCCCTAGCGGCTTTTAAATTAATTTCAAGGTTTGTTTTAAGAGATGTTATGTAGTGCACAATCGTAGTTAACTTTCTGTTGGGAAATTTTAGTGCGAGAAGACGGGCTGCTGACCGACAACGTGATATTTGCTTGTCAAAGCACTGCTTGTTAGTGAAACCAGAAAGCCTGAACGAAATGTCGGCACAACGTCTCACAGTCTAACCTCAGCCGGCGACGACGTCCTTAGTACGAGGAGGGAGACCATTCTTCCCAAGTGACTTTCTGGCCACACAGCCACACGGAACATGTTCAAATGTTTGTAGAGCTTATGGGACTGAACTACGGGGTCAGCAGTCCCTAAACTTACAGACTACTTATGAACTATCTAATACTAAGGACGAAATAAATATCCATGCCCGAGGGGGGATTAGAACCTAGAGACCCGCGGAGTCACCGCGTCTGGGTCTGGATAACGGGCTGATCACTTTAGCGCCAGGTGCAGTTTACTCGGCATGTACAGCTGGAAGTGGAGTGGGTGCCTAAGCAAGGACTGCTGCTACATCTACATGGGATACTCTGCAAATCACATTTAACTGCTTCGTAGAGGGTTCATCGAACCACCTTTATACTACTCATCTCCCATTCCACTCTCGAATAGCGCGGGAAGAAAGAACATCTGAATCTCTCCGTTCGAGCTCTGATTTCTCGTATTTTATGATGATGATAATTTTTGCCTATGTAGGTGGGAGTCAACAATATATTTTCGAATTGTTGTCCTGTCCTGGTCCTGTATCATTTCCGTGACACTGTCTCCTCTGTATCGTGACAATACATAACGAGTTGCCCTTCTTTGAACTCTTTCGGTGTCCTCCGTCAAACCCACCTGATGAGGACCCACACTGGGCAGCAATACTCCAAAAAAGGAGGGACAAGCGTAGTGTATGCAGTCTCTTTAGTACTTCCGTTGCATATTTTAAGGGTTCTGCCAATAAAACGCAGTCTCTGGGTCGCCTTTCCCACGTCATTATCTACGTGTTCTTTCCAGTATAAGTCTAAAGTAATGGTAATTCCTAGATATTTAGTGGAGTTTACGGCCATGTTTCATTGATTTATCTTGTAAACAAAATTTAACGGATTTCTTTTTGTACTCATATGGACGACTTTACACTTCTCACTATTTAAGAGTCCATTGCCAATATCTTATTCAGATCGTTCTGCAGTTGGTTTTGATCTTCAGATGATTTTACTAGACGGTAAATGACGGCGTCATCTGCAAACACGTAAGAGAGCTACGCAGCATTTCGCCAAAAAGAGCGTTGAAACTGTATTACTCCACGCGGACTGCAAGGCAACGCGTTTACGAGAAGTGTTTGGCCGGGTTTTAGTGCCAACCAGGTGATTAGACGCTCCGAATGTGGAGGCGAAAGTTGGAAGCTAGACGTACGATTTCCAGTTTAAATTCTAGGAAGCAAGTCTTAAAATCAAGTTTTACTCTAGTCTCCACTGTGAGAGCCGGTGAGTGAGTTTCTAGCTAGCGTTCACCCCCGTGAGTGGTGCAGCTAGTATGGTGGTTTGTTTTTAGAGCTAGTTAATTCCACAGTATTCAGTTCTGACAATGTGTAACTTTACATTTCCCCTGAGGAGTGCTTGTCAGTTTCAAATTTGCTGCTGCGCAATGATTATAACGAGACCAGACAACTCGCAGGAGCATCATCATGACGTGCCACCCAGATAACGAACAGCCACATCAGTAACGTATTAGCAGCCGCGGCCCGTAATTATAGTCTGTCAACGACAGTTTTTTGCCTTGTACCCAGTAAATACATGTTAAAATCAACGTAATATCAGTATACTGTCTCTTATAACTTTGTATAGCGAGTTGTTTGATTGCTAAAGGTGAACACTCCGCATTAAGTTCATTTTCCCATTTACCGTTTAGAGGATTCTCAAATAATAATTTTATTTCAAACCTCATTGGTGATAGTTAATATTTATGTTGATTTACTATTAATGAATGTGTGTTTTACAGTCTCTCTCAAAAACACTCTCCAGGGCCGGTGCAATCCCAAGCGCCTCTCAGCGTTAGCTGCTAAATTGCTCTCCCCCCACCCTCCACCCCCGCAATTTTTTTTTTTTTTTTTTTTTTTTTTTTTTTTTTTTTTTTTTTTTCCTTTACAGAACATTTGTGGAATTTTATTGAAACAAATCTTCTGTAGGAAATGTCAGCAATCAATCTCAACTTTTCTTGTTTACTTTTCATATCTACCTAGGTTTCGGCTACTGAGTGGCCAGTCTAAAAGCTTTTAATATGTGCTTACATCTAAACCGTCATGTTGACAGTTACGTTCAGCATGACGGTATAAATGTAAACATAACTCAAAGCTTTTGAGAATAGCCACACTGTGCCCGAAATCTATGTAGATCTGGAAGATATAAATAAAAATTGCGACTGATTGGTGACATTCTGTACAGATTTGTACGAAACAGTCGCTGGGCACCAGCTCAAAAATGGAGTCAAACCTTATTCAAGAAATCTTGCTAATTTTAATAAGCCTTGTACGTTTACAAAAATGTTTAAATGTGTATGAAAGCTGATATAACTGTAGGATATACTGTTCAGGAGATGAAGTCGTAAGAATTGAGCCGCTTGAAATTGAATTTCAGGCCGAATTTCTCTACAGACGCAGGTGAAACGGTCACAGAGTGGGGCGGAAGACAACGAAGAGAGGAAGAATAAGGAGATGGAGTAACATAATAATGCAATAAATACACACCCGGGCTTCGATGGGTACTAAACTTCGAAATATATCAACTCAATGCACTGCGGTTGTTCATTTCAAAGAACTGACACTCGACATCTGTCGTAATTTTCATGTGTCTGTTCTTTCGTGTCTGATTATGGATTAAGGGGTAACAAATTAATCATCGCCGTATCACTTTACTTTTCTTCGATTTATTTTCATTCTAGCTCTTGGGACGACGCATGATAATTTGCCGATTTGCTAATTTTGGAAGTAAGAGATCATAAGAAAAATAAATTTTCCTATTCTGCAATATTAAAGCACTTACCTATGACATCGCAAGTTGCAAGCAATTCGGACGCAGCAATTTTTTCTGTTCTTACGAAACACAATGCAAGTGCTTATGAGCAATCTTGCCTTCCTCTGCCAACTACCGAAACTAATTCTGTAGTTTTCGTTGTAGAGAACGCAACAATACCTATTGCCTGGAGAGGCCAAAGTGTGACGCAGCAGTGCCAGGAACTAGGTCACGTGACGAGATACAGTGAGGCTACGGTTAAGCTAGCGCCCAAGAAAAATAAGCGAGAAGCTCACAATATGTATGTGACCGATGATAAGGGTAAATGTATTATCAGCAGCAATTTCTATGCCATTACCAACAGTAGAAATAAATACGAACTTTGCAAAAACTGCACAACTATTGTCAAACGTAAATGAGGTTCAAAGCTAGCAAAGAAACCTCTATACATTCTCAGGTTTTCATTGAAATCAAAGCGACAGTAGTTTACTTAGCTGAAACAAGGATTCACGCCCATTATACAGTAAATAAATAAATAAATAAATTGAACAAAAATTAAACTCTGTCCTGCGCTATTGTTTGACAATTCTACTCACACACTAACACTTTGGTGTTAGTGTGCGAGTTGAATTGTCAAACTAAAGTGCCGGTCAGAGTTTAATTGTCGTTCATACAGGCGGAGATAGGTGTTTCATGGCTCAAAAACCAAAACGTCCGACTATCACTCCGAAACGATCAGCAAAAATTTTTAAAAATACGTCGAAACCCAACTTATGCTACTAGTCTTACTACCAATATCCTTGTCCCTTGTAATTACTCGCAGCTTATTTACCCATTCGCAATACTTCTTGCCATTGTAGGCACATGTTTGACTGTAGTAATGTTCAACTATTTTTTTCCATAATGCGGGAAGAGTAAAACAATCGGAGACTGCCATTGAAGGGCTTAGCGAAATTGCTTCAGGCTTAACATGTAACCGCAGTATCGAACGTTCCATTTGAATTTACAAATTAGATTTCGCATACGGTTACTGGCGTCTTGGCGTGTACGCCAGACTGTTTCCCCCACTGCGTTCATCCGGCGTAAACACGACGGTGCTGACATAGTAGGGAGGAAGAAATTAGTCCTCCTCCCTCCCATTGTTCAACAGGGGCGGCCGCAGGTACTCGAGGCGCCATGACACAGTTCCCGAAGCCGGTCCCTCCGAGGTTTGGTTTCGAATAAAAATAAATAAATAAAAAAAAATTAAAAAAAAACAACAAAAAAAAACAGGGAGGGGCAGCGGATTTGCCGCCCCGTGCGGCCGCACATTTCCCAAGTGCCTCTCCCTGCTCTCGTTTCAAGCCCCACTCATTAATGTTGTTAGTTTATAAGATTTTAGATTGGGAGATAAATTATTTGATGAGCACCATCCAATCAATGAGTTTGTATTAGGACAGCTCAAATCATTCATTTGCACATTAGATTCCATTATTTTATTTTACTTCTCGTAGTCAGATGTGTATGAGTTCCTAACATCACTTCTTAACACAAGTCAGTTGCCCCAAAGTTACACCACTTGCTATACATTCACATCTTTTTAAATGCCACTTTCCAAGAACCAGAGATGAAGACGAGCACATAGCATTATTACTAAATGACACATGAGAATAGATGTATGCTGTGATGACGATATCTTCAGTAAGCATTTCATAACTATTACTGGAAAGGTGGGGTTATCAGGGTCAGCTGATGCTGAAATGGAATATCTCACATTTGTCACTTCAAATAACTATAGTAGTATGAGTATAGTAAGTATGAGTAGTAGTAATATCGTGGGAATGGCGAACCAGAGACTGCGTTTTATTGGCAGAAACCTTAAAACATGCAACAGAAATACAAAAGAAACTGCATTCACTACGCTTGTCCGTCCATTTTTGGAGTATTGCTGCCCAGTGTGGGATCTTTATCAGGTGCGTTTGACGGAGGACATCGAAAGAGTCCAAAGGGGCAGCTCGTTTCGTATTGTCACGATATAGGGGAGACAGCGTTACGGAAATGATACAGAATCTGCGATGGGAATCATTACAACAACGGCGGTTATCGCTGCGTCGTGGGCTACTTGCGAAACTCCAATCGCCAACATTCTCCTCCGAATGCGAAAATATATTGTTGACTTCCACTTACATATGTAGAAATGATCATCAGAATAAAATACGAGAAATCAGAGCTCGAACGGAGGGATTCAGGTGTTCTTTCTTCCCGCGCGCTATTCGAGAATGGAATGGGAGATAAATAGTATGATGGTTCGATGAACCCTCTGCCAGGCACTTAAATGTGATTTGCAGAGTATCCCATGTAGATGTAGATATAACATCCACTATTAGATCCTGAAAATTAGAGTAAAAAATCCAGTAGCTATGATGATATATCAAGAAGTTTGATTAAACATTGTGCCTCTGATTTTAGTGATATATCAGTTAAAAAAAATCTTGAATGGCTTAAATGTATTGAAGTGAAGCCCTTATATATGAAATGAGATAAATTCTATCAAACGTCCGTCTAATTTCACTTTTGCCCGCATTCCCAAACATTTTAGATAAGAATACGTACAGTAGTCTTTTCAAACAACTGACCACTAATAAGATATTATCCCAGTCACAATTTGGTTTCCTAAAGGGCTCCAACTTTTAGAAGGCTATCTACACTGAAAATGTACTGTATTCATTCTACAATAAATTGTAGGCCACAGGTATATTTTGTGATCTGTCAAAGGCATTGGACTGTAAAATCACAATATCCTTTTAAACAAATTAGAGTATACAAATAAACAATCCCTGAGACGGATTATCGTCTCAAATATGTCAAACACATTATTGATAAATATGAAGCATTGAATTAAATGTGTGGTGCGGCCGGGAACCGAACCCGGACCTCCATGCTTACTAGGCAGACGCCTTAACCGTTGCCGAGGTGCTATTCCGCTGCATGAAGAGCTTTGGCAGTAGTGGCAATAAACTTTGGAACAAAGAAGCTGAATTAAAGTTTGTGATGTGGAGGGACATCGTACTTAGACCACTGCAAGGCGCCTTAATCGTTTTGGTGTGGTAGTCTAACGGTTAAGACGTCAGCCTAGTAAGCATGAAGGTCCGGGTTTGATTCCCGGCCGCACCATAAATTTTAATTTAATGCTTCATATTTAGCAATCAATTAGAGTATATCATGTAACGGGAAATGATACACAATAGTTCATTGGTGAGAATAGGATAGATACGCATATCGAATTAGCAGTTCTTATCAAACTGGGAACTAATACCATGTGGGGTTTCTCCAAGCTTACAGCTTAGGGCCCCTGGTTTATCTTGTAGATATATAAATATACTTTATGTGAAGTATTTTTTATCTACAGATGACACAAATATTGCAATAAATAATAAATCAAGTATAGCCTTAGAAATGTCGGCTAACGAAATTTTCATGGACGTTAATAAATTGTTCCTAGCCAATTCTCTGTCGCTGAATATTGAAAAACATACTCTATGTATTTTAGGATTTGTAAACCTTTTCTGCCAGCATCTGCCTGAAGTATGACGACAAGGAGATATAGTAATTTGACAGTGTCAGATTCTTGGGATAACAGCTTGATAATACAAGCCCCTATTTGTATCCCAATGTTATTAGACGTAGGAGTTATAAAAATAAAAGGTAGAGTACGTTAATTCCGTAATGTCATACGAGATTATTTTCTCGGGTAACTCGTCAATTACTCATAAGTTTTATTGAGTCCAGAAACATTCAATATCAATCATTTGCTGTATCAACTTAATAATATCCCACAGATTGCTGTTTAAGAAGCTGGGGATACTAGCTCTTGCTTCCCAATACATTTATTTTATAATGAAGTTTGTTATAAAAATAATTTTCAAACCAATCAGTATTAGAAACAAGCAAAACTTTCTCAAAGGTTGGATGTCACTTACTTTGCTCCAGAAAATATTTCATCATTTCACCACTTGTAAAATAAATGTTTGTAAATCTATCGGACCAAACTGCGTGGTCATCAGTCCATAGCTTACAAACCACTTAAACCTAGGTAAACTAACCTAAGGACAAACACACATACCCATGCCCCAGGCAGGACTCGAACCTCCACGGCGAGCAACCGCGCGCTCCGCAGCGAGACGCTTTAGACCGCTCGGCTACTCCACCGTGGCTCACCACTAGTAATTGTCGTCTTAAGTGCTGAACATTTTTTCCCAACTTATAAGATACCTTGCCGATTACCCCTGTTTTCACCTCAAATTTTTAACGATGCATCATTAACGGAAACCATAGTACTATTGGCTGTAAAATCGTCACGAATAAAGTTACTGTAAAAATTATGTAAGAATTCCTTGATATAGCTATCCTCCCATTTCGGATCAGACCGACGTGACTATATATACATGATTAGCATCTAGATTCTATACAGTGAATGGAATATGTAAGACCTAGGTGAAAAAAGCAATAAATAAAATAAACTTATTTACCGTACAAAGGCTTGCAATTAATTTTAAAAAATTACTCAGTTTTTAGGACAAAAGCTTTAAATCTATTTTTTCAATACACTATGTAGTGTTTTGAACAAGGTTTAAACTTTTGTATAACGAACATTGAACTGCCGAGTCCCAGCACGACAGACTGAACGTCTTATTTTTGCTTGTCACACAACACTCCGACCAGAGAAAGGAGGGGAGTGTTTCATATTATACTATGTGTATTGCACTCTCTAGCATTGTTGAAGACGAATGTTTTTAATTAGCCGGCTCGAATGTCGTATTCCGTGACAATTATTTCAATTCTCTAGAGTTTGTGATTGTGACAGTTGTATTTACACACTTTCAAGATGTAGCAGTTGCACAATGCAAAAAAAGAGGACATTTCCCCATTTTGTTAAAAACCCGACCGGACCATTTTCAGCGTCCAAAAAAGAGGACATGTCCGGATAAAAGAGGACGTCTGGTAACCCTACCAGAAACATTTCTTTCTGCGTAATCGAAAAACTACTCTCTTACAGAAAGTTCACAATGTGACTGTCATTATTGAATTCGTAGCATTGTTGAAAATAGCGCGCCAGCTCTCAGCATAGCCAACAGAGCAAAGTGACAATACTGCTTCACGCTGTATACAATATGATTTGAAACACATGCTACAGTGGACTGAATGCGACTTGAAACAATAGCTACTTTACAGACGCAATTTACGCTGTTAGTGAATCTGATTTGTTACATTCTGACTTGACAGCATGAAAGATCGCTATGTAAACTATACAAAAATGTATCAAACTCAATTTTGTCGATGGGTAGATTTGATACGATTTGAAACGATGCTCCTCACATCTGCATTTGAATCTTTGTAAGGTACATTAACAAATCTGATCTCATTTTGTAAGTATTGATTTATGTATCTTGTTTTCTGACATATTCTGCATCCAACAGGATCTCACCAGTTTGGTTCAACTGGGATGAAAAGTACATGAAATCTAATCCATCTAAACCAAACGAATGAATTACACATCAGCCCCGTGGAGTCTAGCAAAAGACATGCGAATCTGACGATGACAAGCAAATAGGTCGAAACTAATCTTATATAAATAAATGCAACTAAATTCCATTTTGTGCCAGCCCACCACAGAATTATAATGAAATAAAAGGTTTCCGCTTGGTAGGCGATGTGAGATGTTTCTTTTATTAAACTTCAAAACATATCGATTTCGTCCCTCCCCCTTTTTTTTAATGACATGACCGATGAAAATGTTTTAAGCATAGCACATAGGTCATCATGACTTGCAATTCTGCACTGATGATGTCCCATCATAGGGACGAAATCGATTTGTTTTGAAGTTTAATAAAAGAAACATCTCACATCGCCTACCAAGCGTAAACCCTTTATTTCATATAAATATATGATTGGTGACACCTTTGACAGGTATATTAATTAATTAATAAGCTTCTATGTGTTCCTATTTTTTTCGTGTTTGACCCATTTAATAAGAAGTGATTGAAAGAGTACTTTTGTAGCTAGGGGCAGTTTTGAAGTAAGCACAAGTCTGTTAGGTGTATGAAAACTAAGTTACAGTATATATATATATATATATATATATATATATATATATATATATATATATATAGGTCAACTGCCGACAGGACAATACAGTGAAGCACGGTAGTTAAAACATCTAATTCTTGATTGGTAGGAGCAGCACTCATATCACTATTTGATTTGGACTCTCCGTGGTTGGATACATAAATCTAAGGCTGACATCGTTCCTTCAGCAAAGCCGACATGGATATTGTTCGCTAGTTCTGTCCAATTTGTACTTGTCGTCTGTGTCTAATGAGCATGCGGCTGAAGAGAAGTCCTTGTAAATAAAGCCAAGTTCGAAAGCCGTCGGCTTTCTTGACAATATGAGTTTCCACTCCTAATGAGCATATTGTAATTGAGACGTCCTTTTCAATGAGTGACATTCATTAATTTCTCACTAGTGTACGTCTGAATCTCATGGAAACTGATGCTGAAAACTGCCATTCGTTTCATCAAGAAGAAATTCTTCAGATAAGATAGTCTGATATTACTGAACTCTACTACAGGCTATTATTTTTCATTTATTCTGTTTCGGTTTTTTACTTTCGTAAGTAAAAATTATCGTTACACATTAACTGGTATTTTAAAGACTGCAAAATTCATCTTATTGTGTAGTTAAAAGGATCTTCTTCAGTACGTTTACAACTGTAATGTAAAGGCCGATCAGAATATCCAATAAATGAGGCAATGTAACGCATATACTAACCAACATAAATTTAAAATGAACTCTTCTTCTAGCTAACGTAGTAAATCTATCGTCCTTCACTCATTTAATGCTTTTACATGAATTCAGACATATAAAGATGGTTCAGATAAATGAATACGTATTTCCTCTAACAATTTGCCTATATTTCACTGTTGTAATCATTAGATCTTATTATGGTTGTAAGACCCAAACAAATTTATAGAAAGTAGCACACGACTGTTTATTTAGCTATGAAATCTTTTATGGGTAATTTAATTATGTGATACTGTAAAATCAAAACTCAATAACATCCTTCATGATGTAGTTATTAAAAGAACCAATAGAAATTACTCTTATGCTGCGATCTACAGGGAAATTATGTTGTAATTGAAGTTGCTTTTCACTTCACTAAGAACACGGATGTAATTATCATTGTATGGTATGTGTGCCATATCGTGGAAGGGCATCTACAAATGAAGATAAATGTCATAAACTAGACGCGTATGAATCTTCTTTATGTTACTAACCTTGAGAATTGTTAATGTGAAGACTTGGTAATGGAATACCAATAAAAAATATAAAATGAGTGGATAAGGAACCAACATAATTTGTATAATCTTTTTGAAATTTCTCGTTTGGCACGTTTGTTCACTGAAACTAAAAGATGATTTAGGCTCCCTCGTTCGATAGTAACGTAGTTCACGAGTAATGTGAATGACTTTGCATAATGTGGCGTTAGATATATTAAGAAAGACTTATTTTTCACTTACATTATCCAACATTATTTATCATCTTGAGATTGTACATAGGATAGTGTTTAAATTTAAATACATTCTCTGCAAGTTATCATGAATTCCATAATATAAAATACTCTGTATGCTACCACATGTTTGGACTTCCTGCCGTTCGGGAACAAGGAAAGCATGACAACTTGTGCGCTAGGTAATTACCTTATTCTTTTTCCCCTTCTTCTCTCTCGTGCAGATGATTCGGACCACAGGCCTGTATTTTCCTTGGTTTTCAAAGTCCTGAAATTTTAAGGTTTATTTTCGTTGCCACAAATCTAATATTCGTTATAAATTTTCTAGCTAACGTTGTCATTTTACTTCATATTAACAGTCCATATCTCAATCTCTATAACCTTGTGTAGTCCTCAGCCCATTTAGAACTTTTCTTTTCTTTACTTATCGCTTAACTCTACTTCCAAATTGATCTTTGTTAACTGAGTGCTTCCCTTAAAATACATTTGTGAATTCCAATGCGGTATAAATTGACGGAGCTGAAATGTACATTTAAATCCTTGGTAGCAGATCTCACAAATTTAAGACTTGTTTGTTTCCCTCTACAGTATTCTCATTTCATTATTTACGGCTTGCAAGTCTGCCTAACTCCTTACGTTACTCTATGCTGGACAAATTTCTTAATTTCCTAATAATTAATGTAACCAATATACATTTAAAAGTTCAAGCTGTAACCATGTTCTTCCTAAGTAATTTTTATACCCCTCAAACATCTCTACAAAACTAAACTGAAGATTCCTTTATGCATCAAAACGTGTCATGTCGGCTGTAAATATAATTTAGTCACCTTATGTCAGAAGTTTATTTTCTTCCCATTTGTGTTCCGATCTTCTAATTAGTTACGCGATGTGACGAAATAATCTTCAGCCTTCTGCTTCAGTTCATTGCCTGAAACGCTTGCAGTCAATGTTTTCCTATGCATGGTTAGCACTTAAATTAATATTGAATTTTAACATATTTTTCTTCTTCAGAAACACTTTCATTGCCATTGTCATTCTACATTTTACATTTCGCCTGCTGTGGCCATTGTATCGTCATATAGCGGTGTCGTAGCTCCTTAATTACCAAACATTGGTTTAAACTCATTGATGATCATGTCATTTGACTAATGAACGTGATGTAAGGATCTTATTTCGTTGGAAAGTGATGTATGTTTCTTATTTAGTTGATGTATTTTAGGCCTGCTCCTTCAGAATTTCCAGCCAACATTATCGAAAGCTTACTTCAAACATACGATTTCTGTAAACGTAGGTTCACTTTCCCTTGAACTATATGCATAGAAAAACCATGGGGGCTGTATGTCAACTTGCTACAATTATTCGGAATACAAACTGATCTTCAACTTTTCCTATCTTAAGTTTGCTATCGCAGGATACTTTGCATCGTCAGTGGGTCACAATTCAGATTTTTCAGTATTTCCGATTCCCTGTGCTCTTCATTTTTAAACGTTTTCCGACTATATTACAATTTTGTTTGGGCCCACACACTTACATATTACTATAACATGGTGTGTACAAATAAGCAAAGAATAAAATGACTTGTTAGCTTCCTGCATTATTCCAATTTTCTGGCAATGGATTCATATGTGCACCTATCTTTCCCATTACTGGAGCCATGTGATGATCCTATTCCATACCCCTGCGAATACTTAACTTAGTTATTAGTAATGGAGGGCTGATTCTATTCGTGACCCGCTGACATTTTCGACGACTGCAAAATATTTATTTTTACGGACACTTTTAAAATTTTGTTGTTTTAAATCAATTCGCCATTATTTGTAGCAATTTCCAGGTAGAATTTTATTACCTATAGTGTGAATCCGTTGGTTTTTTCAGGCTAATTAAGTGACAATGTGAAAATGAAGGGTACCAAACTGAATTTCCTGTTTGGTCGGTGCTACAGGCTACCTGCTGCTTCCTCTATACCAAGGAATACTCACTACAGCTAAATTGCCTTGCAAGCGGTAAAAGCACGTGAAAGTATTCTAAAGCTTTTGAAATAGTTATGACAAAGCATTATTAAAGTTTGAACAAAATATATTGCTTCCTTTGAAAAATGGTAGAAAACTTTAATATCTCGATTATAATGAAAATATGAATTCCAAAGAAAATATTAGTAATTACTTTTTCCCGTATTGTCCACAAAGTAAGCTTACGAAAGACCTTTGCTTGCGTATCCTATTTCGTGGAATAAAAGAAGCAAAAGGGACTAAGAAACAAAGGACGTAATGAAGTTTTGCCAGTGTGCTGGGAATTGAATAAAGTCTTAGTTCTGCAGTTATTTCCGCAGAACTGAGCCTTGCATTATAGCCTACATTTATTTCACGTAAACCTACATGTACTTCAAATATATATGCTCAACATAAGCATTGAAAAAGTATAATAAAAGGTTATAACACAGGATAACATATTATACGGATCAACACCGGATATTTATGCGGTGTAGTTTACTCTCATACCCAAAATAATTTCCTTTCATAGCTTACGCCAGACCAGAGCACTAATTACTTTTATGTACTGACCATCTGTGCTAAAAGTTTCTGGAATCAAACTCTTATTTGAATTAATAAATGTAACGAAACATTTACATCATTTATATCGTTCCATAAAAAGTCTATGATGATTTACTGAAGAAAATCTTGGGAAGAAGCAGAGATTAAAGCAATAAAGGCAATTGTATCCCGTTGACTGAGCAAGTCCAGGTACCAATAATCATTTTGGACCTAGGGGGCGTAGAATAGTTACACCTGTTGCACTTTTCATTTTACATTTCAAACCTCTACCGTTCTCGACACTCCAGGTTATCCAGTCGTATCAATATGATACCGAAAACCAAAATAATTTAGTCAAAGAGAAGAGTGTGGCTATAGAAGGGTCATTCCATTGTAACGGGTGTTACTCTCGCAAAGATAAAAGTGTAAAATTTCCAAAGTAGCTCCAACAAAAATCAAAATTTAGGAAGCAGAAGTATTTCCTCTTTAAGTTTCTGATCATTTTTATATATTGCAATCTTCAGTTTATTTTAACAAAATTGAGTAACTAGTACAAAACATGGTGTAACGGGTGTTACAGAATTTGGACATGGACCTCTGCATGGGTAGTAGAAGTTGTAAAATTCTGTGAGTTTAATGGACAGAAATTAACAAGTTTTTGTGTGGGTGTCTATTAACCATTGACAAAATTAAATGTGTTCTCAGTTTCCCTTTTTTGCTTAATTTATTTAACGTTTTTAGAGAAAAGGTACTGTAACGGGTGTTACATGATGTGTAACGGGTGTTACACTGTGTGAAAATTTATGTTTTATGCAAATGATTAGTGCCTCATTTTCTGTTTACATTAACATAAGGGTGTTAAAATTTAATATTACCAAATTTCTATTTAATGCCAATACATTTTATCTGAAAAATATTTTATTTTTTAAATTATCGGTTAATACACTTTTGCCTGGACAATCAATTTAATAAACAGTCTACAACATAATGGAACAAATGGATGAAATTAGGAACATTTCAATTAATATTCTTTTAGAGATGTTTAGTATACAGTATGTGCAATTGATTTTAAACATCTTTTTCGAACACATCTACACTTTCACTGAATTCGTGGTACAGTCTGTTTCCTTGTGACCTGATATCAGGTGTTGGTAACATGGAGACCAGCTGACTAAATTTCACGAAACAGATGTCATTTTCATCAGCTTTGAAGATTTTTTTGCTATGTCCAGAAACTCTCAGAAACATAATCTTAACGTTCTCTTCATCATCAACTTGGCTCTTACATATTCCAACATATCGAAACTTTTTTCCGCCTTTTGATGGCATAGGCCTCTCGTTTGCACTTGAAATCTGTACCAATACAAACATTCCAGACTTAACTTCTGATCTATCAATGCTGTGCACTGACACGGGTGTCTCTTGTGTTTTACTTTTCATTATCTCCTCTTCAGAATCTGTGGAATCATATACTTCCTCATAAGATAATCGTTGTGTATGGGTGCTCTTGATCACATTTATCTTATTCATTAGAGAAGTGGCAGTTTTGGAAACAAGCAAGTCTTTGTTGTTATAGGGTAAAAATAGTGGCAAGCTTGAATATTAGGTATACCTTTCACATTGTCCCATCTTTTGTCTAAAAACTGTACGTTCTCTTCCACAGTGTATCTATCTACATAAATACACTTAATTCCCTTCAAGTTACTTTCTACATAACTGTGAAGTTCTTTAGCTGTGGTGATGTTAATCTTTCTTGACTTAACAGCTGTCCAGACGTACCTCTTCACAGTTTCGCCTAAACCATCCACTGCTCCTTTGCCATGGGAACTGGCAAAAAAGTTCCATTCTGCTGTTAGACAAAAATCATTTTCCATAAAACAGAGATTGGACAAATTGTACTTGCTTTTAAATTGCCCTGCCCAATTATCAGTAAATATAAACATATGGTTTATCCCCAAATTGATAGCTTTGATGTGCTCTACTATAGTACTAAAGAAAGTCCAGACTGCATACTTGTTGTGTGACAAATCGTTGCTTATTATGACATAGGATTTCACTATACCATTCGGGATCCAAATGCAGCATGTAAAGACTGTGACTTGTGGATGGGCCCAATGAGCACTTTGAATCTCATCTTGCGATATCAATGAGTAGTTCTCAGCAAAATCCATTTGGACTACTGCTTGTCCATTTGATAATTTTTCTTTACACGCATGAAAATATTCTGTTTGAACTCTCTTTACAAAGCAGTGACTTTTAAATTGTGGCAGCTTCTTCGTTAGTTCATTCAAAGCATACTTGCAGGTTCCTGAATATTCCTTAAGACTCCGATTACCATTGACATCTTCCCATTGTTTCCATGTAACCTGTTTCTGTATATCCACATCAGAATGAATTAGCTCAGACACATTTGATAGACATTTGGAGCACCTGCCAAACATGTAATTTTCTTCTGCTACATCACAACACAAATAATCTAACAAATCTTTGTAGTTTTGAGGGAAAATGGGAATCATTTTTGCAACAGATTCAAGCAAATTTAAAAAATTATAGTGATACTTGCAGACACAAACGTTATGTGGTGTCTCTGACACCAAAAGGACTTGCGGAGGACGTAGAGAATAGAAAGTTGATTTTCCCACTTTTATCTCAGGGTGACATTTTTTAAATTCTTCATATGCTTCACCTATGGTAATAACCATGTGCATTTTCTGTAATTTCTTTTTTGTTTCGCCCTTTTTCCTAACTGTTACAACATCTTTAATAGCTGGGGCTTGACGGCTAACATCATCACGGCAGTAAAATTCTTGAATACATGATCTATGTTTCTTTGATAAACCAGTCGACGGTGATTTTCGGTGCACATTTTCATGTAAAACATCTAGACCAATTATGTCAACCACTAATCTTTTTAATACGGCGACTTTTTTGTTTGGACTTTGTGGCAGCAACTTTTTCACCCTGTTCATTGCTTTTCCAAATGACTGAGGGCATTTGTATGTTCCTATTGGGGAAGCAAGATGGTCAGTAGGCTCCACTGGGTTTGAATTCTTCAGTTTTTCTTTTTGCCTGTGTAACCTTACTCTATCTCTAATTTTTTTTTCGATTTGCTTCTTCTAGTTGTGGACTTTTCGCAGTATTGTTTTTTAATATATGTCTCCTTTGTTTATCCCTCTGACGCTCCTTTTCAAGATGTGCCTGATATTTCTCTCTGTCTTCCTTCAGCCTCTCCCTGTATCTTTTCATGCGATCATTTACAGGAGCCATTTCTAGAAAGAAGCGCATTGAAACACATTAAATCATGGTATATAGAACTTGTGTTCTATGTAGTTTGAACTACTGAAGAGTTAAAAACTGTTTTTTACTGAAATACCTAAGTATTACATTTTATAACTGGCTTCACATTATTATCGTAACACCCATTACATAAAGAGTTGTAACACCCATTACACTATTTCTGGACAAATAAACTGAAATATTAATTAAAATATGTTATAGTCTCAATAAGCAACATTATAACCTCACTTTCACAGCAGGATATTGTAACCAAATATTTCATGCAGTGGTAATTAAAACTTTTGTATGTTTTGTGTAACGGGTGTTACATGCTGCAATAGGTTTTCAAAATACTATTATTTAGTACTGGATTTCGTCTTACCTTGAATTGTAATATATGGTTGAACTTGGAAAGGTTCAAACAATTTCCCACCAAAAGTACAAGATCAACAATGGTGTCTCATAACAATGGCAGGGCCTCCAACTCAAGTATGAGAAAGAACATTTACCATCTCATGGAAACTACCGACAAACTCTTAATAAAAAGTGCATAAATTTCAGATAAAAAGCAAATTTTCTTTTAGGGCAGTGTAATTCAGACTTTAGACAGTAGATATAACAAAACAAAATACTACTTTTTAACATTTGAAAAAATCACCCAGAGGCTCAGTTGGCATGGAATGGCCCAGAAGTCATTAACAGCAAGTGCAATGAATTAATTTGAAGCTAATTCATTTGTAGACTTCGTAAAAACAGCACAATAAAGTGGGCCAAGTTCTAGAAACTGATCCCTTTAACGAAACAGAATTTACAAAATCCACTAAATAATGCTGATACCTTAAAACAAACTTTATAATACACCAGAGTGAATAACTGTGTACAAATTATTGTATTCAGTTTAAAACAGATACATATTATGAAACATGAATTACCTCCTCAGACATTCTGAGGAAAAGGTAGAAGTAGTGAGTATGGTGTGTCTAAAAAAAAAATCATCTCTTGTTTCACGAAACGCTTTAGTACGGAAAAGTTGCTTATTGTTATTAGTTAAAGATATTGGGAAATTGAAGAAAAAGTGCCTTCATCTTTTTAAAAGTTAAACATTCAAAATAAATTCTAATTATTTTTTATGCTTCTTGAATGGTTGAAATAAGCTAAATAAATTAAAATCATGGTACTAATATAATATTTTACGTGCCTCCTCTGTCTTAGAAAAATCAGAAATTGAGCAAATCTTTCCTGTACAGCCCGTATTGCTGGAGAACAGTGACCCAGAACTCTCCACGTGGAGGTGGTTGCACATCGATTTCCACTCCCACCCTACGCTCCAGTCATCCAATTACTAGGTGTGGTATTTACATCATATTTATAACTTCTTTACGAAATTTACCGATCGTGTACAACTCCTTGGCTAACTGCGCTTTTTGTTACTGTCTGTTATGTCCAGCACATATTGAATGATTTTGTTGAGAAATGAGGCATAACAAATAGAGAGTTAATTGTTGTTCGGACATAGCCATCTCTAACTTTTTGTCCACATACTTTGTATGAAACCTCTGTCACCAGTTTGATGCACCACTACACGGCTTGAGTGTGACAAGGAAACTTTTACATTTCTCTGATGAGCTTTGTGTAAGATGGGATTATGGATTTAAGATCATCTTCAGTTGAGTCTCTCGGCTTTGGGCGAAGATACACCACACTAGAACTCCAATCAATAATTTCAAAGTAATCAATAGCTTGAGAATTTGTCTTCTGTGGTGCAAAATTTCTAACCGTCTTCTTCTTTAGGACAGTGCGTCTTGCTTTCAAAGTCCTTCTGTAACCGAATTCTTAAATATATTCCCTTTCATTAACAGTCATTGCCAGCAGGACATTTTCTGGATGAGCAAAGAATGCAGTTCGTTGTTTTACTCGCTCGGCTATTTCAAGTATTTCATCGGATAAATACCGTTATGTTGCAATTGCTTGAAATAAATGTTTCGATCCGTCTGTTAAATACTTGCTCATTTTATGGCAAGTCACAAGGGTATGTATGATTTTAAGGGGAGACGGAAGGCAACTGGGCTAAAAGATTCGATTTTTAGATTTTAGCGTATTGGAAATGCCTGGTATTTGCTGCGTGGAACAGTTTTTGTTTTACATAAATCAGACAAATTTTTCGTGATATATGATTTTTTTTAATTTATTTATTTATTTATTTATTTATTTTTTATTATTATTATTATTTTTTTTGTCGCTCTGTGCAATCTGGCCACGCCTTCCGTTTTGCGCCACGCTGAGAAAATGCACACAGCATCTCTTACTCCTTGTATATTATATCATGCTTCTACTGTTTTTATCGCTTCAATGTTTCCTACCCTGTATCTATTATCGATACTTTTTGTTCCGGTCATGTTTGTTATTGTTTTCGAACGTTATTATTTGAACTTGATGAAGTTTGTTGTTAGTGAAGTACGTCTTGATTTGTATTTTCGTTGGTCCCGCGTGTTTTCATAGAAATGAAGCGAATAAAGAAATTCTCGCGTAAATTAAAATTCCTCTGGAATTATTTGGCATCAAATCTAGTGGAAATACTACAAAATCCTTGGTGCAAATAGATAAAGAGAGGATCCGCAAAGCCGATATTGCTAATTTAAAATGCACAAAAGAAGCTAGACAAAAAAGAAGAGGACCAAGAGAGGAAAAGAAGATCTCTATGATTCAGATGAAGCTCAATAAGGTGCAGGAAAATATTAGTGGTAAGTAATTCTGATCAATAACAGTACTAGAATTGCAATATTAAACTTTAAATTGATTTTTCTCAAAACTACATTTTGTTTACTTTCAGGTACCATTATTCGATAAACTAATGGGGTTAGGAAGATGAAATTGGCTCTTTTTCTACTGAAGATGGCAATAAATCATTACAAGTAAATTGAGAACCACAAAAAAATCATCAACTGTTTTATAATAATTAATGTACTAAAAAAATTTACTGGTGAAAGAATATTTTTTTTCTTCAAAATCATTTGTTATTATGTTCATTTTACTTGTAAATTGAGACATATATGTTATATACATGCAGTAAAAATTTCGTTGTTTTATCACTTATAGTTCCTTTGAAAAGTATACCTATTCAAAGGGTAACATAGCATTGGCAGAAGCCAACTAATTCTTTTATGTTTTCTGACGTATCTGACTAACTTATATACCAAGATTGACTGCAGTTAACCAACTAGAATGGGACAATTGTCCAGTATTCCGATTTGCCAGGTCATCGGTACGAATCCCCCAGGTGCTTGCATTTCAAATGTCTTGCAGTTAATGTTGGTCTTTACTCAACAAATTTCCGACTGTACCAAGAATCGAATACGCTATGGGTTCACAGTAGACGACAGGAGGTTTTCACGAAGCTAAATAAATTACAGGACACATACATTGTACTGTAGTGGGGACCTAAATGATTTTCTAGTCGTGAACGACACCATTCTTACAGTCAGTATTGATTGCAGTGTTATACTACTTCTAATTTTTCTAGTGATATTGTTTGTTCAGAAAAACGAGAAATAGTTCTTTGAGTTGTATCATGTGTTGAACTCGAGGTAGGAGATACATCTCCAGTATAAGTTGATTCAAGTTACTCGTTTCACAGTCCTGCGAAATCCCTTGTCATTAAATTTTTCGACGAACAGAGTATCATCATTTCGTACGTCAAAGAAAACCCCAAGCTTCGTCAGGAAGTGTAAACTAACATTTTTCATATTCGTCCTCGGACTCTTCTTATTTTAGATTTATCAACCCGTGGGAGAATCTGTGTCTATTGCTATCACAATGTCTCACTGAACACTTGATGCAGGTCCAATTGTTGTATTTACTACACAATACATATTTGGTTTTTATCAGACAAAGAACCTGAAATTTCAAGGGTTTTTCTTGAATACATTTAAAAAGTGTTGGTGAGAATAAGCATTATAACAATAATATAATTTTAAAATAAAAAATATGGAGTAGCTTTGATAAATAGGGTTGTAACTGCGGTAAATATGTGCGAAAGCTTCTAATGAAATTGCGTGCTTATGAAATATGTCCCCAATTGTGCGATTGGATTCACGATTTCGTTTCAGAAAGGACACAGTTCGTTGTAATTGACGGTAAGTAAAACAGAAGTAATATCTGACGTTCCACAGGGAAGCGTTTAAGGTCCCCTACTCTTTCTTGTGTTTATAAACGATTTAGGAGACAATCTGAATAGCTCCCTTAGACTATTCGCGGATGATGCTGTCGTTTATCGGTTAGTGAAGTCAACAGAGGATCAAAAGCAACTGCAAAGCGATTTAGATAAAATTTCTACATAGTGCGAAAATTGGCAATTGACACTAAATAAGGAAAAGTGTGAAGTAATACACATGACCACTAAACGAAATCCGCTGAACTACAATTACGCGATAAATCAGTCAAACCTTAAGGTCGTAAATTGTACCAAATAGCTAGGAGTTACAATTACGAACAACTTAGACTGGAGAGAACACATAGAAAATATTGTGGGGAAGGCGAAACAGCCGGCCGCGGTGGCCGAGTGGTCTGCAGCTCGTCAGTCACAGTCCCGTTACGGTCGGGAGTTCGAATCCCCTCTCGGGCATGGATATTTGTGTCGTCCTTAGTATTAGCTAGTTCGTAAGTAGTTTGTAAGTTAGGGACTGATGACCCTGTAGGTAAGTCCCATTAGCTCTACAAACATATGAACATATGATGAAGGCGAACCATTGGCAGAAAGCTTGAAGATGCACCAGCTCCACCAAAGAGACTACCTACATCACACTTGTGCGTCCTCTCCTGGAGTACTGTTGCCCCTTGTGGGACCCTCACCAGGTGGGAGTGACGGAACACATTGAGAAGGTTCAGAGAAGGGCAGCTCGTTTTGTTTTATCACGTTACCTGGGGGAAAGCGTCACGAAAATGTTGCACGATTTGAGGTGGAAATCACTAAAAGAAAGACGTTATTCATTGCGGCGTGTTGTGTTTGGCAAGTTTCAATCGCCGACTTTTACTTCTGAATGTGAAAATATTTTACTTGTACCCACATACTTAGGGAGACATGAGCATCCCAATAAAATAAGAGAAATCAGATCGAAAACGGAACGATTTAGGTGTTCTTTCTTCCCGCGCGCTTTTAGAGAATCGAACGGCAGAGAAAAGTTATGAATGTGGTTAACGAACCCTCTGCCAGGCACTTAAATGTGATTTGCAGAGTATCTATGTAGATGTAGAATCGGTAAAGGAGCTGACAACATGCAGAACAGGTCCGGTACACAATCGCGTTATTTGCTTTCATTGCTATGTTACAATGTTTTGTTGTGGTGTACATAACACAGACTACTATGCACTTTGTCATTTCTGTTGATTGTAATTTATTACGTATTATCAATACAGAAATTGCTCAATATTGCTACCATGAGCTGTAACGCACACGTCTACGCTCCAGTCATTGACTGTCTTAGTCGTCCCCATATTCTGGGAGTCTGTCCTATCTGCTGACACCTTTGCCCTGACGCAGTATTTCCACGTTATGAACAAGTGTGGCATATACAATGGCTTTCAAATGACTCCATAAATGGAGATCTAATGGGTTGTAGTCTTGTGTAGTTCACGAACGGATTAGTTTGGAAGAGCGCTCCCACAGGCGAACTACGCGAACTAGTTCGCAGATCCCTCGCCTCTTAGTTCGTCCACTCCTTTTCCGAAGACTGACGTGTATTAGCGAGAGGACGCGAGAGCGCGCAGAATGCGCCAGTTGCCGTCATTTCGAGCTGAGATGCTGCTCAGCTGTAGTTTAATAGCGGTAGCAAAAGCCAAAACGATCGGACGAACTAAAAAGAACGATCTACTTCGCGGCCGAGCTGCGAACTAAAAGGAGAGCTACCGGTCGCGAACTAAAATATGCGCGATACGTCGCGAACTTAAATATGTGTGATAGGTCGCGAACTAAAATATGCGCGATAGGTCGCGAACATGATTAAAAATCACGTGTTTGCCTTTTGCTGATAGAGCCATTTCAAGGTTAGCGTCTACTAGTGCCTGCTAGATTACATAGTACAGTGCTACGAAATTTCTCCTCTGAAGTATTCTGCACTATGCAATATCTGACTAATAAATTCCATAATGCCAAGATATAGAGATAACTCTAAACTTAAACGCGAGAAATTATCCGTAAACTGTTTCTTTTGGTTTGCGTGATATCGTTAGCGGCTCAAGCAGCAAACGCCTGAAGCAGCTAGGTGGGGGAACTTCTCCCTCCACCTGCATGCGCAGACCACGCCGCTCAGCCGTCACTGGGAGCGGACGAATTAAAAGAACGAACTAAAGTGAGCGCTCCCGATCGCGAACTATTTGGGGTCGGAAGAATGAGCAGGCCGCGGGTTCGGTCTCTGACTCCTTATCCATTTGTTGAGGTTTTATGTGGACACCAGAGGCCTCTAGCACGCTGACTAAATCAAAGGGATCATATGTGCACCAGACATATTTTGCTTCTTGCCCGGTCCTTTTATAAAATCCCCGTAGCTTTTCCATATATTTAGCCTAACCGTGTATATTCCGTTTCCGTTATTAGATAATTACTGAGCGATATGTACTGATACTCTGCGGCTAGCACCTTCCTGGATTTTAGGACGACCAGCACATTCCCCAATTCGGTAAATTCAAGTTTTGCTGTATCACCTCTAAAATCTTTTGTTGATTACAAGTTTTTATGTCATGAGATATAAGATTTTAACACATTACAATCTTGCCTGTCACAAACTGCTGTTGCGTCATTTTACAATAAAAGGAAGCAAAGGCAAATCTTTACCTCTGACATAAATACTACGCGTATGAAACACAAATCAAGTTGTGTTAGGACATCAGCACAAGAAAATTTTGTTTTATATTTGCGGTATCTTTTGTGTGACATGATGATCTGCAGTGCTACTTATACTGTAAAATGACATGTAAGTTTATAAGATTACGAACTGCTGTTAACGTATTACAAGATATAATGAAGCGCAGATCTGTTGATACCAGTAATAAATAGACCTAGTAACGGTTTTGCCTAACTAAATGGTTTAGAATATTGTATCTAAATCACCCTGAACAAGTTAATCAGTGTTAGGAATGCATGAAACAGATATAACCCTTTGTTTCCTGACATAAGAAAAATTTTACAATTTTACATTTTCTTTGTAGAAATTTATGCTGTTGTATCCTAAACACTCTTGTAAAAGTTTATTTTAATATTAACAATTTTTTTCACTGCCGCTACGAAGAAGTAAGCGTCAGGCTCCATTGACAGAATCACAACATCCACAGAAAAATGATCCAATTTGTAAAACTTGTAAGTTATTCCACATAAAAATTAAACATATTTACACTAAAAAGTTAATTGACAAAAAAATATGGTATTTTTTCTGTAAATTTCACATTAAATTTTGCTTCTAGAGCAACGTTTTGACCGTAGGGCCTATATGATTTTTATATAGACATTTCATATTTAGTAACATCTCATGAAATTGTAAGATAGTTCTTTTTGTCATTGCAGAACAAATACACTTTACATGAATCTAGTCTCGACTGAATTTGATTTTTTGCAAACATTGCATATGTCCCTCTTTTACGACTGAACACTACAAAATGTTTTCCTTGGTTGCAAAAACGTATATCTTTAGGAACAGAAAAATTATATTTCCTTCACTTTGGGGGAGTTTCTCTTTTTTTAGATTTGGCACTTGCTGAGCATTCATTAGCCACAGCACGCGTGAATTCCAGCATTGGAAGTGCCCCATATAAATCACTGAGTGCCACCTTTTGTTTAATCGCCTTTCAAGACCATAAGTTCATCGTAATCTGTCTGCATGATCCACCCAACCTATGCTTTTATTGTAATGGCATACGATCATTTAGTCATTTTTCAGTACCTCTGAAAAATAAGTGGAAATGTCCTCATACATAATTGCTTCAATCTCTGCACCAGTCAGAGGTCGAAATTAGCCACCAGTTTTCCGATTTTAGTCCATCTGTGTGATAAAAAGTGGACAGAACAACTAAAGAGATGTAACACATTGTAGCTACAATAATGTGATCCAACAACCTGACGGTACTACTAAGTACATTTTATAATATCCATTTTATCTCGCTTGCTTGTAATGTAATGCTTCACAATATTATAAAAAACAGAGGGGGTATGTACTAACATTGGAAAACCCAACGGAAGATCCAATAAATTGCGCACAAAACCAGGCAACAGCGTGGAAACAAATACACACAATCTGTTTTCTCAGCAGCGCGCTTAAGACAATTTACAAGCTTTGGCTACCAGAGAGCTCTATGTATCGCGTAATAACATCTCTGAAACCGTAGAGCCTGACAGGCTCTAAGATCACGAAACTGAACTATAAGAAAATAATGAGACTCAAAACTTTTTAGTACTGTCAGGCAACAAAGGGTTAAACATGAGATAAACTGGGAGGCTTGTTCAGGACAGCCATCTAACACCGAACTGCGAAGAGTGGGCGATCGTGTGATGTCACTGAGCATTGTACATCAAGGTACATATTTAAGAAAGCTTGGTTGTAAGATGCCTGCCTACTTCTAGTGGGCCGACCGCAGTGTCCGAGCGGTCTACGGCGCACCAGTCACAGTCTACACGGCCGCTACGGTCGGGTTCGAATCCCCCTTCGGGCATAGCTGTTTGTGCCGTCTTTAGTATAAGGTAGCTCATAAGTAGTTTGTTAGTTTAGGGACTGATGACCATGCAGTTAAGTCCCTTAATAAACATTTGAACTTCGAGTTAGCAGACTCCCCTTCCCAACTGCTCCCCGTACATATGTAAGTGGTGTAATTACATGCAAATGGTCACTGCTGGACGGCAACTTCGCCCCAATATCAGTTAAGGGAATATTCGCTCGACGTGGCTGTGTGGAGCGAGGGTGACCACGGGTCGCCCGCCTGCTGCCCTCGTCCGCAGCGCCCTTCGTGGAACCCGACGGGAGACCGCCCAGCATTCACACAGTGGCTGTAGTCCGCTAACTGTCGCTGGCAAGGTGGGTTTAGAGCTGCTAAAAGCACAGGCTGGCGCATCCGCCGTTTTCATTCCGTGCGAATGCTAAACACAACACGTAGATTATACGAACAGTGTTGTTTTCTTCAAGTTTAGTGAAATATTTTGGAAGTGCATAGAGCCTTAGATCGTACTACTTTGAGCTTAAAAGCTATGTGTGTGTTGTGGATGTTGAACCTATCGTTAAGTCAGACAACAAATTGTTCATTAACACAGCAACTTGGTTTAATTATGGCCCTGATATTGATGTATATACTATTAAATAAGAAACAGTGCACTAAACTGATTATGTGCGCAACGGATATTTTAAACACAAAACAACTAAAAAAAAACTTATTCTTTTCATTCTCCACTCCGAGGAGTGGAGCGGGCTGTTTGAGATCCGGCCCATAAAGAGTCGCGGTTCTATTCAGCCAATTATCAGACAAGCTGATAGTGGGGCAAAGGGGGAATTCCAATGGGGAATAAGTGGGAGGGGCTTACCAGTTCCGGCATACGCCTTACAACCAAGGAAAACCTCCCGAAAACCTTGGTCGGAACCGGGTGATTGGGACCAATTTAATTTATCTCCGGGACTTGCCTCGGACTAAAAATGGATTACAACTGTGGCAAGTCACCATTTGAAACTATACTAAAAAATTTTGACTGCGAGGAAGATATTAAACAAACCACAAACCACTTTCTTAATGTTTGACTGTGAGAATTTTATGCAGATCAGTTTCTGATTATTGAAATTTAGTATCATAGTCAATTAACTATCATTTACTATGGCACCAATAACGAAATCTGTTCAACAATATTATCAAAATCCATACTGCACTTTAAATCCACTAATAACTAATTATCAAATGAAGGGAGTAGGTTAATTTTCTAACTACGTAAATGAAACAGGAAAGAAAGGTCAACTTTGTTACTTATTATTAATAATCAACATTACATTACCTACATAATACAACTTCTTCCTAATGACATCAAATGCAATTACCTTCATTCCAGCGGTGTTACAATACAATACAATATATATTCCAAATACAATCAAATCGACTTGCTGGCACAGCAGCCTCTGCTCTACATCGGAGCCATACACACAACTCAACCGCTCTCTAAGCGAGCTGAACCGCAAGTGCTTCTCTCTCTCTGCGCGAGTTACAATGTTATGCAATACATAATCTTTGCCAAAGATGAAACTTCACAGAGTTAAGTACCCATATCGATACACACAGTAGAAGCGATATTATACATTTTCTTGCAAGCACGTTACTCGACACAAAACAGGAGGTACAATATTAGACATTTTCTTACAAAAATTTTTTTTATAGACACGTTTCAAGCTTGCATTCGGCTCTTGTTTACATCGATATGTAGATTAGACACAATAATCCCGCGTTTTCTTTACTTACGGTATTGCTGTTTTTCTTTCCTTTTCTGTCCAAATAAAGAAAAAAACCGCAAGAAACATATCTATTTCTGTGATAAAAATCGCTTACTACGTTTAATTCTGCTGAAACTGTTCATCTAGATAAAACTTTTAAGCCATCTTGGCTTGTATTTGAATGACTGTCAATATGCGTGGTTTGTTTGGCGTCCTGCAGTAAGCGTTTGTTTTCCGCTGTGACAAATACACCACATCTGATTGTCGTACTCACATTCCTGAATGTACTTCTATTACGTTATTGAAGAAGGTTCAGGACGTATTACAAACACTAAAACGAAAAAGATTAGGGTACAGGATCTAAAGTTTACAGTCGTAGAGACACACGGTGCCGATGTTGGCAACAACCGTTGAATGTTATTGGAAAACCTAATCGTATGGAATGAGGGGAATAATCCTTTTTGTTGACGATCAAATAATTCTGTTTCTTCTCTAGGTTGACAGGCTTTTATATTTAACAGTACCCTTGTCTTGTCAGTAAATTAATAATCCCTGTAAAGCAAATATTTCATTGCCAGCATTAGCTCACTACACCATCGCAGCCGTAAGTAAAATTTACACAGTATTCTATGTCAGTTATGTTATAGTCTCTTATAGATAAGCGTCAATATTGGCATTTAAAGACACACATATTGTGCTCTAAAAACAGTATGTTCTGGAATGTTTTGCTGTTATATTTTGCGCCTGCTGACTCCCTACAGGCAGTTTCCATGTTAAGAGGTAGTACTTTCAAAAGATCTAAACAAAAACTTATGTTCGAATATCACAGACTATGCACACCACAGACGATTTTTACTATTAAATATTGCTTCAAGTCATAATAATATTTATTTATAATACATAACTGTGGGCTCGGTCCGGGTCTCCAGTTTTTGGACCGACAGTTAATGATCCATTTCTTTCTTCTCTCAGTACCTCTCGGGAAACTAAACATTCTGTAGCCATCTCTGGAATGATCTGAGCAGTTTATGGCAACACAACCACCTATGAAATCGTGCCAAAGTGCCGAGACGCAAATCCTACAGCACAGCATTAAGTTAAGAGCTACCGGAATGAAAATGGCGGATCCGTCAGCTCGTCCGTATAGGAGTCCTTTGGTGGCTTGCTTACGCAAACACGCCGCAGCCGCACGTCAGCAAAACAGGTGAACGATCTGACTCAGAGCTTGACGCTGAGATCTATTTGCAAACGTTGGTAGGCCGAATAGCGCCGTTTCCTTGTTCAACTCGCCGCAAGACATGGAGGGAGCGATCTCAGACACTCACAGGCTCCCTTTTGAAATGAATGTCGGTGAGAGGCGCTCAGATATTTATGGGCGGAAGTTTTCGAGGCAGCTAGCCTAGGAGACCCGCTGGTGCAAGCAGACGTCTGACGAATCTCTACATGAGCAGTCGCTTAGGTGACTACTCTGGAGATATTTTCTTGAGCAGTGTTTCGTTTTGTTTGGGCGTTTACATCCTGATAGTAAATCGAGATAGTGCCCAGAAACTCTCTGTTCTCTTCTAATTTATATCGGGATCTGCCGACGTGTGGGCCGTATAACACGTCAGTGCGATTATTTAGAGCAGTTTTCACTGACTGTGTGCTCAGTTGTATAGTAAGCTTTTGTGTCTCGTTCACGTGAACGGAGACGTAATTCCGCTTTCGTTTATTTGTGTATAGGAATAGTTGGAGAATCGTCTGTACCGACAGTCGAGGCCCCAATTCACTTGTTTCCAGTCACAGTGGACAAGCGGTACGCAGCTTCCGTCTTGATCAACCGACAAGTATATATCTCTCTCTAGAAGAGCTAAGACATAGACTCACCTTTCGGTAAGTGACATCAGGAACTCTTACGAATTAGATAAACACCGACAGCGGTGTACGCGATACTCCTCTATTTATTTCCCGTCCTTTCCAGCAATCGTCGGCAGAGCATCGCAACGGCCGTCTGCGTTACTCCACAAGGCGTATGGTAACGTGCACCAGCATTTCAACCATTTCTTTGGCTGCTTCCCTTTTATCACGATGTTGTTGTTGTGGTCTTCAGTCCAGAGACTGGTTTGATGCAGCTCTCCACCCTACTCTATCCTGAGCAAGCCTTTTCATCTCCTCATAAGAACGACAACCCACATCCACTTGAATCTGCTTACTATACGCGTCTCTTGGTCTCCCTCTGCGATTTTTACTCCACACACTTCCCTCCAACGCTAAATTCACAATTCCTTGATGTCTAAGAATGTGTCCTACCAATCTATCCCTTCTTTTAGTCAAGGTATGCCAGAAATTTCTTTTCTCCCCAATTCGGTTCAGTACCTCCTCATTAGTTACGCGATCCACCCACCTAATCTTCAGCATTCTTCTGTAGCACCACATTTCAAAAGCCTCTATCCTCTTTCTGTCCACACTGCTCATCGTCCATGTTTCACTCCCATACAAATGCCTTCAATATTCCATGTTAACAAATTTCTCTTTTTCAAAAACACCTTTCTACCCATTGCCATTCTGTATTTTATATCCTCTGTACTGCGACCTTCGTTTGTTATTTTACTGCCCAAGTAACAAAACTCCTCTACCTCCTTTATTGTTTCGTTACCTAATCTAATTCCTTCAGCATCACCTGATTTTCTTACACTGCACTCCATTACCCTAGTTTTACTCTTGTTAATATTCATCTTATATGCACCTTTCAGCACACTGTCCATTCCGTTCAACTGCTCTTCCAGGTCCTTTGCTGTATCTGACAGAATTACTATGTCGTCGGCAAAACGCAATGTTTTTAATTCTTCACCCTGAACTTTAATTCCTTCTCCAAATTTCTCCTTGCTTTCCTTTATAGCTTGCTCAATGTACAAATTGAACAACAGTGGGGAAAGGCTACAACCCTGTCTTACTCCCTTTCCAACCACTACATCCCTTTCATGCCCTTCAACTCTGACAACCGCTGTCTGGTTTTTGTACAAGTTGTAAATAACCTTACGCTCCCTATATTTTACTCCTGCTTGCTTCAGAACTTGAAAGAGTTTATTCCAATCAACATTGTTACGATAGGTCGACTTAATGCAAGTATTCACCGTCCGGCAGTGATTATCACTATCCAAATGATACACCCTCCAGTTCAAAGTGACAGTAGTCATTACGTACACCATCATTACCGAAGCTTTGCCAATTACATCGCAGTAGTATCATTTTTTCTGTCATCAGTATATGCTTTCCATCGTAATTTACTATCCTTCGGCTAAAGGGTGGTCTGACAGCACCTACAATGATAGAATTATTGTGAATTTTACATCACTTTGTGTAATGAGGCACCTGTTTAATCCAAGCTATGACTCAAGGATCATAATTTTATTGTCATGCTTCACCTCATTATCAAATAGGTCCCCCAAGCATTTGTTTATGAGCGAGGTGTAGTTCATGGCTATATTAACAGGTGCTGTAATATGAATAATGAGATTCCATCAATAAATAACCTGGATCACGGATGGTCTGTCTGCCTTGGTTGTGGATTCACAGGAATAAATTATTTTTTCGAACTACGGTACTACAACTGATGATGGAAACTGAAACATGTCTGTACAAATTCATTAATATTGTTTCGCCTGCATTATATCGATATTTGTATGTAAAACTTAATATGAACTTCTTTGAGTAACTACTTTTATGGTTTATTCTGTCAAAGACTATGTATGTGAGTGGTAGCTGAACAAAAAGAGAGAGTCAGTGTGTAGATCTGGTATTGAACGGACGTCCTATAGTTGGCTGCTGAAGTAGCAAGTTTTGTAAGAGCTGTTGGAATAATTTTGAAATCTGATTTTCACAGACACAGTTTTGTCTTTATAAGATTTTGTGTCATATCAAATCTTTTTTGTTTTGTCTTTATAAGATTTTGTGTTTTGATCTTATAAACCATTTTGTTGTTTTCCAATCGGTAATGCAATGATTATTGCTAATAATAATTAAGAAAGTTAAACTTCTTTACCTGTTTCATTTTTGTAGTTAGAAAGATAAACCTCTCCCTTTCATTGAAAATTATGGACTATTAAAATCAAAGTATAGTATTGGCTAAGCTGAGTTGGATTAACAGATTTCTTTATTGGTTTGACGTTTAATGACAATAGTGATTATTGTGCAATGTTTTTTCCCGATTTCTCTCGCAGTCAAATTTATAGTATAGTCAGTGAGCCTTACGCGGATTATATATTGTTCTTGCTTTGTTCAAACTATCCGTTTCGCTATCAATCAGTTTAAAGGCACTGTTTCTTAGTTAACTGTGCTGGTATTAATATTAGGGCCATAACTGTGGTGTCGCACAAGTACAAAGTGCGCGCCACTTACTTTCGCCGCGCGCCGCCATGCACGCACGGCGCGGCGTTCTCACGACGACAGCCACGAGCGCCCTCTGCGACAACGCCGCTCGTGGCCACCACTGAAAGACACCGGTGACTTCGGACTGAGATAGCAACGAGTTAGGACCTTCGTAATCAGATAGGCACCAGTGAAGACTTTGCTATTGTACAGGCACTAGGCAGGCCTCTAACAACTATGTATCAACATTCTGCAGTACTATATAAAAGTTAAGTATTGTTACATTCTGCGCAAAATATATCTCTTTCTAATTTACTCTAGTGTTTGTAGTTTCTGGCTGCTCCCCTCCGTACCTGCACAGGCGTGCTGTCTTGTTACTGTGTCGGTCTCGTTCCACTCGGCCACCGACACCTACGACGAGGCTGGGACACAAAAGCGGCGACGAAGTCGGGACACAAAAGTGGCGACGAGGAGTGATAGAACCTTGGACCAGCCCGCTTACAGCAGCCAGACAGCAGCAGTCGGAGCACGCAAAAATTGCTCCCGCCCACCCACCCTTATTATAACAATTTTGGGGGAACATATTCTGTTACGTGTTTTGTGGACTTTTTTGTTGCAGAGCGTCCTCTTTCATATTGCACTTGTGTTTTGTTATAAGTTACTTGTATGCGCGGCGCCTAATCGGTCAGCATGGCCACTACCCCGAACCCAAACTTAATGGAAATTATTCAGTTACAGACGGCGCAAATTACCCAGCTCCTCCAGGCTGTGTCCCAGCTCACAGCGCAAGCAGCTAACCAACAACAGCCGCCGCTTCAGCAGCCCACACCTGCCGCCGCAACGCTTCCTACGTTCCGCCAGTACAACGAACGTGAGGAAGAATGGAGCGACTATTTCGCACAGTTTCAAGAACTCGTCGCGGTTCATCAAATTACAGGTCAGAGAGTGAAGAACCTTTTCTTATCTATTGTGGGCCCCCAGACTTTCGTACTATTGCAAAAACTTTTCCCTCTCGCATCTCCTCGTGATGTAGACTTTGAACAAATTGTAGATGCACTGAATGCTCATTATGAGAGAAAAGTTCTTGTAGCCGCTGCACGATACCGATTTTTCAGACTTAAAAAATTACCGCAGCAGTCACACCAAGAGTGGATTACGGAATTGAAGGGCTTAACCCGCCAATGTAAATTTACTTGCTCTTGTGGACTTTCGTATAGTGACGTTATGTTGAGGGATGCGATTACGCAGAACATTCAGGACCCCAGAATTAGAGCAGCAATTCTGAAACAGTCTGACCCCTCATTAGACAGTGTACTGCAGCTTATTGAAGCGCATGATACTTTTGACTTAGCAGATGTAGAAATGCAAAGCCACAGTGTAAATTCAGTGTGCCGCAACGGACGCTTTCCTAGCCGTAGTTCTCAGTATAGCACTAGTGATTCTTATTTTTCTACCGGCCGTGCTGAACAGACAGTGAACAGTAGCCAGAGTAAAAGTGCGACGCAAAGGTCGCCCCGTAGTGTTAGACACAGTAATTTGCATAACGGGCGCCAACGCTTATTTCAGAAAAATGTACGTAAATCTTGCCCCCAGTGTGTGTCTCGCCACAAGCGTGCTCATTGCCCTAGTCGCAACGCAACCTGTTATCAATGTGGCAAATTGGGACATGTGCAGTCTGTGTGTATGCAAATTAAAAACTCAAAGAACAGTAACGTTAGAAACAGTGCTTCGCAGAGTGCGAGAACAGTTCATTCTGTAAATGTTATACGGGCTGTGGAATTGAACACTGCTTTCCTTGGATCTCAATTGCAAGAAAGTAGTTCTGCGCCTATGGCAAATCTATATAGTGCACCACGTAGCAAGCGCCGACGAGCGCGTAAAACAGTGCAACGGAAAAGGGTTCGGGACAAGCAAAATGACTATGAACAGTGCATTCCTGTAGTGAAAATAGTGCCTTCTGCAACTGCTCCTTGTAATAGTGCCCAGTACTGTGTAGCTAGTGACAGTAGACATCAAGTAGCTACTCAAAAGTGTAGTGCAGTAGTTAATAAATCTGGAGTAGCTTCGCAGGCTTGCGCGGACGCCGATCCGGCGGTAGTGTCATCTAGTGACAGTGTTGTTAATCCGCTGCGTGCCGAGTCTGCGCCGCTTCCTTCACTACGCGGCCCGCGCAAGCGCAGTAAACAAACCGTAGCAGACGTTGCCCACATTCGCGCACCGGTCGTGCGCCAGAAGCACAAGCTGTTTGTTACTCTCTCTATAGAAAATAAGACTGTGCAATTTCAGCTTGATACTGGTTCCGCTGTTACATTAATAAATAAAGACACATATGAACTTCTGGGTTCGCCAAAATTGTCGCCGTCACAGCAAGTGTTAACAGCTTATACAGGTCAAAATATTCCCGTGTTAGGAACGTGTAGCCTGCCTGCCTCTTTTCAAGGTGTTAAAAAGACGGTTTCTTTTGTTGTTCTTCAGGCCAAATCGACACAGAACATTTTTGGACTAGATGCTTTTGACTTGTTTGGTTTATCAATTCGCAGAGATGTGCTTCAAATTTCGTCAGTAGTGCCTCAGGATAAACTCAATGCATTGTGTGACAAATATAGTGACTTGTTTTCGCCGGAACTAGGTTGTGCAAAAGACTTCGTGGCACATGTAACTTTAAAAGAATCTGCAGTTCCAAAATTTCGTAAAGCTAGACCAGTGCCTATCGCCTTGCGTGATACAGTTGCCGAAGAACTTAAACGTTGGCAAGATAGTGGGGTGATTTCTCCTGTTTCTGCGAGTCAGTGGGCCTCGCCTATAGTAATTATACCCAAGCCGACAGGAAAACTTCGTCTCTGTGTGGACTTCAAATCTACAGTCAACAGTCAAACAATTGTAGACACTTACCCCCTGCCCAGACCTGACGAACTAATGGACAAATTAGGACAGTCTCGCTTCTTTTCTAAGATTGATTTAGCAGAGGCATACTTACAAATTCCACTTGATGACGAGTCAAAAAAGTATTTCGTCATTAATACTCACATGGGCCTTTTTCAATTTCAACGCCTACCCTTTGGCAGTTCTTCCGCTCCCGCTATTTTTCAGCGTTTTTTGGAACAGCTGACAGTTTCTGTACCGTGTTGTTCGAACTATTTAGATGATATTGTGGTATCCGGACGTACAGTTGAAGAACATTTAGCAAACCTGGAGTGCCTTTTCAAAGTTTTGACTGCAGCAGGTCTACGTTGCAATAAAGCAAAGTGTTCGTTTTTTCAAACTGAAATAGAGTACCTAGGCCATGTGATTAATGCCCAAGGAATTCATCCCTTACAGTCACATCTTCGAGCAATCAAAGATTTGCCTCCTCCTAAGAATGTACACGAATTGCAAGCAGTAATGGGAAAGCTGAACTATTATTTCAGGTTTATTCCCAATGCCTCTCAGATTGCAGCTCCACTGCATCACTTACGTAGGAAGAATGTTCCTTTTGTATGGTCTAAAGATTGTCAGGTTGCCTTTGACAAACTAAAGTCTGCACTACTCAGTGATGCATGTTTGATTCCCTTTGACCCACAGAAGCCTGTAGTGTTAGCAGTTGACGCCTCGTCGTACGGTGTGGGTGCAGTTCTGTCACATCGTATTGGATGTCACGATCGTCCTATTGCCTTTGCATCCAAGCTACTGACGCCGACGCAACAGAATTACAGTCAGTTAGAAAAGGAGGCCTTAGCAATCATTTACGGCGTCACAAAGTTTCATCATTATCTCTATGGCAGAAAATTCTATTTGTTGACAGACCACAAGCCTCTCACGTCGTTGTTCTCACCCACAAAGCCAATTCCGCCACGTACGGCACAAAAGCTTCAGAGATGGTCCTTGATATTGTCTAATTATCAGTATGAGATTTTGTACCGACCTACCACTAAACATGCCAACGCGGACACACTTTCCCGACTTCCGGTTGGCCAGGATGTATCATTTGATTCTTCAGAAATGGCATGTTGTCAGATAGACTCCAGAGATGCTTCCGCTGTCGCAGATTTCCCTTTGAACTCTCGTCGGGTTGCACAAGAAACAGCTGCGGATGCAGACTTAAGTGTGGTAGCACGTTTTGTTCGCTTTGGTTGGCCTGCCAGAGCCAAAGACATTGATCGGCCTCTGGTTCGACGTTATTTTGCACAGCGTCATGCATTGTCCTTAAGTCAGGGTGTTTTGTTGTTACATACCGACAACGACCAAACAAGAGTGATTGTTCCTCGTTCCCTGCAACGAGAAGTGTTACGCCTCCTGCATCAAGGACATTGGGGCATTGTTAGGACAAAGCAACTGGCCAGACGTCATTGTACCTGGGTTGGTATGGACGCTCAGATAGAGAGCATGACATCACAGTGTACAGTTTGTGCGGAGCATCAGGCGGCTCCTCCGCAACGTTTCTCAGACTGGCCACGCCCCAAGGGACCATGGCAACGTTTACATATTGACTTTGCCGGACCTTTCTGGAATACGCGCTGGTTAATCGTTGTAGACGCTTTCAGCAAGTTTCCTTTTGTGATTGCCATGAACTCAACGACGGCTTCTAGTACAATCAGTGCCTTAACATCAGTGTTTTGCATCGAAGGCTTGCCTGAAACTATCGTCAGTGACAATGGACCTCAGTTTGTTAGTGCGGAATTTCAACAATTTTGTCGTGTGAATGGTATTCAGCATATTACCACTGCACCTTTTCACCCTCAGTCCAATGGTGAAGCAGAACGTTTCGTTCGAACATTCAAGTCTCACATGGAGAAGATGAAAGGTCAGCACTCCAGGCAGCAAGCTCTTCAAATTTTCCTGTCTACGTATCGGTGCATGCCACGTGACGGCCCGTCTCCTGCCGAGCTGCTACACGGCCGCCGTCACCGCACTCTCCTTCACCTGCTGCAGCCTCCCACGCACAGAGTCGGTTCGTATGGCGCTTCGCGTTTTCAGGTTTCCACGCCGGTGCTGTACAGGGTGTTTGCTGGAAACAAGAAGAAATGGATGCCGGGCATCATTCAGCGCGTGCTTGGTCGCAATATGTTTATTGTACGTTCTTCCACAGGGTCGGAGCTGCGGCGCCACGCCAACCAATTGCGCCTGCACAGGCCGCGCGATCCTGTCTCCGGTTTCTTGATTCCAGACCCAGTTCACCGCCAGGGAGCACAGCCACATCGTTCGTCCCCGGACTACGAGATCCCTATGGACGTCGACGTACATCCGACGCAGTCGTCGCCGCCGCTGTCGCCGCCGCAGATGACAGCGTCACCGAGAGGGACTCCGGGACCGTGCGGGCCCCCCCAACTTGGGCCACGCACCTCAAAAGAAGATGACCTGCTCCCTCTGGGCGGGGGCGGGCGCCCTTCCCCAGGTTTCGGCGGGTTCCCTGGAGGATCGCAAGGCGGATGCCGGGGCGCGGACGGCGTCTCGATCCCGGCCTCAGCTACGACGCCCGTCCCACCAGTAACGCCCCCGCCCAGGCCCTCCTCCCAGTGCCGTCGCCGTGGCCCTCAGCCCTACGCCACGACGGCGCGGCGGTTTGGGGGGGAGGGGTGTGGTGTCGCACAAGTACAAAGTGCGCGCCACTTACTTTCGCCGCGCGCCGCCATGCACGCACGGCGCGGCGTTCTCACGACGACAGCCACGAGCGCCCTCTGCGACAACGCCGCTCGTGGCCACCACTGAAAGACACCGGTGACTTCGGACTGAGATAGCAACGAGTTAGGACCTTCGTAATCAGATAGGCACCAGTGAAGACTTTGCTATTGTACAGGCACTAGGCAGGCCTCTAACAACTATGTATCAACATTCTGCAGTACTATATAAAAGTTAAGTATTGTTACATTCTGCGCAAAATATATCTCTTTCTAATTTACTCTAGTGTTTGTAGTTTCTGGCTGCTCCCCTCCGTACCTGCACAGGCGTGCTGTCTTGTTACTGTGTCGGTCTCGTTCCACTTGGCCACCGACACCTACGACGAGGCTGGGACACAAAAGCGGCGACGAAGTCGGGACACAAAAATAACTAATCAGAATTATAGTGTTAATGAATAATAAATGTGTTCAACTGATCTTTAATGACCTTGATTGGAAAGTTAGTTATCGTGCATGTTAACTACTAGATTATAATAATTATTAGTGCTGCATTCAACATAAGATTAGTTTTGAATGAGTAGCTTTTGAAACAGACCTCCTTTAGCTGGCTCACTATTGCCAAATCCTGTAGCGACCATGTTTATCCAATCAATACAGCACCCTTGCCTTTATTCCACTAACCAACATACCATTTTTAAAAACAGTATTCTGAAACATTTAGTCTGTTGAATAAAATACGAGGCGCGTCCAGAAAGTAAATTCCGTTTGGTAATAAAATGAAATTGTACACAGATACAGAAGAAATTTTTATTGCACAAAATTCTACAACTCTTAAACCACTTTTCCACATAACTGCCGAAATTTTGTAGGCACTTGTCATAGCGTGCCACAAGTTTTTGCATGTATGCTTCACAGAAGGTTGCCGCGTGTGTATTCAACCATATGGTTACAGCTCTTTATCATCGTTGAATCCAAGGACGGATTTTAGGTGTAAAAAGAGATGAAAGTCTCTAGGAGAGAGGTCTGAGCTGTATGGAGGATGATCAAACAGGTCCCATTGAAATTTCCGTAAGAATTGTTTGGTCACATTCGGTGTGTGCGGTCAGGCATTACCGTGAAAAAAAAATCTTTTGACAGTAATCGTCTTCTTAATCCTAAAATCTGTCCTTGGTGGACAACATTTCAACGATGATAACGAGCTGAAGGAACATGTTACCACATGCTTGAATACACAGGGGGCAACCTTCTATGAAAAAGGCATAAAAACCTTGTGACATGCTATGACCATTTGTCAAATATAGTGTTTTTACTGTTGGAATTGTTGAGAGGCTGTGTGAGCCACAGAGACGCACTCGAGGCTTAGAAATAGAGACCATTGCAGATAACAGGCTAAAACAGACACCTATATCTTACGGGATGTAGGCACTAAAGAAATTTCCTAGCGAACTGCTGATGCCCTCAGTCACCGTCCCAGGGTGGAGGTTACCTTTCGCAGAAGATGGGCGTAACTTCATATAGCGTATAGACGCTGTTGTAAGACGTTACATTGGTACTTGGTGGCCAACAGGCACGTTTTAATGTACGTAGCATAGTTGATACCAGTCACTTGAGAACAGCAGCGTCAGTGGTTCCACGAGGCTAGAGTGAGAGGGTGAAGAAGAAAAACTGCAAGTTAGCAGCTCCCCTGAGGCGTGGCCTAAGGCGGAGCCTAAGGTGTGGCCAACTGACGTAAAACATTGTTGTTGTTGGCCATATTGGGTAGCGTCGTGATGTTTTACTTTCAGCTGAACAATGTTGCTACCAAGTATGGATTTTGTTAGTGCACAAACAAGCCACCTCCCTACCTGGGGAATGGCAGAAGGGACAGGGCTGAAACGTGGTTCGCTAGAGGACTCAGAGAGAGGGCAATCCACAATTTAGATTGGTAGAACCAAGCAGCGGCCAATAGGAAATTGTTAACTGTCGGAAAGTGGGGAAAAGAGGTACGCCCACACCGGCCGTTAAACCCCTGGTTTTTGGGTGAAGAAGGGATTTCTCAGACAGACGAGTCGGGCGCCAGCCCGTGACTATCACCGTCGAGCTCGGGGTGCTCCATGACAGTCTGTTTCTCGCGGGGAGTGAGCCTGTCTAGGGGAAGCTGCTAGTGAACGTAATTACTGGCTTCTGTTGTGGCAAACGATTTATACTTCTTGTTTTTTAAATAACTAACCCCAGTGTAGTGGATTTAGTATGGGATGCAATAAATTCAATGCAAGGTACCTAGGAGTTCCATAAAGTTTCCTAAACAAGTATCCCCTCGAGTCCCGAAATCCGCATCTCTAGTAGATGCCTGTACTGTCTCTCTGCAATCACTCCTCTCCGCTCGGGATATGCAGACTGACCTTGCTACCTCTTCCGTCTTTCCTATGTAGGACACGACTAATTGCCTACAAAATTTCGGAAGCTATGTAGAAAAGTAGTTTAACAGTTATAGATTTTTTTACAGTCAATATCATTTCTGTATCTGCACTCGTTCGTTTTATATAACCAAACGGAACTTAGTTTCTGTACGCGCCTCGTAATTCAGTTCAGAGCCTGAACATTGTTTTTATTACAATGTCCGCTTGGAGGACAGGAAACGCTGATACGTAAGTGGTCATTTCGGAACTCTTAAGTTTTGGAAAAATTTATTTTCGTATGTTCTGAGAGATCACTTTGTAGGGCTGCTTGCTGAAGTAGTTAACAGTCACCCTGACACCTACTCCGTTCGCAATGATGGCGGCTATTTAATTTGGCTTTGTAAGCCCGGGGTTGGGACTTCATTTTGCGGGCGCGTGTTGGTCGGGTCATGAGGCAGTCGATAACAGTGTGGGGTGGTAACGGTGTCACCGCACAGTGGCATAGCTTGGCCGCGGCGCCTGCTCGCATTAGCCGAGCCGTAACGCGCCGAGGTAATGGCAGCGCGCGGGCAGAATGCGCCCTGCCGCGGCCTGCGTTTACATCTTTCAGCGCGCAGATGGCGGGGAACCGGGGCGTGAGCTGGGTCATTGTCACTCCGTGTCCGCGCATGGGCACTTAATCCTGTTTTTGTTTACCTAGAGAGTTTTATGTGTGTGCTTTTAATTCAGAGGGCGGATATATTAGTGTATAAACGAATTAATTAAACTTAACGATACCAGAAGAATATGTGAATGAATGTAACTGCCCTTAATTTGTGTTCGTGGTCAGACTTTTTCCTGCATGGATAGCCATTAGACTCGAAGGGCACGAAAGGGAAGCATCAGTTGGGAAGGGAGTAAGACAGGGTTGTAGCCTTTCTCCGATGTTATTTAATTTGTACACTGAGCAGGCAGTGAAGAAAAGCAAGGAAAAATTTGGAATAGGGATTAAAGTTCAGGAGGAAGAAATGAAAACATTGCGTTTTGCTGACGACATTGTAATACTGTCAGAGACAGCAAACGACCTGGAAGAGCAGTTGAATGGACAGTGTGTTGAAGAGAGTGTAAAAAATGAACATGAACAAGAGCAAAACAAAAATAATGGAATGCGGTCTTAGACAATTATGAGATGCTGAAAGAATTAGATTAGGTAACGAAACAATAAGGTGGTAGATGAGTTTTGTTACTTGGGTAGTAAAATAACGTGCGATGGTCGCAGTACAGAAGATATAAAATGCAGAATGGCCATGGAAAGAAAAGCATTTTTGAAAAAGAGAAATTTGCTAACATCGAATATTTATTTAAGGGTAAGGAAGTTCTTTCTGAAGGCATTTGTGTAGAGTGTTGCCTTGTAAGGGAGTGAAACATAGACGATAAGCAGTGCGGACAGGAAGAGAATAGAGGCTTTTGAAATATGGTGCTACAGAAGAATGCTGAAGATTAGGTGGGTAGATCGCATACATAATGAAGCGGTACTGAACAGAATTGGTGAGAAAAGGAATTTCTGGCATACCCTGACTAAAAGAAGGGATCGCTTGGTAGGAGACATTCTTAGACATCAAGCAATCTTAAATTTTGCATTGGAGGGAAGTGTGTGGGGTAAACATCGAAGAGGGAGGCCAAGAGACGCGTATAGTAAGCAGATTCACGTGGATGTGAGCGGTCGTTCTTATGAGCAGATGAAAAGGCTTGGTCAAGATAGAGTAGGGTGGACAGCTGCATCAAACCAGTCTCCGGACTGAAGACCACAACAACAACAGCCATCGAAAACAAAACTACATTTACATAATATTACAGTATGGCAGAGCTATAATAAATACAGGACAAACAATATCACACTTGTAATTGCACTTAGTAAGACAATGACGCTCTTAAATAACAAGAAACGTTATCGCAAACAACATGACCGCTTCCAACAGCCGTGCATTTGTGCGATGTTCGCCTCCATTCCCCCTCCCCCCCCCCCCCCCCCCACGGTCACCTCCCATCCCCACAACTGGTATGAGTGCTGTTCGCCACCGGTCACACGCACTGCACCACATTAATTTAATAAATTCGCAAATAAATTTAATTTTGACAATTTGTGTTTTTAATAGTAACAGGGCAGCTGACACTTGTGTGAGAGCAGCACCACCGCTACCACCGCCTCACTGCTGTCTCCATTCGTCCAAGGCCGGGACTCAACACGCCCCCCTAAGAAAAAAAAGTAATAACATTTATTTCTTATCGAGGTACAAGTTATTTTAGTCTGTCCTGTACCAACATTTGAAAAAAGAAAAAAAAAAAAAAAAAGAGCCAACTGTTTTTCTTATATCCGTACTAGCTTAAACCAGCGTGTTGGTTGATTATGATAGATTATGATAGATAGGCTATGTTTCAGTAGTGTGCTATGGTTTTGAAGGATGAAATGAAACACAATACCTTATTTAGAAACAAACTAAAAACTATTCCCATCAGATTGCAGAAGTCAATGCACTTACCGTTTATCAGGAAACTAAGTAGTGTACATCAAATCACACGTAAAAATGCACTCGTTTCGAAGAATCGAATCACGAAATTCAATAACAATGATTGTAATAATATCACAGATCGATCACTTGATGTAATGCGCGAAACTTCAAATTCATTTTTTTAAAGAGATGTATTAAAGAAATTTCTTTTTTACTGCTTTATTTATTTATTCTTATATTTCTTTATTCGTATGCTTATCCTTACAGATAAACAGCTGAAGACATTGTAGTACGCATAGACCAAAGGTATGGTCTGTGGCATCACGTTTCGCTGTATGTAACCTCCTTGCTATAGAGTCCCAAACGTCATCGCTGGCCTTCGAAATTTTTATAATTTGACGACTTTCAACTACCATATGTTCCACCCCCTTTATAACTATCGGCATGCAACTGCTATGGTGTACAACGGGAGACTTCGGGCAATAATTATAAACAGACCATTCGTTTGCGTTCTTTAGTTTTCGCTGCAGAGCGAAATATTGACACACACACGTAGAATTTTATATACACCGATAAGTTTCCATCCTAATATACTCCACCCTTTCATCATTATCAACCCTCAAGCAAGACCATTTTCAAAGAGTAAATATAATTTTCAAAGAGTAATTATTGTTCCGCATTTCGCGTTATATTCTTGAAATTACTAAATATCTATCAGATCGCTATAAGACCGTGCCTAAAACCTTCCTCAGGTATAAATTAATAACTGTACAAATATTTAAGTCTCTGCTTCTTGTCTTTCGGACGTGATAAGCGTACACCGAACAGGCATTTACATTAACATATAGATAGAAAAATAGCAATCCGATCGCCACAAAACCGTGCCTAAAGCCTTACCCGGGTAGACATTAGTAATTGTAAAAATTTTTAGCTCTTTATGTCTTGTGGTTCAGACGTGATATACGTACACCGAACAGACATTCACATTTATAGATATAGATTTAAGACAATACAATTATCTGGAATAATAACTTATAACATCAAACATGTATCTGCACTTAACAGGGGAGTTTTGTAAATAAATTAGCCACATCCAAAACTAATCACTACCACCCCTGCCATCCGCCAGCCCATCAACCATCGCTCCCAATTTTGGCCCACTTTAGGTTACGGTAGTAACACTAAAAGTGGGCCTTCCGATCGTCTTTTGACAGCTCGAAATTTAAATGACAATAACGGCTTAACTATTCATCTGACACGAAAATTGAATAACCGAATTTGTAGAGGAGAAAAGTCTCTACAACTCTGCTCTCTAATGTTTTTTTTCATATCTCGTAGCGTTTCAAAGATATTTGCAAAAATAACGGCGATTTTGGGATGTATGTCTGTCTGTCTGTCCGTAACGTGTACCCTGTTTTTAAGACGAACCGTTCAGCCGATCACCACCAAATTTTACAGACATGATTGTAAGCCGCCAGACACCAGAACCTCCCTTTTTCAAATTTTTCGGACGACAAATACGGTAGTAATACAAAAAAATGCCGTTTGTAATATAATTGTAATTGTAAACGTACCGTTCCTGACACTAAAATTCAATAATCTAGTTAGAAGAGGTGAACATTCTCTTCAACTTCTCTCTATTTTTTTTTTTTCATATTTGGAATCGTTGCAGAGATATTTGCAAAAATAGCGGCGATTTGACGATGTCTCTTTGGCTCTAAATTGTTCCCACTTTTTAGGTTGAACCGTTCGACCGATCGGCTCCAAATTTTACAGACGTAATTGTTGGCTACCAGACACCAGATCCGCGCTTTTGGAAATATTTCGGACAAGAAGTTACTTTAGTAATACCAAAAAAAGCCGTTTGTAATGTAATTTTAACTGCAAATAAACGGTTCATCTGTCGCGAAAATTGAATAAACGAATCTGTAGAGGAGAAAATTCTCTATAACTTTGTTCCCTTATGTTTTTTTTTTTTGTTTTTTTTTCCATATCTCGTATCGTTTGAGAGATATTTGCAAAAATAATGGAGTTTGCACACCCTCCATTGAATTAACGAAAACCAGCCGTTCGCAGATGTCACGTGACATTCCTCGCACAGAACTCCCTCTGCCATAAGCCATCTTGCGTTGCGTATTTGATGATTTTCTTATTGTAACTTACACGTTGTCGTTTCAAAGCAATGGCGCACTGAAGAATTAACATAAACACCTCCTTCTTTGTACGATAAATGATAACCTAGTGTTTACAAATGCCATATTAGCATTAGTTAACAACGGTCATAAATAGTATGAAATTAAAGAACGCAACTTCTGTTATCCGTACCGTAGTAGGCAATGCGTTAGACTGTGACGATCTAGGTCAGTGGTTCGAAACCCACCAGTACCTAAATTTTTTCCAAAAAGGTTTTCAGTCACTCTTATTAATTAATTTTTTGTTATTTAGATTATTATTTTTGTCCAAAATGTTTGCAAAAACTTATAAACCTACAAACCTAAAGTAGGCCGTAAAACACGTCAGTGCGATTTCTTTAACTTCTACCTTTCAGATTGTACGACTGGCTTTAAACATAGGTCAAAGATATAGAAAATTTTATGGTCGAAGCAAACATTTTGCTTTAATTGTCCATTATTCGCTGTGGAGGTATGGTGGTTTAAAATCAAGCTAAATATAGCACGTCGATGTCGGTCAATAAAGCGGAGATAGCGCCCAGAGGGGCGAATCGACCAATTTCTGCATGAACGATGTCGGCCGAGTTGAAATTAACGCACAGTTAAAGCCACTATTTTCGTGTGCACACTTCACATTTATGTGTATAGACAATTTTTCCAGTAGGTTTTAAAGCAAGTTCCTCGTACATATAAAAATTTGTACGAATGAACTCTAACATTGCAGGAATGTAGATACACGAATAAAGTCAAAATTTATTTTCTGGCAGATTTAAACTGTCAATGTTATTATTTCTTCTCTCTTGTCTTAAAATCCCATCTACAAAGATTCTTTAATGCTTCCTCAATATATCGTCCCATTCTCAATCGCTGAATCCCTTTCACGCAAATCGGTTTATATGAATGATTTTTGGTTTTTACTCCAACAATTAGTTTTCGGTAATTTAATTCCGCTTTCTTCTTAATTTAATGGGTGCATCCCAGTCAACATTTTGAAAAGCTTTCTCCAAATCCACAAGAATTATAAACGAATGTTTGCTCTTCCTTATATCTCAGAGTCCCTACATTTGACCGGAATCCAAACTGATCTTCCCCGATATTAGTTTCCATGGGTTCTTTCATTCTTCTGTAAATGTTTCGTGTTAGTATTAAACTGATCGTTTTGAAAGAAACACAACTGTCAGACGTACATTTCTATTCGAACTGGTAGTGGTAGGAAGGGCGAAGGTATGAAAACAGTGGGGTTTCTCGTTTATTTTATTTATTATTATTATTAATATTTCTTTTGCGAATATACCAGGAACAGAATTTCTATCAGTCGTACATGGTCCCTCCTCCATTCACCGCACGATAGCTTGTGAAGTATGTATGTAAATATTCATATGAAAGTGTACAAAATAAATTAGGCAATGTATAGTTTCTGACTATGCCTGTACAGTCAGGGTAGTATCGTCGTTCGCTGAAAGGGCAGATAAAACTCAAACTGGTCTTTTTTTATTTCTTTTAAGGCACTATGCATTCAAATAAAATGTTTATAAATCTGCGGAAATTAACTTCTTTGGTTATTAGTCCCTAGGCTCAATAACTACTTAATCTACCTAAGGACGACAGAAACACCAGTGTCAGAGGGAGGACTCGAACCTCCGACGGCGAGCATCCGCGCACTCCGCGATTACTGTGCATTCATCGGTCCTTAGACTGACACGCTACTGAAACTAACTTATGCTCTGGACAACTCCAACACACGAAACCAAGTCTCCGGCAGGAGTGGCCGCGCAATCCATAACATGGCGCCTCAGTCCACACGTTCATCCCCCTAGTCATTCTGATCTTTCACGAGCAGCCAACGTACTATCCTTTTACTTTGTATCTACATAATGTGGTTTCAGTTAGTTTGTATTTAATGCTAACCCTTCCAAACCTGATAACTGTAAATTACTTACGAGACACACTATAAAATGTTGGTATCTGCAACACTACATCGCAGTCATCGCATTGGAATATCCATTTCAGTGCATTTTAATTTTTACTAATTTTTGTAAGAGGCAGAATTTACGTATTTTTTCAAAATTTTAAAGAAATCTGTTGTATCTTTGTAAAGTGAGAATAGTTAAAGTCATAGAGTAACCGGGTCAAAACAGTGCAATCACAGTTATCATTTGTCGTAAATATAGTATAAATAGTAACCGCAGTAGCATTGATCTCTCTCTCAGTCACTGCTTTATGGTGTGTAAAGATGTCTCTGTAAGCATCTCGCGTAATTATCTTGCAAAATAGTCTGGAATCATGTACGTAAAAATTTCGGAACTTTTTAATTGGCGTTTAAATTATTCCTACAGAAATTAAAGACTCTGATAGTTAACAATGAATGATCGAAAGGTTACGCGATTGCGTAGTTACATTATTTGTAGACTTTGAATCGGTATTAGGATACTGAACGTAGAAAAATTCTGCTTCCCGTCGAGACAGTTAATATTCACGGGGACTTATTTCATTGAGAAAGGATACAGTGTATTAGGGGACTTTAATTTGGCTTTGGGAGAATATTCTGAACTTTGATTGTACCAGAGATATAATGAATTGTCAATGTGAAGAAATATATTTTGAGAATTGCGTCTCAAATAACATGTGACTTTGTCCAGTGTATGTTGTAACTGTGTGCTTTTAAAGTGATAAATATAACAGGAATTGTGTTTTAAATTTTTTTTTCGAAAACCTTCTTACCCTTTCATCAAATCGATGAAATTTGAAAATTACTTTTAAATAACATCCTTACCTGTGTTTGAGATAGGAATATGGAGGATAAATTTATTGAACATTATTCAGTAAAAGAAAAAAAAAATCAAAGTTAAGGCCAATTAGCAAAGACTATTTTTCACGAAAGAATTAGTAATTCACTTCTTATGTGACGTACTTTATAAAATAAACTATAGGGACAAATAAGATAAAAGTCTAAAAAAAGACTCTGAAATTTAACTAAAAGCCCTGAGAGACAGAATTCTTATCCTCAAACATTCTAAAGGTTATGTAAAGACGTTATTTGGTTCAAAAAAAGTACGGTTCAGTTTATACCTACGTAAAAAACAAAAAGCCGTAATTGAATATACCAAGAATTGACAGGCTTACCAACATTAATTCCTGATGTACGACGCAACAAAAATTTTGAGAGCCTAGTAAATCAATACATCGACGACGACGACGACAGCCTTGCACATCATATAACCGTCACCTACGATAAAAAAAGAAGAAAAAGACAGAAGTACCCTCAGTACGTCACATCTCTTGAGACAAGAGTAATTAACACAGTAGGCTTTCTCAGTCTGTCCACTGCCCATCACCCTAAATCCCAGTATTCTCGTCGATAAAGTAGGGTGACATTAGCCCCAGAAAATTCACACCAACAAACCGAATATGTAAAAAGCTACTTCATCCACTTAAATACTCTTCGAGAAAGAGTGGCTGCAGAAAATATCTCAAAACACTTTAAAAACAGGGCACACTAAATTATAATGCGGACACTTCCGTTCAAACTAACTCTTTTTTTCGTCATAAATTCAAATTTACACTGTTTATGTTCAGCAGTTCGTGACTTACTATTATGACTCAAAACTTCATAAAAATTGGGCCTCAGTTAAAAACTGATTAATAGCCTCGCCTCGAAAGTAACAGTAGAAGAAAACTGCTCTATCCTACAGTAATTTATAGAAGACAGTTCCTTCCCCAAAACCGTAAACCAACTTCAATGAGTTTCCTTCAACTGCGTATCTCCACCTTCCCACAGTCTACATAGAGGTCCCAATATCTTTCTTCATGGCGATATCATTTTTCGCTGCACAGCGTAATTTCCAACCCGATAAAGAGCTGCCTGCACCACCACAACAACGACTACACATACTTTGAAAAATGATTACCAGTCCATGGTGTACAGCAATCAGTGAGAATAAATATTTCTTCAGTAAAAAAACCTTCTTGATTGCAAATTGTTTTATTCCTTATTTAATGACGCGTTTCACCCTTTAGCGGGGCATCTTCAGATTATCTTTGTGACAGAATTCACACAAAATTAGAAGGCGTAATTACAAAACGGGGATAATGAAACATGGGCTTGTTTTGTGTTAAGAAGGCAGTTTACATTTATATTGTGTTCTTAACACAAAATAAGCCAATGTCTCATTATCCCCGTTTTGTAATGACGCCTAGTAATTTTGTGTAAATTCTGTCTCACACATTATCGGAAGTTGCTCTCCTAAAGGGCGAAACGCGTAATTAAATAAGGAATAAAACAATTTGCAATCAAGACGGTTTTTTATTGAAGAAACATCTACTTTTTTTTCTAGCTCCCATACTAGTGTAAACATTTTTGGTCACTTGACTCATAATGCGTCGCCTCATAAATACCGACTGAAATGTTCAAATGTTTGTAAATCTATCGGACCAAACTGCGTGGTCACCAGTCCGTAGCTTACCAACTACTTACACCTAGGTAAACTAACCTAAGGACAACACACACACCCATGCCCAAGGGAGGACTCGAACCTCCACGGCAAGTAACCGCGTGCTCCCCAGCGAGACGCTTTAGACCGCTCAGCTATTCCACCGCGGCGAAATACCGACTGAGGAAGTTCTATTATAATCAGTTTCATTCCTTACAATATGTTTAGGAAAATTTTCCGACTAACAAGGAAAGTACATGGGCTCGAACAAACATATGTGTATGAACGTTTGGTTTGGTTACAGGTCTCTACGTACACCTCAATGTGCTGGTGGGTGTCGTTTTTCTGTAAAATTCGGCAATCATGCTCCAGATAGCGCTGTAGATGTAATTGTAGACGTCATACGTAATGCAGATATCTTAAATATAACTTATGTAATAATTATCGTAAAAGTTCTCTAGCGTATTGTCATCAAAAGTGGTGATGAGAGTTTCAACTTTAACCTTCTTCTCTTAAGACTGTTGGTATTCACTGCCACTGCTTCCATCGCCTCTTCCCGCACTTACCGTAGCACTACCGCTTGCAATGAGTTGTTCGTCATTATCATCCCTACTATCATCATTACGTGTTAGTGTTACAACAGTAGCTAACTTACGCTCATATTTCTGTACCATAACAGATACGAGATAGCATGCGAATGATTCATCTTCTACACTAATACCATCTTCACGAAGAAGGGTTCTTCGTAACTTCATCTCAACCAGTCGCAATACATTAGCAGGATTGGTTACCAATCGCCGCCCCATCTGACGCTTTACCACCAAATAACATCACAAAACGCAACTTCGGAGGCACACTGCACCGTCCCTACTGGCGAACCGACAGGTCAAAGTGCAATGCGGCATGGCACACGCAGAGGCCTCTATCGGACGACTGCAGAGTTTTGCAGATGTGGGAGTATCACTAGTGCAATAAGGGATCTTTACAGTATCTCTCGTACGATTTTGGTGTATATGTGTTGGTTCGAGCCCAAGTACTTTCCTAGTAAGTAAGACGACGCTCATGATTAAGTGATTTAGTTGGGTGCTAAGTCTGAAGCAAGCACCACCACCAGCGTACAAAATGCTAAGTACTAGCAAACTACTGTAATTTTGTCTGTTCGGCAGTTTTAATTAGTTGCTTGTTTTTCTATTCAGTACACCTACTAGCACATACGTTTCCAAGTCGTGTGGATTGACAGCTGTGTATTGGCGCCTCTTTTACCTCGACAGTCGTTGTAGTACATCTTACAAATGTAATTTCTTGCCTCAGTTTTCTACTTGTATTTCATAATCTTCCTTCTTGGCACTGTTCTCGTCTTTACATTACTTACCTACTGTAGAGACCTATAGCGCTTCTTCATAGTCGTTGGTATCTGTGGGTGCCGCCTTCACGGGTAGCGACTGTGACTGTTGTAAATATATGCGAGCTGAGTTGTTGACGCTTCGCTCCTATTTTCAGACGGCGTTAACTGCGTTGCACCGCTGGAGGCAGCGGACGATTGACGCTGCTGTTGTGGGCCGGTCATGGGGAACCGGTGGACATGCAGCACTGAAGTCAACTGATCGACACCTGGCTGCTGCCAGCCCTATTACTGCTCGAAATGAGGCAGACAATACACTTGTGGTCACTTGCGAGATCGCCCCAGGAGTGGTGTGTAGCGAATGTACCTGGGGACCGAAAGAGAGGCCTTCCCAGTTTGTCTTACCAACAGTTTCAAGGCGGTATCACTGACAGACAACGTTCCTCAGTCAGATGTCACTTGTCCTGAGGCCACTCTCTGACTCTCTGACTGTAGTTGGAACCTCCAACGATAGGTGGATAATGGGGCCCCTTGGGGAGTAGGGTGATAGGGAGAGGAAGAAATCCCATGTGCACATCGTGCACATACCGGGTGGAGTCAACCGGAGATGTGGAACGGGTTCTTCCAGGTAACAAGAGGAACACAGTGTGCAGCAAGTTGAAAGTGAGTCATGTAATAAGCGGTAACACTGATGGAGTAGAGTGGGTGGTTTTTCAGTTTAGCGGGTATCGGGAACACCTAGATTCGCTGAGATGTTGAAGAAAAGCCTGAATAAAATTTCAGAGCATTCATCAATATAGTTCAGCGTTGCTTACTTGCTGTCAATTTAATGTGTCCCATTGGAAATTATTTTCTTCAGGCCGCAGACTCTTCTTGATAGAATATGGCATTGTGAGGAAATTGTTCTACCAACTTGGAATAAAAGTAGGTTTTACTGACAATCGTCTTTATTCTTATTAGCGTGGCAGTTGCATACTAAGCCAGATGCACATGACTTGTATTTATGTCACGGTATCAAATAATAACTCTTGCTGACCATCATTTGCTGACCAATCAAATTATCAGAATCAAATTTATTTAATCGGAAATTTTTGGACAGTAACCAGCAAATTATAGCTCGAACTATTTACCACATCTTTCCATATGCAAAACATTCAGTTAACCAGAGCTACATCACAGAAAATTTCTTGCACTTGTTATTACTTCGTTAAACACTCGCGAGCAACATCACTGGGTTACGTGGCACCTTCAAAGGCGCCCAGCAGCGACTTGTACTGAGCTCTCAGAAATGTACGGGCACCTGAATTTAACAAGACAGCACGCCAATGACTGAATCTCAGTCCTTTTTATTGAATGAATATCTCAATTAATGATGTTTTCTTAAATAATTGTGATATTGTGTATCATTTCTGCAAACATGACATTAATCTACAGTAATACCGCAGTAATTAAATAGATAGGTAAATAAACTTTGCATATATACTGTGGCGTTTCCCGCCGTACAGATATAAAGTGAAATCCCACTCTACGTACGCTGTGCAGAGAGTGACAGCTGTAACTCAAGGCATAGCCGAGCATCTATCAGCTGCGCAACGCTCTAGACCGTGACTGCGTACACCGCTGCCTACCGTCTCATGCTTTGGTCTGCCAACGGCTGGATAAACGAAAACTCAATTTAGAAAACCCGTAATACATATTGGGAAACATAGGGGTAACGCCAGTATGACGGTCCTGCGGATAGTAGGCTTACTTCAAAACTGAAAAGAGATTATGCGTTCTTTTTATCAGTCTACGTAACTGATAAAAAGAACGTAGAATCAGTGAACGGACGAAGATTAAGATTTTGAACGTTGAGAGAAATAAAAATGCCACGACGTCTTGCTTCTGTGGTAGACTGTTAAGTGGGAGAACTAAATTCACATTTCTCATGTTATCTACGGTTTTCCTACAATTGTGCACTTTCCGTCCGGTTAATGACGGAGAACAGTGACCGGAAATGGCGTTTCTTATTTGTTCTCGAGAGGCCTACGACGTACGTCAATGACTAGATTCCTTATCCCCCCATCCAAATTTGCCATCAACCCTGTCAGGCCTATGGACAGAACATTAAGATCAAATAGGTTGCTGTAGGCATTTTTGCGAAGGTCCTAAATGTCAAAAATAAAAGCACAGGTAACGACCATTCGTCAATGTTAATCAACTCTTATAACGGAAAGCACCCAAGATCGCTTTTTTTGGAGTCTTTTATTTGTTTGACGATCGGTTTCAATGTGCTATGACATGATCTTCAGATCAGTTCTTTACAAAATTTTCGTCACTCCTAAACTGTGTAAGGTACGTTCCACTGTTTTTTTCAGTTAGAAGACACTTGTAAATAGTATGTTTCTACTGTAATAAAGCCCATTTTATGTAACCTGTAATGTACGTTCAGTGAATTACCAACATTTTGTAGATAATTGATCAGAAGATGATGTCACAGAGCAGTAAAACCGGTTGTAAGAAATAAAGGACTACAAAAAGCGACCTTGGCTACATTCCGTTATGGGATTTATTGACTAACATAATTGGATGGCCTCCATCATGAATTATCAGATAACGTCCATCAATGATCGCCTTATGTGTAAGCACCGTCGCTACACGGTAATCAGATCCTCAGCCATTTCCCGCAGATATCGCGTTTCTTGACAACGGAGGAGAGACTGAAGACTACTGCTACACCCTAGTTCCAGGCGGCAGACGTATACGACATAGGGATACATAAGTTGATCCCACAATATGACATTTGTCTCATTTCCTTTGGGGACTAATACGAAAAAGGACAAATATTAGTACTTATTGCCAAGAAAGCTTTTCATGTTATTATGTTCAAAGTGTTATAAGGAAAACTTACTTAAACACAATATCTGAATGCTCCTTATACAAAATAATGAGAAGCCAGTGAAGCCGGCGAAAGCCAAAGATGGGAAACTATTAAACTCACAAAAGGAACAGCTAGAAAAGTGGAGAGAACGCTTTCTGGAGATCTTGAATCGTCAAAGTCGAGGAAGAGGTGACGGAGGCAGCGTCAGAAGAAGAGAAGGAAGATATTGATATCAGTAAAGAACCACCATCAAGAATAGAGATCCAAAGGGCCATCCAACAACTAAAGAATGACAAAGTGGCAGACAACATCACACCGGAGGCCTTGAAAGTGGATGTCAATACGTCAGTCGAGATTCGGTTCCAACTTCTCAAAAAGATTTGGGAAGAAGATCCCCACAGATTGAAAAAAAAAAAGGACTCCTGATTTATCAGAATGCGATAACTGGAGAGGGATTACCCTCCTTTCAATACCAAGTAAGGTAGTCTCAAGAGTAATTATAGAAAGGATAAAAAAGGGAGTTAACTCAAGGCTGAGGAAAGTACAAGCAGGATTTAGAGAAGATTATTCCTGTATAGTCCAGATCAACACACTGTGCATAATTTTAGAACAATCCACAGAGCTGCAATCATCATTGTATCTACTCTTCCTTTGACAGTGTAATGAGGAAAAAGATGAGGAAAGCTATGCAAGAGTTCGGGATCCCTAAGAATATTATAAAGATAAGAAATATATAAGAACTACTCATGTCAAATTTTTCATCAAGGGATGCTGTCTGAACTCATCCCAGTAGACACAGGAGTTAAGCAAGGATGTTCGCTGTCACGTATTCTATTTCTGATGTTGCTGGATCTTGTGATGCAGAAGGCAATGAATCGCCGAAGAGGAATTCCTTGGGGATTGAAAGGCAGGTTGGAGGACTTGGACTTTGCTGATGACCTGTGTTTGCCAGCCAGCAGTTACCAAGCAATGCTGAATGATTTAAAAACCGAAGCTGAAGACAGTTTTGCTACCTGGGAAGTTTAGTCACCCCTGAGGTGGCAACTATCGAAGATATAGGAAACAGAATAAATAAGGCTAAAGGCGCATTTGCAACGCTGAAACAAATCTGGAAATCGAGGGAACTTAACAGCTATACAAAACTACGCATATTCAATACAAATGTCAAGTCGGTACAGCTCTATGGGTGTGAATCATGGAAAAGCAACAAACAGCTGATTAGCAGACTTCAAATATTTGTGAGTAGAAGATTGAGAAATATCTTGAATATATGGTGGCTACAACGAAGAACTATGGGGAAGAACTCATCAAACACCCATTGATATTGAGATACGCCGTAGGAAATGGAAGTGGGTTGGGCATTCATTAAGGCGTGGCAAAGACAACATGGCAAGAAAAGCTCTGGAATGGAAACCACAAGGTAGCAGGAGAAGCGTCAGGCCAAGGAATACATGGAGGAAGAGTGTAATAGCAGAAGGGACCGAGAAAGGAAGGAACACCTGGACTGAGATGAAGAACAGAGTCCGGTGGCTAAAGTTCGTTGATGCCCTGTGTTCCACTTAGGAGATTCAGGAAGTAAGTCAAGTTGTGTTATTTTATTTGCAATTCAAAGACATGGATAGTGACAGGAAAGTTTCGTACACGTGCAGTGTTTTGATTTTTCATACTGACAACACAAATCACAGCATTAGAAGCAAAAAACTGCAATAATGTATTGGCCAGACGGATGCATTTGCGCTTGTCTTATCAATAAATTTTCTTGTGTATACGTTTGGAGTACCTTTATTAATGAGGAGAGTCTCAGGGGATTCTGATTTCCGCAGTAATTTCTGAAATCTTTTCTCGATATGTAATTCGTATCAGTTTCCTGACTTGAAAGTTTCGAATTGGGCTTCTTGTAACAGACCACCGCTCGCTTAAATCTACGCACTGCCACCTGTGTTTCTGCAGAGCTCGTAGAAGCTATCGCGGGCGCGTCCTGACCTCACGAAACGACCGGATCTGTCGTTACCTTGCTATTATTTGTTCAGGTGGCTTTCCCGGTTTCAGATGTTTAGTTTATAGAGTTGTTTAGTTTGCTACAGTACGGTCTGGTTGGCAGAGTGAGACGATGATGCAGAAGTTATGCTTGCACTGAGAATTTAGCCGTTGCAGGTAGAAACTCATGAAAACCCAAGACAATAAGTTCTTCGTGAAAATCTAGTCGCATAAATGTGTCTTGTGTTCCAATCAAATTATTTCTAGTTTAAAGCACAGACATTTTGCAGGATATGGCTGAAGACTATTGAATGACTTTTTCAGTTTTCAGAATTTTATCTAAGTAACAGCCTACACCTTTTAGATACGTAAAATCATTTCTAGCCTTTACCAATTTTTATTTCAACTGTATTATTTTTCAAATAGTTTCCTTATTACAAGCATCATTATAGAAGTCAAAACATAATATGGAAAGATGCAAAACAACACTATTATCAATTTAAACATTCCTGTGTGTTATAAGTGAGGAAAATTATGAAGAAGCTGACAATTACTACGTTTAATATAGTCATAATCTTATTATAATCAGAAAAATATTAAAAACCCAAAATACATAGAACAAATAATGTTTAGTCAAATCTATGAACCCCATTATTCATTACATAGTACAAAACGGAAAGAACAAACCGAAACAAAAATAGACATAGATGGCTCTGAAGTAATATAATGACCCAATGAATCGTCTACAATGCTTCAGGGCCATTTATACATACATATATAGATGCGTTCTATGGGAGTGGAAAAGACGATACGCAGTGCGGGTAGGAAGAGAATAGAGGCTTTTGAAATGTGCTACAGAAGAATACTGAAGATTAGGTAGGTGGATCGCGTAACTAATGGAGAGGTAGTGAACAGAATTGGGGATAAAAGGAGTTTCTGGCATACCTTGATTAACAGAAGGGATCGACTGATAGGACACATTCTTAGTCATCAAGGAATAGTGACTTTAGCGTTGAAGGGGGAATATATATATGTATGTATTGTATGATAGAATGTTTAATGGGGTATATAGATTTGACTGCTGGTTATTTATTCTGTACATTTTGGGCCTGAAGATGGCTCTAATGTGCTGCTGAAACACTTTGTCAGGCAATAAAATTATTACGGTTACGGTTGTTGGTTTTCAATATTTTTTCATCATAATTTCAACCAGCCATTGTTCCACTACCCACATTAGTATGGAGCTATATTAATTAGTCATAATCTCTGTCTGAAGCAAGTTAATAGTCAAACTTTTTCGGAATACGCAGGTTGGGCAACTGTTTTCCTGCTCCTAGATAAGTCAACGTATAACAAACTTGTATGTGTCGTATGGAAGTTCTGTTGGACACCCGCCTTAATTCGATTTTCCCATCAACTTCTTCAAGTATTAGCATGCCTTTAGCTGTCTTACTGGCAGTCACTCCTCGCTTCTACATGACGACCATCCGTTTCCCAACAATGGCAGTAAGGCAGAAAACTATGCCTCCTACCTCTCCGAAGTCTTTTCTGTTCCTGACTATCCTAACTTTTACTATTCTCTCTTCCCCGATGTCCATGAGCGAACTGACACTTTCTGGTCCCTGCTCGCCCCCTGCTTCCAGTACTTGGACCACATCCCTTCCTCATGTTTGAACACTTGAACACGCGTATCACCGCAATTGACATAATTTATATTCTTCACACCAAACGCAACGCCGCCACCGCTATGACCGAATGACACTGACACGTCTGGACCTGCCCCCCCCCCCCCCCAATCCTTCCCTACAGTCCGCGCATCCCTTTACAATGTCGTCCTTTTCACCAGCTTTTCTCCCGACCTGTGGAATGCCTCCGGTATTTTCATGTTCCGCCAACCCGACAAGCCCCGATCCCAGACCCAATCCTATCGTCCCATCAGTCTCACCTAAGTGTTCAGAAGGTCCTAGAAACCATCCTCTCCCGACGTATCAAATCAAATGTTTGTTAAGTTTATGGGACTTAACTACGGGGTCATCAGTCCCTAAACTTACAAACTACTTATGAACTACTTACGAACTAGGACGGCACAAATATCCATGCCCAAGGGGGGATTCGAACCCCCGACCGTAGTGGCCGTGCTGACCGTGACTGGAGCGCCTCAGTCACCTCGGCCACCGCGGCCGGCCCCGACGTATCCATCAGCACCTCTGCCGACATCAGTCCCCCCTACTCTTCCAATGTTACTTCCGACACACCTCCTGTGCCGACGATCATCTCCTTCGCCTCACCCACCTCCATTCTCCTTAACTCCCGTCGCCCCACTATCTTCGTATCCCTTGCACAGGAAAAGCGTACGACCGTGTATGGCATCCCGGTCTCCTTTTCAGGCTCCAGTTCTTCGCCCTTCCTGCTAATTGTATCCGCCTCATCGCTTCCTTCCTCGCCCTCCGCCCCTCCTATGTCACTGTCTGCAACTTCAACTCCCGCTTGTTCTACCCCTCTGCTGGGGTGCCTCAAGGCTCCTTCCTTTGTCCTCTCTACTCCGCTGATATGCAGCAACCACAACCTCCTGTCTATCTCCAACAATATGCTGACGACACCGCCTTGCTAGCCCTCGCCCCCCCTCCCCCTTGCCTGCCTCCAGTTTTTGCCCCAGTCCCACTTCACTGAGTTCGCCTCATAGTCTAACCAGTGTGGCAGATGGGACGGTTGTTGAGGATAAGGTAGAAGTCAGGGAGGCGGAAGAAACGGATGGTACGACCTATAATCATTACCTGGGATTTTTCAGGGTTGACGGAAAGTCCTCAACAACCGTCCCAACTGCCACACTCCCATTCTCACATACCTCGGCCTAACCCTTGATTGCTCCCTCTCCACACTGGCCACCAGAATGCCCTCTCCCGCCTCAATCTCCTAAGACTCCTTACTGGCTGAACGTGGGGTCTCAGCCCCTACACTATCCTATGCACTTACAGCTCCCTTATGCATTGTCCTCTGAAACCTCTCCGCCTTCCTATTACAAAAACCTTCAAATCCTAGACCGTTATGCCCTCCGCCTCGCCTATCGTATCTGGTTCCCCTCCCCCACACTGATCCTGTATGACCTTATCCCATTTCCCCATCCCCCACAATACCTCGAACACATCCTGATCCTATACAACCCCCTGGTATATCTTATACTCACCAATCCCGGGCCTCTGCCACGCCTTTACCACTGCATCCCTTCTTCCCTTCACCACCACACTCCCCACATCCCTTCCCAGGGTAACTTCCGCCACCTCCGCCTCATGGACGATGAAATCCATCCAGAAATATACCTGTCCTGACCCTGATCCCCTTCCGTGGATGAAGCCCCCTCAACCCTCGTAATCCTATAGCCTCTCTCCACTTGGTTCTCTTTCTGCTCTGGAGTCCCTACGTTTCCTCTCCGCCCTCTCTCCTACCACCTCCCCCGCGCTTCCCAACTCCCCCCCCCTCCTTCCTACCTTGCGGGGTCCCGCGCCATCAGTCTTAACAGTGCTTCGTTCAGTGTTGTATATCAAGTGCATGAGTGTGTGTTTTTTATCTGCGTCCACCGCTTCCAGAAAAGTGTCGCAATCGATATTTTTAAACAATGTCTCCATGTGCTTCGTATTGTCTACGTTTTGATGTCATTATGCATTATTTTAATGATTACCCCCATGAACCACAGGCATTGCCGAGGTATGGTGGCTTGCGTGCCTCAATGATACAGATAGCCGTATTATAGGTGCAGCAACAGCAGAGGGGTATCTGTGGAGAGGTCTGAGGACAGGCAGCAGCCTTTTCAATAGTTACAGGGGCAACAGTATGGATGGTTGACTGAGCTGGCCTTGTAACATCAGCTAATGTGGCTTTGCCACACGGTTACTGTAAGCGACTGAATGCAAGGGGAAACTACAGTCGTTACTTTTCCCGAGTACATGCAGCTATACTGTATGAATATATGTCATTGGCATCCTCTTAGGTAAAATATTCCGGAGGTAAAATAGTCCCCCATTCGGATCTCCGGGCGAGGCCTACTCACGAGGATGTGATCATCAGGAAAGACAACACTGGCATTCTACGGATCGGAGCGTGGAATGGGGTAGGGGAGCTAGAAAATTTAAAAAGAGAAATGGATAGGAACAGATAGATTTTATAAAGGTAAGACATCGATTTCGGAACTAGGTTTTAAACTGTAAGACATACCCAGGGGCAGAGAGAAACTGACCATAACTTATTGGTTATGAACTGTAGGCTGAAACTGAAGAAACTACGAAAAGGTATGAAAATAAGAGATGGGACCTGGATAAATTGAAGGAACCTGAAATGCTTAAGAATTTCAAAGGGAGCTCTGGTAACAATTGACAGAAACGGGGGAAAATAAAACAGTAGAGGAGGAGTGGGTAGCATTGAGAGATGAAATAGTGAAGGCCGCAGAGGACAAAATATGTAGGAATGCAACATCTACGAAAAATCCTAGGATATCACAAGAGATACTAAATTTAATCGATAAAAGTAGAAAATATAAAAATGCAGTAAACGAAACAGGGCACAATGGAGTACAGTATATCATAAGGCAACTCAGTCAGTATGTGTAATAGTTTTTAGAGTTAGCTTTAAGAGTAATATTTTATCTAGAGGATGGATACGTTGCAATGTCAACAAGAGTAAAAGAAGCAATAATCTTGGAAATAAAATTATAGACTTACGATTCCTAAACCAATATGCAAGGTATTTATGCTGATGCAAAAATTAATGCAAATTTTGCGAAACACCGAGCTACAGTCGTGGCGAGCTTGATGACGTGCAACCGCGTCGTTGCCAGTGTTCAAATAGAAAGAAACACTTTTCATTCTTAATAAAACTCTTCTGGGTATTAGACCGCATCGTCAATATATCAAATATTTCACCGACGTTTCGGCCGCTATTGCAAGCGGCCATAACACCCAGAAGATGGCCGCTTGCAATAGCGGCCGAAAAGTCGGTGAAATATTTGATATATTGACGATGCGGTCTAATACCCAGAAGAGTTTTATTAACAATGACAACGACCGCGGAAGCCTTCGTTTACACTTCTCATTCTGATAATCTGACTTGGTTTGGAATAACAACTGAAGGTTGTGCTGGCTTGTATTGAAACAATTTTTAAGAAATGTTTTCCTCAATTTTGTATTTAAAATATTGCATTATTTGTAAGAAGTTCTTAGAAACGCAAATTACGTGCATAAAAAATAGAGGAAAATACATTAGCCTAAGTTTCTTTTCAGAATAAATGAAAACATGAGCCCTTGTAAATTTCTTTTTAACAATTCGGACCCCCGCTTTGACAATATCCTGGCTACTTCACTGATTATAGCAAACACTGTATATACACATGAATGAAAAGTGGCGTTGGTCACTGTGTTGTTGTGTTACACATTGCCAAGCGCGGGTGTACAGCTTTTGTTTCTTTCGAGTATAAACGTAAATTGCATGTCTAACTCTGCAGATCTACGCGAAAGCACGCGGAGAAAACGGCACACGTCATATCTAGCAGGTTGGTGTAACAACGTAAGGTAAAGCAACAGCGGCCACGCTACAAAAAGAGCGACAAAAAAAAGTGCGCAGATAAGGCAAAGGCGCTAATCTGGCTTTTCTGAAGCGGCCGTGGAGGCTGACTGCTAATTATGGCGCGCACAACACGGAGCGTGGCGTTTAAAACTTCTATGGCGTAAATCAGAGAGCGTTTTAATGAAACAGAAACCCGGCGTTTTGCGCAGGAAGCGGCGGCGGAGGCGGGGGGCGAAAGCGCCAGTGGCTCTAAATCGGCAGCGGGGGGCGGGAGGCGGAGGCGGCTGCATTCCAGGCGTGACCGCCGCGGCTCGGCTTCCCGATAAGATCTCGTATTATTGCAGGTAATTATTCGGCAGGCGGCGAGCACGCGAGCCAGAAACAGTAATTACTTCATAATGGAACGCATTACACTTACACGGCTTCTGTGTTTTAAAGTTGGCTCCGTGGCTACCGCCAACGGTTTAGCGCAGGCGTAATTATTAGTTGCGGCCACGCGGGTTTAAAGCTTGCGGGCTCCCGCCTTCCCTTCTCTCCCCCACCCCCCCCCCCCCGCCCGCTATTAACCGTAATCGATGTGGTTTGTGCGCGGCGAACAAATGTTCGTTAGTTACATTCCGGCAGCCGACTGGAAACCATGTTAGGCGGTGCTAAACATTAATTCGAACACGGTGCAGTATGTCGTTGTGTAAGGTGTGGAGCGAATCAGGTGTAATATCACGTGCAATTTACCTATGGTCGGTACCCACTACTGTGGCGTAATAGAAATTGTGACGCAGCGCTATTTATTGGGTGCAGATCCAGCGATTGTAATGTACCGTGGAAAATTATCAGTACAGACGACTTATCGAGTTACAGTCACAATACGAGTGTTATGCGTAGTGTCATAGATGACTATGCGGATAGTAACAACGTGCTTAAATTTCATAGCGCTGTGCTTCTGTGTGCGAGGCCGTTCCTCGTCGGAGGTTCGAGTCCACCCCCGGGCATCGTCTTTAGTATAAGATAGTTGTTGTGGTCTTCAGTCCGGAGACTGGTTTGATGCATCTCTCCACAATGCCCTACCCTGAGCAAGTCTCTTCAACTGCACATAAGAACGACAACCTACATCTATACGAATCTGCTTACTGTATCCATCTCTTGGTCTTCCTCTGCGGTTTTTACCCCACACACTTCCCTCCAACGCAATTACTTGATGTCTAAGAATGTGTCCTACCAATCTATCCCTTCTTTTAGTCAAGGTATGCCAGAAATTCCTTTTCTCTCCAATTCTGTTCGGTACCTCCTCATTAGTTACGCGATCCACCCACCTAAACTTCAGCATTCTTCTGTAGCACCATATTTCAAAAGCCTCAATCCTCTTCCTGTCCGCACTGTTTATCGTCCATGTCTCACTCCCATACAAGGCAACACTCCACACAAATGCCTTCGGAAAGGAATTCCTTAGGCTTAAATCAATATTCGATGTTAACAAATTTCTCTTTTTCAAAAATGCTTTTCTACCCATTGCCATTCTGCAATTTATACCCTCTGTACTGCGACCATCATTTGTTATTTTACTGCCCAAGCAAAAAACCTACCTCATTTATTGTTTCGTTACCCACTCTAACTCCTTCAGCATCACACCCAATTACCCTAGTTTTTCTCTTGTTAATCTTCATCTTATGTGCACCTTTTAGCACACTGTCCATTCCGTTCAATTGCTCTTCCAGGTCCTTTGCTGTATCTGACAGAATTACTATGTCGTCGGCAAAACGCAATGTTTTCATTTCTTCACCCTGAACTTTAATTCCTTCTCCAAATTTCTCCTTGGTTTCCTTTATAGCTTGCTCAATGTACAAATTGAATAACAATGGAGGAAGACTACACCCCTGCCTTACTCCCTTCCCAACCACTGCATCCCTTTCATGCCCTTCAACTCTGACAACCGCTGTCTGGTTTTTGGACAAGTTGTAAATAACCTTACGCTCTCTATATTTTACTCGTGCTTGCTTCAGAACTTAAAAGAGTTTATTCCAATCAACATGGTCAAAAGCCTTCTCCAAATCTACAAAAGCTAGATATGTAGGTTTGCCTTATCTTAATCTATTTTCTAGCCATAAAGAGAGTGTTGCCTCCCATGTTATTACATGTCTCCTGTAGTTAATTTGTAAGTTTATGGATTGATGACCCCGCAATTAAGTCCGTTGAGCTTAACAAACATTTAAACATTTTAAATTTTCAAAGAGTGGCTTACGCCCTAGTTACAGCGCTCTTTGCGGCAATCGGTATAAACTTGGACGCTATTTTTTTGGTTCTCAGTACACTTGAGAAAAGTCTGTCTATCGTATTTTGTTATTGAGCTTGAAGTGTTGTATTTAGTGTGTTTTGTCTGACCAATTTTTCCTGCTGAAATCTACCTAATGTGTTTTTAGCATGTAAATGCAGAAATCTAAGTGATAAAACGACAAGTAATTAATACAAGAACACCATATGTTTTGCCTTGTTTGATCTCAGCCTGTCTATTCCAGTGGCGCAGCCATGAATTGATTCTGCTGGGGGGTGGAGGGGAGCTAACATTTTTAATATTTAGCCTATTGAATTTATTAATTTATGACTTATTTTTACACTTTTTTATAATTTAACCAATTATAATGGGAAAACAATTCCACAGGAAATAAAATGAATAGGCTCGCATAATGCGGCCAACCGTCCCGGATTGGAAAACCATAAAAGTGTCCCGCAAAATGCCTAATTTGTCCCGCATCCTGGTAATTCTTCACATTCCACCAACTGCAGATTATTCCCACGTATCGTAAGCATTACTAATCAGGATATGAAGATTTATGACAGTGATTTGTACAGTACTTTTGCTTTTTAGAAAAAAATATATATATATTTAGTATGACTAAGTGAAGTCCTGGGTCTGAACAGGAGAGAGATTAGACTCATGGTTGGATTGCTGACAGGCCATGGGAATTTCAAAAAACACCTACGTACAATGGTAATAACAGAAGAGGACCCTAAATGTAGGATCTGTGATGACGGTGATGAAACTGCATCACATCTAATCTTCGAATGCATTGCATTGGAGAATAAAAGGCACAGAATATTTGGGACCACCAGACCCGAAGAAATTGTGTCTAATAAAGAACTGGTAAAGGGACTCCTTGCAGTGTTCAAGGGCATTGGTTGGCTTTACTAGATATACAGGGAGCGATACCGCACAATAAACTTAGTTTCGGTGCGAGCAGTGGCGGGTTGGACCGAGACTGTTTTGGCTTCCCTGGAAAAATCAATCAATCAATCAATGAGCTTTTAGGGCGGGGAGACCACTCTTAATTCTCTCAGATTGATAACGATCTCAATAACAATAGGTTCCAAACGAAACGTTCCGGGAGATGCCGAAGTGCAACGGACGGTTCTTTAGGTTGCAAGTTAGTCTGCGCGGAAACTCGACATTGTTGATTTGTGTTTGCGTGCTTCGCCAGGTTTCGTGAACAAATTTGTTTATTTTACTTAGTAAAAAAAAAAGGGAACAGACCAAGGACTTGCAAAAGAGGTTACCCATGGTGTTTTTTTTTTTTTTTTTTTTTTTTTTGATAGTGTACACTACCATCAGAACTGCGGTGCAAAACGTGTAATGAGGTGTCCTCAGTTGCTCACGGTAAACATGTCATTTAACATGTGAAAAAAATAAAGGGGCTCAGACCGCCACTGATACATCATCACTCTTAACTTATTTCTGTCAGGAAAACTTCGCTGGCTAAGAAGAACTTGTAAGAACCGAAGGTTTGTGGGCTTTACAGAATGTAAGTCACTATCAGACTTTTATATGGATGTAATTCATTCAAAAAGTGTTTCAAAAGAAGTTTCGTTGCGGGAAAACTAAAGGCAAAGCAGTAATAATGAACGTGAAAGCTTCTTTTTTCTTTTGCTAACCTTAAGACAGGACTTCAGAACCAAAGAGTTTCCATTTATCAGTATCTGTATAGACATTTCAAATCACAAAGACCTCAAAATGCATCCAATATTAGTGCGGTACTTTCATCCAAAGACTGGAATTAATGTGGAAATATTAGATATCCTGAATTTCCCTGGTGAAACTGCAGTTATTATATATCATTCTTCAACGAAAATACTGGAAAATTAATGGGGGAAAGAGAAAGTCATGATAATTCGTGCAGATATTGCCAATACAAATTTTGGCGGAGTTCAACGTGAATGACAATGCATAGCTTTCTTTAAAGTTCATGAGGGAGAAAAAGAGTTGACGCGGGGTGGGCAGCGCATATTGCACACAGCTCTACACAAGCGTCAGCAGATTTGGTTACGAAGATTTATTCGTACTTTTACACAGTGCGTTTAGAAGGTCTCAAATTTTTTTGCGAAGACAGAAATGCAAATACAAAAGAATCCTGGGATATAGTAAAACACAATGGCTTGCACTTTGCCGGCCGCGGTGGCCGAGAGGACTGAGGCACTCCAGTTACGGTCTGCACAGCCACTACGGCCGGGGGTTCCAATTTCCCCCTTGTGCATGGATATTTGTTGCATCCTTAGCCTGAGTTAGGTCATAAGTTGTTTGTACGTTTAGGGACTGATGACCCCGTAGTTAAGTCCCATAAGCTATACAAACATTTTGGATTTGCTTTCACTTTTGCCTGCATAAGAGAGAGTCCTGACCACTGAGAAGGTTGTTCATAGGACCCATACACATCCTCGAAACCTCCCGCATTGGGATTTGAAGAAGTTGGCCGCCTTAGGCTCGCATTAATTTGAAAGTGGAAGAGGAGCAACGTGATGGATATGGAGTATCTGCATGTGTAAAAATTGAACTAAAATAACACTATTGTTGTTCATGAGATTCCACACGGTGGCGCCGCTGACCCGTTAAGCAGCGGATCGCCGCATATGAACAATCGGCTCGTAACGTCAGCGCAGCAGTAACAATAGCGGCAGCGTTATAACAGCTCACAGTAACAGCAGCACACGTTCTCAGTGGCTGCTTCACGTTGGCGACCCATTGCCACGTTCACTTGTGATTGTCAAATTCTAGTTACATTGGATTTATTATATGTGTACTATTTCAAATTTTCGTTGCCGACCTGTTTAACAAAATAAGAAATGAAAACGATAAAAAATAATAAAATTTAAAAAATATTAGATACTGGAGGGCCTAGTCGTCAGCCCCATAAGCCACCCCCTCTCCCCATGGCTGCGCCACTGATCTATACTCAAACAGAATTCCTGACTAATTGCTCTTAGCTGCCCCAAGAGTGAAGCTTCAGAAGACCTGTGCTGCAATTCCCTTGAAGTACACACCATTACAAAATACTCAGTTTTATACCTAGTACTGATTTTTTTTTTTTTTTTTTTTTTTTTTTTTTTTTTTTTTTTTGAGATGTTTCTTCTTATGTTGCTCCTGTGATAGCTCAAACTACACTTTTGAGTGTCACACTTTCTTTCAGCCAGTGACGTAGCCAGGATATTGTCAAAATTGTGTGTGCATGGGGGGGGGGTGTCCGAATAATTAAAGAGACATTTACAAAGAAATTTTCCATTTATTCTAAAGACAAACTTAGGCTAACATATTTTTTATATTTTATGCGCATAGTTTGCGTTTGTAAGACCTTCTTATAAATACTGCAATATTTTATGTACAAAATTGAGGAAAATATTTCTTAAAAGTTGTTTCAATATACGCCAGAAGAACCTTCAGTTGTTATTCCAAAAGAAGTCAGATTATCAGATGAGAAGTGTTTCTTTGTATTTGAACACTGGCAACGACACGGTTGCATGTCACCAAGCTCGCTGCCTGTCAGCCACGACTGTAGTTTGGTGTTTCGCAAAATCTGCATTAATTTTTACATCAGTAAAAATACCTTGCATACTGATTTAGGAAGCGTAAGTCGATAATTTTATTTCCAAAATTGTTGGTTCTTATAATCGTGCATTGAAAAGTATCCATCCTCTAGATAAAATATTACTCTTAAACCTAACTTTAAAAAGTATTACACATACTGAGTGAGGTGCCTTATGATATACTGAATTAATTCTACTCCAAATAACGACTCCACGGCTGTAAATAGATAAATAAGCTGTTATAGTAGTACTTATTTTAACTTACCATAACGCTAGTGGCCAAATGAAAGTTGGTTTTTCTCTTTTTTTTTCTTGTTATGAACTTATTCATAGCTGGAATCTTAACAACACAAAAGAAATAAACGGCAGTGGCAGCATTTCAATGTAGTGCTTAACATAGCAGTAATGGAGAAAGGCCAACAATGGACAATGGGTAAAGAAGGACTGAGGAATAAAATGTTAAAATGTTTGTTAAGCTTAAGGGAGTTAACTGTAAACTTACAAACTACTTATGAAGAACCTTATACTAAAGACAGCACAAACATCCTTGCCCGTGAGGGGGGGGGGATTCGAAACCCCGTCGGGGAACGGCCTCGCGCATCATAGCATAGCGCCTCAACGCGCTCGGCCGCTCCGCTGCGGCGACTGGACAATAGCCGATGCTGTTATCGATGTATCGATAATTAAAATCTATAGATGGCTTTGTTGACTGTCAATAGTGGGTATCTTTTTTTCGGCGTATGACTGATAACAATATCATTCAGTTTCACTACATGGTAGCTAGGTCGTGTTTTATTTCATTTAGTCCCTTTGGAGGTTCGAGTCCACCATCGAGCATGGGTGTGTGTGTTGTCCTTTATCATAAGTTTAAGTAGTATTTTATGGCTTAGGTGATGGGGAGGGGGGGGAGTCCGGACCTCTAAGACCCCTCTCCCTCTTTTTGGCTACGTCCGAGTTTCAGCAATTATATACTTATTCCAGCGTTTCAGCGTGGAAACAACGAGAGCTATTACTAGTAGGTTATTTCGGTACTTTTGTGCAGGCACGAGGGGAAGGGGGTGCTAATGGAGCTGAAAACCCCCCTCCAGCACCTCACAAAGATTTTTCTTTTTTTATCAATTTTTTTTTTTTTTAACAGGTGGGAACCGGAAATTTGAAATAGTGCACATGTAATAAATCCCAACTATAATTTGCCATGCGCAAGTGGAAATGTCAACGGGTCGCCAACGTGGAGCAGACACTTAGAACGTGTGCTATTGTTACTGTGAGCGATTTTATTGCCAGCGCGACCAGTTTTGATGCTTCTGCTATTGTTACTGCTACGCTGAAGTTATGAGCCGATTGTTCATACGTGGAGACTGGCTGCTTAGCAGGTCTGCGACGCCACAGTCTGTAATCTTATGAGCAACGATAGTGTTATTTTAGTTCAATTTTTACACATATTCTCCTGTTAATTATACTTTAAGGACCTTTCTCTGGCTAGTAACGTAGCCACTGCCTAATTATGTTACGAGCTCCATTTCGACCACGTTGCTCCCCTTCCACTTTCTAACTAATACTCATTTTATTTCTTATGCAATTGTTTTCGTATTATAATTGATCAGATTATAAAAAATTTCACTGACGTGTTTTACGGCCCACTTTAGATTTGTAGATTTATACGTTTTTGCAAACATTTTGGAACAAAATAATAATCTAAATAATAAAAATTTAATTACTAAGAGTGTCTGAAACCCTTTTAGGAAAAAAAATTTGGTAGTGGTGTGTTACGAACCACTGAACTTCAGTGTCACAGTCCAACACATTGCCCACTACACTGTGGCTAACAATTAGGAGCTGTGTTCTTAAATATTTTACTTTAACTGATGCTAATATGGCATTTGTAGAACTAGATTATCATTTATCGTACGAAGAACGACGTGTTTTTGTTAATTCTTCAGTGCGCCATTGCTTTGAAATGACAAAGTGTAAGTTACAATAAGAAAATAATCAAATACGCAGCGCAAGATGGCGTATGCCACAGAGAGTTCTGGGCGAGGAATGTCACGTGACATCTGCGAGCGGCTGGTTTTCGTTAATTCAATGGAGGGTGTCAAAACTCCGTTATTTTTGCAAATATCTCTTAAACGATAATACGAGATATGAAGAAAACATAAGGGAACAAAGTTGTAGAGAATTTTCCCTTCTACAAATTCGTTTATTCAATTTTCGCGTCGGATGAACGGTTTATTTGCAATTAAAATTACATTACAAAAGGATTTTTTTGTATTACTAACGTATTTCTGGTCCGAAATATTTCAAAAAGTGAGGTTGTGGTCTCTGGTAGCCAACAATAATGTTTGTAAAATTTGGTGCCGATCGGTTGAACAGTTCGTCCTAAAAAGTGGGAACACGTTACAGCAGACAGTATCGTCAAATCGCCTTTATTTTTACAAATATCTCTGCAACGATGCAAGATATGGAAAAAAAGAAAAGAAAAAAAAACATATAGAGCGAAGCTGTAGATATTTTTTTGCTCTACAAATTCGGTTATTCAATTTTCGTGTCACTTGAATTTTCATTTAAATTTCGAACTGTCAAAAGACGATCGCAGAGGCCTACTTTTAGTGTTACTACCGTAACCTAAAGTGGGCCAAAAGTGTAAAAGGAAGTCATAGATTAATAAATTCAATAAGCTCTATATTTTAAAAATGAGGCCTCGCCACCCAGAATCAATTCCTGGCTGTCACTGGTCGCAGCTGATCCAGGCACAATGTTATTTTAGTATTCTGTTGTCACATTCGTGTTTGTACTCAAATTTTACAGCTCAAACGTTACTTGTTTCAGCATGGCAACAAGCAAAGGTATTAACGAAATCGTATTTCGACGTGGAATTCTTTTGTAGCAGATGACCTAGGCGCAGTTTTAACTGCAGTATTTTGTTGCCACTTTCGTCTTTGTACTCAAATTTCATCCGCCAAAGTTCACAACCAAACCCTTTGACAGCAGTTTTACAAATTTGTAGAGTTAATACGTTTCATAAATACAAAAAGCTGCAGCGGATTAGCCGTGCGCACTGGCGCGCCATGCTGCGGTACGCGCGGACGTTCACCGTCGGGGATTCGACTCACCCCTCGGGCATGGGTGTTTGTGTTGTCGTTAGGTTAGTTTACCTCAGTTTAAGTTGTTTATAAGCTACGAACTAATGACCGAGCAGTTGAGTCCGACAGATTTACAAACAAACAAGATAGATGTATACTAGACTCTATGAAAGCAGTTTTTACAACACATTAACAACAGACGCAACTCCATCGTCGTGATAGTTCGTAATAACATTTACTGTTCACTATATGTTTCGCAAACCATTTAGACCAGCCACCTATATTAAAATCAACACAAATATTTTCAAAGCAGCACTTTCATTGTCATAGTAACCCTCAGCTAACTGTTATACTTCGAAATGAACCTGTGTTACTGAAAAGTTCGGGATATTTTGACGCCGCAGTTTTAGAACATATACTACGAGGCTCGTCAATTTTTAGCCTCGATTAAGTCAGACGGAATTTGATGCACATCGGTATTCAATAAGCAATTTTTATTTAAAACGTTGGACTGTAAATAGGCAAAATTCTCTACTGGGTGTGCATGCTCACTAGCAGCCGATACCGCAAATAACGGACTTCGTTTTGTCTCAAACATGGCGGACGTGTCGCCACTCTCAGAAATTCAAGCGCCTTTAATAGTCATAATCAGTTGTAACTAAGAACTTATAATATTACGATAAATGTTATCTTAACCCTCAGTTTACTAACATAAAAGACATTGTATAATTTTTATTTCGTCTCATCTCAACGAATGAGTTGACAGGACGAATGGAGAAAAAGCATTGTAACTTTCGAGAATCGTCGTTAGATTGTTTTTCAAGAGTTAAAATTTTCAGGTCTGTTACATTCATTTATATGCTTAATTGTGGTTACAAATAGAAGTGTTAATTATGATTTCGTTTTCTCCGTAGTAGAACAGTTCTCAAGCTGATATTTGGAGCAGTTTTCTGAAATTCTGCAGCATCTGACAGACTCAATGAACTCCAGAGACCAGCCGCCATGTTGCCGCTAATTCATACTAATTACAATTTAATAGTTCGGGGACGGGAGATGAAAAAATAGTAGATTCACCATTTAATTTTCAGCATTGACTAGGGACATGGATGGAATTTGATTTAATTTTGATAACACTGATATAAATGAGGTATACCTCAGTAGGTCCACCGACCTAACACACTGAATGTGGCTAACCTGCGAGTGATTTTGTGTGAATATTGAAATTCTGCAATTACTTCATTCTTGTGGGGAAATGTGTTATATTGCGTCATCTAATTTATATTGGGTACGAAATAGTCGAATAACTGAAAAAAAATTATTATCACGCTTAACTTAGACTAAGAGTAGCCAGTGCAAGCTATTGTGAACTCTTTTATTTATATATTTTATACGTTGCGAGTGAAACACACAAGATAATTGGGAGATATTCTACAAATTTATCGGTTTACAAACCGGTTTTCGACTGTTCGTTAGGTGAACAGTTTATGTTTCGAAGATTATACGTTGGTATATATATATATATATATATATATATATATATATATATATATATATATAACTCTCAAGGGACACTAGCGCTTTGGTTTAAACTAACCTGAGAGAAATTATTAGAATTGAGAGTTTTGGTGTAAATTCTGACATTGATAAAATATGTAACAGTATAATAAATTAAGACACTATCCTAAAAAGCATAAATTGAAACAAAAGAAATTGGCTGTGAAAATTGACAAAAAATATATTACCTTTAACAGGTCAAATGTCTGATATATAAAAGCCTGTGATTAACTTGAATGAAACCTCTGTGAATGTATGTTAAAATTTTAACTGTTAACCATAGTTTAATTTAACCAGTTAAAATTATAACATATATTCACAGATGTTTCTTTCAACTTATTAACCTCATCTGACATTGCCGGTTTTGGGGGCGAACTGATTGATATTCTTCAAAAGTTAAAATGCCAAGATCGCGAAATACTTATTTTATTTCAAGACGACTGATTTCCGAAGACTGCGTCACCATCATCAAGACGTTCAAATGTTTGTTTAGCTTATTAGACTTAACTGCGGGTTCATCAGTCCCTAAACTTACAAATTACTTTTGAACTAACTTATACCAAAGAGAGTGGAAATATCCATGCCCGAGGGAGGATTCGAACCCCCGACGGGGAACTGCCTCGCGCATCGGAACATAGCGCCTCAATGCGCTCGGCCACGCCGCCGCGACGGTCGTATCAAATGTTACAACTTGGTCTACATGAAGACTAAGCGATATGTTGCACTTATTATTTTATCTCCATTTTTAAATAAGATGACCAGCTTAGAAAATGTAATATGACCAGGTGATGGTCGTCTTAAAATGAAATAAGTAGCCTATTTCGCGATTTCGGCATTTTCAATTTTGAAAAATCTTTCTATTTAGTCAGACGCTTTTTATACATGGTATCCCCTTTCCTCGTATGATATTATGAACGTTCGGCCTCTAACGTTTCCGTCATTCCATTTACCATGTTTTAATTTTTATGTGAACTAAATGCAACAGCATACTTATGTTGTCAAAATTTTCATTATGGATGAATCGTCCCACTGATAATTGTTTCAAATAGGACTGTTGGACGTATTTCCTTTGATAAGGCACTTAGTGTATTACTATTGAATATGCATTTGACGATGTGGTTCTAAGCCACGAAACCGGTAGTGGCTGAATAATATTGACTCAGGAGACAATTGTTTGCGCACTGCTACCACGGCTTCTGCTGCACTGTCCATCGCGTCATCTCATGAAATTGTGAAACTGAAAGACTAGTGGTTACCTAGCCCAACTTAACTTTTAAGGAGACTTTAATTTTAACAGCGGACAGAGATTTTTTAAAAGAGAATAGTATTGGTAAACTTACCTTAAACTGAATTTGATAGTTTTTCGTTAATGTCTTTAATTTTGGGTGAATGTTCACTACCCTTCTCAGTTAAGGCAAACTTTGAAAACTGTGTGGTAGGAAGATAGCAGTCTTGCCCTCTCGCTACCTTTACACTTTATTGAGAGGTTATAGTTGACAGAGGCGAACATATAAACTTGTGACGAACTTGATTTACGACTATAACGTCTTGTTTATTAAGGAAAACTTAATATTAATTGTACAACATGAGTTACAGTGTACGTACGACTGTGAGAGTACCAAGATGGAATCAGCAGTTAGGAAGGACAGCGTGTAGAAATATGAAAGTGAATTGAATAGCCTAATATCAAACCTGGACATCTGACACGAAATTGTTAGCAGTCGATCCTAAAGGAAGTTTTTCCGCTATTTTCATTGGTGAAATCCGTTTTTTTCCAGAAATTGACGTAAATGTGAAAAATCACACGTTAAATTTGTTCACATCAAAAGCGGACTCCTACATAAGAGCTTGATATCAAATTCAGACACTTCTTGTATGAAGCATTGTGCACCAATGGGAACACAGTATATGATCACATGACCTCGAAAATCAGACCTGGTGACAGTATGTACCAGGTACTAAGACGTATTAGCCTGTATTTAAAGTTTATCAGTAATTTTTTGTGGTATTATTACTAATAATCATCTTAAAGCGAGTAAAATGGAACATATCACCAGCGTCCGAAGGAAAAGCTAGGAAGCGGTTGAGACAACCTGAAAAGTGGAAAATAAACATTGAAAAGAAAGAAAGGCAAGACTAGCTTGTAAACTACACTGTTCTATTGTAAAGTGTGTTGTACGAAATTATCACATGTTGGAAAGAAGTTCGATATCAGAAATGACGTAAGGATGTTTACGGAAAAATCTGGCGACAGTTTCAATAGACCTTATGCTAATAAATTTGGAGATTCAGTGCCGTAACATTTCATTTTGTATGCAAAATTAAAAATAATATTGTGATTATTGTAGTTTTCATTTTTCCAATATGAAATACAGTTCAGAATTTACGAGGCGCGTCCAAAAAGTAAGTTCCGTTTGGTAATAAAATGAAATTTTACACAGATACAGAAGAAATTTTTATTGCGCAAAATGTTACAAGTCTTAAACTACTTTTCCACATAAGTGTCGAAATTTATAGGCACTTGTCATAGCGTGCCACAAGTTTTTGTATGCATCCTTCACAGAAGGTTGCCGCCTGTGTATTCAACCATGTCGTAACAGCTCTTTATCATCGTTGAAGTGTTGACCACCAAGGACAGATTTTAGGTGTAAGAAGAGATGAAAGTCGCTATGAGAGAGGTCCGAGCTCTATGGAGGATGATCAAATAGGTCTCATTGAAATTTCCGTAAGAATTGTTTGGTCACATTCGGTGTGTAAGGTCAGGCATTATCGCGAAAAAAAAAAAATCTTTTGACTGTAATCCTCTTTTTACACCTAAAACCTGTCCTTGGTAGACAACACTTCAACGATGATGACGAGCTGAAAGAACATGTTACCACATGGTTGAATACACAGGCGGCAACATTCTATGAAAAAGGCACACAAAACCTTGTGCCATACTATGACAACTGCCTACAAAATTTCGGAAGCTATGTAGAAAAGTAGTTTAACAGTTGTAGATTTTTGTACAATCAATATTTTTTCTGTATCTGTGCCCGTTGGTTTTATATAACCAAACGGAACTTACTTTCTGGACACGCCTCGTAATATTTTCTACTTTATGTCCATATTCCTATAATTTCCCAGATTATACACCTGTAAAAGGTTCTCGTCAGCAGTAAGCGAATCTTTGTGTATCAAAAACGGTCACCTGAAAGCGTGTTCACATAAAAAGCGGACACCTATATGTTTTGGTTTCAAAGACGGACATCTGTATTTTCAAACAGAATTTGAAAGTGCTTGAGTAATCAAATTGATATTATTTTCTTTTATGAATTTACCAATTGTTTTAAAAAATCAATTGTTTTAAAAATTGATTGTAAGACATTATATAGTAAAAGAAACACTTAAAAATGTCCTCTCATAAAACAACCAATAAATTCTGGACCCGCGTCAGCTGTTTTTATTGAGATCCTTTTATGTACAGGTCCACTACCGGTTTCGCGTCATGAGAGACGCATCTTCAGGTGTTACTGTGTTAAACAACAAAACAATAATTAAAATTAGAAGACCACTAACTTGATAAACGCGATACATTAATTGAACAAGGTATTATTTACAATTTTTTTCTCTCCTCATAATTCGTTACTGAGTCCCAACATTCTAGATGCTTTCATCCGTCAATTGGTTAAACATTCAATGGTGCCGAATACATGGGTCCAAGTCCAATATCAAATCGTTGTCTTTCAGGATTAAAAGGATGGACGTTAAAATGTGGGACATGTAGTCGCGTGATTTTGACTACCGTATTGTCGATTAAACCTAAGAGTAAAAAAGACACGTGACAAATTTTGTGTCTTTAGTCATAAAATTAATCATAGGGGAAGGGTAGTTGAGGAGGGGGGGGGGGGTTGCACCAATGTCAGTTGAGAAAATAAAGTAATCGTTAGGATGTGGGGAGCATTAAAAGTCGTTAAAATGACTTACCCATAGATCGCCAATGGAGTAAAGGTGGCCATTGTAAAAAATAAAACTGAAGGTCTTGAATTAGAATCATCAAGTTGTAGCAGACCTATGGAGGTGTAGAGGAGTGCACTCCAAAGTGGAGAAGTAAACTGATCGCGGGTTGTGGTGCGGCGTGATGGAGGAAACAAATAGATATTAGCCACTTCCAGGTATAAATCCTCGAGTATTAAAGTTGATAATGCTCAAGTCAGCTTATAAATATATTATCTCTACGTTTTTCAATAAAAATGAAGTGTATCTCAGACAAAAATGTCCATCTTTAGTAACAGACTACTCAGTTCGTTGGTGCAGAGCTCCCGGTAAGTCGCGAGCAGGGGGAGCTGGGAACCGCAGCAGATCGCTACCTGTTCACCTTCGGCGAAAGGACAGCCGGCCAGGTCTGCCCGCGGGGGAGGGCGGAGGGGTCTGTCATCCCTCGTCGTTGTGTGTGTTTATCGGGGGGCCCTGGACTGAATGCATTGTGCCCCGGAGGAGTCTCCGAGGCTCCCAGAGAAGGGACCGATGTGGAGTGAAAATGCGAAACGCGGTTTGGGCGGCGTAAAACAATATTTCTTGCAAAGACATGAGTATACGGGCCTCAGGATTCACGGACTCGACACATCCGCCCTGAACCTGTGAGTTCGCTGCCCTGTGAAATTGCCATCTGTTTGTTACGATAAGTATCAGGGTAGCTGATTAGATAGATTGACGTCAGCTCACATGAGGGCCGTCTGGCACCGTATATAAGGGGCGGCGTAAAGGTAGGTCGCCAAGGTAACCAAGATCGGTAAGTTCCTTGACGAGGTCATCCATGTGCACCATCCATTTTACAGCTAGAAATTTAAATGAAAACAACCGCTTAACCATTCATCTGACACGAAAATTGAATAACCGAATTTGTAGAGGAGAAAATTCTCTACAACTTTGCTCTCTTATGGCTTTTTTTCCTCCATATCTCGTACCGTTTCAGTGATATTTGCAAAAATAACAACCCCATGAACCACAGACATTGCCGAGGTGGGGTGGCTTGCGTGCCTCAACAATGCAGATAGCCGTACCATAGGTGCAACCACAGCGGAGGGGTATTTGTGGAGAGGCCAGACAAACGTGTGGTTCCTGAAGAGGGGCAGCAGCCTTTTCAGTAGTTACAGGGGCAACAGTCTGGATGATTGACTGAGCTGGCCTTGTAACATCAGCTAATGTGGCTTTGCCACACAGCTACTGCGAACGGCTGAAAGCAAGGGGAAACTACAGCCGTCATTTTTCCCGAGGACATGCAGCTCTACTGTATGGAAATATGATGATGGCATCCTCTCGGGTAAAATATTCCGGAGGTAAAATAGTCCCCCATTCGGATCTCCGGGCGGGGACTACTCATGAGGATGTTGTCATCAGGAAAGACAATACTGGCATTCTACGGATCGGAGCGTGGAATGTTAGATCCCTTAATCGGGTAGGAAAATTAGAAAATTTAAAAAGGGAAATGGATAGGTTGAAGTTGGATATAGTGGGGATTAGTGAAGTTCGGTGACAGGATGAACAGGATTTCTGGTCAGGTGAGTACAGGATTATAAATACAAAATCAGTTGGGGGTATCACAGGAGTAGGACTGATAATGAATAAGAAAATAGGAATGCGGGTAAACTACTATGAGCAGCACAGTGATCGCATTATCATTGTCAAGATAGATACGAAGCCAACACCGACAACAGTAGTACAAAGTTTATATGCCAACTAGCTCTGCCGATGATGAGGAGATCGAAGAAATATATGAGGAGCTAAAGGAAATTATTCAGACAATTAAGGGAGAGGAAAACTTAATTGTGATGGGAGACTGGAATTCGGTAGTAGGAAAAGGAAGAGAAGGAAAAATAGTAGGTGAATATGGACTGGGCAGGAGGAATGAAAGAGGAAGTCGCCTGGTAGAATTTTGCACGGAACATGATTTAATCGTAACAAACTCGTGGTTTAAGAATCACAAAAGAAGGTTGTATACATGGAAGAGACCAGGAGACACCGGAAGGTATCAGATAGATTTTATAATGGTAAGACATAGGTACCGGAACCAGGTTATAAACTGCAGGACATACCCAGGGGCAGATATAAACTCTGACCATAACTTGTTAGTCATGAACTGTAGGCTGAAGCTGAAAAAACTGCAGAAAGGTAGGAAAATAAGAAGATGGGACTTAGATAAATTGAAGGAAAGTGAAGTTCTGGAAAATTTCAGAGGGATATTTAGGCAACAATTGACAGAAACAGGGGGAAATAAAACATAGAAGAGGAATGGGTAGCATTGAGAGATCAAATAGTGAAGGCAGCGGAGGACAAAATAGGTAGAAAGGCAAGACCTACAAAAAATCCATGGATATCACAGGAAATAATACAGTTAATTGATGAAAGGAGAAAATATAAAAATGCAGTAAATGAAACAGGCAAAATGGAGTACAAACGACTAAGAAATGAGATTGACAGGAAGTGCAAAATGGCTAAGCAGGAGTGGCTAGAAGCCAAATGCAAATCTGTAGAAGAATGTATAGCAAGGGGAAAAGTAGATACCGCCTACAGGAAAATAAAAGAGACATTTGGGGACAAGAAAAGCAACTCTACGAATATCAAGAACTCAGATGGGAAACCAGTTCTCAGCAAAGAAGGGAAAGCTGAAAGGTGGAAAGAGTACGTAGAGCAGCTCTACAAAGGAAATGAACTTAGAAACGATGTTGTAGGAAGGGAAGAGGAAGTAGATCAAGATGAAATAGGAGATAGTATACTGAGAGATGAATTTGACAGAGCCCTGAAAGACCTAGGTAGGAACAAGGCCCCAGGAATAAATGACATACCCTCAGAGCTACTAAAGTCTCTGGGAGAGCCAGCCATGACAAGATTATTTGAACTGGTGTGTAGGATGTATGAGACAGGCGAAATGCCCTCAGACTTTAAGAAAAATGTAATAATCCCCATTCCAAAGAAATCAGGCGCAGACAGGTGTGAAAATTACAGAACCATCAGTTTGATAAGTCATGGTTGCAAAATTTTAACACGAATTATCTACAGGAGAATGTAAAAGCTGGTAGAAGGTGATCTCAGGGAAGATCAGTTTGGATTCAGGAGGAAAGTAGGTACCCGGGAGGCAATACTCACTTTACGTCTTATCTTAGAAGATAGATTAAGGAAAGGCAAACCTACATTTTTAGCTTTTGTAGATTTGGAGAAAGCGTTTGACAATGTTGACTGGAATACACTCTTTCAAATTCTGAAGTCAGCAGGGGTAAAACACAGGGAAATGAGAGTTATTTACAACTTGTACAAAAGCCAGACCGCAGTTATTAGACTCGAAAGGCATGAAAGGGCAGCTTCAGTTGGGAAGGGAGTAAGACAGGGTTGTAGCCTTTCTCCGATGCTATTCAATTTGTACATCGAGCAGGCGGTGAAGGAAAGCAAGGAAAAATTTGAAATAGGGATTAAAGTTCAGGGGGAAGAAATAAAAACATTGCGTTTTGCCGATGACATTGTAATTCTGTCAGAGACAGCAAAGGACCTGGAAGAGCAGTTGAATGGAATGGACAGCGTGTTGAAGAGTGCATATAAAATGAACATTAACAAGAGCAAAACAAAAATAATGGTATGCAGTCTTAGAAAATCAGGCGATGCTGAAGGAATTAGATTAGGTGACGAAACATTGAAGGTGGTAGATGAGTTTTGTTACTTGGGTAGTAAAATAATATGCGATGGTCGCAGTACAGAGGATATAAAATGCAGAATGGCAATGGGCAGAAAAGCATTTTTGAAAAAGAGAAATTTGCTAACATCGAATATTAACTTAAGGGTAAGGAAGTCTTTTCTGAAGGCATTTGTGTGGAGTGTTGCCTTGTACGGGAGTGAAACATGGACGATAAGCAGTGCGGACAGGAAGAGAATAGAGGCTTTTGAAATGTGGTGTTACAGAAGAATGCTGAAGATTAGGTGGGTAGATCGCATAACTAATGAAGAGGTACTGAACAGAATTGGTGAGAAAAGGAATTTTTGGCATACCTTGACTAAAAGAAGGGATCGCTTGGTAGGACACATTTTTAGACATCGGGGAATCGTAAATTTAGCATTGGAGGGAAGTGTGTGGGGTAAAAATCGCAGAGGGAGTCCAAGAGATGCGTATAGTAAGCAGATTCAAGGGGATGTGGGTTGCCGTTCTTATAAGAAGATGAAAAGGCTTGCTCAGGATAGAGTAGGGTGGAGAGCTGCATCAAACCAGTCTCCGGACTGAAGACCATAACAACAACAACGGCGATTTTGGGATGTCTGTCTGTAACGTGTTCCCACTTTTTAGGTCGAACCGTTCAACCGCTAGTCACCAAATTTTACAGACATAATTGTTGGCTACCAGAGACCAGAACCTCGCTTTCTTAAGTAATTCGTACAAGAAATACGTTAGTGATAGCAAAAAAGCCGTTTGTAATGTAATTTTAATTGCAAATAAACCTTTCATCTGAAGCGAAAATTGAATAAACGAATTTGTAGAGGAGAAAATTCCCTACAACTTTGTACCCCTATGTTTTTTTATTTTTTTATATCTCGTTTCGTTTCAGACATATTTGCAAAAATAACGGTGTTTTGACACCCCGCATTGAAATAACGAAAAGCAGCCGTTCGCACATGTCGCAAGACACTCCTCGCCCAGAACTCTCTCTGGCATGCGTCATCTTGCTTTGCGTATTTGATGGTTTTCTAATTGTAACTAACACGTTGTAATTTCAAAGCAATGGGGCACTGAAAAATTAACAAAAACACGTCGTTCTTCGTACGATAAAAGATAATCTACTGTCTACAAATGCCATATCAGCATCAGTTAACAACAGCTATCAAAAGTATGAGATTAAAGATCGCAACTTCTAATTGTTAGCCATTGCGTAGTGGCAATGAGTTGGTACCAACGCTGGCGCCAACATTGGCCGAAATTTTGAGACAGCGCCACACATTGGAGCCAATATTCAGTTGAACTCGTCGAGAGCCAACGTAAACATATCTGACGCACAAATCGCGGAGAATGCATTAACGCTTTTGAGTGTTACATTTGGTCATTGTAAATCAACCGAACATTAATTATGGTATGAAATCATTAATTTTTTAAAAAATATGCTACAAGTAAACGATACACATTATAAAAACTTAGACCTGCTACTTTAAATGATGTTTTGGAGGGATGATATTCTTTTGGTATTACGCTTCGATTACTTGCTAAAGGAGACAATATTGGAAGCCTACACTTCCCTTTATAAAAAAACCATGTAATTGATATCACTAGTAGTGCTTGAAGTTTGCAAAACGATATTTAAAACTTGACAGGAAATATTAAGTACTGTACTGTTAATCATAAAAAGTAATTTCAGTAATGGTGTGTGTAGAAAGTTTTTAATTTCACAGTTCGCGCCTGAGTTTTGCTGTGGAATTTTTTTTTTTTTTTTTTTTTTTTTGTGGTTTCTTTCGCAAATGAATCACTTTCTCATACAGTTCTAATATTTACAAAGAGATTTCGAAACTTTAAAACGGCGACGAAGAACGAACGAAGAAAGAAACAGTTTCGAGATGAGCAGACGACAAACTTTGGCGCCAATGTGTGTCGACGTACCCATATTGGCCCAACGTCCTTTGATGTTTGGTCGAAATACCGACAAGCAACGGAGCCGTACCAACGTTGGAGCCAACGTTGGTTCCAACGCTATTTCACCGATCCACACACTGCACTAACACTGTTGGCGCCAACGTTGGGTCCAATGTGTGGATCCGGCCTTAGACTGTGACGCTGAAGGTCAGTGGTTGAGGACCTGCGACTATCTACAATTTGTTTTCCGGACAACAATAATAATGTAAATAATAAAATTATAGTGATATGATGACGACATATCTATGCGCCCAACACGTAACCCTTTTTGGAAAAAAAGAGAAAAAAGAATTTCGGTAGTGACCGTGTGCTTTACCATCCAACGCGCTGCCCACTACACTACGGCGGAAAGTTACGTATCTGGTCTATTATTTTCGTACTATTGATGGCAGTTGTTAACTGATGCTAAATGGCATTTTTAGACACTACATTATCATTTATAGTACGAAGAACGACGTGTTTTTATTAATTCTTCAGTGCGTCGTTGCTTTGAAACAACAACGTAAAAGTATAATAAGAAAATCATCAAAAACGCAACGCAAGATGGCGTATGCCAGAGAGAGTTCTGGGCGTGGAATATCACGCTATATCTGCTAACGGCTGGTTTTCGAATAATCAATGGACGGTGTCATATATTTTTGCAAATATATCTCAAACGATACCAGATATGAAAAAAAAAAGAAAAGAAAGACATAAGACACCAAAGTTGTATAGAATTTACACCCCTACAAATTCGGGTATTAATTTTTCGTGTAAGATGAACGGTTCGTTAGCATTACATTAAAAACAGTTTATTAGTGTTATTGACGTACTTTTAGTCCGAGAAATTTGAAGAAGGGAGGTTCTGGTATCTGACTGCCTACAAGTATGTCTGTAAAATTTGGTACCGATTGGTTGAACGGTTCGGCTTAATAAGTGGGAACACATTACGGACAGACAGAGACAGACAGACAGACATCTCAAAATCGCGTTAATTTTGCAAATATCTCTGAATCGATGCGAGATATGGAAAAAACATGAGACAGCAAAGTTGTAGAAGAATTTCTCATCTACAGATTCATGTATTCAAATTCCGTGTCAGATGAACGGTTAAGGCGTTATTTTCTTTTAAATTTCGAGCTGTTAAAAGATGATCGCAAAGGCACACTTTTAGAGTGACTTACGTCACCTAAAGTGGGCCAAAAGTGTAAATGTGACAAGAAAGTGGGCTCCAGCGTTGTGCTGGTTTCCGGCGGTGCCCCTGCGAGTTGGGCCACCAGCCAGACGGACCCTGTCTGGGCCGAAGCGCAACGCGGAGCAGCCTACTCGCCAGGGGCTCTGCCGCCAGACGGACCCTGACTGCAGCGCCAGGCAGCCTACTCGCCAGGGGCAGGGCAGGCGCCACGCCCCCGCCTTCGCATTGTCCCTCCCGCGCGCCGCCAGATTGTTAATTAGAATACAACGGGCCGGCGCCGCCTTTGTGTTCGCGCAGACCGCAGCCTGCCTAATGATGTCATTATGTCGCCCAACAATTACCGGTGACTAATGTTTTACTCGAGGGGCTTGGCTTCCTCTCTGGCCGAAGCGACGACGTGCTGCGCCCTCCGTCTAGGACTCCCCTTGCCATTACTCCTCCCCCCTCTCACACCCCTGCCAGGGGCGCCGACTCCGTGGGTGCTCCGGGGCTCTGCATCCCCAAAACATTTTTGGGGGTGCTGAGCAACCACATAATATTGAGGTGGAAAATAAAATTGTATAAATTATCATCATCATTATCATCATCATTAGAGTCTGATTATGCCTTTCAGCGTTCAGTCTGGAGCATAGTACCTCTAATAAAATTCCTCCATGATCCCCTATTCATTGCTAACTTTGATGCCTCGTTTGATGTTATGCCTTTTACTTCAAAATCATTCTGCACCGAATCTAAGTACTTTCTTCTTGGTCTACCTCGACTCCTCTTACCCTCCGCTGCCGAGCTCACGAGTTTCTTCGGTATCCTCGCTTCTCTCATGCGTGTAACATGACCCCACCATCTCAGTCTGTTCGCTCTAACTCCTTCATCTATGATGATCATTACCAGTTTTTCTTTGATTTCCTCATTATGGACACCCTCCTGCCATTGTTCTCATCTATTAGTACCTGAAATCTTTCTTGCTACTTTCATATCTGTAACCTCTACCTTATGAATAAGGTAAAGTGTATCCACCCAATTTTCACTCCCATACAACAAAGTTGGTCGAAAGACAGAGTGGTGCACCGCTAACTTAGTCTTGGTACTTACTTCCTTCTTGCAGAAAAAAGTATATCTTAGCTGAGCACTCACTGCATTAGCTTTGCTGCACCTCGATTCCAGTTCTTTCACTATATTGCCATCCTGTGAGAAAATACATCCCTTTGCTAACTTTTTCCCTCCTATTTGGCACTCAATCTGTTTAAATCTCTTTCCCAAAGACATTACTTTCGTTTTGGAGATGCTGATCTTCATATCATAATCCTTGCACCTCTGATCGAGCTCTGAAATATTAGTTTGCATCCTTTCAATCGAATCGGCCATTACAACTAAGTCGTCCACATATGCGAGACTTCTTATTTTGTTTTCTCCTATGTTAATCCCACCCTGCCAATCTACTGTTTTCAACATATGATCCATGAATAGTATGAACAACAGTGGTGACAGGTTACAGCCTTGTCTTACCCCTGAAACTACCCTGAACCATGGGCTTAATTTGCCATCTACTCTAACTGCTGCCTGACAGTCTACGTAAAGCCCTTTAATTGCCTGCAGAAGTTTGCCTCCTATAACAAATCTTGAAGAACTGACAGTAGCTTCCTCCTAGGAACCCGGTCAGAAGCCTTTTCTAGATCTATGAAACATAGATACACCACAACATACCGTCTTCTTTATCCACTCCCAAGCCTTTCCCTGTTCCCTTCCCCAACCCAAGGTGGTTGCGGTTCCTACCGACGGATATGTGGTACATGGGAAGATGTGTCGCAAATTGAGCCTCAGGGATACTGGGCGACGTCCCTGAGTAACTACCCTTACACCCCGTGGAGTAATCGTGATGTGGTCCTAATAGATTCTCAAATCTCGTGGAACCAAGATGGAAACGATGGAAAAAAATTAATTTAAAAGTAATTGTGGGACAAACTGAGACCCCATACACCCAGAAATCGGGATCAGGACCGATGGAATGCTTCCCCACTTCTGAATCAGGGTCTAGACCAGAGCAAGGTGGGAACTGTAACTGAGAGATTGGACCAGATCAGGATTAAGGCCCCTGTCTGGCGGCAGGAAGAGGAATATCCTTAAGGAACTGAAGGAAGGAATAAAATGCCTTCATAAAGATAAATGGAGGGAATTAAAATATCTTGAGCCCAAGATACCCATGAAAAAAATGTCTAAGGGGATATACAGACCCCCAGGATGTCAAAGACAAGTGACGAAAGGGTGAGGCAGGAATCTAAGACTCCGTCTGGGGATAAGCCTGATCTTAGAAAGCCGAGGTAAGAAATAGGAAAAGAGACCTATAGTCTCGGTCTTTAGGATGGCGGTTGTCCAAGAAGGATTTCCACTGGTATCACCTCACAGCAGGAAGAGCTCGTGCGTGCAGATGGCCCAGTTTGAATAGATTGGGGGACAGTGGTCTAGGACCCAAAGTGACGAGGGTCTATCTATATCGCGGTGTCCTCATTTTTGTCTGTGGGGTGAGCATTCATCAGAATGGCTCAAGGTCAAGGTGCCCATGATAAATCCGTGAGAGGATGCGAAGCTGCTGGCCAAGATAGCAGCCGAGCGCCTACAGACCGAAAAAGTATCAATATGGGTATCAAAGATCCTCAAAGATCTCCCTCTAAAGACTCTGTTTCAGAAAATAACGGTCCAGAATCCGAAAGTCTTAACAGAGGACTGGAGAGACGATATTTCATACGTGAAAGGAATGATCAGTTTTGTACGCCAGTCTCCAATCGAGCAGTAATGAGTGTCCGTGTTTTACCCACTATGCTGCCTTTATTCATCCTGAAGCACATCGGTCCTTTTGACCTTTCAGGTGTACGCATTTATGAACATTCAATTGTGTTCTTTCAGGAATTTAGCTTGAAGAATATGATGCTGATGCTAAAGTTAATCGTTTTTCATTTATCTTTGTCGATTCTCTTGTTATTAAAATTATAGATTCAGTTGAAATTTGTGGCTCTTCTCTCTTAGGCTTAAAAAAAATCTTGGACCATATTAATACTGTCTGAAATGTCATGAAGTTATGAAAGTTTCGATGAAGTATACAGCTATTGCCTGGAACTGACCCAACAAATTTGATCTTGGACTTCAAAATATTTCAATGACATGACAAGAACATTTGCGGCTCTTCTATTCGCCAGTGTCTCATTTCAATTTGATCCACCCACTGGATTTAAACTAGCAGTTCCGGCGCGACCTATATATCCCGGATAAAAGCTCGTCAAGAAAAAAGGAAATAAATAAATAAAACGAAAATTGTTTTTAAACTGTCATTCTTCGTTTAGTTCTTCTATCAGATTATTTTATATGCACATTCAAAGTATTTCTATCGTATGAGAAACGTTATACGTCGCAGAGACAGCAGGTATAGAGTAGGTCAACACGGATTTAGAAAATATCGTTCATACAAAACACAACTAGCTCTATATTCACACGAAGTGATGGGTGCTATCGACAAAGGTTCGCAAATCGATTCCGTATTTCTTGATTTCCAGAAAGCTTTTGACACCGTACCTCACAAACGGCTTTTAATCAAATTGCGTGGTTATGGTATATCGCCCCAAATTTGCAATTGGATAGGGGATTTCTTATCAGAGAAGACACAGTTGGTAGTAATCGATGGTAAGGCATCGACTAAAACAGAGGTGATATCGGGCGTTCCACAGGGTAGTGTTATTGGTCCTCTGCTATTCCTTATTTACATAAACGATTTAGGGGAAAATCTAAGTAGCTCTCTTAGGTTGTTTGCAGATGACGCCGTCATTTACCGTCTAGTAAAATCATCTGAAGATCAAAACCAACTGCAGAACGATCTGAATAAGATATCAGTATGTTGTAAAAATTGGCAATTGACTCTAAATAATGAGAAGTGTGAAGTCGTCCACATGAGTACGAAAAGAAATCCGTTAAACTATGTTTACAACATAAATCAATCAAATGTGAAGGCCGTAAACTCCACAAAATACCTAGGAATCACTATTACTTCAGACTTAAACTGGAAAGAACACGTAGATAATATCATGGGAAAGGCGAACCAGAGACTGAGTTTTATTGGCAGAACCCTTAAAAGATGCAACAGAACTACTAAAGAAACTGCATACACTGCGCTTGTCCGTCCATTCTTGGAGTATTGCAGCCCAGTGTGGGATCCTTATCAGGTGGGTTTGACGGAGGACATCGAAAGAGTCCAAAGAAGGGCAGCTCGTTTCGTATTATCGCGATACAGGGGAGACAGCGTTACGGAAATGATACAGGATCTGGGATGGGAATCATTACAACAACGGCGCTTATCGCTGAGGCGTGGGTTACTTGCGAAACTCCAATCGCCAACATTCTCCTCCGAATGCGAAAATATATTGTTGACTCCCACTTACATAGGTAGAAATGATCATCAGAATAAAATAAGAGAAATCAGAGCTCGAACAGAGAGATTCAGGTGTTCTTTCTTCCTGCGCGCTATTCGAGAATGGAATGGGAGATAAATAGTATAATTGTGGTTCGATGAACCCTCTGCCAGGCACTTAAATGTGATTTGCAGAGTATCCCATGTAGATGTAGATGTAGTGGTAGCGTGGAGGCTTAATATAGACGGCAGTGGCCGCAGCATTGCAATGCGCATGCGCGGATGAGGCTCACATTTTCGTTTGAACCCACTGGAGGCAGCATTTAGGCGCTCCTACTGCAAGGAGGGGCGAGGGGAAACGCCGCTTTTAACATAGGCGTTGAAGCTGGCAGAGATACCAGCTCCTGGCTACTCCAGCTCTGGTGGTTACGCACCAATGAAACCGAAGAAAAGGCAGTGGAGCTACTGCGAACCGCACCTTGCGAACGGCCAAATCCTCCTTGAAGGCAACATCCGCCATTTTGCGCGTATTGAAGATTCATCAAAAACACCTCATATTTGGTCAAATCAACTGTAAAAGCCTTCAGAATATCCGATCACGAATAATAATGAAGTCACCTCTCGCCATCTAGCAACAACAGCTGTGTGGTTAGCGGCGTCGCAATACGCTGTAGGAAATAGTGAGTTCGAGACCGATTGCTAGCAATTTTTTTTAAAACCCGTCTTTTTAACAGATACGAGAACAACAATGACTTTTGTACTTGCCACATATCTTTGGATGTTTTAGCAAAGGTTGCTTGTCTCTTCATCGTAACAGATTCATTTTGTTACTGTTACTTAACAGTGTAACCAGTTACTTATTGTATTTTAATGTTTATGTGCATATTCATATGTTCTTAGGGTCTGTTGTCAACGAAAAATGGACAACGTTATCTTTTAGAAAAGAATCGCACTGACGTGTTTGACGTGTTTCGATTTGTAGTTTTTGCAAACATTTTGGACCAAAATAATTATGTAAATAATAAAAAAAGAGAAAAATTAGATAGTGGCGCGTTTCGAACTACTGACCTTCAGCATCACAGTTCAACACCTTGCCCACTACGCTACGGCTATCAATCAAATGTTGTGCCCATTAATCTCATACTATAGATGGCCTTTGTTAACTGATGCTAATATGGCATTTTTAGACACTAGATTATCATTTATCGTACGAACAACGATGTGTTATTGATAATTCTTCAGGGCGCCATTGCTTTGAAATGAGAACGTGTAAATTACAATAAGAAAATCATCAAATACGCAACGCAAGATGGCGTATGCCACAGAGAGTTCTGGGCGAGGAATGTCACGTGACATCTTCGAACGAATGGTTTTCGTTAATTCAATGGGGGGTGTCAAATCTCCGTTATTTTTGCAAATATCTCTTTAAGATACGAGATATGAAAAAAACATAAAAGAACAAAGTTTTATAGAATTTTCTCCTCTACAAATTCCGTTATTCAATTTTCGCGTCACACGAACGGTTTATTTGCACTTAAAATTACGTTACAAACGGCTTTTTTTTGGTATTACTAACGTATTTATTGTCCGAAATATTTAAAAAAGCTAAGTTCTGATCTCTGGTAGACAACAATTATATCTGTAAAATTTGTCGCCCGTCGGCTGAACGGTTCGACCTAAAAAGTGGAAACAGACAGACAGACATTATCATATCGCCGTTATTTTTGCAAATATCTCTGCAACGATGCAAGATATGAAAAAAATACCGTAATATAGTGAATTTGTAGAGAATTTTCCCCTCTACCAATCAGGTTATTCAATTTTCGAATGAGATGAACGGTTAGTTTGCAATTACAATTACATTACAAACGGCATTTTTTGGTATTATTACCGTATTTTTTGTCCGAAAAATTTTATAAAGTGAGGTTTTGGGTCTCTGGTGGCCTACAAATACGTCTGTAAAATTATAAAAAATATAAAAAAAATAAATAAAAATAAAAAATAAATAAAAAAAACATAACAGTTCAAAGTTGTAGAGAATTTTCTCCTCTACAGATTCGGTTATTCAATTTTCGTGGCAGATAAATAGTTAAGCCGTTATTTTCATTTAAATTGCGAGCCACTACCGTAACCTAAAGTGGACCAAAAAGTGATATGGTGGGTTCTAACGGCTATGAGATTAGTGGACCAAAAATTACTCATCTTTAAGCTTCGAACGAAAGGATGAAATAAAGAATCTTGGTAAGTGTTCGCCTGAAGTTCTATCAAGTGCGAACAAGCCGAGATCTTTTAACGAAAATATATTTAAAAGGTGGTGGGGAGGGCAAACTGGGGCGCTTTCCTCCTGCGCCACTGGCAAAGGTGCGCCAAATTGTCTCCTTGGACGCCGAGCGGGTGGGGCTTCGGCGAAAAACGACGCTCCGAACCGTCGGAGGAGGGAGGGGGTGGGGGCGTTGCCACTATCAAGATGCGGCACTCAAAGAAGTGAACCCCTAGCCATTTGAAGTACAGTGTAGTGGGACAGATTATTGTCTCCACTACTATCTTATGTAAGCTCAGTTTCGCAAAAGATTATGTTGATATTTTATGTTTTTTGATGATTTTTATGTAAATGTTTTATGTTATGTTATTCTTAAAAGAGTTTTGTATGTTTCTTGTGTTTCACGTGCTGTGACGGTGATTAAACCTACGAGAGCAACATCTTCGACGCCGAGTTAAAGAAATAAACATCTGGCCACTTCAAGTCGCGGGTCCACAGCCAGGAGGCAAGAAGATGCTGGTCTCTGCGGTTATCGTCGCGGATATTGACATTATTATAGAAACCTTCGTAGAAAATCAAAAAGACCATAAAATCAGTCTCTATGCAACTGTCGTTGAATCATGATCTGTATTGTGAGAACAATAAATGTTATTGTGTCTCGAAAGTTAACCAACTGTCAACGATAATTATTTTGATAGGTATAGAAATTTTACAAGAAATATATTCATTTATTGGAACTGATTAATTATTGATTGTCAAACTATTTCACAATTTGAAAGAAGACATTTACTGAAATTTATTTCGATTGACAGATAAAGCATGAGGACTTTTATCAATTTTTGGTATTTTAATAAATCTATCTTATATAGCAATCGATCACCAGTGAACAGGACTTGTAATATCTGTGTCTATAGCAATCAGAACAACTACGAACTTCTGTTTGACAGTTCGATCTTTAAGGGAACTTTAAAACATTTATTTAAAAGTGACAGTTTAAAGAAGAGCAAACCTAGAATCATATCTGCGCAAGGATCTGTCATTGAAATTTCACTATACAGGAAGATTATATTAACTGGATTTTTTTTTCTTGTTGACGAGCGGACGACTTTCGGATCATGAAGTCTGACTCGGCACATACAAAATTTAGTATTTAGCCCCATGCAAGAAGATGTCGTACCGCCGCACCAGCCGTCACAGTAAACTAGTACGACTATCGGCCCATTAACACTGCCCATGAAACGGAATATCCTACATCTTTCACAAAGCAGTATTTGGGTATTTACTTACCTCCTTCCTTAATCGCGTATGTAACTGTAAACACCACTTCAGTAACTTTATTGGTGTAAATTACCTGCCGATCCCAGCAACTGATTTGACAAGTTATGACACTGTGATGCATACGGTGTTGATAAATGAGGGAAAAAATAAAATAGATTACCCATGGAAAAGAGCAATAACTATCATCGCAATGACCAATGAGTTATTGAAATTTGAAAATTTTTGAAAATATATATTTTTTGGAAAACAGCAATCTTCTGGAAAGTATTTGTAAATAAAAACAGTCACAAATCGCAAAAAAAAAAAAAAAAAAAAAAAAATTACAGGTTTCGGCCTGTTTACAGGGCCTTCTTTAGAACTATGTGGCGTAGACCTGACGTCCACGGAGCAGGCGCTTGTCCCATACGTCAGGCCTACGCCACATAGATCTGAAGATGGCCCTGTAAACAGGCCGAAACCGGTCATCATTTGTATAAATGATATTTTTTGCGATATGTGACTGTTTTCATTTATAAAAAGAAACTAGCTGAAAACCCGGGGTTGCCCGGGTATTTATCTCTTTATTCCTGCCATTTTTCAAGTATATATTCATTTATATAACGGCTGTATGTATGTAAATCTCTTGGAAATGCAATTAATAGTAAAGAAGAAATAGATTAATACTTGGTGCGTGATGGGGCGGTTTTCCATGAACGATATTGTTTATGTGCTCGTATAGAATGGACTACGTGCCGTACTGTGATACAATTTAGAAAGTACACTCAACTATATGTGTGTATACTATTTAAAGAATTTCCTGCGACTACAATTTGTAGTGTATAAATTACAAATTGTAATGTCATACCGAATGCCGTAGTTTTACTCAGTACTGCAGCGGATAAGCAGTAAGCGAGAAACGTTTTTCCTTTCATCATTTTGATATGGTTGCCAGCGAGGAAAAATTTAATAAAGTTTTGAAATTATGTTTAAAGTTTGTTGCAAGTCGTTAAGTACTGTCATTCTCATACAGTGTATTTCGAAAGTCTCGCCGCATTATATGGCATTTTTTGCGATTTCTATTGGTTATAACGTAATATCTTTTAAACTATGTGCCGTATGTGATTCTTAACCATGCAGCAATTGTTACCTCCCGGTAAGGAATGTGTGTACCAAATTTGGTTGAAATCGGACTAATGGTTTAGGAGAAAATGAGCAGCATTGTCGCAAAATGCAGCAGTTTTTCGCGCATCTCATTGTTTATGACGTCATATCTCGTGAACTATGTATCGTATGTGATTCTTACACTTACGGCCACCTCCTCACAGATTGAAGCTTACTTGTACAAAATTTCATAATGATTGGAACAAAACTGTAGATTTGTATGCAACACGTACAAACATACGGACACTGTGCTTTATGTATTAGATTATTGAAATTTAATGATTACAAAAATACTCGAGTGCGGTTCATTTCAGTACAGTCTGTGTACTTGAGACCTCCCACGTCTCTTCTGTGAGTTTTCCTATGTGTATGGACATTTTTGAAGTAATGGGATTTAATGCTTTTTAATGCACTGTGTCTCTTTTATGTGAAATGGGTGGAACTGTTTGAAACCACTCGCTGCAAGTTTGCGCATGCTTTCTTAACTCGCTAATAACTTCAGGTGGAAATTTGTGCCTGTACGTTACGTGGAAGCTACCAGAATGGTTCCGTGGAGTGGACTTAATGCGTTTACGACTTGAAAAACAACTACAGACCGACAGTAATGCGCCCATTAAAAGCTGTCTGCTGGGTTATATATAATTCCTGAATAATTTCGTTCCGTGTAAATACTTTTCTTCCCTTTTTAAGGTTCTGTATATCAAAAGCCAAATAAAAACATTAAGAAATGGAACCCTTGAGGTATTATTTTTTCTGCCCGTTTGTTAAGAGCCTCCAACCATCCACCATCCTTATTTTCAGGAACGACTTTGCGGTGAAAACAGTTAAAGTTTCTATGGCAATGCATCACATGGACATTTAAGATACATAATTCGATACTCGCAAACGCAATCATGAAACTCTCAGGACAACTTCTCATCAACGTATAAAAACCAAATTTGATAAGATGTAAGGACTTACAGTAGACGTAAAAGAAAAAAAATCATGTGTTTGTTAAATCTCGGTGTTATAATATACTTTTCGAATTTGTATCCGTCCATTTAAGACACCTTTATGTAGTAAGTGCTACTGAGATAGACGGTCTCTTCCTAGTATGTAAACATTTTAACCCATGTAATAAAATAATAAGTATGTTATTGCCGTATAATTCATATTTTGATACTTAAATATTTCTATCGAATCATTGGTACTGCGAAACGGGAATAATGTCCCCGCAGATAATATAGGCAGTTAGCTGTAGTGCGATGACGTTGTTTTGTCATTTACGACAAACGTGTAACGACATGATCGTGCTGCTATACTTCCAGAAGGAAGTTTATGCATCTTCTCTCGTACGTAGATGGATGACAATAAGTATAATACCAAAAAGAATTACGAGCAGAGTAATGTGACAACGATTCAGAACGGATTATTAGAATTCGGGTAAAATATCCATGAAAGTAGGAAGTTTTCCGCCTTTGTGTATGTCTTTATTATTTAAGTTCAATCCTAGGATACAGTCTGTAATTTCATCTACTGGTATTTAAATTTGGATTATTTTCTTTCATTTTCTGTATTCAAAATTTAGCTTGTGAATCATGTCATTCACATCATCCCCTAACTAAAATTTAGTTCTGTAATGGGGGGGGGATGATGAAAGTAGGCAGCCTTAGGCTGAAGTTCATTATTTATGGACTTTTTGGTAATATATTTAGTGAGTAGCTTTATTTTGTATGTGAAAGTCATCCATGATGGATAATCTCAGTCCATGTTTGTAACTACTACACATCATAATCACATTGAAACTGCGATGTAGCACCTGCGCTACAGTAGCTTCTTTGACCGCTGAGGCGAGTAGTAGAGAGTGAGCTGTTGAGCAGAAGAGTCGATTGTGGGCTAGGCTAGCTGACAGACGTATGGCAACTGTGTTGTGTACTAAGGTGGAATTGGTCAGCAATCATTGTATTGAGTTTGATTTTTTCACTCTATGAATACAAACGTATTACATTGGACAGTGGATTCTGTATCAAGAGGAAGAGAATATTTGTATTGGACGAAATTGTATAGAACCATTGTATTGTACTGAAAACTCAACAAAGGTATGTTTCTTTAATTCAATAAATAACTTAATGATTACTAATTTTTTTTATTTCAGCTCAACCTCGTCCCTCATTTTCTTTATTGTGGCATTTTTTATTTTGTTGTATGGTACGTGTTGAGTTTTTTGAGAAAAAGATTTCCTTTTAAATGTAAATGTTCACGTACCAGTAAAGAAATCAGTCCTTACATGCCACTGAATCTGACTGTCAGAAATAATGTTCACAGTTTTACTTACAGGGCCTAATTTTGTTTGTTAAATCCGTTGCGCACATATGATTACAGAAACTAGTTGATTTAAACAGAAGGACTTAATAAGAATAGGAAACTTTCACTTAACAAACTTTCATCAAGCTTTCACTTTCACTTAATAAACTTACGCTTTCAAGTTTAGCGGTACAGCCTGTTTCCAGTCAGATCCGAACATTGATTTGTTGAAACTAAACATAAGACACATTTTCATCACGATCACCTCTTATTTCTTCATATGAGAAAAATCATACCTAATGTAAAATTCACTTACATCTGATTGCATAATTTAAAAAATGCTAATTACTTCTGCTTAAAAGGGACCGTATCTTATCACTGATACTGGCAGCGTTGACTTCCGACGTCGTATCGTAAGTGTCTATTGCGTGATAGATCCAGTTATTATAAATTTGATAAGTTATAATTTACAGTATTATTCGAGCCGAGGAAATTGGGGCAAGATGTTCGAAATCCTGACAAACAAACAGGAGTATGTTGCAGTGAAAGACAGGCAATGTATAATAAGAAAAAATACCGAGAGAGAATAAAAAAGACTGTGTTCGTTGCATACACTACACGGCAGCGAGTGCAACATACAGAGTCGTGTGAGTGTTTATCCCCCACGTGTCATATCTCAGAACCTATTGACTGTACCACGTATACAGTGTAAGAAATAAAGCCGGCCGCGGTGGCCGAGGGGACTGAGGCGCTCCAGTCACGGTCTGCACAGCCACTACGGTCGGGGGTTCGAATCCCCCCTCGGGCATGGATATTTGTGCCGTCTTTAGGATTAGCTAGGTCATAAGTAGTTTCTAAGTTTAGGGACTGATGACCCCGTAGTTAAGTCCCGTAAGCTATACAAACATTTTTTAAGAAATAAAACAATCGCACTGACGTGTTTTATGGTCCACTTTAGATTTGTAGTTTTAGAAGTTTTTGCAAACATTTTGGACCAAAACAGTAATCTATGTAATAAAAAATTAATTAATAAGAGTGTCTGAAACCCTTGCAGTAAAAAGAAATTAGGTACTAGCGGGTTCCGAACCATGACCGTCAGCGTCACAGTCCAAAACACAGTGCCCACTAAACTACAGCTAACAGTCAGGAATTGGATTTTTTAATCTTATACTATTAATGGTCGGTGTTAACTGATGCTAATATGGCATTTGTAGACTCTAGATTATCATTTATCGTACGAAGAACGATGTCTTTTTGTTAATTCTTCAGTGCGCCATTGCTTTGAAATAATAACATGTAAGTTAGAATAAGAAAATCATCAAATACGCAACGCAAGATGGCGTATGCCAGAGACAGTTCTGGGCGAGGAATGTCACGTGACATATGCTAACGGCTGGTTTTCGTTAATTTAATGGAGGGTGTCAAAACCGTTATTTTTGCAAATATATGTCAAACAACGCAAGATTTAAAAAAAAAAAAAAAAAAAAAAAAACATAAGGGAACAAAGTTGTAGAGAATTTTCTCCTCTACAAATTCGGTTATTCAATTTTCGTGTCAGATGCATGGTTAATCCATTATTTTCATTTCAATTTCGAGCTGTCAAAAGACGATCGCAAAGGCACACTTTTAGTGTTACTACCGTAACCTAAAGTGGGCCAAATTATTATGCAATCTTAGAGCTTAATTTACCAAGATTTATGGATGAATTAATTCATATGGGTTACATGAAATGATTGAATTAACAAAAGTGTTACGTTTGTAAAGCTGCAGTGGTCGTGTCCCTATACTAACAAACTACTTAAACTAATACTAACGATATCACATTCATGCCCGAGAGAGGACTCAACCCACCGACGGGGAGAGGCCACGCAATCTACAGCAAGGAGCCATACAGGGCACGGCCATTCCTTGTGACTTGAATTAAGAAGTCAATTGGTCAAGCAGTACTGATTTATTGGTTAACGAAGGGCAGAGTAGACCTGGTGAATTTAGTAAAAAATAAAAATAAAAAAGCAGCTAAGACGCTGGAGAAATGACTCCTGGCAGCAGGAATTGGAGGCAAGTGATAAGGGTCGGAGGGTCCATACATTCTTCCCCGACATAGCGGAGAGACTAAGAGTGAAACATGTCAATCCTAGCCGCGGCATGGTTCACTTCTTGACAGGAGACGGCCCTTATCCTACGTACTTACACCGCGTCAGTCTTAAGAGAGATTTATACCAAACAAATTAACAAAGGAGGGTGCTGAGCCCACGTGGTACACAAAACAGGTCAGATCACTGTTGCAGAAGCAAAGAAAACCGCTTGCAAAATTTGAAAAGACACAGAATTCACAAGACTGGCAATCTTTCACTGAAACCCTTCAACCTAGAGCGGACTTCAATGCGAGAAGCCTATAGTAGCACAACAAAATCCTGTCTCGTAATCTTGCAGAAAATCCAATGAAATTCTGGTCATATGTGAAGTACACTAGCGGCAAAACACAAACAATACCTTCAATACGCGATAGCAATGGTAATACTACCGATGACGTTACTGCTAAGGCAGAATTACTAAACACAGCTTTCGGAAATTCGTTCACCAAAGAACACGAAGTGAACACTCCAGAATTCAATCCAAGAACAGCTGCCAGCAAGCGAAACTTAGAAGTAGATCTTCCTGGAGTAGTAAAACAACTTAAGTCACTAAACAAAAACAAATCTTCCTCGCCAGATTGTATACCAACTAGATTCCTCTCAGAGTATGCTGATGCAATAGCTCCGTACTTAGCTATAATTTACAACCGATCACTCAGCGAAAGATCCATACCCAAAGACTGAAAGTTGCCAGAGTTACTCCAATATTCAAGAAAGGCAATAAGAGTGATCCCCCAAAATTACAGGCTAATCTCATTGACTTCGATTTGCAGTAGGATTTTGAAACATATTCTCTGTTCGTACATTATGAACTACCTCGAAGAGAACGATCTGTAGTCAACACGGATTCAGAAAGTGTAGCTCTTGCGAAACACAGCTTGCCCTTTATTCTCATGAAGTGATAAGTGCCATGGACAAGGGATCTCAGATCGATTCCATATTTATGGAAGGCTTTTGACACTGTACCCCACAAGCGGCTTCTAATAAAATTGCGTGCTTCTGGAATATATCCCCAATTTTGCCATTGGATTCACGATTTCCTATCAGAAAGGACACCGTTGTAATTGACGGTAAGTCATGTAAAACAGAACTGATATCTGACGCTCCCCTGGGAAACGTTATATGTCCCCTACTCTTCCTCGTGTTTATAAACGATTAAGAAGACAATGTGAACAGCTCCCTTAGACTGTTCGCGGATGATGCTGTAGTTTATCGGTTAGTGAAGTCAACAGAGGATCAAAAGCAACTGCAAAGCGATTTAGGAAAATTTCTACATGGTGGGAAAATTGGCAATTGGCACTAAATAAAGAAAAGTGTGAAGCACATGACTACTAAAAGAAATCCGCTGAACTTCAATTACGCGATAAATCAGTCAAACCTTAAGGTCGTAAATTCTACCAAACACCTAGGAGTTACAATTACGAACAACTTAGACTGGAGAGAACACATAGAAAATATTGTGGGGAAGGCGAACCAAAGGTTACGTTTCATTGGCAGCACGCTTCGAAGATGCACCAGCTCCACCAAAGATACTGCCTCCATCACACTTCTGCGTCCTCTCCTGGAGTACTGTTGCCTCTTGTGGGACCCTCATCAGGTGGGACTGACGGAAGACATTGAGATGGTTCACAGAAGGGCAGCTCGTTTTGTTTTATCACGTTACGGAGGAGGGGGGGAAGCGTCACGGAAATGTTGCACGAATTGGAGTAGAAATCATTAAAAGAAAGACGTTATTCATTGCGGCGTGATCTGTTTGCGAAATTTCAATCAATCTGAATGTGAAAATATTTTGCTAGCACCCACCTACTTAGGGAGACATGACCATCCCAATAAAATAAGAGAAATCAGAACGAAAACGGAACGATTTATGTGTTCTTTCTTCCGGCGCGCTGTTAAAGAATGGAACGGTAGAGAAAACTTATGAAAATGGTTAATGAACACTCTGGTAGGCACTTAAATGCGATTTGCAGAGTATCTATGTAGATGTAGAGAAACATAATACTGCACATGTGGGGAGAGGGGATATCCCGTACACGTTGTTATATTCTGCGGGAACTATAGTCACCTGATAGATACATCACCATCACTACGTGCTCAAACAGAGCAACAAATATACGAGACCATAAGAAAAGAGGACCAATGGACAACACTCAATCTACCAACATATAAAGTCTCGCACGCGACATATGACGAATACAAACGAAATAGACCATACAGAAGACAACAAATTATGCAGAGAGCAAACACAATGCACAGAGTGTACCAGCAAACGAACCGAAATGGAGAACACGACAGGGACAACAACATGGGCCCCAACTCAGACATCAACACGGACGTGGACAGTGATAATCATTTAATAGACAATAATTAGTGTAACTATAGTAGTAAGGACAAATATAAAAATGTCAGGGAACTGCCGCTTTATGGTACTATAACCTGTTAATAGATCATAATAAAACAGAAGACCAACGTAATCTGAATTATCAGTTAGTGCAACATACAGATAATACGATGGTTCAGGGTTGACGATTTGATGGGAATGCCAAGTCCTCGACCCTCAACCATCACAAAGTGTCGGACTCCATTTTGTCATAATTTCTCTGTCCTATCATTTTCTTCTATTACATATAAATTCATGTTATTTTTTCACTGTGTTTTGCAACATAAACGCCGCGACGGAGCGGCCGAGAGCACTGAGGCGCTATGCTACGATGCGCGAGGCCGTTCCCCGTCGGGGGTTCGAACCCGCACTCGGGCATGGATGTTCGTGTCGTCTGTATTATAAGATAGTTCATAAGTAGTTTGTAACTTTAGGGACTGATGGCCCCGGAGTTAAGTCCCGTAAGGTTTACAAACATTAGAACATTTCAACATAGACGTCTGTAGTAACCCTTATTCTTCACTTCTTCTTCCTAAATGGATATCTATTATTTAATTAATTTTTCTAATTATTATTTATAGCTTTATTTCATAAGTTAGTTTAGCTGTATATTGTTAAATTTAACTAGATATAACAAGAAATTATTCAGTGTGAGAAACCAATTAACTGTGCATAATACGATAAGCTTTAGCATCTAGATAACAGGGCATTTTGAAAGACAGCAAAAAATAAAAAAAACAGGTACTGAGATACAGGTGTAAAACCACACTAAAACATCCTTTTTACTACATTCCTCAAAAGAATGCGAGGATCAGATGAGATATCATACACATTATACATCAGGTAGCGTACTTGTATTTTATTCAGATATTGGTTACAATTGCAACTTGTGTTTGATACAAAACGGCATTTTGTTGTCTCAACTCTTTTACTTGAGGTTTATATGGCGTTTATATAGAGCGAGTCACTATGGGGCTACGATAATAGTAAAAAGTCATTCTCGTTACCCTCTAATATGTTCAAAATGTTCAAATGTTTGTTAAGCTTATGGGACTTAAATACGGGGTCATCAGTCCCTAAACTTACAAACTACTTATGAACTACTTACGAACTAGGACGGCACAAATATCCATGCCCGAGGGGGGATTCGAACCCCCGACCGTAGTGGCCGTGCTGACCGTGACTGGAGCGCCTGAGTCACCTCGGCCACCCCGGCCGGCCCTCTAATATGGTTTGCGATCATTCAGACGGCCAGTACAGTCGCATACATGCGTCGCATGGTCAGTATGAGGCTATCAGCTCTTGAATATTCGGCTGTTCTTCCATAAGTGCAACCGTTGTAAGGTGGGTGATTTAGGGGGAGGTGTTGGTCTGGCTATAATAGGTCTGCCAAGTTCATCCCAGACATGCTCAGTCGAGTTTAAGTACGATGAACAAGTTGAGCACTCCATTCGTTGTGTTACCTGAAATTTAAGCATCTTGATGACATCTTCTCGGGTTACAAGCCGCGTCATGTGGTTTACTGCCCACGAGCTTTCGACAGAGAACTCCTCTGTCATTCTCAAGTGGATGACTGTCAGTTCGCGGCCGCTGCCGTGCTTATATAGCCGCGCCGTCACCAGTGACGTCACTGGTGCTCAGTTCCCTGACCATATAAGGCAATGTTTTTGTCGCGCGTACGCCGCGCCCGCTTCAACTCCGCTATTACGGGATCCCAAGCCGTACTGAGCTGCAAGCCGCCTTCTTTACTGAGGGTGTTTTCAGAAATTTTGATCTCTCCTGCCTCATTTATTGCGCTGTCCCAGAAGCTGTTGGTCCGTTTAATAATAGATGTCTCGTCGAAAGCAATTCGGTGTCCGTTTTCCAAAGCATGTTCCACCACAGCTTATTTTTTCGGAATAGCGTAATCGAAAACACCGCTCGTGTTCTATGCGTCGCTGTTCAATAGTGCGAACAGTCTGGCCGACATAAAACTGTCCACACTCACAAGGAACGTGTAAATGCCTGGTGTTCTGAGACCTACATCATCTTCACAGGCTTCATTAGTTATCGGATCTTTGCTGGAGGCCTGAAGATTGTGTCAATTTTATGTCTCTTAAGGAGCCGGCAAATTTTCCCTGTTGTTGAGCCACAAAACGGCAAAAATGCGGTCTTCTTGACTTCTTCTTCAGATGTCTTCTGATTTCGTGCCTTAAGTAAAACTGCTTGAGATATTTGTCCCTTGCTGTAGCATCTTGTTCACCAATGCAGCTCTGTGAGGACGAGCGTTATCGTTCAACAGAAGGATCCTATCTCCTATCGTACTAGCGCCTAGCACAAAACAAGTCAAAAGATCTCATGTTTATACCTCTGAGCATTCAAAGCGCCATTCTGGATGACACAGAGGTCCGTTCGTCCACCACCATGATATAGCATGTTCCTGCACTTAAACAGGGTTGTTCCTAGTTCTACGTTCTCTCCTCATGAGGAGCAGAGAATCTTAACTGCGAAGAGAACCCAGCGCCATTCTTGATGTTTTTCCGCCAAATTTCTACAGCCTAAACGGTGTCTTGGATTTAATGAGACAAATACCATAGCCCTGCATGTGGGATCGTTACATTCTCGAAGGCCTTATGTTCCTGTTGGTTTAAGCGTCTTGTTGCTGGTTGGATTGTACGTTGCTGATGGGTTGTATTCAGCCTCCTGTATCGACGGGCTATTAACTGAGAGTAACGGTCATTTTTGTAGATGTAACCCGTGAACGAACTATGTCTTGCCTTTTTTTACGGTTTCTGCTGTCTGAAATCGCGTCCAGATCCAGGAAATTACATTTTGGCACACCGATAGCTCATTCCACCTCCCTCTGTCGCGCTTCCAACCTTCGTATTATGGCTCTCCATGCCATAGATTCGCGCAAGTCACGTTTTTGTTGCACTGCACTGCCTATTCACTGCACTATCTGAACCGAACTGCATGTGTAATAGACTTGCGCATAATAGTTCGCGGTCGGGAGCGCTCACTTCAGTTCGCGGCAGAGACGAGAACTAGTTCGTTCTTTTAGTTCGTCCGCTCCCAGTGACGGCTGAGCGGCGTGGTGTGTGCATGTAGGTGGAGGGAGAAGTTCCCCCATCTAACCGCTCCATGCGCTTGCTGCTTGAGCCGCTAACGATATCACGCAAACCAATAGAGTTTGTGGATAATTTCTTGCGTTTCAGTTTAGAGTTGTCTCGATATCTTGGCATTATGGAATTTATTAGTCAGATATTTCAGAGTGCAGAACAAATCAGAAATTTTGTAGCACTGAACTATGTAATCTAGCAGGCAGACGTTAACCTCGAAATCTCTATCATCAGCAGAAAGCAAACACGTGATTTTTAATTCTGTTCGCGACCTATCGCGCATATTTTAGTTCGCGACCTATCGCGCATATTTTAGTTCGCGACAGGTAGCTCCCTTTTAGTTCGCAGCTCGGCCGCGAAGTAGGTCGCTCTCATTAGTTCGTCCGCTCGTTTTGCCTTTTGCTACCGATATTAAACTAGAGCTGAGCTGCATCTCAGCTCGAAATGACGGCAACTGGCACAAGGGAATCACGCGATTCTGTGCCCTCTCGCGTCCTCTCGTTGTTACCCGTCAGTCTTCGGAAAAGGTGCGGACGAACTAAGAAGCGAGGGATCTGCGAACTAGTTCGCGTAGTTCGTCTGTGGGAGCGCTCTTCCGAACTAGTTCGTTCGCGAACAGAAGTCAACACCATTCCCATCTGCATAAACTTTCTGTTATCCCACTATCTAGGTTGCCGTAATTGTGTTGTCACCACTCGGTAGAACCGACAGAAGGACGTCGAGCCAATTTTAATTCATTCTTACGATGACAATACTTCAGAACCGAAATCGAGATAACTGATTTCCTACTTGTTTTGACCAGTGTACATAGTGTATCTTCCACGGATAAGACTGATTGGGGCATCCATTCGGAGTCGACCACCTTGGTAGACATTATTCCAAGCCAGCTTGCCTATTCACATTTATATAGAGAGGTCTAGAGAGCAATAAATTAATTTATTCAACTACTTTCGGTCTTCTCTTAGACCATCTTCACTGCTGTGACGTACTGGAAGGCTCCCAGTTACCTACCAGCTCCACAATATCGATGGATTTAAAATTCCTGAAGATGTTCTAAAAGAAGATCGAAACTAGTTGAATAGAATAAATTATTGCCCTCTAGACTGTTCTCTATATATAAATTTTTAATTAGAGTGCTGATGCACAAAACAAGGGAAGCAAATATGTTTCCAAAAATACATTCACATTTAGGTTGACGAGTAGCATGAGTCGGTTTGTCACATCGTATGCAATACGTGCTCGATTTGAGACAAGACTGGAGATGGTGCTGGTTCGGTTAGTAGCTGCACGTCTTGCACATCTTCCAAGTAATACCAGCTGTGCCGCAGTCACTGCTCAGCTTCCTATTTTACCATGACCACTAGCCAGCTTCACGTTGTGAGAAATGGCCACCGCCAAACTGTGACCAGAAACAAGGTAGAGATATTATCATAAAATCTCGGGCGAACTGCCGGATGTCAGTAACTTCCTGCCACGATATTTCGGCGCAGAGTCTTCTGGCCATCTTCAGGTGGGTACCGCCGAAGTACTGGCGAAAACGCACTGAGCTGTGCTATTTATGCCCAATTCAGTCGACAGTGCGCATGCGCGTACTTAGCGTGCGCGTTCACTACAACTACGTACGCTGCTCAGAGCGTCCTCCGTGGTGGAGGCCTGCCGCTTCGATATCAGTTCGATTATCACTGTCATTCAGTTGCAGGAAACTACGCCGAGTACGAAGTTTTTCAATTACATGATTCCATGCAGCATTTATTTGAAATCCGCTGTCTCGATTGATAAGAGTCTCACTGTCAGACAGTCTTATTTCCACAGCTTCATTAATAATTGAGTTCCAAAAGTTTGTTGTGTGGGCTACAATTTTAGTTTTGTTGTAGTTCATCGAATGACCCGTGGAAATACAATGTTCGGCGATTGCGGATTTGGTGGGTTGGAGTAGCCGAGTATGACGCTGGTGTTCCACAATGCGCTCCTGAACAGTGCGCGTCGTCTGCCCTATATACGACTTGCTGCACTCGCACGGAATCCTGTAAACACCTGCCTTACGCAGCTCCAGATCGTCTTTGACAGAACCCAACAGCGATGAAATTTTATGAGGAGGGCAAAAGATGACTCTTACTTTATACTTTTTTAATATTCTGCCTATCTGCGATGAAATGTTCCCAATATATGGGAGATAAGCAGTCGATTTGAAAGCCTCTTCTTCTTCCTTGTTCTGTCGTTTGGAGGTGTGCATCGCTCGATTTATTTGCTTCATTATATATCCATTCTTTAGGAATACTGTTTGCAGGTGTTCCAGTTCCGTGTAAAGGCTGTCGGCATCAGAGATGGTATGGGCTCGATGGATTAAAGTCTTTAGGACACCCATTGTTTGTGCCGGATGGTGGCAACTTGTAGCTTGTAAGTATAAATCTGTATGAGTGGGCTTCCTGTATACCGAATGACCAAGTGAGCCATCACTTCTGCGTCGCACGAAAACATCTAAAAATGGCAAACAACCATTTTTCTCGATCTCCATAGTAAACTTTATGTTTTCGTGTATGGAGTTCATATGATCAAAAAAGTCTTGGAGACGGTCCACTCCATGAGGCCACACTATAAAAGTGTCGTCAACGTATCGCCAAAACACTGTTGGTTTAAAAGTAGCTGACTCAAGTGCTCTCTCCTCAAAATCTTCCATAAAAAGATTGGCCACCAGGGGAGACAAAGGACTCCCCATGGCGACTCCGTCAGATTGTTCATAAAACTCGCTGTTAAATAAAAAATATGTAGAGGAGAGGGTGTGCTCAAATAGCGCTGTAATGTCGTCTCCAAACATGTTGCCGATGAGGTGTAAAGAGTCCAGAAGAGGCACCTTTGTAAACAGTGAAACCACATCAAGACTGACCAACAAGTCGGTACTTTGCAGCTGAAGTGACTGTAGTCTGCTGATAAAATCATTGGAATTCTTTATATGATGTGGACACTTGCCTACTACAGGTTTGAGCAAAGACGCCAAGTATTTAGCCAGGTCGTAAGTGGCTGCTCCAATATTGCTCACAATTGGACGTAATGGCACACTTTCCTTGTGGATCTTAGGCAGTCCATATAGCCTAGGTGGAACTGAACTGCTTGGTTTCAGTCTCTTTATGACCTCCTTCGGTAGAGAACTATTTGATAGAAGTTCAGCTGTTTTTCGCACCACTCGGTTTGTTGGATGCTTGTCAACTTTGCGATACGTTGAGTCACATAATAAAACGTTGATCTTATTAATGTAGTCCTCCCGTGGCATGAGAACAGTAGCATTTCCTTTGTCAGATTTGAGTACTACTGTATCCACGTCTGTTCGTAAGTTACGGAGGGCAGCCCTCTCCATAGGCGAGATATTGCTCTTCGGCGGTGTGGCTCTCGTCAATACACGACAAGACTCTCGACGAACTTCTTCCGCTTCATCTGCAGGAAGACGGCGCACAGCTTCTTCGATGGAGCTAACAAAGTCCAGTAGTGGCGGTGAAACAGGTGTTGGAGCGAAGTTAAGACCTCTTGCCAGCACAGATACAGTGGCGTCATCTATAGTTTTCCCCGTCAAATTGATGACGGACCGTCGAGTTGGAACTTCCTGCATCTTCTGTGTAGAAAGACGGTCAATCTTGGCAGTTTGCCTCGTCACAGCTTTGTCATGGCTCCAGTTTGCTTTAAACATCACAACAAGGTAGAGATACACTGGCAGTGTGTGAACCAGCATTATCCTTCTTGTGAAATTATTTATTTTCTCGTCGCAGTTGCACAATTGTGATTTCCATGACTAGCTTCGGACGAGACCGTACATTTTCAAACGATTATCCTTGGTTTTTCGGGATAAATAATCCAGATGCTTTGTTAAGGACGTAGCCAAAGGGGAGTCTTGGGGGTCCGGACCTCCCCCCTATCACTCTAACGATAAAGTACTACTCAGACTTATGCTAAGGACAAAACACACACACAAACACACACACACACACACACACACACACACACACACAACGATGGTCGATGGTGGACTCCAACCTCCGAAGGGACTAAATAAAATGAGACACGACCTAGCTACCATGTAGTGAAACTGAATGATATTGTTATCATCCATACGACGAAAAAGAGTATGCAGTACCGACAGTCAACAAAGGCGTCTATAGATTTTAATTATCGATACATCTATACTAGCATCGGCTCTTCCCCGGTCCTCCTTTAGCCATTGCCCATTGTTGACTTTACTCCATTATTGCTACGTTAAGCACTACAGTTCTTACTTGCAGTGGAATATAAAATTTATTTCTTTTGTGCTGTTAAGATAGTTTCCAATTATAGATAACTGCATAACAAGAAAAAAGAGAAAAACCGAATACATTCGTCCACTAGCGTTGCGGTAAGTTAAAATACGTACTATTATAATAGCTTATTTATCTTTTTACAGCAGTGGAGTCGTTATTTGGAGTGGCAGTATTTTAGTATATCATAAGGCACCGCACTCAGTACGTGTCATACTTTCTAAAGTTAGGTTTGAGAGTAATATTTTATCTAGAGAATGGATACGTTGCAATGACAACAAGATTAAAAGAACCAATAATCTTCGAAATAAAATAAATGGACATTAACCGATTATAGACTTACGCTCCCTAAATCAATATGCAAGGTATTTATGCTGATGCAAAAATTAATGCGAATTTTGCGAAACACCGAGCTACTGTCGTGGCTTACAGGCAGCGAGCTTGGTGACGTGCAACCGTGCCGTTGCCTGTGGTCAAATACAAAGATACACTTCTCATTCTGATAATCTGAGTTCGTTTGGAATAACAACTGAAGGTTCTGCTAGCGTATACTGAAACAATTTTGTAGTATTTATAAGAAGGTCTAACAAACGCAAACTATCTACATAAAATATAAATATGTTAAATTTGTTTTTAGAATAAATGAAAACATGAGCCTTTGTAAATTTCTCTTAAGCAAGTCGGACCCCCGCTTTGACAATATCCTGGCTACGTCACTGGCATTGTTGATAAAACTCTTTTGGGTATTGGACCGCATCGTCAATATATTAATTGTTTCACCGACGTTTCGGCCACAATTGCAAGCGGACATCATCTGGTTGTTCATACATAACTACTCTATATTTACAATTTAAAATGGCAGTTATATGTCTACAGAGTTTTATAATGTATAACAATTTTAGCAGCCATTGTAACATACATCTGGATTTATTAGTTTTAAAACCAACGCTAATGGTTTGACAATGGACGGTCTCGTCCTAAACTAGTCACAGAACTCAAAATTTTGCTAGTGCGTTGAGAAAATTAAACGTAAATAATTTCACACAAAGTTGTTACAGTTGCAGATCCTGAACTATCCTTAAAGATGAATTTTCATCAGCATTATCCTGCTAGAACAATACATCACTCCTGCTGCGAGAATAGCAAAAGAAATGGACAAACAGCGTTCCTACCACTAACACCGAATGTGCATCCCATACCATACTGCTTGGGGTGGGAAAGTCTGTCTTGGATGAATACTCTCTACGATACAGAGTTCGCGCACGTCTATGTGGTACGCGCAAACATTCATCACTTGCGTGCAGGCAGTATCTACTTTCGTCTCTGAAGACTCCTGTCCGCCTTCCATCTTCAAAGTAATATTGTGACGGCACATTTAGAGCCATGAACTTCGATGCAGTGGCGTCGATGGAAGACGGGCTAGAGGTGTACGTGGACTTAGTCGCACTGTTATCAACCTGTTGGCAGCAGTTCCTGATGACACTTCTGGAGTACCTCATAACTGGTTCACCTCTTACTTTAATAACAGACAGCAGAATTCTCCGCAGTGTTGAAAATGGCTATGACGTACAATCACAATGGGGCATAGTTAAGTGTGGGGTGCCCCAGGGGTCCGTTTAGTGACCACTTCTGTTTCTTATTTATATAAATGATATGCCTTCCAGTATAACAGGTGATAGTACATCTACATCTACTTCTACATACATACTCCGCAATTCACCGTAGGGTGCGTGGCGGAGGGTACACTGTACCACTACTAGGCATTTCCTTTCCTATTCCACTCCCAAATTGAACGAGGAAAAAAAGAATGCCTATATGCCTCCGTACGAGCCCTAATTTCTCTTATCTTGTCTTTGTGATCTTTACGCGAAATGTAAGTAGGCGGCAGCAAGATCGTACTACACTCAGCTTCAAATTCCGGCCCTCTAAATTTACTTAACAAAAATTCACGAAAAGAACGTCGTCTTTCTTCCAGCGATCCCCAATTGAGTTGCCGGAGCATTTCCGTGACACTCGCACATTGGTCGAACCTACCGGTAACAAATCTAGCTGCTCCCCTCTGAACCGCCTCTACGTCTTCCTTCAAACCGATCTGCTGTGGATCCCAAATACTTGAGCAATACTCAAGACGTGGTCGTACAAGCGTTTTATACGCGGTCTCCTTTACAGGTGAAGTACATCTTCCCAAAATTCTCCCAATAAACCGAAGTCGGCTGTCTGCCTTACTCACAACTGTCCTTACATGCTCGTTCCATTTCATATCGCTCTGCAATGTTACGCCTAGATATTTGAACGACGCGACAGCATCAAGAAGCTCACTACTAATGTTGTATTCGAACATTATAGGATTGTTTTTTCTACTCATGCGCATCACCTTACATTTTTCTACATTGAGAGCTAACTGCCATTCTTCGCACCAACTAGAAATTTTGTCTAAGTCAACCTGTATGCTATTACAGTCAGTTACAGACGACACCCTCCCATACATCACAGCATCATCAGCAAACAGCCGCAAATTACAACTTACTCTGTCCATCAGATCATTTATATAGATAGAAAATAATAGCTGTCCTATCACACTCCCCTGGGGCACGCCTGACGATACACTCTTCTCTGATGAACACTCGCCGCAAATGTATTTGCTTGGGCATATTGGGCATAATATAAGTGAGACTGAACAGTTCAAATTTCTAGGTGTTCAGATAGACAGTAATCTGTCGTGGAAAGCCCATGTTCAGGATCTTGTTCCGAAACTAAATTCTGCTTTATTTACCATTAGACCAATATCTGAAATAAGTGATTTTTCAACACGAAAAGTAGTCTACTGCGCATACTTTCACTCACTTATGATGTACTGCGTTATTTTTTGGGGTAACTCGACTGATACAAAAATGATATTTTCGGCTCATAAACGGGCGGTTCCAGCAATATGTAGTGTAAGTTCACGAACGTCATGTCGACCCCTTTTCTGTAGTCTGGGAATTGCGACTCTGGCTTCACAATACGTATTTTCTTTAATGTTGTTTGTTGCTAATATCAGCTTATTCTTCACTCGTGAATACTAGACAGAAGTCGAAGCTACATTTGCGTCACACCTCCTTGACACTTGTGCAGAAAGGTGTGCAGTATTTTGAAGCAACCATTCTCAATAAGCTGTCACAAGAACTCAAGAATCTTAGTACTAACCGACGAACTTTCAAATCTAAATTGAGGAGCTACCTCATGACCCACTCCTTTTATTCTGTCGAGGAACTCCTACAAAAGTTAAACAATTAAGCTAATTCCTTTTTTTCATTAATGATTCTTTTCCCTTAGTCGCAAAATTGTTGTGTGCATAGGCCTATTTTTTTTTCTATTACCATTCTTGCGTTAAACGTCAAGTATTGACTTGTTCAACGACCATGGAGTCTTACTACTCAATTAGGTCCTGCGGAACAGGAAACTATGTTATTATTATCATTCTGTGCTGACGCCCAGAATCTCGTCTACGCCTGACAAAATGTCCCAAAGGCTAATGTAACAAGTATTGTTGCACGGCTGATAAAACGCTTCTAACACCTTTGCAATTCTGCTAAATCACCATGCTGTCATTCCGAAGGAAACAATTCCCCCCTTTCACATCCGCTCTGTTGGCTGCTGGAAGCAGAAGTATGTCTCCATGGCATGGCTCCAATTTGCTTAACACATTGATATATCACTAAGCCTCATGGCAATAAATATTTCCCACTAAAGGATAAACACATTTTTGTGTTGTCAGACGCCGCTATTATCACTACATGTACAACGGGGAGTTGGAAAATAAGTTCCTCTTGTCGACTGTGGACAGAGATGCGTATGAAAAAAAAAAAATAGAATGGGACCTTTAAGTAAATACATATCTTTATTTCTCTACATAATTGAAAGTACATTGAGGTATTTGGTAAACTGCTTCATAAGTTTCAAAAAGCTGTCCGGGAAAAAATCTGGGGGAACTACAAATGGCGTTGGGCTACTTTGTTCACATTGAAAGAGGTGATTCGGAAAAAGCGGCCTGGCGTTCTCAGATCTAGCATTCTGCTGTTGGATGACAAAGCGAGACCACACTCGGCAAAACCATGTTGCAACTCTTGGTTGGGAGGGCCTGCACCATCAGCCATACCGATCTCTCCGTAAACGACTTCCATCTGTTTCTACCTTCGACGAAGACTCTAGGAGAAAGGCGCTCTGGAAGCAATGCCGACGTGAAACATGCTGTGTAACTCTTATTCGTTATGTATCGCCCTGGTATTTTCATGGAAGGCTTTTTGAAACTTATACAGCGGTATGACAAATGTCTCAATGTACTTAGTAGAAAAATAAAGACATGTATTGTTTTTAATGTATCATTCTACTTTTTTTCCTTTCATACGCAACTTTGAGCGGAGTCAACAGCGGAAACTTATTTTCCTACTCCGCCTCGTACAAACCTATCATCGGATCAATATCGACAGCCGCGGTGGAGTACCCGAGCGGTCTAAGGCGCCTCGCTGCGGAGCGCGCGGTTGCTCGCCGTCGGAGGTTCGAGTCCTTCCCGGGGAGTGGGTGTGTTGTCCTTAGGTTAGTTTAGTTTAAGTAGATTATAACCTACGGACTGATGACCACGCAGTTTGGTCCGATAGATTTACAAACATTTGAATTTTCAATATCGACGTCACCTTTTCAGAATCACTAATTTCCTTTTTCGTTAGCGTGCATCTAAGCATCAATGGCGTAAATAAAGTTTCGACAGTGGAATAAACATGCAGAGTGAAAGGACATCAGTGATCAGATCCACTGACGATATTGCCATCGCCAGGGAATGTGAAGAAGAAGTACGGGTTCTAGTGAAGTTAATGGATAATCCACAGTGTAAAGAACATGGACTGAAAGGGAAGCGCAGAAATGAAAGTAGCGAAAAACTCAACGGCATGAATTAAGGATTTGTACCAGCTTGGGCGTAATATAACCCACATGGACAGATTAAGGGAGACATAAAAAAGTAGACAGGGACATGCAAATTGTTCATTCGTGGCCAAGCAGTGTCAACTGATACCATACATTGGCATCAATGTGAGGAAGACAATTCTGAGGATGTACGTTGGGCAATCAGTTGTGTATGAAGCTGAAGAAAGGAGATTAGAAAAACGTGATGCTGTAGATTGATGTAAATTTGGTGGCTTAGATTAGATTAGATTAGTTATTTGTTCCGTAGATCCATGTTGAGGGGATTCTCGTGGATGTGGAACATGTCAAGAAACAAAATTTATAAGTTGAATAATAAATAATACTAATAATATAAATACAGATACATAAATTATTAAGTTTTTTAAGTTTTTTTTTTGTTCTGATAATATATGAATACTAATAAAGTATGAATATGCATGATTTGGTACAATTTAGAAATTCACTAATGGAGTAGAAGGAGTTGGCCACTAGAAACTCTTTCAGGTTCCTCTTAAACTGATCTTTATTTGTAGATAAAGTTTTTATACTTGATGGTAATTTATTGAAAATGTGTGTTCCTGAGTAGTGGACCCATGTTTCAACTAAAGTAAGTGCTTTTAAGTCCTTGTGTACATCATTTTTATTCCTAGTATTGTATGTATGAACTGAGCTGTTTGTTCGGAAAAGGGATATATTATTTATGTCAAATTTCATTTAGGAATAAATATACTGAGAGGCATTAGTTAATATACCCTGTTCTTTGAAGAGGCTTCTACAGGACGTCCGTGAATTTACTCCACAAATAATACGTATTACACGTTTTTGGACTCTGAAGACTTCTGACTCACTTGAAGAGTTACCTCAAAATATTATACCATATGACATTAGGGAATGAAAGTAAGCAATGTATGCAAGCTTTGTTATTTTTATGTCTCCTATGTCTTATAACACTCGTATTGAAAATACAGATTTGTTGAGTCGTTTCTGCAGTTCTGTGGTGTGCTCCTCCCAACTAAATTTATTATCAAGCTGTAATCCCAGGACTTTAATACTGTCAACCTCTTCTATCTGCTCTTCTTCATAATGCATATGCTGTCAAGAAATCTCTTACATGTTCTGAACTGCAAATAGTGAGGCTTTTCAAAGTTTAATGACAATGAGTTGGCTTTAAACCATTTATTAATGCTCATGAAAATATCATTAGCAGACCTTTCTATCACTATGCTTGACATACTTTTTATTGTAATACTTGTATATCTGCAAACAAAATGTACTCTGCTTCTGGTAGTGTAACTGATGAGAGATCATTAATGTACACAAGCAAAAGCAATGGCCCTAAGATGGATCCTTGTGGGACACCACATGTAATTTCTTCTCAATCCGATGATGACTATTGGCTTAATTCACTAGTCACTTGCACTGATACCCTTTGTTTCTTGTTAGTGAGGTACGACTAGAACCATTTTGCAGCATTTCCCGTCACCCCATAAAATTCTAATTTACTTATGGTTATGGTTCACACAATCAATTGCCTTTGACAAATCACAGAAAATATCTGCTGCTTGCAATTTATTATCTTATGAATTAAGAACATTCTCACTGTAAGTGTAAATAGCCTTCTCGATATCGGAACCTTTCAGAAATCCAAACTGTGTTGTAGACAATATGGCATTTGTGGTTAAGTGGTTGAGAAGCTGCTTGTACATTACCTTTTATATAATTTTTGAGAATGCTGGCAAAAGTGAAATGGGTCTGTAGTTTGATGGTATCTCTTTATCCCCCTTCTTGAATAGAGCAAAGTAAGGGACGAGCTGGGCGAAGAAAGTGCCACATGGGAAACATGGACAAGAAGAAGGTATATGATGACAGGACATGTGTTTAGACATCGTGGAATAACGTTTATAGTTCTACAGGGCCTGTAGAGCGTAAAAGCTGTAAGTCCAGTAAATAACTGACGCTTCTAAAGATAGAATGAAGGCCTTCACTATCGGAGATCGTAATTGTTGATTATTTTTCCTCGTCGTATTACCATGGTCCAGATAACATTTCTGATCCTAAAGTTTTGCCCAGCATCCTCAGAGGTCTTCACCGCCTGTGAGGACATCCAGCGCATCTTTGGACGAAACATTAGGAGGAGAAATGTTTCAAGTATCACTCCCATACAATTGTGAAGAATCATCCCGCAATTACAGGCCAATATCATTGACGTCAGTTTCATTTAGTATTTTGGAGAATATTCTCAGCTCGAATATAGTAAATTTCCTTGACACGGAAAAGCTTCTTTCTATGAATGTTTAGAAAACATCGTTCATGTGAAACTCAGCTTGCCCTTTTCTCACATGACATCTTGCGAGCTATGGATGAAGGACTGCGTTTTTCTCGACTTCAAAAAGGCGTTTGATGTGGTGCCACACTGCAGACTGCTAACGAAGATAAGAGCTTATGGAATATTTGTGACTGGTTGGAAGACTTCCTAAGTAACAGAACGCAGTACGTCATTCTCGATGGCGAGTGTTCATCAGAGACGAGTGTATCGTCAGATGTGCCCCAAGGGAATGTGATAGAACCGCTATTATTTTCTATCTGTATAAATGATCTGATGGATAGGGTAAGTTGTAATTCGCGGCTGTTCGCGGTTGTTTGCTGCTGATGCTGTGATGTATGGGAGGGTGCCGTCTTTAACTGACTGTAATAGCATACAGGATGACTTAGACAAAATTTCTAGTTGATGCGAAGAATGGCAGCTAGCTCTCAATGTAGAAAATTGTAAGGCGATGCGCAGTAGTAGGAAAAACAATCCCATAATGTTCGAATACAGCATTAGTAGTGAGCTTATTGGTGGATTCGCGTCGTTCAAATATCTAGACGTAACATTGCAGGGAGATATGAATTGGAACAGTTGTGAGTAAGGCGGACAGCCGAATTCCGTTTATTGGGAGTATTTTGGGAAGATGTACTTCACCTGTAAAGGAGACCGCTTGTACGACCACGTCTTGAGTATTGCTCAAGTGTTTGGGACCCACAGCAGATCAGTTTAAAGGAAGACATAGAAGTAGGTCAGAGGCGAGCAGCTAGGTTTGTTACTGGTAGGTTCGACCAATGCGCGAGTGTCACGGAAATACTCCGGCAACTCAATTGGGGATCGCTGGAAGAAAGACGAGGTCCTTTTCGTGAATTTTTGTTGAGGGAATTTAGAGTGCCGAAAGTTGAAGCTGAGAGTACGATCTTGCTGCCGCGTACTTACATTTCGCGTAAAGGTCACAAGGACAAGATCAGAAGAATTAGGGCTCGTACGGAGGCATATAGGCATTATTTTTTTCCTCGTTCTATTTGGGAGTGGAATAGGAAAGGAAATGCCTAGCAGTGGTACAGTGTACCCTCCGCCACGCACCTTACGGTGGATTGCGGAGTATGTATGTTCTACATCTACAAAGATACTCTGCAAATCACATTCAAGTGCCTGGCAGAGGGTTCATTAACCCCTTTCATAACTTTTCTCTACCGTTACATTCTCTAATAACGCGCGGGAAGAAAGAACACCTAAATAGTTCCGTTTTCGAGCTGATTTCTCTTATTTTATTGGGATGGTCATGTCTCCCTAAGTAGGTGGGTGCTAGCAAAATATTTTCACATTCAGAAGTAAAAGTCGGTGATTGAAACTTCGCTAACAGATCACGCCACAATGAATAACGTCTTTCTTTTAATGATTTCCACCCCAATTCGTGTAACATTTCCGTGACGCTTTCCCCCCCGTAACGTGATAAAACAAAACGAGCTGCCCTTCTCTGAACCTTCTCGTCTTCCGTCAGCCCCACCTGTTGAGGGTCCCACAAGGGGCAACAGTGCTCCAGGAGAGGACGCACAAGTGTGATGTAGGCAGTCTGTTTGGTGGAGCTGGTGCATCTTCGAAGCGTTCTGCCGATGAAACGTAACCTTTGGTTCGCCTTCCCCACAATATTTTCTGTGTGTTCTCTCCAGTCAAAGTTGTTCGTAATTGTAACTCCTAGGTATTTGGTAGAATCTACGACCTTAAGGTTTGACTGATCTATCGCGTAATTAAAGTTCAGCGGATTTCTTTTAGTGGTCATGTGTATTACTTCACACTTTTCTTTATTTAGTGTAGATGTAGTGTAGATGTAGAAATAATTGAGGACCTACCGTCCAAGTTCTTCTCTGAAATGAAGAGATTAATGCGACAGAGCAAATAGGTACGGGCCATGTAAAACTCCCTGATGATTCAAAAAATAAAAAATCTGAATAAATAACTAAGATTCCTGATAACATTTACAGTTTATTTCCTCGGTGCTGTGTTGTTTTCCTGATTTTCAGTCGATGTGTAGTATACATTTATCACCCTGAAGTAAGTTTTAATACCTCAGTTGTTGCTTCGGGACTATAAAACAGAGAAGCCAACCACTGCCGACATTCGCGCCTCCAGTGAGTGACGTTTAAGCGACATAAAATTATAGGATGAAAGGTCGCGGCACTTCGCAGCCATCCTCGGAGGACGTTGACTATTCAAGCGAGAGTTAGTTCAAGTTTAAGAGGCGCCATTAAGCGCAGTAAGTCGAGAGCACCTCCTCCAAACTTTTGTGAAAGAGTGTTGTACCCCCCACCCCCTTCTGTCCCGCACGCGACCTCCTCTCCCCCTCCCACTCACCCTTCACTCCCCCCCCCCTCCTGCTCCCAGATGGAAATCCGCGGTAATACGGCGTGTCCCGTAAGACACCGGAGCTCGTCTCTTCTTATGGTCGGCAGTGCATTTGCGTCTCCGCAGTTGGCAGCATCGCTTTCTCTCCGGCAGACTGTTCATATCCTCTTGTCGGAGCTCCGCCCCTCCTCGGCCTAAATTGCCTCTTCACTCACGGAAACAAAAAACGTCATTCAGCTGGTATATTGCTGCCGGTCGCCGGCACATAAAGGCAGTCAATCAACTAACGGAAAAGGAGTCACAGGTAAGAGTAAGAGGGAAAGGAAAGAAAGGAGATCTTACTTGAGATACAGTACACTGCAAAGAGTGGGGCGGGGGGAGGTCAGTGTTCATTAAATGATCTTATTACACTACATCTACATCTACATGGGATACTTTGCAAATCACATTTAAGTGCCTGGCAGAGGGTTCATCGAACCACCTTTATACTATTTATCTCCCATTCCATACTCGAATAGCGCGCGGGAATCTCTCCTTTCGAGCTCTGATTTCTCGTATTTTATTCTGATGATCATTTCTCCTTATGTAAGTGGGAGTCAAAAACATATTTTCGCATTCGGAGAAGAATGTTGGCGATTGGAGTTTCGTAAGTAGCCTACGCCGCAGCGATAAGCGCCATTGTTGTAATGATTCCTATCCCAGATCCTGTATCATTTTCGTAACGCCGTCTCCCCTGTATCGTGACAGTTCAGAACGACCTGCAACAGAACAGACGGAGAAAACCTAGAAAAAAATAATCTTACAAGGAAAGATCGAGGGCACAAGACCAAGAGGAAGAGCAGCGAGCAGATGGATAGACCAGATCAAGAAAATCTCCGGTCTGCCTCTTCAGCAGGCACTGAGAAAAGCTGACAACCGTCAGGGATGGAGACGCTTGGTTCATGGGGTCACGATGCTCAGCAATGAGCACAACGACTTATGATGATATGATGAGTATGGTTCAGTTGCACAGATTTGGTGTAGTTAAGTTGCGAATGAGTAAGTTCTTCGTTTGTTTGAGATTTGATTCCATTTTCAGGATGGTGCTCAACGACCACACACTGATGAACACACCAGATGTAATGAGCAGCACTGGCCGTTAATGTTTTATTTAAAAACAACAGATCGATTTCAGTCACATAGTGATCATCTTCAGTGTATCCTTCAAACTATAGAACAAGTATTATTTAAGAAAACTGCTCCAGTCACTTTTACTTGAAATTATATTTATTCGATAAAAGTGACTGGAGCAGTTTTCTTAAATAATATTGAAAATAAGTCACGGGTTCTGAAACATCCGTAATGGATAATCTAAATATAGAACAAGTTCATAAAGTCTGTATGGAATTAAAAACAAATACAAAACGAACTTGAATACAATTTCAGATATAATATACAGACCGAATACATACCAAGCATTGTGAACGCACTGAATATAACTGCAAATGTGTCGAAATGAGTTTCGGAAAACATAAAATTGCAGTGCCAGAGGTTCAGATGGAATAAGCGCGATACACGATGCAGCGGCGCTGTTGGAATGGGTGTTATATCGCCCTCTATTACTGAGATGTTACACTAAGTTTTATTCACTTTCAATTATACAAAATAAAAATTAGAATGTATTTTTACACATAAGGTATATCAGATAAAAAAATTAAAATTAAAAGTCAAAATACAAAAATGTGATGTTAAGCGACTTATGCCAGCTATGGATACTACTAACGTAGTAAGTTATTTCAAACTGGAATTTTTTTTAAATTGAAATGAGAAGTAACATGAAGGATAGTGCCCTTTATACATTGACTATAACTAAGCTGCAACAGCTTTGTTTGTGTGATGCAATTCGTCTGTTACTGCAGTGCTGTCCGTTACGGCTTGGCATTAACAGCGCCCCATCGGCTGGCCCTTTCTTCAGTAGGACCGCTACTGTCGTTCCAGGCGTCGGACGTAAGCTTTTACATTTGCTTTATAGACTGTGATACTAGTGCGTAAATATTGATTAAACATGCGAAGGAATGTATCAGCATGAGATCCACTGTGTTGAATGATATTAGGTAGAACATAGCAACCAATAAAAACATTTTCTGGAATACGGTAAATTAAAAAAGTGAAAGAGTAAATGGCTTTTCCAAAGCGTATTTATTGTTCCATTTTTTGCGTTAGATTCTTCAAATGAATAAATACATTCATCTGACGTTAAATCTCTACAGTATTACCCCATAGGCTAATCTGAAGATTGTATACATGCACACATCGATTTTTATATATTAGCCTCCCAGCCAGTGGCGGATCTCGATAGTGGAGCCGCTCCCCCCCCCCCCTCCCCTCCCCCGTTCGGCGTCCAAAGAGATAATTTGACGCACCTCTGGGAGTGGCGCAGAAGATTAGATTAGATTAGATTAATACTTGTTCCTTGGATCATGTATACGACATTTCGTAATGATGTGGAACGTGTCAGTTTAGTAGATTTTGTCTATACTTGACAATCTATATTTTAAGAATTTTTTTTTGTTTCTTTTTATTTTTTTATTTTTTTAAGTTTTATCTAAAAATTCATCTACATTGTAGGAGGAGTTGCCATTCAGAAATTCCTTTCATTTCTTTTTAAATACTAGTTGGCTATCTGTCAGACTTTTGATGCTACTTGGTAAGTGACCAAAGACTTTTGTGGCAGCATAATTCACCCCTTTTTGAGCCAAAGTTAGATTTAACCTTGAATAGTGAATATCATCCTTTCTCCTAATGTTGTAGCTATGCACACTGCTATTACTTTTGAATTGGGTCAGATTGTTAATAACAAATTTCATGAGTGAATATATATATATATATATATATATATATATATATATATATATATATATATTGTGAAGCTACAGTGAGTATCCCCAGATCCCTAAATAAATGTCTGCAGGATGCTCTTGGGTGGGCTCCAGCAATTATTCTGATTACACGCTTTTGTGTAATGAATACTTTTTTACTCAATGTTGAATTGCCCCAGAATATGATCCCATATGAAAGCAGTGAATGAAAATAGGCGTAGTAAGCTAATTTACTGAGATGTATATCACCAAATTTTGCAATGACTCTGATAGCATAAGTAGCTGAACTCAAACGTTTCAGGAGATCTTCAATATGTTTCTTCCAATGCAGTCCCTCGTCAATGCAAACACCTAAAAATTTTGAATATTCTACCTTAGCTACAGATTTGTGTTCAAAGTCTAAATTTATTAATGGTGTCATGCCATTTACAGTATGAAACTGTATATACTGGATTTTATCAAAGTTTAATGAGAGTGCATTTGTAGAGAACCACTTAATGACTTTCTGGAAGATATCATTTACAATTTAATCAGTTAATTCCTGTTTGTCAGGTGTGATAGCTACACTTGTATCATCAGCAAAAAGTACTAGCTTAGCATCTTCGTGTATGTAGAATGGCAAGTCATTAATATATATTAAGAACAGCAAAGGACCCAAGACCGAACTTTGTGGGGCCCCATTTTTGATAACTCCCCAGTTAGAAGAATTAATTGTCTCATCTACATCATGTGAACAGCTTATTTCAACTTTCTGCACTCTTCCAGTTAAGTATGCTTTAAACCATTTGTGCACTGTCCCACTCATACCACAATACTTAAGCTTATCTAGAAGAATCCCATGATTTACACAATCAAAAACCTTTTAAAGATCACAAAAAATCCCTACTGGTGATGTCCGGTTATTCAAAGCATTTAATATTTCATCAGTGAAGGTATATATAGCATTTTCAGTTGAAAAGCTTTTTTTGAAAACCAAACTGACATTTTGTTAGAACTTTATTTATACTAATATGTGAAGCAACTCGAGAATACATAACTTTTTCAAAAATCTTTGATAAAGCTGTCAGAAGTGAGATGGGCCGGTAGTTGTTGACATCGTATGTATCCCCTTTTTTATGCAAAGGTTTAACGATAGCATATTTCAGTCTATCTGGGAAAATACCCTGCTTTAATGAGCTATTACAAATATGACTGAGAATCCTACTTATCTCCTGGCTACAAGTTTTTAATACCCTGCTGGAAATGCCATCAATTCCATATGACCGTTTACTCTTGAGAGAGTTTATTATTTCCCTAATTTCTGAATGTGAGGTGGGTGAAATTTCAATTATATCAAATTGTGTGGGTATGGCCTCTTCCATTAATTGCCTTGCTCCTTCTAATGAACATTCAGATCCTATTTTCTCCACAACATTTAAAAAGTAATCATTAAAAATGTTTTCAACTTCTGACTTTTTGTTAATAAAGTTTTCATTTGTTTTGATGGTTATACCCTCTTCCTCTGCTCTTGGTTGCGCTGTCTCCCTTTTAATAATATTCCAATTTGTTTTAATTTTATTGTCAGAGGAGCTAATCTCAGACATGATGCACATGCTTCTTGATTTTTTAATAACTTTTCTTAATGTAGCACAGTAGATTTTATTGTTTCTGGGTTATTACTCTTTCTTGCGGACAGATATAGTTCCCTTTTTCGGTTACACGATATTTTTATTCCTTTAGTAAGCCAGGGTTTTTTGCATGGTTTCTTAGAATTAAATTTTACTAATTTCTTGGGGAAACAGTTATCAAATACCCTTACAAATGTATCGTGAAATAAATTATATTTTAAATTAACATCAGGTTCTTTGTAAACCTCATCCCAGTCTAACTGCTGTAGACTTTCTTTGAAATTTTTAGTTGTTAAGTCATTAATCGAGCGCACAATTCTGGTGTACTGTTTCGAATTACTGAACGGAGCTATTTCATATACTGTTACTAGCTGTGCACCATGATCCGAAAGACCATTCTCAATGGGACAAGCATTTATGTTGTTAAACTTATCTTGGTCTATAAAAAAGTTATCTATCAATGTACTGCTGTCCTTTACTACCCAAGTAGGAAAATCAATAACGGATGTCAGATTGAATGAGCCAAGTAAGACTTCCAGGTCTTTCTTCCTATTACATGCTTTAAGTGAATCTACATTGAAATCACTACAAATAGTAATTTGCTTCCCCCTATATGACAGATAGCACAACAAGGCATCCAAGTTTTCCAGAAATAACTGAAAGTTCCCTGAAGGGAACCTATATACTGTTACAATTATAAGATAATCATCATTAAGTTTAAGCTGGCAGGTACATGCTTCAATATGCTGCTCTACACAAAACTTTTTTGTTTCTAAATTTTTTACACTGTGATAGCTTTTGGCATATATGGCAACTCCTCCTCTTATCTTATTATCTCTACTTACATTTGAGACTAATTTATATCCACTGACATTCACATTTTCCATACTGGTGACAATGTGATGCTCAGACAGGCATAGTATATCTATTACATTATCAGTTTCTATACCATCTAAACAAACTAAAAGCTCATCTATTTTATTTTTAGTCCCCCAATATTCTGGTGAAAAATGCTTACATTATTTTTTACTGTACTTTTCTGAGACATATTTGATTTTTCAACATTTTTAGCATCTGCCTGCCTGAGCTTCTCACTGGACACTGATCTTAGGCTAAAAAAGAAGTACCTTCATGAATTGCAGTGTCCCCCCTTAAGGATTTTCCTATCAACCCAGAAAAGCGCCCTGGTTTGCTCAACCCAGAAAAGCGCCCTGGTTTGCTCCCCCACCCCCCCAATCCCATTTACATATATTTTCATTAAAACATCAGCATACTGTTTCAGCTTGTCTTGTTTGAGTCTGATTCAACTCGAGCTGTGGCATCGGCCTAGCAAGCTTCTAGATTAGATTAGTTTTTCGTTCCATAGATCCATGTTGAGGAGATCCTCGTGGATGTGGAACATGTCAAGAAACAAAATATACAAGCTGAATAATGGATAATACTAATAATATAAATACAGATACACATTTTTTTGGCTGATGATATAAAAATACTAATATAGTATGAGTACCGATACATGCATCATTTGGTACAATTTAGAAATTCACTAATGGACTAGAAGGAGTTGCCTACTAGAAAGTCTTTTAGGTTCCTCTTAAACTGATCTTTATTTGTAGCTAAATTTTTTATAATTGATGGTAAATTATTTTGAAAATGTGTGTTCCTGAGTAGTGGACCCCTTTTTGAACTAAAGTAAGTGCTTTTACGTCCTTGTGTAGGTCATATTTATTCCTAGAATTTTATGTATGAACTGAGCTGTTTGTTCGGAAAAGGGATATATTATTTATGACAAATTTCATTAAGGAATAAATATACTGAGAGGCAGTAGTTAATATACTCAGTTCTTTGAAAGGCTTCTAGAGGACGTCCGTGAATTTACTCCACAAACAATACGTATTACACGCTTTTGGACTGTGAAGACTTTTGACTGACTTGAAGAGTTACCCCACAATATTATACCATGTCATTATGGAATGAAAGTAAGCAAAGTATGAAAGCTTTGTTATTTTTATGTCATCTATGTCTGACAACACTCATATTGAAAATACAGATTTGTTGAGTCGTTTCTGCAGTTCTGTGGTGTGCTCCTCCCAACTAAATTTACTATCAAGCTGTAACCCCAGGAATTTAATAGTGTCAACCTCTTCTATCCGCTCTTCTGTAAGTGTAAATAGCCTTCTCGATATCGGAACCTTTCAGAAATCCAACCTGAGTTTTGGACAATATGTCATTCGTGATCAGGTGTTTGAGAAGCTGCTTACACATTACCTTTTCTAGAATCTTTGAGAATGCTGGCAAAAGTGAAATCAGTATCTCTTTCTTGAATACAGGTTTAATATCCACATATTGTAGCCAATCTTTATTTCACATTTTCGTTCCAAGCTTAAAATTGAGTAAATTGTTTCAAAAATATACTGAACGTTGTTCATTGAAACACAGTAACTCACTATTAAGTGACTGTAACAAAATAAATCTGTTCCGATGAAGAGAAAGTCTACCTTTGGATCATGTAACACTGTAAGCAGCATTACCTCACAACCTTACGCTTGCGCAAAGGCTGCTCTCCCGCACATCTTTTCAGTTACAACGAAGAGTATAAATGTCATTTACCCTGAAAATCGCGACACATTTGCTAAAACGTCCAAAGATGGGTGGCAAGTAACAATACAAAAGTCATTATTTCCATATCTGCGAGTGGCACCGGGAGAAAGCACCTTGATTTGCTTCTCCCCCAATCCCCTTTAGATATATTTTCATTAAAACATCAGCAGAATGTCTTAGCTCGTCTTGTTTTGGTTTCATTCAACTCGACCTGAGGCATCGGCCTAGCAGGGTTCTTTATTTCACACTTTCGTTCCAAGTTTAAAGCTAAGTAAATTGTTTCTAAAATATACTGAACGTTGTTCACTAAAACACAGTAACTCACTGTTAAGTGACTGTAACAAAATAAATCTGTTATGATGAAGAGACAGTCTACCTTCGGATCATGTAACACGGTAAGCAGTATTATCTCATAACCTTACGCTTGCGCAAAGGCTGCTCTCCCCCACATCTTTTCAATCTTTTCCATCAGTTACAACGAAGAATATAAATTTCATTTACCCTTAAAATCTGGACACAGTTGTTAAAACGTCCAGTGATAGGTGGCTAGTTAAATTACAGACGTATCTGTTAAAAAGAACATTGGATTAAAAAAATTGGTTGCAGTGTGTCTCGAACCCACTATCTTCGACGGCGCAATACAATGTCACTAATCACACGGCTATTATTGCTAGGTGGAGAGTAGTGACTACATTATTATTCATGACGGGATCATCTGAAGGCTTTTACACTTGATGCGTCATTACTTTATAGTTATAATTTTCAATATGACGTACATTTAATGAATCTACCATGCACCAAAACAAATATCATGGGCGCATGTTGCCTTACTCGAGGGTTAGCTCGTGCGAAAGGCGAGGTGCGCAATAGCTCCATTGTCTGCTTTGCGGCAATTCGTGCGTAACCGCCAGAGCTCGAGTAGCCGGGAGCTGGCGTCTCTACCAGCTCCAATGCCATTGTTTAAAGCGGCGTTTCCCCTCGCGCCTCCCTGTCGAGGGAGCGCCAATATGCTGGCCTCCAAGGGATTCAGAAGATGTTCTTTTTTAAATATTTTATTTATTTAAATTTTTTTCTTCGGGTGGATTGATGCTTTTCTGTCCTTTGCTCATGTTCGTTCTAGAGGTTAGTTGATAATTTTGCTCAGTTTTTAATCACAGATGACGTTGAGCTGTCTTTCTTTCTCTCATTTTTCATTGGTTCTTCGGTTTGATCGGCTCCTTGTGGACGGTTTTTGTTTTAATTTCATCTTTTTTAATTATTTATTTATTTATTTTTATTTATTTTTACAGAGGGCGTCGAGCCATCTGACGAGCACCAAGTCGGCAAACCCTTTGACTGAGCGCACTGAGTCACCGCTCCCGGAAATTTCGAACCACCGTGCAACACAAACTAATTCGCCGCCCGTTACGCTACGCCGAACAGCTGCGAGGGTATTCAGTAATTCTCGTACCATCGATTGTAGGTGTTACTTGCTAACGTGGCAGTTTAATTATAATTGATTGTCCTAAGAACGACGTGTTCTTGACAATTGAAAACCTTGGGGGTAAATAATGATAACCCTCAACTTTTGTATTTTTAATCTGTTTGTTGCAAAGAATCATATCCGACGGAATATTTCATTTCCTTAAAGTAGTACATCAAACTGCAGAGATGGCAAATATTGAAACAAATATTAAAACATGTAATAGAAACTATTTTTCAATCATACAAGTCGTCATATCTCAACACTTTATAAATGAGTGTTATCATTATTTTCCCACGAGGTCTTCAATTTTCAGTGTGCCATTGCACTGAAATAACAGCGCATGAACTATAATAAGAAAATCATCAAATGCAAGAAGCACGAAGGCGCCGCATGCAATAGAGAGGGGGTCACGGTTGCGGGCGAGAGATGTTACGTGACTGGTTTACGAACGCCAAATATAGACCTATAGTAATTTGTAACCAGTACAGGCAAAAAAAAAAAAAAAAAAAAAAAAAAAATAGAACAAACTATCAAAGCAATACAGATGATAATATTTTAACGGAGCAAGATAATGAAAATGTGGGGGAGATATCAAAATAATAGTTTAAAGAGGTAAACGTTGAAAAAGAATTTCGCATAATTTCGACTGTTTGATTAAATAAGGTCAGAAAGAATGTTACGTTTTGGGTGTATAGATATTATCAAAATAGTAGGGTCGTAATCGTATCGTCCATAATGTTTTAATATTTTTATTCTTATTTTTCCGAAATGTTTGCAAAAAATCATAAATCTCAGCTGGGCCGCATATTACGACAGTGCAATTTTTATTGCAGATTTTCATACCCATTGAAGAAATATGTAACGTTTGTACGAAACATTCTTTACATTTCATGATAGAGGGAAAACAAAAATGAGCTGTAAATTGTTGGTAAACGGTAATATTTCAAACAAATATCCATCGGATGCTTTTTCTACGTGTAACACTTGGTGTTGCAGTAAACAGTTGGACAATACCGCGAAACGTCGTTGCAGAAGTAACATTCTGATCAGAGAATAGATTAGAAAACCTCTGACGAGCTTATTCAACATTTCTGAGAGCCTCAATGTATGAGGAAATTTCATATACTGGATGCTCCATTGATAGTGACCTGGCCAAATATCTCACGAAATAAGCATCAAACGAGAAACTACAAAGAACGACGCTTTTCTAGCTTTAAGGGGAAAAACAGATGGCGCTATGGTTGGCCCGCTAGATGGCGTTGCCATGTGTCAAACGGATATCAAGTTCATTTTTAAAAAAATAGGTACCCCCCATTTTTATTACATATTCGTCTAGTACGTAAATAAAAATGAATGTTTTATTTGGAACACTTTTGTCGCTTTGTAATATTCACAAATATACTGTTCACAGTTTTAGACGAACAGAAACACAAAACTTTATTTCTGTTGTTCCAATGTGATACATGTACTTTGGTGAAAGTATCATACATTATGAGAACGCATGCTGTTACTGCGTGATTACCTATAATTACCTCATGACATCAATAAATACGCAAAATGATGTCCTACAGATTCAAAGCATTTTGCAATATGCGTATCGAAATTCCTCTAAATAGCGAGTAGTTCGCCTTCAGCAATGTTCTCACATGCGTTGACAATGCGGTGACGCATGTGATCAGGCTTTGTCGGTAAGTCACAGAAAGAAATCCGGGGATGTAAGATCAACCCCTGTCATAATATATTCGTTTAAAACCACTTCAACTGCACGCGAGCCATGTGCCGGCCTTCCATCATGTCAAAAGTACATCACCATTCTGTCATGCAGTGCAGCATCTTGTAGTAAAATCGGTAGAACAGTATGTAAGAATTCAGCGTACATTGCAACATTTAGATTGCCATCGATAAAACAGGGGAAATTATCCTTCCTCCAATAATACCGTACCATAAATTAAAACTCCAAGGTCGCTGATGTTCCACTTGTTGCCGCGGTGGAGTAGCCGAGCGGTCTAAAGCGTCTCGCTACGGAGCGCGCGGTTGCTCGCCGTGGAGGTTCGAGTCCTCCCTGTGGCATGGTTGTTGTTGTTGTTTAAAGGGGACTAAACTACTTGGTCTTTAAGTAGTTTGTCAGCTACGGACTGATGACCACGCAGTTTGGTACGATAGATTTACAAACATTCATTCCACTTGTCGCAGCCATCGTGGATTTTCCGTTGCCCAAAAGTGCACATTATATCAGTTTACGTTGCCTTTGTTTGCGAATGACGCTTCGTCACTAAACAGAACGCGTGAAAAAATCTGTTATCGTCCCGTTCAAAAGTACAAATGTTTGTAAACCTATCGGACCAAACTGCGTGATCATCAGTCCGTAGCTTAAAAACTACTTAAGCCTAGGTAAACTAACCTAAGGACAAACACACCCACCCATGCCCCAGGGAGGACTCGAACCTCCACGGCGAGCAACCGCGCGCTCCGCAGCGAGACTCTTTAGGCCGCTGCTACTCCACCGCGGTTATCGTCCCGTAATTTATTTTGTGCCCAGTGGCAAAACTGTACACGACGTTCAAAGTCTTCGCCATGCAAATCCTGGTGCTTAGGAATATGGTACGGGTGAAATTTATGTTGATGTAGAATTCTTAACACCGACGATTTTGAGATTACCGATTCTCGCTCAATGTGTCTGCTACTGATGTTCGGATTAACCGCAACTGCAGCTAAAACACTTACTTGGGCATCATCATTTGTTGCAGGTCATGGTTGACGTTTCACTTGTGGCTGAACACTTCCTGTCTCTTTAAATAACGTAACTATCCGACGAAATGTCCGCACACTTTGATGATGTGCTGCAGGATAACGATCAACATACATAGCACAGGCCCGTTGGGCATTTCGTACACAATAGCCATACATAAATACCATATCGACCTTTTCTGTAATTGGTAAACGGTGCGTTTTAACACTAGTAATATATCACGAATCAAATACCGTTCGCACTGGTGAAATGTTACGCGATACCACGTACATATACGTTTGTGACTATTACAGCGCCATCACAAAGCGAAAAAAGTGTACCAAATAAAACATTCTATTTCCGTACTAGATGAATATGTAATGAAAAAAATGGGGGTACCTATTTTTAAAAAAATGCTGTTGATATCTGTTTGACCTATGGCAGCGCTATCTAGCGGGCCAAGCATAGTGCCCTCTTCTAGAAAAGTTCACTTATTTGTAGTTTTTTCGTGCTATGCTAATTTCGTGAGATATCTGGCCCGGTCACTATCAATGGACCACCCTGTATATATAAGTATACATGGTGGTACAGAAAGGTACGACCAAACTTTCAGGAAACGTTCCTCACACACAAAGAAAGAAAATATGTTATGTGGACACGCTTAATTTTTTGTGTTAGAGCTCATTTGATTACTTCCCTTCAAATCACATTAATCATGGAATGGAAACACAGAGGAACAGAACGTACCACCGTGACTTCAAACACTTTGTTACAGGAAATGTTCAAAATGTCCTCCGTTAGCGAGGATACATGCATCCACCTCCGTCGCATGGAATCCCTGATGCGCTGATGCAGCCATGGAGATTGGCGTATTGTATCACAGCCATCCACAATACGAGTACGAAGAGTCTCTACATTTGATACCGGGGTTGCGTAGACAAGAGCTTTCAAATGCCCCCATAAATGAAAGGCAAGAGGGCTGAGGTCAGGAGAGCATGGAGGCCATGGAATTGGTCCGCATCTACCAATCCATCGGTCAAATGTTCAAATGTTTGTATAGTCTATGGGACTTAACTACGGGGTCATCAGGCCCTAAACTTACAAACTACTTATGAACTACTTACGAACTAGGACGGCACAAATATTCATGCACGAGGGGGGATTCGAATCCCCGACCGTAGTGGACGTGCACACCGTGAATGAAGCGCCTCAGTCCCCTCGGCCACCGCGGCCGGCTCCATCTGTCACCGACTCTGTTGTTGAGAAGCGTACGAACACGTGGACTGAAATGTGCAGGAGCTCCATGCTGCATGAACCACATGTTGTGTAGTACTTGTAAAGGCAGATGTTCTAGCAGCACAGGTAGAGTATCCCGTATGAAATCATGATAACGTGCTCCAGTGAGCGTAGGTGGAAGAACATAGGCCCAATCAAGACAGCAATTCCTGCCCAAATATTCACAGAAAATCTGTGTTGACAACGTGATTGCACAATTGCGTGCGGATTCTCGTCAGCTCACACATGTTGATTGTGAAAATTTACAACTTGGTCACGTTGGAATGAAGCCTCATCCGTAATTACTAAAATGAGCTCTAACATGGAAATTAAGCGTTTCCGGAGACATGTCCACATAACATATTTTCTTTCTTTGTGTGTGAGGAATGTTTCCTGAAAGTTTGGCCGTACTTTTTTGTAACACCCTGTATATCCCTCTGCTAACCTTAAAATCTCTGTCGAATCTATTGCGGAGAGACGTATACAGTCCGAACCATCGAAGTACAATAAACAGTCTCACCACGGACTGAGAGCATTCGATTGTGGGAGGTGTTACATGACAGCATTATCAATCATTATACTTTTATTTTCTTAATCTGATGTGTGTTTGTGAGACATATTACCGTTTTCCAACAATTTTCAACTCATTGCCGATATCTGCAAGTCACCTCAGACACTATTGGCCCACTTTAGGTTACAGTAGTAACACTAAAAGTGGGCCTTTGCGATCGTCTTTTGACAGCTAGAAATTTAAATGAAAATAACGGCTTAACTGTTCATCTGACACGAAAATGGAAGAAACGAATTTGTAGAGGAAAAAATTCTCTACAATTTTGCTCTCTTATGTTTTTTTTCATATCTCGTAGCGTTTCAAATATATTTGCAAAAATAACATAGATTTTACACCCTCCATTGAATTAACGAAAACCATCCGTTCGGAGATGTCACGTGACATTCCTCGCCCAGAACTCTCTGTGGCATACTCCATCTTGCGTTGCGTATTTGATGATTTTCTTATTGTAACTTACACGTTTTCATTTCAAAGCAATGGCACATTGAATAATTAACAAAAACACATCGTTCTTCGTACGATAAATGATAATCTCGTGTATACAAATGCCATATTAGCATCAGTTAACAGCGGCCATCAATAGTATGAGATTAAAGGTCTCCTCTTTCCATTGAGATACGTAGCGTAGTGTGCAAGGCGTTGAACTATGATGCTGAAGGCCCGTGGTTCAGAACCCGTCACTACTTAATTTTATTCCCTACAAGTGTTTCAGACACTCTTATTAATTAATTTTTTTATTCTTTAGAATATTATTTTGGTCCAAAATGTTTGAAAAATCGTATAAAGCTACAAATCTTAAGTGGTCCGTAAAACACGTCAACGCGATTATTTTTTCAGCTACACACTCTGCTGCACGAAGACGTTTCTTCTTGGATCATAAGCTGTAGGTCTCCTTCCCTGGGCCACCAGATCACAAGACTTTTGGCCAGTAGAAAATGTGTGCTATTTGGTGGAGCGACGTCAACAACCTTCGATGATCTTTGTGACAAGGAGATTGCAGAATGGATGGCTGTACGACGAATTATTGGCAGATCCTGTGCGCCCTGAGCAATAAGAACACGCTAAACCATGGTTACTGCAATTCTAATCACTTCTGCAGGATATTCTAATGAACAGGCCCTTTGACTGCGAACTTCCTATCTCTAGTCTTTCAAGGTGTTGGGGAGACCGGGGCACGTTTTCCATCATTTTACATTTTTATTTTTGTACTTCCTATTTTTAGCGATTTTTCGGTAAACAGCGGATCATTATATTTCCAACACTATTATTTACAGTCCTCTAAAGATATTTTTGAAAATAGTAAATATCATTCTTGGTAGCAAATGGTTTTGTCTGACCATGTTGTGTTGGAAAATTTGCCCCGTATGCGGGGCAAGTTTTCCAGCTTACTTAAAATGTACAGGGTATTCCAATTATACTTTCAATGTTAAAACAGAGATAATTATCTTGATTTCACTGAATACGTATTTTTATCATGAATTTACAATACATTACAAAAGAGGATAGTAAAAATAGTCACATTAAATAAAAACAAATGCTATTTAATGGTTTTACGAAATATGTGAGTTAAATATTTTACAAATACAGACATTTTTAACAATTCTTATACTGATTGTCTGAATCACAATGTAAGCAAACAAAAAATGGAACATACTCTTTCGTACAGTCTCCATGCGCCCATTTCGTGCACTGTACCCGCTTTTCATTTGGTTTAGACTTGGCCTAAGACTCAAAGCAATAAGGAATATGTGCCCCATATGCACTCGGAAAACGTGTCCCGTCGCCATATTCGGAACTATAACACTACGTCCATGAGTAACAGTGTAAGCTATTTACAAAACAAATCAGCAGTTACGTGAAGAAGGAAACCCACTTTTACTGTGCAATGTCAAAATAATAAGTTTAACGCTAGAATGTTTATTTTAAGTTTCAATAAAAACGTGAAAGTTTACTCACATTTGCAAAAACGACGAAAACAGCCCTGGCGACGTTGTGACTGCTGGTACAACACTGAAACTTTCGTAAATGAAGCGTGCTTTGTTGCTACTTCCTACAGTATCGCCGGTGGTAACATCTAGCGGTTTGTTTCGAAAATAAATGGATTTGGAAAACTTGCTCCTATGGAAAATGTGCCCCGGTCTCCCCTTCTGTATTTTGTGATTGTTGCCTTTAACATTCGTGTATATGGGAGATACATAACACTTACTTGTGGATAACTGGACAAAACTGTTACTTACTGTGCTGTTGTATGTTGGGAGTAATGAAATGCATACAAGACGTACCGGGTTCCGTAGAAACAATGACGTTTGATTAAGCTTCCACGACTCTTAAACGAAAATGTCTGTAACAATAAACGATTTGAATTGTTAGCGTCACTTCGTAAAACAGGATTTCTAAGGGTGAAGCTAAACGGAAGGGCGAGAAGTGACACCTTAACGTCAGAACTTTCTTTCAGTCATAAGAATTGACTTTTCACTTGCAGCGAATTAGCGGAAAAAATTATGCAGCTGAATGTGGCAGAACTGACTCAGCTAGAACCGTATTCGCAGAAAACTCAAATACTCGCGCAAGGTTGCATTCGTAAAATAGTGTTATCGAATTCTCATCAACGACGGTCGTATATTTAGATGTCACTTCACAATTCTCCTTTCACACCAGTCCCAGCTGTGGAAGAAAAGTTTTCGTGTCGTGATAATTGGTGAAGCTATTTCTCGTAATCAATCATTCGAGACGTGACGAATTGCTTAACAAAGGCTACACGTCGCTGTTGAGAAACTGTGCTGCTGAATTTCATTACGTTATAAAACCTCTTAGTTCGTTTTCGCAAGAGCTTTCCAGATATGTCATAAATGTAGGTTGTTGTAAGAAGAACGGGGAAACTACATGACGGAACATACCTTATTCAATATCTCCTTAGAACGTTTCAACACCTTCCCTCAATCGTAAATTTTAAGATAAAGAGGATGAGTTATGTATATGTAGAAAATGCGACCATAGAGTAGTTTGAGAAAACAGGAAACGCACTTCAACGAAAGGACCAAAATCATAAACTAGAACACATTTTGAAAGTGCTCTCCATAAAATAGTTTCATTTACGTTAATTTCGTATTACGATTCTAAAATTTATGCTCTGAGATTCAGTGGGGATCTAGGCCAACTGACTGTGTATGCGAATGAATTGTACCCAGCATTGTAAATGATTATGTCGTATGGTGTGTACATTACAAAATTTTCTGAAAAAGCCAGAGCTTTACTGGTAGCAGATATTATCGTGATTATTCAACCTTTGGCGGAACACGTCTCGTAGATTCACGACATATGTTTGGCTATTTACCTTATTACGCCATCCATCGAAGTTAAAGAACAGTTTTGCACTGAATAATATTGAACAAATTAAAATTGTAAATAATTCCAAGTATGTTGGGAGAGTCTAACTTGGAATCAAACGAGAGTCAGTAGGAAGCATAACAACTAAACTGAAACAAGAACAAAATATCGCCTGGCAAACCTACAATACGAAACTTCAAGCACTACTACTCCTATTTCAAACGTGAAGAAACCTATGACAGTGAAGCACTGTTGATCACCAGATCAACTAGAGACAAACTGCAGAAGCCAAACGAAGAATCCTTAGAACAAACATAAACAAAACAAAACAAAGTAAAGGGACAGTGGTGATTATTGTATGATTTAGAATACCATGATTAATTGGAACAATTGAAACAACGCGAGAAATAAGGATTTCTTTCTTTTGCCATATAACAAGACTACCAGAAACCAGGCTACTGAAACAGATATTCACCTGCTTTTGACAAAGTAAACCCAGAATATCTGGTATAATGAATTCCATCAAATACAAGAGTTCAGCTTGATAGTACAACAAACAGAGACAAGGTGGACGATTCAGAAAAAACCAAGACACAAACTAAAAACATTTCCATGTCAACAATAAACCATAACTGATCAAGAAAGGGCAGCGAGATCAGAAACAGCTCTTGGAGTAGACGTGGAACCATACGGACAAAGCCAGCCACGGTGGCAGCGGGGACTGAGGCGCTTCAGTCAGGGTCTGCACGGCAACTACGGTCGGGGGTTCGAATCCCCCCTCGGGCATGGATATTTGTGCCGTCCTAGTTCGTAAGTAGTTTATAAGTAGTTTGTAAGTTTAGGGACTAATGACCCCGTAGTTAAGTCCCATAGACTATACAACAACATACGGACAAATCTGTAACTAAAGTTCTTATAATAAACCAGATATATTTTGTCTCGATTTATATCAAAGATACATTATAAGCGGAAGGTCACCGGTTCGAATCCCGACCGCGACAAAAATTTTATTTCATTGCCTCTCCTTAAATTCAAAATCGTGATATTCTAATGACTTTAATGTATGTGGATTGATTAATGTTCTCCAATTTGGGCGTAAAATGTACAAACGAAAAAATAATTTTTGTCTCTCCCTAAGGCAGGCTTCGGCACACTAACTTTAAAGACAATTAAAAACGAATGTGGCTCGTTTCCAAAACGTCCTGAAACTTTCTCTTTGTTACAGACTTTCAGATGTGCTGCATATTGAGTGAATACATGCGAAAGAATGGAAGTTGTGGGTAGATTCATTTCACGAACATCAAAGAGAAAAATAATAAACGATAAACGCCATAACTGTACTGAAATAGAATGATCATTGACAACGAGTATGAGGCATGGAACTGAATTAAAATTTGTGCCACAGCTGGTAATAGAACACCGGAATCTTAAGAACTAGCTATATATTTCTTTCGTGTAAATCGGTTCCTAAAGGACTTTGGGCCGTTGTTGTTCGCTGTTGATCTACATCACTATACATTAAGCAAATGTTCAAAAAATGTTCAAATGTTTGTTAAGCTTATGGGACTTAACTACGGGGTCATCAGTCCCTAAACTTACAAACTACTTATGAACTACTTACGAACTAGGACGGCACAAATATCCATGCCCGAGGGGGGATTCAAACCCCCGACCGTAGTGGCCGAGCTGACCGTGACTTATACATTAAGCCACCGCGGCATTATGGATAACGCGAAAGTAATTACATAAGTGCGTCTCGTTCCACAACACAAACTTTATTGAGTTGGTTTATGTTCTAAGAGGCAATCCAATTATGATATTGTAGAAAGATTTAAAAAAGCCAAGATCGCTGATCATCAATTTTCATTTCAGACGACCGGTTTCGCTGAACTATGTCAGCATCATCTGGTTCAACAAAATTATTTTACAAGGCCATAATCTTGTAATGTCAGTCAGTTGATAAATAGCGTCATTTACAGTGCATAGGTGCTCTATGTCATTATAAAAAAAAAACATAATTATCACAGTGAGTGATATAGCGACGCGACGTTGACACTTGTAAAACCCGAAATGCGCTGCTAGCGCACGTCCTTAGGCTCAGGCGTGAACTCCATGCTGCCCGTAATCGCGATGTGATTGACATGCGTAATCGCAATTCCATACTTATCAAGAGATAATACGGTCTGCTGCCATCAACTCTCATAAGCACATAATTGTTTCCATCTTGCACGTTTTATGTGTCTCCGTACACAATATGAACCAGTACCGATAGGTATACACCCAAAATAAAGTTTGTCGAATGCATTAAATGGCCCATTGTGCATTTCGCGCACTCGTTCATCCAGGGCCTAGCTCTACCTAGGCACGTGTCCAACGTAGTTCCCACTACAGCCACAGTTACCACTTCGCCTTGTTTGTGATGTGCGACCCGTGCAAACTCCTATACTCCACCTCCGAGCATCCCGTTTGTTGTTGCTTTGGTGTGCAGTACACCGCTTGTCAGTGTAGTCGTGCATCAGAGTAATCTAGTGACGGCACGGAGGTAGTACACATTGTGAATAAACGTTGTGTTGTGGAACTTACACTGTATTATGTACACAAATGAAGATATGGTAGAAATGATGATCTATGGAGAATGTACGTTGACGGGAAATACGTTATTAGTTTGCTTGTTTGTTTATAGTACTGTTAGAGAACATTATGATTATTACGTTAATATGTCTGTTTTCTAACCTAATCTACATACCTGTACTGTACCCTGTTGTAGGCGGGCGAAATTCTGTTCAGGCAGAACAACTGTACAGAAGACGATCCCCTGACAAGCCATCGCCTTCGCGCCGGATGTTTTGTTATCTCACATCTCGTCTACGTGAAACGTAAAGCTTAAATCCAAGACCTAGAGATCGTCCTAGAACACGCACAGATGAACGTGCTGAAGTTACTGTGCTCGCTACCGTAGCTGTGAATCCCACATCAGCACACGTCAAATTGAACGTGAAGTTGGTGTGTCGAAATCAAGTGCACAGCGTGTTCATTTACACCAGGATCTTCATGGAAATCACTTCAGCAACAGGGTAACATTTTGTCGGTGGGCTCAGCAAAAACTTCTGACTAGTCCAAATTTTTTAGCAGATGTTCTCTTTACCGACGAGGCCATATTCTCCAACGAAGGAATTGTCAATATGAGGAATATGCATTATTGGTCCGCAAACAATCCAAAATGGCTCCGTCAGGTAGAGTTTGATTGTTTGGTGTGGGATTATTGGAGATACCATTATTGGACCTTTCTTTGTAAATGGCGTCCAAAATGGCAGACCGCACTCCAGATTTATACGACACAATCTTCCTATTCTCTTGGACACCGTACCTCTGAACAGGAGAATGGTCATGTGGTATCAGCATGACGGACGCCCTGCACATAACGACTTAAGAGCTCGGCGAATTCTGAACCGTAAGTTCCCTGGTAGGTGGATTGGACGTGGTGGCCCAGTTAGGTGGCCTGCCCGATCTCCGGACCTTACACCGCTGGATTTTTTTCTTTGGGGAGCAGTGAAGGATGCTCTTTACCAACATGAACCAACAACACCAGAGGACATGAAGGAACGCATTATTGATGCTTGTAAAACAGGAAACAGTAGCACGAAGTATGGCATCCTTCATCCGCTGAGTGACCCTATGTATGCAAGCCAATGGTTATCACTTTGAACATGATATGTGAACGCTATCGTTAGTATGTAGTGCTGGTATCACAGTGCAAGTTTCTACAAAGAGCCATTTTACCCAGTGATGTTCGGAAACATTTGTCTGAAACAATTTGTCATGTAACCGCGTTAGATAAACAAAACATTCATAATTATGTGACAATAAAACTAATTGGTTAAACATGTTTACATTCATCTTCTATGTCTTACCTGAACTTCCCAAATCAAAACATTTTTAGCTAAACAACGGTAAAAACTTTAGTCCACTTGCTCGTTTCACTAAAACCATCAACATGAATTTTACTATTATGAGTGAATGATTCACTGTCACTTGCGCTAGATCTACAGTAAAGTAAAGTTTTAATGTTGAACGGCATTACCTTTTTAGTAACGGATTAACGATAAGCGAAGTTGACTTTGTGACTAACGTTGCGGTACACAGATATGTTACAGAACCGCATCACCCCTATCCTATGGGATAAATACCTGCTGGAATGTACGACTTTAATGCAGGTTAGCAGCAGACCGTATTATTCGTTTCGGACCTCTTGGTAAGTGCGATTACGCATGTCAATCACATAGCGATTACGGGCAGCATGGGGTTCGCGCCTGAGCCTCAGGACGTGCGCTAGCAGCGCATTTCGGGTTTTTCAAGCATCAACTTCGCGTCGCAATATCTCGCGATGTAATTGGAATATTGCGATGCAATCAACGCCATTGTTTATGTGATTTGTCATGCTATGGATTGCTTAAGAAAAAATATAGGGTGTCTATTTAAAAAAACATAAGTTTGTATTAAAAATCACATTTGCTTTCGTTTTAGAATGTTTCCAAATACGTACATTCATGGGCCCCAGCCTTACATTGATACCGGTGAAAGTCGTTTTCAAATAGCTGTTATTGTTCCAGAGATATTTTGGGTGGACAAGATAGCTGGGACACCCTGTATAAGAATGTCATAAAACACCAACTATGTGTAGGCTCCTGCCATGAAGGATAGCAGCATGGGTTACAGAGGACCAATTATTTAAAGATGTTAAAACGTTGATTGGCTATACATGGGACATGCCAGTATATAGGGTAATAACACCATGTATGAATGTTGTTATAAAGAACCCCAGTAGCCTGGGGTTTAGAATAAAGAAGGGGATACCAATGATATACTGACATGTGACATAAACACAACTATATGCCTTGGACAAAATATGCATCCAAAGGTCTGCATTATAATGTTTAAATCTGGGATCCCATCTGGTTTGTTACGTAATATCGTTACGAACTCTTGTAAGGAATCTGCATTGTATGAACTTACCAGACATTTGGAAAATCATTATTATCTTCATAAATTTTTTTTATATCATGCGTACTCTAAATCACCCATTAGGTCATGTACTGGTAATTCAAGCATGGCCTAACGGTTTATGTAGATAAATGCATTATATAATCTTTTTATTAAGATGATAATGCACTTAAAATAATAATGATTTTTCAAATGTCTGGTATGTTCATATAATGTAGATTCCTTAGACGATTTCATAACGATATTATGTAACAAACAAAATGGGATCACAGATTTAAATATTGTAACACAGATTTTAGGATACACATCATTTCATCAAAGACACATATTTATTGTGTTTATGTCAGATGTCCATATATTATTGGTATCCCCTTTTCCATTGTAAACCTCGGGCTACTGGGGTTCTTCATAACAACATCCATACAGGGTGTTATTAACCTCTACATCGACATGTCCCCTGTATATCACATCAACATATTAACACCATTAAATAAATGGTTCCTTATAAACATTGCTGTTAGCCTTAATGACAGGAGCCCTACATAGATGGTGTTTTATGACATTATGACCTTCTTACATAATGCATTTTATTGATAATTTTACCATTATATATACTGTTAGTGAAGTGTTTAATAGCTTACCAATAAACAAATTGTGATGTATATTTTTCATTTAGTTTTACAAGAATTTTGTAAGTCAGACATGATTTGTAACATGTCTGCACAAAAAATCTAGCTTTAAGTTACTTACTATATGTGACAACCCTACAGGGCAAAGACTGTGTTTTATTATGAACTCAGCTGTACATATCCAATATCTTTGTCTTTCTGCATATCAGTCCTTTATATACCTTACACTTAGTGACTCTTGTGAAGTTGTTAAAATATATATTGTAGATCTAATTATGTGTTCACTGTTACCATCAATGCCTGTATTTTACATTTGTATTAATGCATACAACTGTACCATGAAAGTTGTAATGAGAGGATATAGCTAAAGCCATATGACATGGTGAAATATAGGAGGTATGTACCCACAGATGTTTTTGATATAAAGAGAACAATTTTGTTATTATGTTTGGCAAATAAGATCATCTGCACTCTTTATAGACCAGACAGAAATGCGTTCTTGGCTGAAAACCTTAAAATTAATTTGGATCGCCACAACATAACATGAGTTGCATAAATAATATTTTTAAAATCTTGAAAACTACAATATCTGAATACAGCAAATTTAAACTAAAAATTAGAATGTTCCATGAGATTTAGAAGAAAATGTATTAGATGATAGCCTAGTACCTCAAGCTATAGTCTTGGAAGCAACACATTTGTATCTAGTAATTTAAGTATTTATTACATTTGCTATAATAATTTATTATGAACTACAGTAAGTTCATCGTATTCTCCACAGTAACTCAGCAATTGTAAGTAGCATGATAGTCACCTCTTATCATCATGCTCACATATCTATTTAATGAATAATTGTCTATTTTTCAGTGAATTTACGTGAATATGGTGTTATGTGAGCGGTGAAGGACATGAAGGCTGGCTGGATTATTCATTTCTTTCATATATTATTTGCGCAGCTGATATATAGTCACAAGGTGACTGAATGTTTATAAAGTTTCTATTTCATATTGTAAAATGTTAACTTAGTTTGTAAGTGGTCAAAGTTAAGTCAAAATAAATCTTTTACTGTTAAGAGCTCTGCTACTTTCGGAGGGGATAGCGATTTGCCAATGAGAGAAAGTAGCTCTAGGGCAGAAGACTGCTGTGGTCAAATAAAATAGCTGGACGGTGCGTTCCGAGAGATCCTTGACGACTGGAGGGACACTTCTCATCTTGGAATAAGGAGGTTCCTCCTGATTAGCTGAAGCGATACGCTTGAGTGATAGAATCTGTGCATCGACCGTTTTGTCAGAAGTTTAATGCATGTAGGGACTCCAACTTTGTTGAAGGCTAATGCGTGCCATTTTAACATCTCTTAAATGTTCCGTTAGGAACTGCATCTGAACAATATGTGTGATTCTAAACGACAATTAACGAATGTTTATATTTTATTTCAGTTAACTATTTTGAGTTTACGATTACTTCGTGTTGTGTGATTGTGAAATGTACTTGGTATCTGAGCATCGTTAATTTTTATTTAGTTAGGGTTTTGCTACCATTCTCATAACACAGTTAAAACATGTGTGCTAATGATTTTAAAATGTTATTTCTAGTTTATTTCTTTTATTTGTGTACGTTGAAGTATTACAAGCGATCTCTTGTCCTATCCCATAGATAATTAGCTTGGCGGCCTTCTCCTTTCTATATCATTGACTGTCGTATTTTTCAATTGTAAAAAGGAAGAAGAATGCATTGCTTTGTCTCTGTCTCTGATTGTCTTACGATTGATATTGTTCTCTCGGACAATTAGGCTCTCCTTTCCGGCTACTCTCATGCAATGTGAGCGTGAATAATTATTTTTTAATTACTTAATGCATAAAAAAGATGATTCATACTTTAACAGTAATTTAACTTATTTCATTATCTAACCCTCTGTAGTGTTTTCTAGTAGGTCCTATGAATTGTAGTATGAAACCATAAATGTGGCAAAACATTATTCATAAATGCATCAATATTAGTCGATTTATTCTCTTGTTGCAAACGGACCTACAATTAACTTTTTTTTTTTCAAAATCTTTACGGCGTTTTAATGCATATTAAAGTCACAAATGCAAATTAGGATTTACAATTACGTACATTGTTGTAATGCAAAGACGCTTCCTGCCGCCCCAACTAAACAGCAATAATTAAATATTTCAATTAAAAACAGAGGTTGAATAATCATTTCAGATAGATTTTTCTCAATATTTATCTTTCATTTAACTTTTCCGAACATCACCAGGCGGGAAACGTTATAAGGACCACTTCCAGGAAATAAATATGGTGTTGAAATAACATTATTCAACTGAGTTTTGGGGCGTTGCCTACATCGCTTGCAAACGTTAGAGCCGGCCGCGGTGGCCGAGGGGACTGAGGCGCTCCAGTCATGGTCTGCACGGCCACTACGTTCGGGGGTTCGAATCCCCCCTCGGGCATGGATATTTGTGTCGTCCTTAGGATAAGCTAGTTGATAAGTAGTTTGTAAGTTTAGGGACTGATGACCCCGTATTCAAGTCCCATAAGCTGTACAAACATTTTGAACAAACGTTAGAAGAAAACCTCTTTTAATAATCATCTGTGATTTCTACATCATTATTATTTCGCAAATGCCATGCACAGAGTGCTCGACTTGAGGATCACACGTACAAGGTACTATTTGCAGATGTATTTGCTGAGCATGAAAGCAGACATGTACGGTTTGTCCCTTAAATTACGTCGAAACTAATTCATTTACTGAGCCGTGCATACCTCAATACGTATATGTTTTGACTGACCAACACAACGTACATTGTCAACACGAAAAGGAATGTAAAGTCGCAGCAACGGTGTACAATTACGAGCTGCGAACCTAGATTACTTGAGCACTCGTTGCAGTTGATCCGGAGGTTTAATTTTTCTCCCGGCAAATGGGAAATTTGAACAATTAGTGCCTGATGAAGGAGGCACGTTTCGCAGAAGGAAACGAACTTTTTTTCCCTTCTCCGGAGACGGAAGGTGTGGGCTCGGGTTTCGCTAACCAGGAAGCTTAAGTGCGTTACGATCGGTGCGGCCGAAGCACTGAGACGCAAACAGAATAAGTGTCGCCGCCGCCGGGACCTGCAGAGACGCACCGACAAAATTAATTTCACGCTGCCAACTTCGCCAAACTAATTTTGATGAGTGAGAGAGAGCTAGGTATTGGGAAAGTTTTTTAATCGCGCCCAGGAAACAGGTCTCGGTAGTTGGTTGGCACCGCGCTGTGCGGGTGTTAAGAGCTACCGGTGAATTCCCTGGTCACTAACGAGTTCCTCTTTGCTGCCTCCCTCGGCCCTTTTGCCTCATTAGAGGCGCAGTCATTAGATTTTGGTGTCACAGGTATCAGCTCACCGCCAGAACTTCCCCGCCTATTTTTGAAGTATTAATATCTCTACGGCATCCCTATAGGTCCTGTGTCGCTTCTTCGTTCTTACATTAATCTTCTCTTCCTGTCGTTGAGTATGATTTCGGTGTTTCTGAAATACACTACGCTCCAACTTTAACGCCTTAATGTCCAATGTCGCGAATTCGCACCATACCGTTGTGATGGTTATAAATTGAAGGATAAGTGTTTTTGAGTGCTAGTTCTAATTGATGCCGAATCTACAAGCAGCTGATAATGTTTCTAACACGTGTTGCCACCTCTCTGGATCGTGTAGGGACTGCTACAGCAGTTTGATGTTCGCGCACTTGTTCACGACACAGACATATGAAGTTATCGTTTTTTTTTTTTTTTGGGGGGGGGGGGGAGGGAGAATTGCGGCGAATAAAGAGGTAATTTAGGTTCTGAAAATTATTTATGTGGCGTTACATAAATCACATGTTTATGTAATAATGGCGTTGGAAGTGTAAGTATATTTCAAAATACGATTTGTGTAAAATATGCATCATTGCGCATTTTCGTACTTTTGTGTGCTTCTTGTTGTTGTTGTTGTTGTTGGATTTTTGAAGGGACTAAACAGCAACGGTTATCAGTCCCTTGTTCCGTTCTGAGAGATAAAACATTGTATTAAGCGTTAACAAGGAAATGCGTTAACAAGTCAAAGAGTAAAAATCACTGGTAAATATGAGGAAAGGATACAAGGAAAAACGTAGAAGAAAAAACACCACCATTAAATCACATGATAAAAACCAGCTGCGCGAATAAAATCTATAACACCTTCAACCATAGCAGCATCATCTCCTAGCATAAAAGAAAGCGTATCTGGCAGATTAAAAGATTGTCGCAAGGCAATTAAAAGTGGACAGTCCAACAGAATGTGGACCACTGTCAAGGGGGCGCCAAAGTCACACTGTGGTGCGTCCTCCCGCCGAAGAATGTGGCCGTGCGTCAGCCATGTGTGGCCGATTCCCTACGAGACGACCGCAGTGAGGACTTCCATGCGACCGTAGATAGCTTCACTGCACGAAGCTTGTTGGGTTGAGCAGAGTTATTCCACTCGTAATCCCACAGGCTACGGATCTTCCGATGGAACTCGAGTCGGAGATCGCTCTCTGGAAGACCAATAGCCAATGCACTGGACTTTTGTTTGCCCGTGTAACAAAGTGTAAATGGATAGTTCTTTAGATGTACACTACCAGACTTCTTCACGTGCAAATTATCGATCTTTTAATTATCAATTGCTGGTTGTTATACGGCGGGACAGTGAGAGCCTCAAAATTCCCCATAATGAACAAAATGTCCTTCTGAAATTCAATTCTAGAATAGAAGAGGCACTCTGCAAACAGGGAAAAGATATAACGAAGAAAAAGAGAGGTAGGCCTTCAACCAGTATACAGACAGAACTGCAGCGTAAGAAGCATCGGGGTCCAGCAACATCTTTTCCAGATAGGACTACCCGCACTGATGCAGTAGGTCATTGGCCTCAAGATACACGAACAAAGCAAAGATGTAAAAAAAAAAAAAAAAAAAAAAAATAAAATAAAAATAAAAATAATAATAATAATAATAATAATAATAATAAAATAAAAAAAACTGTAGAAGAAGGCAGCGTTTATTTGTAGCAAATGTAACGTAAATCTCTTTTTTAACAAGGGAATAAACTGTTTCCGCGAATTTCATTAATAGGGTTACATGCATTATGTATAGTCAAATTGAAAGCAACAATTTAATTTCGATTTTTAGTTATAGAAATTCAATTTGTTCTAACCTAAAGTCACAAATTGTACCATTAAAATATTAAATGAAATATTGTACCAGATGAAGTCTTATAAGTGTTTACTTTCTCAAATGCTTGTTGTCGCAAATACGCGACATACCTAATTACACCAGTTCAGTAAACAACATCACTTATTTGACATTATATAATTTCTAGCATATGTTCACTGGTAACAAAATATGAGTTCTTGATTTTCTGTGTCACGTAAAAATTAATTCGGGCATTAAGGGGTTAATGTTGTCAGTTGTTAAAAAAGTTCACATTTCGACGTCGACCGTTGCTCTTGAGGCTAAATAATAAAAAATAGGTTTGAAAAGCTAATGCTGCAATCATTTCAATCCTGTTAAAGGAAGACTTTATCCTAACCCTTAAAACCGATAGGAGAAACAGATTTGCTACAGGGTTTTGCCAATTGTGAGCCAGCTAAATGTGGTCTGCTTCAAAGCTACACGTTCAAAACTGATCTGATGTTAAATGCAGCACTAATAATTGTCATCAGCTAGTAGTTTACACTCACGATAACCAGCTTTTCAATCATGCTGATTAATGATTAGTTGAACACAGTTATTATTCATTAACACTATAATTATGTTTAGTTATGGACCTAATATTAATACCTGCACAGTTAATTAGAAAACTGCGCGTTTAAACTGATTGAAAGAGCAAAGGATATTTTGAACAAAGCAAGAAATATACGTAGTCTGCAAAAGGCTCACTGACTACACTATAAATTGGACTGCGAGAGAAATCCGAAAAAACACAAATCATTTTCTAATAAAGCTATTGCGAGAATTTATCTTGTTCACTTATGTGCAGTATTGCACAACAATCAGTACTATCATTAATATGCCACACCAATAAAGAAATCTGTTATTCAAACTCAGCTTAGTGAATACTATACTTTGACTTTAATAGTAAATAACTTTCAATGAAAGCAAGAGGATTAGCTTTCTAACTACAAAATCAAACAAGTAAAGAAGTTTAACTTTCTCAATTATTATTAGCAATAACCATTACATTACCTTATGATTGCAGAACAACAAAATCTACTCAGAGTGATACATATATGAATTATACAAAATCTTATAATGCCAGAAATGTGTCTGTTCCATAAAATCAAATTACAAAAATTATTCCATCAGCTCGTAGAAAACTTACTGCCTCAGCAGCCAAACCAAAGCATGTCTGCACTATACAAGAGCTACACACCGACTGACTCTCTCAGCTTAGCTATTCCTCACACCCGCATTTAGACAAATAGAAGGGAATATCGTGTGTTACTGAATTGCTTAATCGAATTCGCACAATTTTAATTTTTCTGCAGTGTCTTAGTGCTTGAACGCCTGTAACATACTAGCCTGAGATCTAATCATTGACTTTATAGATTCATTAAGTGCGGCGTTCCCCTTAATATTATTCAGTCCTTAATTTAGACAGTTATAAAAAACCAATCGCTAATGTTTCGAGACACTCCACGAGATCAGTTACTAAAACAATACAGATGCACATTTAAATTTCCAAAGTTACGACCTGAGACTATTATTTTCTTTATTATGGGGACTTACGTCCCAAAATAAAGTGTTTCCGATAACAATTTGTATCAGTTTGATTAGTTGATAATTTAACATCTGTAACTCTCAGTATCGATTTCCCCTCTTCTCTTCGTTTGAGAAACAACTATACTCCATATTAAACTAATGACTCGATAACTTATTTTCTTTCTGGCGCGCTTGCAGGTCTATGAAAGTTTCCCTAAATTTGCAACTTCGTGACGCTTTAGTCAACGTTTAATGACATTATTTAATTACATGAAATAACAGGTTTTCGCTTGGTAGGCGATGTGAGATGTTTCTTTTATAATATCGTAGCTGTAGACAGGGACCCCACCAATGAAATACAAAGAAAGCTAAACGAAAAATTAAAATCTTACTCCGGAATAGTATCTCTTCGTGAGATACCATTTCTGAAAATAATGAACCCAAGTGCTCCAAAACTAAAGTCACAAATAAAGTCACACAAGGAACTGAAACCGATTAGACCATTGGTTGATGGTAGAAGTGGACCTTTATGCGAGGTAGCTAGGAAGTGTTTAAACATTTTGAAAAAAACGATATGTTTTTGGACAACAATATTCCGTAAAAAATAGTGCCCAGTTAGTAGAGGCGATAAAAGACGTGCCTATAACAGATACAATGACATTTGTATCACTTGATATCTATACACAAACATTCCAATTGAGCAAACCATTAATATTATAGCTGACAATTTGATAAGTCAAAATAAGTTGTCGAATACTGAAATTACAGAGTTCATTGATCTATTAACCTTTTGTCTAAAGTTCAACTATTTCAAATTCAATGAGCAAACATATGTGCAAAAGGAGGGGCTCAGCATGGGAAGTCCAATCTCAGGGTTCTTAGCCGATGTTTTTATCAACTTTTTAGAGACCAGGTTCTTCCACGATTTCCCCATTTTAGCTGAAAAAATTGTATATTATTTTAGGTATGTTGACGACACACTCCTGTTGATAAATGGCGATGAAACGGTTATAAATGAAATTATAAATAAATTCAACACGCTCCATAGCAAAATCACTTTCAAAGCTGAAATTGGCACCGAAGGTTCCATCAACTTTTTAGATTTAATCATTTCTAACAAAAACGGAAAACACATGTTCGACATATATAGGAAAGCCACCTTTACAGATATAATCATAGATTATACATCGCAACATCCAAACAGTCACAAAAAAGCCTTTTTCCACTTTGCCTTTAATAGGTTGTTGAAACTACCGTTGTCAGAACAAAACCATCTTAAGGAATTGAAGACCATTCAGAGTATAGCAAGGAACAACAACTACCCTCTGCAATATGTGATGAACATTTACGACAGTGTAGCAAAAAAACATGAACAATGGAATAAAAATCAATATAGTCTAGCAGTAAATCAGCAAAGTCAGTATGTAACGTTGCCATATTATGGTGTAATGAGTATCAGGATTGCGGGCATTTTTAAGAAAAGGAACATAAATATCGCGTTTTCCACAGACAATAAAGTTGGCAGCCGTTTGATCCAAAACATTCAAAAATTTAACCAACATCAAGAATCGGGGGTTTATAGATTATCATGTTCTGACTGTGATGCTGTCTACATCGGACAAACTGGGAGGAAGCTTGAAATCAGATTCCGCGAACATGTGGCGTTAGACAGGCGTGATATTGCTGACAAATCCAACTTCGCAGCTCACCTTATTAATTCCGGACATACCCCTCCTGACCTGACTTCACAGTTGAAACTTTTGCACAGAGGAAATAAGGGGAGGTATCTCGATCTGCTTGAAGAGATGGAGATTTTCTGTAACGGAAGGACACCAGGATACACACTGCTCAACGAACAGATAGCGATGAAAAGCACCCACTTCTGGGAGTTTTTCACATCAACCCTGGTATGAATAAATGAGCTCGTCTACACTGTAGTCGAACGGCTGGGAAGGTTTTTTTTATTTTTCTTTATTGTCGTTTCAATTCCCCTAAAAAAGGGGCGGGCCGGCAGCGCTCACTTGCGCTCTTCGGCCTACAGAAATAAAATTTGTGAGCGGAGAACATAAAAACACAAAGGAGATAAAATTTTGGAGGTAATACAGACATAAAATGGAGATTTAAAACGGAGATAAAACAAAGTACATAAAATGGAGGAAACAGTGGTGACATAAAACACTTGGAATGGCGAAAGTGGTGAATAAAAACAGTTACTCGAATGTCAGTGGCGCACACACACAATTAAAATGAGCATAGGGCGGCGGCCATGGTGAGACCGTCCGCTATTTGGAGTTAAAACAAAAAACACAACACACACTTCCAGAGATACACAAGTTAAAACTGACGGTGTCGGCTGCGGGTTGGCCGTCCACTGTTGTAAGATAAAACAATTTAAACCAAAACACACCACACTTGTCGAAGCACAAAGGAGGTTCCATAGATGGTGGAGCACTGACAGCATTGAAGATGTGGTGTGGGGGGAAAAGCGATGAAGGAGATGGAGAGGGTGGGGAGGAGCCACAGAGCCGGTAGGGAAGGGACGGGGGGGGGATGATGTCCCAGGAAACCACGTGGAAGAATGATAGGGGGGCGGTAAGAGGAGGATCCGGAGGGACGGAGGAGGGGAGAAGGGACAGGAAGGGAGGGATAGTCGGGGCCCTCAGGGAGAGAAGGGGGAGAGGGAGCAAGGAGAAGGATCAAAGCTGATATGAAGGGTAGATGTCAGGTCGGAGGGCATCATCCGGGAGGGGGAGGGTACGGAAGTTGCCACGGGAAAGGATCCGGAGGGTGGACAAGTGGAGAGCAGGGGGAAAACAGTGGTGGAGGCGCGGCAATGTACCAGGTGCAGAGAGGAGGGGATGGACTAGAGGATTAGGCGGATCTGATTTGCGGGATATGTAACGGAGGCGGAGATTTTCAATAAACAGAACGAGTCTGGTGAAAGTAATGAGATCATAGAGGATCCGCGTGGGGGAAGGGGGATAAAGTGGGATACGGAAGGCGAGGCGGAGGGCATGGCGTTCCAGTATCTCCAGAGATTTGTAGAAGGATGGGGGAGCGGAGATCCAGGCGGGATGGGCGACACAGAGGACTGGGCGGATGAGGGATTTGTAGGTACAGAGGATGGTAGAAGGGTTGAGGCCCCATGTTCGGCCAACAAGGAGTTTGAGGAGGCGGAGGCGGGAGCGGGCTTTTTCTTGGATAGCCCGTAGATGGGGAGCCCAGGAGAGGGTGCGATCAATAGTGAGGCCCAGGTACTTTAGGGTAGGGGTGAGACGAATGGGACGGTTATGGAGGGTCAGATAAAAATCTCGGGGACGAAAGGAAGGGGTTGTACGACCTACGATGATCGCCTGGGTTTTGGTAGAATTTATAGACAGGAGCCACTGGTTGCACCAAGCGGCAAAGAGGTCAAGGTGTTCTTGGAACAGGCGGTTGGAACTGGCAAGGGTGGGAGCTAAGGCAAGGAAAGCGGCGTCGTCAGCATATTGGAAAAGGTGTACGGGAGGGGCAGGCTTAGGCATATCCGAGGTATACAGGGGGTACAGGAGGGGAGAAAGGACAGAGCCTTGGGGCACACCAGCAGAGGGATAAAAAAGACGTGAGTCGGAGTTGTGGACGGTAACATAGGTGGGGCGGTCGGAGAGGAAGGAGGCAATGACCCGGACGAGGTTGATGGGAAGAGCATAGGTTTGGAGTTTGAAGAGCAGGCCAGAGTGCCAGACCCGATCGTAGGCCCGTTCGAGGTCTAAGGACACAAAGACGGCGGCAATTTAGCTGGAGGGAAAGGAGTTGCGTAAGTCGAAGGAGTTGGTCGTCAGTGGAGAAGGAAGGACGAAAGCCACATTGGGTGTCTGGGAGAAGGCGGTGGAGGTGGAGGTGGTGATGGATGCGACGGGACAGAATGGATTCAAAGACCTTGCTGAATACTGGGGTGAAGCAAATCGGGCGGTAGGAGGAGGCATCAGAGGGGGGTTTGTTGGGTTTTAGGAACATGAGGACTCGGGAGATTATCCACAGGCGGGGGAAGCAGCCAGTGTAGAGGATGGTGGTATAGAGGGAAGCAAGAGTGGTGAGGAAAGGGAGGGGACATTCTTTTAGGTGGCGGTATGTGATGCGATCGTGGCCGGGAGCTGTGTTTCGTTTGGTGCGCAGTATCACTTGTATGTCGTGTGCAGTGATGGGGGTGTTAATGTCCGATGGGGGGATGTGGTCCAGGTAATGGAAGCCAGGAGCCAGGGGTGGGATGGTGACATCGGTTTTTTCATGGACATCTGGGAACAAGGAATAATCAAAGTTAGGATTGTCAGGGATGGAGAATACATCAGAGAGGAAAAAGGCAAAATGGTTAGCCTTACTGGCATTATCAGGAAGGGGCTGGTCAAGGTGGAGGAGAGGGTATGTGGGCATAGGTTTCGATCCAGTGAGGCGGTGGAAGGCGTTCCAATACCGAGACGAGTTGATTGGGAGGTGGGCATTAAGCCGTGTCACTGTTTGATGCCAGTCCCGGCGTTTTTTGGCAGTCAGGAGGCTGCGCACATGTCGCTGGAGTTGCCGATGGCGGAGAAGTGTATCCCAGTCACGGGTTCGCAGGAAGGAGCGGTACAGGTGGCGGGATACCCGCAGAAGGAGGACAGCCTGTGGAGGGAGTGTGGGACGGTGCGGCTGGACAGCTTTGGTAGGGATGTGCGAATGGATAGCATCCGACAAGGTCTGCTGAAGGAAGGCGGATTCGTCGATATCATCGGGAGAGTGTAGGGGGAGATGGTGGCTTTCGACCTGATGTGTGATGGAGAGGCGAAAGGCATCCCAGTCTGCTCGGGAGTAGTCATGGACGAGTTTAGGAGGTGGAGGTGGGCGAGGATTCTGTGGGCGATGACGTTGTGTGTGAGGGTAAGGAGTACAGGGTCGTGATCACTGTCTATGGGGTCAAGAACGTCGGCGGTGATGCGCCCAAGGAGATTGGGAGAGACAATGACGACATCAGGGGTGGTGTTGCTACAGGGTCGGGTGTGGCGTGGGAGTGGGACAATGTCGCCATTGATGGTAGGAATGAACTGATGCCACCGACGGAGTTCGGCAGGAGTGCGGGAGTGGATATTGAGGTCAGCGGCGACCACGTAGGTTGTGAAGGTGCGATCGATGTGAGCAAGGAAGTCATAAGGGATGGGAACATAGGAGCGGATATAAATAGTAGCACAGGTGACAGTGAGGGAAGGGAGGAAGAGGGGTGTGGATTAGATGTTCATAAGGAATGTTGAGGAGGGGATGTGGCCGAACTGGGTGGTGTCGGAGATGGCCGAAAGCCACTACACCTCGTGCAGGGGGATCGGGAGAGTCGTGACGGTGTAGGATATAGGGTGTGGTACTGACATGTATGTGAGGGAGGAGGAAGGTTTCGTTGAGGAGAAAGGCATCCACGCGGTGTTGGTTTAAGGTGTTCATCAGGAGGAGCTTATTGGTGGGAAGGGAGCGAATATAGGAGTAAAGGATGTTAAATCGTTGCTGCGCCATAATGAGGTTGAAAGGTGGGGAGAGGGAGAGGAAGAGGGAGCGGGTGTGGGGACTAAACTAGAGTGTGAGGACGGTCGGTTCGGGAGAAGGTGAAGTGGATGTGATTTTGGGAGGTTGTAGCCTTAAAATCAAGGTTGCAGAGGGAGCGAGCGGCCAGGGAGACTTGGTGGAGGGTGTGAGGGCGCTGGAAAGGGTGGATATTTTGGAGGACAATAGTCAGGAACCGGATGATGTCCTCTGCTGTGGGGGGAGGGCATAAGGAGTTATTAGCGGGGATTGGGGGATCAGTGGGATGGACAGGGACGGTGAGTTCTTCTTTGGTCGGAGGGGGGCAGGACTTGCATTTGTAAGAGTAGGTGGGGTGTGCCCCACCGCAGGTGTTACAGGAGGGGGTGGCGGCGAGGTTAGGGCAGGAGGTTTGGAAGTGTTGGCCTTTGCAGTGGGGGCATACAGGAGGGAGATGGCAATTTTCGGTAAGGTGATCATTATATGTGAGGCATCGGGAGCAGCGGTATGACTGGGGAGGTGCTCGGGAAGGTTCCACCTGGTGCAGGCGGTTGTAAATGAGGGCCCCATTGCGGAGGAGGTGGTTGATGGATGGCGCGTCTTCTGTGAAGACGCGCATGAGGTAGGTGGGGCCCGTCACATTGTTAATGCGACGAGCTGAGCGGATGGATAGGTGGGGATCCCGCCGGAGTCCTCCAGCACCTCTTCCTCTGTGATCCCTGGGTTCAATTTGGTGATCACAACAGTGAGCGTGGGAGGACGACGGGGAGGAGGGGATTGGCGATTGGAGGCTGGAGGGGGGAGGGGGACAAGGGTGGCACGGGGTCCAAAGTGGATGCGGGAGATCTTGTGGAGGAGCTGTGTGTGGAGGTCGATGTCAGGACAGAGTCCCTCAGTGGGATGATTTGGGAGATGGGGGCAGAAGGAGCATACTGCCGAAAGAGGAGAGTGAGGGCACGGCAGTCTAGGAGTTGGGGGTCAGGGTTATTGAGGACGAAAGTGTGGAGAGCAGATGGTGGAGAGGGGAGGCGGGGTGGCGGGGGAGGTGGTGCAGGCTGGGTAGGGGGGAGAGGGGCGGCTTCCATCGGGACCGGTGGGCCAGTGGCGAGAGGGTCGGCGGGCTTTTTCGTCACCGAGGAGGTGGCGTCTGTGGAAGCTCGTTTTGTCTTCTTTGGTTTTAGGAGGGCCTGGGAGGCAGGAGTGGGGACAGGGGAGACTGGAAGGTGGCGCGGAGCCGGCCCTGCGGCTGCGTCGTCGGGTGGGAGAGGACAGGAGTCGACAGCGGTCTGCCGGGTGCGAACCGCAGCACGGTCACCGCGGGAGTCGGGGAGGGGAGGGAAGGAATCGAGTGGGGGAACGGAGGAAGGGGCAGGAGAGTGTGGGACGAGGGCAGCAGCTTGTGTGGGGGCGGAGGAGAGGGCGACGGCGGAGGGAGTGGTTGAGGGTGAGGAGGGAGGGAATTGTGGCAGGAAGAAGAGGGGAGGATGTGCTCCAGGAAATGGTGGTGGGGGCGTTGGAGGGCGAGGTAAAAATGATGGTCGAGGACACCGTAGTAGGGGGCAGGGTCGACATGTCAGAGTCGAACAGTCACCTTAACTGTAGAACACTGTTCCGGGATCAGCGGCGGCGGCGGACGTGCCTCCCGGCGGCCCAGGTGGGGGCGGGAGCGGCGCGGCGGGCGGCGGTGGCGGGACGCGCTCCGACGGGCTGGCGGCCGGGCAGAGCGCGCTGGGCGGCGGTGAACCCGGCGTGGCCGGAGGAGCACCTTCCGAGGCGGCGGCGAAAACACCTGAGGCGTCGGACGCCGACGGTGCGGCGACACGACGATGCTGCAGTCCGGAGCGGCCGGGCGGTGGGGCCCTGATCGGCAGTCGGCGACAGCGGCACTTAACGGCACGTCGCGGCGGCAGACAACAGCCGAAGACGATAGCACACAAATGTAAGAAATAATAACTGCGAAACACGAAACAAATACCAAGCAACGTAGTAAGAACGATGATGTTGGGAAGGGCCAAATTTCCCTTTATATCTCCGCAGATGCACATAGTACATACGAGAACAATATTTTGTTACAAGCAATAGTCCTATTTCACATGCTTTAGTTCGATGGAGCTCATGTTTGTTTCTAACAACGCCACTCTGTAATGTCCACATGTTGTAATTAGCTTTATGTCAATATATGTTTCTTTAAATAAGTAGCGACGTATGCGCCATGTAGCGCTAATGTGTGTATTCCCCATGTCCTGGATTGCAAGTTCATCCCTTGTGCTCATGCGGTAGTTTAGATATAAAGTCACAATAGCTGTAGTTATATTGAATGACTTATAAGAACCACATATGCCAATGTCACCTGGACAATGTAAGCTCAAATGGTATAAAAAAAATAAAATAAAAAAAAAATGCCCGATTGTTTCTCTCCTATGTAATCATGTTTGAACCTTCATGTATATTTCTATATTCTATGTTTAGACGCAATGTAATCATATTTGAACCTTCATGTACATTTGTATATTTTTGATTTTGACGCACTGTACTAACTAAGCAAAGACGGCCAGCATAGTATCATTCTGAAAAACTAGATGGCGTGAACTGCTGTGTATCTCTCTCTCTCTCTCTCTCTCTCTCTCTCTCTCTCTCTCTGTCTTTCTCTCTCTAACACACTCACACACATGCATTGGTGCTTTGTAACGACTTTACCTTTTATGCTAGACTCAATTATATATATGTAACTTATTTTAACAATTGATGGTGACAAATTTTAAATTTTTAAAGATATGTTTTAATACCTACCCGCCTGAGGGCGCTGATAAGTGGTTATTTTTATCATATAATGCATAATCTGTGTATGTTAGTTGTTAAACTTTAATTCACCTAGAATCAACATTTTTATCTTTTTAAGCTTTTAATATGTTTGAACCCATTTTCTTTTTAAAAATGTTACAATGTAACTGATTTAAACAAAGAGGGCGCCAGGCACCATCTATGTACAAGCTAAACTGCGTAGGTGTACGTAAGCTGCTACCTGATTTTATTGTTGTGACTTGTACCGGCAAGACCTTTAAATGTTTTTAAGCAGAGCACATAGGTCATCATGACTTGCAATTCTGGTATGTAATTCTATCTTATAACATTCTTGATGTATGTAATCTTATTGTAATTTCAATGTCTGACCAAGGTACCTTGTTTTTAACAGCACTGATAATGTCCCATCATAGGGACGAAATCGATATGTTTTGAAGTTAAATAAAAGAAACATCTCACATCGCCTACCAAGCGAAAACCTGTTATTTCATTATAATTCTGTGGTGGGCTGGCACACAAAATGGAATCTAGTTACATTTAATTACATGTCATACTTGCATTTAATTTTTCTGTTCACTTTCAATCCATAATATGCAATCCTTTGAATATTCATTCCTTCAACTAACCCTACCAATCTTACTCACTTTCAGTAAGGGTAGCAATGCCATCAGCAAATAATATCATTGGTATCCTTACACCCTCCTTTTCTGCCCCTTCCTATTATTCAAATAAAAACTGTGCCAATGTCTCAAAATATATTTCTTTGTTTTGATGTCTGATTCTGGCTCGGTGAGGTACCATCTTGTAGTCTGGAATATGTAAACCCATTAAACCCGTAAGATATAAGAGCGTGCCGAAACCTTCAAACGAAATAAATAATTTTGTATGAGAATTTGGAATAATATTAATGTGAATTTGAAAGAAAACTGCCATACAAGAACATTACCAAATTAACCATTCCATTACACTTAATAATCATTAATTGCTGATGAATCTTCCGTGTTGTGTGGCTGAGATCTATAAAACGTTCCTACTCCTGGCATTCTGTCCAGACCTGCGCTGGACATCTTCAGGCAGTGCTGAGTCTTGGCGGCTGTCGAGTCGGACATCGCAGAGATGTATGGTGGTAGGAACTTAATTAGTGGCAACCATTTATTCACAACCAATACAAGAGCCTTACAAGTTTCCACATTTTACTGTCCTTCAAAGTAGTTACCAGCGCTGTGTAGAAAGCGTTGCGAGCGATGTGGAAAGCGTAGTAACTGAGCTTGTTCTGCTGATGGTGCGAATGGAGCGGACTACTGCCTCTAGAATCTCTGGAACAATTCTGAAGTGAATTCCACGAAGTGGTTCCTTCATCTTCGGAATCAAATCAAAGTTACAAGGACTTAAGACAGCGCAGTGTGGTGGATGGTAAAGTATTTCCCAGTCCCATCGACCGAACATAGCAGCCACAGCTTGTGCTGAATGCGCCCGCACATTGTAACGGAAAATGATGGGTAAGTTGCGCAGAAAGTGTTGCCGCTTAATTCCCAAAGTTGGTCGCAGGTGATGCTCCAAACACCAACAGTAATACTATGCTTTCACGGTCTGCCGTGTTCCTATTTCGAAAACTTAGTGACACCGTTACGTTAGACCCCTTGCTCACAAGTGACTGTGTTTCCCTCGATCAACTGCACGTCGGTGACGTGGGACGGGCGAGTCCATTTGTTCCAGAGTAAGGTAGGTATGTCAACAACGTGTGCTATCAACGACAATAGTAGAATCCATTGCATAATGCCTCTACAGCAGTGTTGCCACTATCTAAGTTGCAACCCGAGTATAATCTGGGCATGGTCTGGTTTTACGTGGTTATCAGAGATAAATAGCTATAAATGTGAATGCCTGTTCGGTTACGCTTATCACTCCGAACGACAAGACGCAGAGACTTAATATTTTTACAGTTACCCATTTATACCTGAGGAAGGTTTTAGGCACGGTTTTATAGCGATCTGATAGATATTTCATAATTTGAAGAATATAACGCGAAATGCGAAAGAATAATTACTCTTTGAAAATTATACTTACTCTTTGAAAAAGGTTTTATTGGTTGCATTGTTGCTTGAGAGTTGGTAATGATAAAAGAGTGGAGTATATTGGGATGGAAAATTATCGGTGTATATAAAATTCTACGTGTCTGTGGGTGTGTTAATATTTCGCTCTGCAGCGAAAACTACAGAACGCAAACGAATAGTCTGTGTGTAATTGTTGTCAGGAGTCTCCCGTTGTACACCATAGCAGTTCCATACCGATAGCTATAAGGGGGTGCAAGATATGGAGGTTGAACGTCAAATTACAAAAAAAAAAAAAAAAAAAAAAAAAAAATTTGGACTGAAGGCCAGCGATGACGTTAAGGTTAAATACAGCGAAACGTGATGCCTCAAGCCATATCTTCGGTCTATGCGTGTTACAATGTCTTCAGCTCTTTCTCTGTGTGGATAAGCATACTAATAAGGAAATATAATAATAAATAAATAAAGCAGTAAAAAAGAAATTTCTTTTAATACATCTCTTTAAAAAAATTGACGTTTCGCGCATTACATCAAGTACAATACTACAAATAACGTAGTATACCAGAATGCCCTAAAATAAAATTAAAATGAATTTGGACATTACTCTCATCATACACAGTCTATAAGGAACAATGTATGTATTATTTATTGTAAATCATTAAGCACTTCACATTTTTTTTTTAATTTGAATGTTGATTAAAAATATTTGTTTCTAAAGAAGGTATTGTATTTCATTTCATCCTTCAAAACCAGTACCATAGCACACTACTGAAAGATAGGTTATCTATCATAATCAACCAACGCGCGAGCGGAACCGCGTGTTTAAGCTAGTCAGAGATCAACTTTTTAAAGGTAGAAACGTTACAATCGATTGCCACTAGTAAATGATAAAAATATATCTACCTGTTCTGAAGAACCACAATGAATATATCACTATGATGGGTTCTTCCTTTCAGTTAAAATTGTACAAATGCTTCTTATTTCAATTGCTTCGCTATAAATTAATGGATAATATGTCGTCGTTAAAATTTAGTTTCCGACACCTTCATTTATGATTTTCTCGTTGACATACATGCTCAACCGCGGCAGATTTTTAAGCTTTCCCTAGTCGGTAAATGATTTATCTTATTCCACTCTTGGACTGATAAATTTTTACGTGGTTCCGATAGACACCTTTCTACAAGTATGCGGGAATGTACACACATCAAAAACTGACAGCGAAGGGGGTGATTTGTCTAGCTTCTCTTGTTTGATGTAACATTTTTATAAACTCCTTCCATTCTAATTGGTAACTTCATTTCTGAATGGGGGAGAAACCATGTTCTACCATCGCCCTGTTTTATTTTTATCGTTCCCCTTACTGTTCATCGGTCGCAGAATTCCATTTGAAGAAATTTGGAAGGATCGAATTTGAAGCTTATTGCCGAAAATTTCTTCTTGCGTTTACCGAAAATATAGAAGAAGACAGAAATGTCTAGCAGAAGTAAGAGGTACCATCCGCCATGCCCTGTGTGGTGTATATTGAAGTGTTATGAATGTAGATGTACTGTAGATGATTCTAGTATCGTGAAATATATGTTAAAGATAGTAAAACAATTATAAATGGCAAGTGAGGTGTTATCTCGGTTACTCGGTGACCTGTATGTAACATTAGAGTTGTATAAAATAATTCATCAACCAACCAGAATGAGGAGGCTTCTCTCACAACACAACAAAACAAGCATATGACCCGGTCGAAAAATTTTTAACAAGCGGTTTTCCTGTTTTGTTTCTTTAATTGTCACCAAAGTATTCACCTTTTGTTCTGCTGTGATGGGAATATTTTCAAATTTGATTCACGAATTTTAGTTCACTTCAGTTGATTAGCTGTTACGATTCGAAGCAGCGTCAAAACTTTCTGCGCAACTTACCCATCATTTTTCACGGCAATGCGCGGGCGCATACAGCGCAAGCTGTGGCTGCTCTGTTCGGTCGATGGGATTGGGAAGTACTGTACTATGCACCATACTCCCCGGACGTAAGTCATTGTGACTTTTAATTGATTACGAAGATAAAATCAAATGTTTGTAATGCTTATGGGACTTAACTACGACGTCATCAATCCCTAAACTTACAAAATACTTACGAACTAGCTTATACTAAAGACGGCACAAACATCCATGACCGAGGGGGGATTCGAACACTCGACGGGGAACGGACTCGCGTATCGTAGCATAGCACCTCAATGCGCTCGGCTGCTCCGCCGCGGCTTACGCAGATGAAGGAACCACTTCGTGGTAATCGCGTCAGAACTATTCCAGACATTCGACAGGCAGTGGCCGCTCCATTGGCAGCATCAACAGAACAGGCTCTGCTAACGGTATACTACGGCTGCCACAACACTGCCAACGGCTTCTACACAGCGCTGGTGACTTCTTTGAAGGACAGTAACAGGTGCAAACATGTAACGCTTTTGTATCGGCTGTGAATGAGTAGTTCCCACTATTTAAGTTCCAACTCCCACATTGAGAAATTTGAACTTCATTTGCCAACTAACACTTGAAAGATTGTCGTATTGCAAACACGTGAAGCCTATTTATGACATTCGTCATGTTCAGAATGTCGTGTCTGATTTTGACAATAAATAAACATTACAGCGCGAAAGTCCTTTGGTAAATATGTCTGAAAAGGAAACTTCCTGGCAGATTAAAATTGTGTGCTGGTACCGGGACCTTTGTCAAGCGCTCTACCGACTGTGCTACCCCGACACGACTCACGATGCCGCCTCACAACTTTACTTCCGCCAGTATCTCGCCTCCTACTTGCCAAAGGCAAAGGTCCCAGGTTCGAGTCCCAGTTCCAGCACACAATTTTAATCTGCCAGGAAGTTTCATATCAGAGCCCACTCCGCTGCAGAGTGAAAAGTTTCATTCTGGAAACATCCCTTAGGCTGTAGTTAAGCCATGTCTCCACAAATCCTTTCTTCCAGGAGTGCTAGTCTTGCATGTTTCGCAGGGAAGCTTCTCTGAAGTTTGGAAAGTAGGACGCGAGGTACTGGCGGAAGTAAAGTTGTGAGGCTGCATCGTGAGTCGTGTCGGGATAGCTCAGTCGGTAGACCGCTTTCCGGCGAAAAGCAAAGGTCCCACGTTCGAGTCCCGGTTCCGGCACACAATTTTAATCTGCCAGGAAGTTTCATATCTGCGCACACTCCGCTGTGGAAACTTCATTATGTATGTGTGAAAAGACCAAGTGCAGAAGAAAGCGCCCATTCCTATAGCCAATATAATATCTCTTTTCCTGACCTATTTAAAGACGAACAATAGCTTAAACCCAGGCGAATCATGCGAACTCATTCAACGTTTCTGGAAATTAATGTTCATATAATGGAGCAATGTGGAGATTATATTCGGACTTTCAAAAACTGCTTCCAAATGTTTCTAAATCTGACTTAATTGCTGCGGTTATCTGTCCGTAGAGTTACAGACTACTTAAACTAACTTTTGCTAACGACAACATACACACCTATACATGAGGAAAGAATGTAACCGCGCGCTCCGCAGCAAGGCGCCGTAGAGGGCTCGGTCATTCAGTGGAAGGTCTTGAAGTGTGTCCGTTTCACACTCAAAATATGTACATATCAGTTCAGCAGTTCAGTACCAGCATGAAGATAAATAAATTGATGTGGTCAACTAGATTCGTATCCAATGTAGAGATGTGTATGAAGTCAAACTAACTAGTTTGGGACTTAATGCACACCTAACTGCAGCATTTTATGTGGACCGAATTTATTTTTATTTCACATTCAAGCAACATATTTCTTTGGAGTGCTCTAAATCTCATTACAGCTCCATTTTAAACTCGTAAGAACTAGTTCGCTCTTTGAACCAAACTACGTAAATCGGTGATGTGTAAACGAAAATTTTGAGCGAAAAATTCACTATCGGTTACAACATACAGTGTTTTAAGTAGTAGCTAAGTTTTGCATTTGCTTAGATTTCTGGACGCCCAGAAGATGACGGAAATGAAAGTTACTAATAACTTGTCAGCTAATTATCGTACTTTTCTTTATACCTTCATTGCAGTGAGCTTTTAAATAAGCACAGTAAAATAATCGTAATTTTGGCCTCTGTTTAATATTTTGGGACAACGGACGTACATCACAACCCCTGCCTATCACAACCCTTTCGTATCATAACAGAGTGGCAATGGGAAGAACAGCAATTTTGAAAAAGAGAAATTTGTTAACATCGAATATTAATTGAAGCATAAGGAAGTCCTTTTTGAAGGCATATGTCTAGGATGCTGCCGTGTATGGGAGTAAAACTTGGACGATGTACAGATCGGACAGAAAGAGGCTTTTGAAATGTGGTGCTAAGGAAGAATGCTGAAGATTGGGTGGGTGGATCGCGTAACTACTGAAGAGGTACTGAACACCGGCCGCGGTGGCCGAGGGGACTGAGGAGCTCCAGTCACGGTCTGCACGGCCACTACGGTCGAGGGTTCGAATCCCCCCTCGGGCATGGATATTTGTGCCGTCCTTAGTCTAAGGTAGTTGATAAGTAGTTTGTAAGTTTAGGGATGATGACCCCCTAGTTAAGTCCCATAAGCGTAACAAACATTTGAACATTTTTGAGGTACTGAACAGGACTGGGGAGAAAAGGAAATTCTGGCATACCTTGACTAAAAGAAGGGACCTATTGGTAGGACACAGTGTCAGACATCAAGGAATCGTGAATTTAGCGGTGAAGGGAACTGTGTGGCTTACAAATCACAGAGGGAGTCCAAGAGACGAATACAGTAAGCAGATGCAGACGGATGTAGGTAGCCGTTCTTATGAGGAGATGCAGGGGCATGCTCAGGGTAGAGCAGGGTGGAGAGTTGCATCAAACCAGTCTCTAGACTGAGGACCACAATACCAAACAACATACCGTAAAAGTAATTCGTCAGAATAACTACTATAGTAGATGTCCGACTGTCGTATTTAAAATGTAACATTTACACTTCTATGTATTATAATTTGTACAATTAAATGCAAAAACTATATTACAACTAATGTATATTAGACATTACACCTGAGAATGGCGCTCTGCTAAATGAGCAGCTCGAGATATGAATTACAAGCATTATTCGATGTAACAGTGTCTGAAATATGATCTATTATTATGCCAATGAAAATTTGAAATTATCGGTTTCGTACATCGAGGAAAATTGTGAAGTCGCGAAGATAGCTACTGCGCCGCGGCTTAAAGTCGGGGGTATATGGACTTAAATAAATCTCAGGATGCCTTAGGTATTTCCAAAAATTTGTCTAGGGTTTTCTCAGAAACGGTTGGGTGTCTGCGTTAAAGACGGGGCATGTGTTCGCTTATTTTGGGCCGTCTAGTATTGAGCGAAGTTTCTGAGAGATCGGATTATGGCACTTGCCGAGTTCTCCTCGTTAGTGTCAAAGCTTCCTTGCGCGGCTACGAGTACCTGTCTAGAGGAAGCATCGCATCATTCACGGAAGCAGACCAGTTTATTCTGCTCAGACAGTCATGATACAATCAAATTGGCTAACTTTAGTTTACGGTAGTAACACTAAACGTGGGCCTTTCCGATCGCCTTTTGACAGCTATACATTTAAATGAAAATAACAGCTTCACCGTTCATGTGACTCGAAAACATAATAAAGGAGTTTTTAGAGGATAAAATTGTCTACAACTTTCTTATCTTATGTTTTTCTCCTTAACTGGCACAATTTCAGAGATATTACCAGAAGTAACGGGGATTTGATATTGTGTTTTGATTATACGTAAACCAGTACAGACAAAGAAAATAAACTTGAAAAACAGGAAAATCTACCGTGTCAAGACAAGTGATAGTATCCTAACGGAGGAAGATAATGAAATTATGGGACAGATGTCAAAAAATATGTTAAATAAGTGAAGGTACGAAAAAAGGAGTAATCATTTTCGTTGTTTGTTAAAATACGATCAGAGAGAACATTACGTGTTGAGGGCATAGATGCTATGACAATAGTAGAGTTGTTAATCGTATCGTCCGTCATTTTTCATTATTTATATTTTTATTATTTGTGTTCCAAATGTTTCCAGAAAATCATAAAACTACGGGAAAACCTAAAGTGGGCCATAAAACACGTCAGTGCGATTTCTTTCTCTATTTTTTTTTTTTTACTTTTTTTATTTATTTATTTTTTTTTTTTCACTCTCTCAATCCCTTCCTTCTGATTTATCATTCGTATTCTTATTACTTAGGATACAAAAACTATTTTTAAGATTGTTGTATTGTCTATCAGTGGCGGATGGTGATAATGTGCTAATGTGCTCCAGCACACTGTAAATATATTACTAAAATTATGCCATTTCTCTTCAAATGCAAGCGAGAAATCGCTGTAAAATTACATCCTTTCTCTTGGAATGCGAGCCAGATATCACTATAAAATTATGCCAATTCCCTTCCAATGCGTATTAGAATGCTAGTAATAAGGATGGATACGCATTTTGGAGCGCTCTCGCCGCGAAAGCCGAAAAGCAGCTCCGTGTGCTAAAGTGGGATTCAGCCGCGCTGGTACGTGCGCAGAGAGGCGGCGCAGTCGTCTGTTCGCTACTGCGCATGCGCAGACGTGACGTCAGGCCTGGCGGCTCTTGAGTGCTGAGACCGACTGCAGCACCAGACCAATATTTCTCTTCGCGCTGCTTGTAACGGTTGCGGAAGAATAGTATATGACGAATATTGCGGCATACAGAGTCAACAAACGCGCTGGTTTAGGCGTCTTCCGCGTTGTCTCTCGAACCTACTTCTGTGAGGCTCGTATTGAAATACCTCAGGGTCTAAATTTTTAATTTCTGTAAATAAAATTAATATTTATTAAACGTTATATTTACTGCCTGCAGTGAATACATGCAGTTGGCAACGCTGCTATAAATTACCCTGAAGGTCTTACTGCAAATACCGTATTAATTGGTATTTAATTAAAGGCAATCATACAAAGGTTTGAGGTAAAACTTCAGTCACAAACAACATTAGTAACGTTTAGCCAACATGCGAGTTAAACTGCGCTTTTCAGTCAAGCAGTTTCATTGGTTGCTTATGTAGAACGTAGATGACGTGGTGGGGTTGTTGCTAAGCTCCGTTGTTTCCATTGTCAGTCACAGTTTGTGCGTTCGTTGAAGAAGTGTTTCGCGGTGTATTTCTTCGTGAAAGTGCGCGTTACGTACTGTGCGAGCGACATGGAAGAGAAACGAAGTGAAAGAGTTAGGTAGACCTACTTCAGTTTTAAATCTCAGTCAAAAGGCTGTAGAAGGTGGCAAGAAAAGTGTGTACACGAGAAAATTTAGAACGAAAATGTATGAAAACAGTTGGTTTTGCGGATGTGATACTCGCAATGCACTTTTTTTGCTTTCCATGTTTGTTGTTTGGGAACAGTGTTGCGTGGAGTACAGGGGGAGTGAAAGACCTCGGACATCTTAATGCATTAACAAAAAAAAAAAAAAAAAAAAAGAAAAAAAAAAAAAAAAAAGAAAAAGGAAATTATATGTTTGTAAAGCTTATGGGACTTAACTACAGGGTCATCAGTCCCTAAACTTACAAACTACTTAAGAACTAGAACGGCACAACCCCCAACCGTAGTGGCCATGCAGACCGTGACTGAAGCGCCTCAATCCCCTCGGCCACCGCGGCCGGCAGGAAATTATAAACATATAAATAACATACTTGATCTTAGTTCATTAGGTAAAGCTAATATCACAATAATTTTAAGTCGTGCTTTTTATTTTAGTATGTTTTGTTTCCTGTTTATGTTTGTAATATTGTAGCACACTGGTCAAATTTTGTACAAGCCGCCACTGTTGTCTATTCTTCCTATGGAAGTTGTGATGTACTTTGGGTACTTCTTTATTTTATTTTATTTTATTTCATTTTTTATTTTTATTTTAATTTTTATTATTTATTTTTTTTAATCATAGGCGACGGTTATATGATGTGCAAGGCTTTCGTCGTCGTCGGTAGGGTATCGAGGTCGGCAGAGCGCCGCTTTCAGCTCTCTCACGATGTCAAATAATTGAGTTCTCAGATATAGAGTACCTGGCAGTAGGTAGCAGTGCAGTGGACTTAATATGAAACACAAGTATGTTTTGGGGGTGTCCGGATACGTTTGATCACTTAGCGTATGTGCAATAACTGTAGAAAAGCTCGCGTTGATAATTGGTATTGTAAAAGTAATAAAGTGGAAGTCATGCCGAATAGCGTAGTTTTGATGCATGAACAGCGGAAAAGTAATATGCGATAAACGTTTTCCCTTTCAAACTTTCGTTGGATTTTACAGGAAGAAAAAGCTTCGTAAACGTTGAAAAATTGTGTAAAGTTTGTAGAAAGGCACTAAGTGTTCTCATTCTTAAATGACGAATAAACCGTCTGGTATTATATCAACAAATGATAAGAGATTTTTTTGTCATTGTTTATGTTCTTAACCTCCTGAAAAATGTGTACTAGCTGGTTCTTACCTTCATAGCAATTGTCGAGCAGTAGTAAGGATTATATTTACTATGTTTGGTTGAAATTGGTCCAGTAGTTTAAGAGATGTGGACCATCCGTATCTACACATTATTGGCGCACTTTAGATTACGGTAGTAACACTGAAAGTGGGCCTTTGCGATCGTCTTTTCACAGCTCGAAATTTAAATGAAAATAACGGCTTAACCATTCACCTCACAAGAAAATTAAATAACCGAGTTTGTCGAAGAGAAATTTTTTTACAACTTTGCTCTGGTATGTTTTTCCATATCTCGTATCGTTTCAGAGATATTTGCAAAAATAATGGCGATTTTGGGATGTCTGTCTGTCCGTAAGGTGTTCTCAGTTTTTAAATCGAACCGTTCAACCGATCAGCACCAAATTTTACAGACATAAATGTAGGTCGCCAGAGAGCAGAACTGCCCCTTTTCAAATTTTTCGGAAAAAAATACGTTAGTAACAAAAAAAAAAAAAAAAAATAAATAAATAAATAAAAAAAAATAATAATAATTAAAAAAACCGTTTGTAACGTAATTGTAGTTGCAAACGAACCGTTCATCTGACACTATAATTGAATAACCTAATTTTTACAGGGAAAATTCTCTACAATTTCGCTTTCTTATGGTTTTTTTCATATCTTACATCGTTGCAGAGATTTGACACCCTCCATTGAATTAACGAAAACCAGCCGTTCGGAGATGTCACGTGAAATTCCTCACCCAGAACTCTCTCTGGCATACGCCAGCTTGCGTTGCGTGTTATATGTTTTTATTATAATTTACACGTTGTCATTTCAAAGCAATGGCACACTGAAGAATTTAAAAAAAAAAAAAAAAAAAAAAAAAAAAAAAAAAAAAAAAAAAAAAAAAAAAAAAAAAAAAAAAAGCCCTCGTCGTTCTTTGTACGATAAATGATAATTTAGCGTCTAACGATGCGATATTAGCATCAGTTAACAACTGCCATCAGTAGTATGGGATTAAAAGTCAGGTACTCAAATTGTCAGCCATAGTGTAGTAGGCAGCACCTTGGACTCTAATTCTCATTGTCAGATGTTCGAAACCCGCCACCCCAAAAATTTTACGTTCTCCTTTTTTCCTAAAATGGTTTCGGGCACTCTTATTAATTAAATACAGCTGTTCTTCGATGTTTAGATTTGTGCATATGTAAGAGGGCGCCCTCTAAAATGCGTGTTTATTCTGTTTCGTGAACATGCCGTAAAATAAATAACAACGAATTGAACAATGGTCTTCTGAAGCATATGCAACTTAACCTGGGAGAATAATAAAGAACACCCTGAACAACGTGCTGATACAGGTAGTTTCATATATAAAGGAAGTCCTAGATTTCTGTGGAAAGTGTAGTTCCTTAAAGAAACGAAAGAGAAGTGTATACATTGCAACAATTTACCATTTTTATTGTTTTTCTAAGCGTTTATTCACTATCTATGCAATATATTGAAAGTCATTAATTAGAAGCAATGCATCTACTAAAATGTTTGTCTTTGACATGGTTGCTATGGATGCTTTTAACATAGATGGTATTACCTTTTCTTTAGTTCAGATATGACTTCGTTCATTTACTCTGTTCTGCGCTAAAATAAAGAGCAAATATTCTATTTGAAACGGTGATTACGTTTTCTTTTATAGCTAAAATCACAAACTGAATAAGTGTGGTAATACTGAATTTCACATAACTCTAGCACTTAATATATATATATATATATATATATATATATATATATATATATATATATATATATATATATATATATATATATAAAGTTGGTACTATGAATCCGTCATTTACTAAAGTCATTGTAACAGTATCTCCCCAGTTTATGAACAAGTGATAAAGGTCTATGTTTAAAATTCGTTGTTAAGTAATTCATGCAATGTTCTCGAAACAGAACAAATGGACTTTTCAGAGAAAGCGCTGTTACCTTTGAACAACTCGGAATCTTGAAGAATATAGTTGTGTCAGTTAACAAGAGTGTGCGGAAATCTTTTAGGAAGCTAGAGGAAAAATAAAGTGGGCCAAAAAAATTGACAGTGGAGTTAAAAAAAAGAGTATGTTTGTCAAACTCAAATATCATATAATTCTAATTCTTAAAATACGGCCAGAAAGAATATTACGTGTTGGGTGCATAGGTATTACAGTAGTAGAGTTGTAAGCATATCAACGTAATTTTGTAGTATTTAAACATTATTTTGGTCTGTAATGATTGCAAAAGCTTATGAAACTACAAATCTAAAGTGGGCCGTAAAACACGTCAGTGCGATTTTTTAGAGTGTTATGACATACACCTTTCAATTACTTTCTTACAGAGGTGAAATTGGTTCGGCGTTTGGCCTTCGTGAGGTTTTCATTTTGCGGGGTCTGCACGGAACCAGCTCCCTCGGTGTGCTATTTCGCATTGTCTAACAGCGCTCACCGACCTCTCGTTTAAACTAGCTGTTCTGCTCTGCTTTGCCACTTTAGCTGGGCGCTGTGTACGCCAATAGAGAGTGAGGCCTGCATACAATCTAGGAACATTGTTCTATATTTACTTTGTAATGGAATGTTCCTCGTTTAGAGACTACACAGTACAGAGAAGAGGATTGCTTTAATCTGCTTTGTGGTGTGAGGGCCCTTGTTTCCTCCGTGCTAACTCTCATTTCCCTGCTACTTAACGCACAGATGTAGTAAGCATATTACCTTCTTATTCAAAGGAAGGCCTAGTGAAGTATTCGCCAATTTACAGTAATTATCTTCTCTCTTCAGTTAAGAAAGTTATTTCGTGACAAGTATCACAAATCGTCCAGAATATTTTTCGGGATTGTACTTTCCCACTTTTATTTTCTTCATTAATATCGTAAAGCATATGGGCTATTTCAGTTTATACAGCCCAAATGTGTGCCAACGTCATAGTCTTTTGTTTTCACATAATCACTATTTTCCACTGTCCATGACTTACTTCCGTGCTATGCCACATATCCTCCTCTAGTTTGTGGTTCATAAGAACTGGCTTCATTTGAGAGTAATGATCTTACATACAAACTACACAACCAGAAGATTATGTTACTTATACCACTCGTAGAGTACAAACACAAGCTGGAAGTTGTACAGCTTCTTATACAGGTTGTTACAAAAAGGTACGGCCAAACTTTCAGGAAACATTCCTCACAGACAAAGAAAGAAAATATGTTATGTGGACATGTGTCCGGAAACACTTAATATCCATGTTAGAGCTCATTTTATTACTTCTCTTCAAATCATGTAATGGAAACACACAGCAACAGAACGTACCAGCGTGACTTCAAACACTTTGTTACAGGAAATGTTCAAAATGTCCTCCGTTAGCGAGGATACATGCATCCACCCTCCGTCGCATGGAATCCGTGATGCGCTGATGCATCCCTGGATAATGACGTATCACAGCCGTCCACAATACGAGCACGAAGAGTCTCTACATTTGGTACCGGGGTTGCGTAGACAAGAGCTTTCAAATGCCCCCATAAATGAAAGTCAAGAGGGTGGAGGTCAGGAGAGCGTGGAGGCCATGGAATTGATCCGCCTCTACCAATCCATCGGTCGCCGAATCTGTTGTTGAGAAGCGTACGAACACGTTGTCTGAAATGTGCAGGAGCTCCATCGCGCATGAAACACATGTTGTGTCGTACTTGTAAAGGCACATGTTCTAGCAGCACAGGTAGAGTATCTCGTATGAAATCATGATAACTTGCTCCAGTGAGCGAAGGTGGAAGATCATGAACGTAAGCACTGGAGTCAACATTATCTTCCATCAACTGGGCCAACTGGCGGTGTATCGAGGAAGTACAATATATACTAAAGAAACAATTGGATATTTTGACAATTGTCTGCACGAATTATTTCAATTTACATTTAAAGAGAAATACTAAAATGTCCACATAACATATTTTCTTTCCTTGTGTGTGTGGAAAGTTTCCTAAAAGTTTGTCCGTACCTTTTTGTACAACCACCCTTGTCTGACGTGTATTATTTCGATTCTAAATTTATAATTAATCCCCCAGGTTCATGATAGCTTTTCACTCCTTGATATCTTTGCCTTTCGTTATTGTTCCTTCAGTCTGTATTCTGTGATAATTACAATTTTCACCCCACTGACGTCCTGCAATCTATCCTAACGTTAATCGGGGTCTGTATTTCCAAGGATTTCATATTTTGTTTTTATGTTTCTTTTGAAACAATTTTCGAGAAAATATCACTTACTTTATAATGTGGGCCTCAATAATGGTCTTGAATTGAAACAATATAAATCCTAGTATATTTTACCTTTTTTCCATCTGCATTAGAAAATTTGAAAAAGAATCGTTTTAATTTGCTGCATATGCATAAGTTATCCGCTTTCATTGAGAACAAAAGTTTTGAAAATTTTAAAAATTTTCAGTACACTGCCTAAGCATTGTTATGGGACATCCACAGAACATCTTGTGGGATTCCTCTGGCCCTGCAGAGTACTGTGAGAGCTGCGCGTTTCTAGGCACCATGTCAGGAACTGGGCAGCCCCACCCGTCGGAGGCTCCAGTCCTCCTTTGGGCATTAGTGTGTGTTGTCCTTAGTGTAAGTTACTTTAAGTATCTGGTAACTCTAGAGACGGATGAGCACAGTAGTTTAATCCGTTAGGATTAGAAATAGTCCAGTGAGAAATTGTGGAAGTGAGTCTACAAGTCCCTGCTACTCCTCTGAATGCAGCTGACAACAAATTGTTTACAGAGCGCCAGAAAAATTCCTGATCAGTTCATTGGCGCAGTTTCATTGGCTCACAGCCTGCAATCCATGACATCTCATATATTCTCCATCAAATCTGGACTTTGCAGTGGACGTTCTCAATCTTTGAACCACCCCTGAATGTTCCTGGAACTATATTCGAGTGACCTGGCAGTGATGTAACAACGTGTTACCACCGCGAACAACTACAGAACCGTGATAGTTTTGGAAGAAGAAAAATCTGTGGAGATAGTCTCCAAACAAATCAGCAATCTGCGAAAGAATGGAAGACTACGCTTGTCCGTCCATTTTTGGAGTATTGCAGCGCAGTGTGGGATCCTTATCAGGTGGCTTTGACGAAGGACATCGAAAGAGTCCAAAGAAGGGCAGCTCATTTCTTATTGTCACGATAAATGGAGACAGCGTTACGGAAATCATACAGGATCTGGGATAGGAATCATTACAACAACGGCGCTTATCGCTGCGGCGTGGGCTACATGCGAAACTCCAATATGTTGTTGACTACCTCTTACATAGGTAGAAATGATCATAAGAATAAAGTACGAGAAATCAGAGCTCGAACAGAGAGATTCAGGTGTTTTTTCTTCCCGCGCGCTATTCGAGAATGGAATGGGAGATAAATAGTATAATGGTGTTTAGATGAACCCTCTGCCAGACAATGTGATTTGCAGAGTATCTCATGTAGATGTAGATTTTCCAAACCAGGAAAACTGAGACTCCAACTGCCTCCTTCTTGGCCAGCAAAATACAGCGATCCATGTGTCCCCACACAGACACACACCTTGTCTTCCGTTGCCATTGCTGTGGTAAAGTACTGCGTCTTAATTAAACCAGACATTTACTAAAACCATTTTATTACAACAATAACCTTGTAATTGATAAATTAGTTCTGAAGCACAACATATGCTGTAGACAAAATTTAATTTTACAGAAATTGACTGAGTCTCCATACAACTTTGCAAACCAAACATTCCAAAATTCTAGTTAAGATACATACTTTAGCAATGAACAATTTCATCGAATAAAATTTTACGAATCGTGTTGTACTATGTTCATTATTACTATAGGACCAACAGAAAGTGACCAAGCACAATAAATGAAGAATATACCCTTTTAAAAGGATAGAAAACACAGCTGATTATTTTATAAGTTAACAACCTCAGTGTCTTTCAAAATAATCCATGCCTATTGGTCATACTTACAGTATGGCAAGACCATTGACTTAGATCAAATCACAATTTCAGCTGGTAGCTATGTAATGAATTTCTGTGAATATTTTAAGCAGCAAGACAATTAATTTACAACAGAGCAGCAGATAAAACAACTTAAGAGCCTGGCTCCCGTTAAAACCGATCAACACAGGCCCAACTGTTAAAGGCCACATCTGGCATATATGTTTTTCGATAATAACCGAATGGGCGTTTTACAATGCATTAACAGACAACACATGAACCGAACACTTGAAACACAGAATTCGTTACCACAAGCAACTGACATCAAATGAAACACACTTATGCATTAAACTACTGCTGAAAACATTTATCGTAAAATTTAATGTGACGGGATAAGTTCTCTGTGGGAACTTGGCAGTGGGATGGTCACAGTATTCAGATTTCAGTTGTAGCCACGCCACGTGGTCAAGTAATGGACACGATAATTCTCACAAAAGTTTTGGCACAGCTTAAATCACAAGTCAGCTGTTCCACAAGGCCACCAGCTAGCAAAAGCCATGAAGTTCTCGAAACTTCCTTGAAATCCGCAGCAATATCGATAACGGATTACGAGTGCCGCAACTTACCAGACGTTTCGAACACTATACAGTTAACCTCCCTGAAGAGAACCACTGCACAGTGGGTGGTCGAAACGTCGACAATTCATTTGCTAAATGTTTAAATATGACGCGGCCTAATACCCAGAATAGTTTTATTCAAAATGACACCGGGCGTGGAAGCCTACCAACTTACATTACTAGATAATATTATTTGAGTAAATGCATACTGTAAAGCATCAGCTGTTTATTATTTTTCAAACTTCTACCGGTTTCGGTTATAAACCATCTTCACGGAAGACTCTGTGTTATGTCAATATTTTATTATCATATGCATCCCTACCTATCACTCTTAGACAGGTCTCATCCGTTAGTGTTAGCAGCCTAGATACTGTTAATAATGCATGACCATATTGGTCTAAACAGATTTTACAGTTGCTTAACCTGTATAATAAGCCAATGACTTATATGACCAGATGTATATACGGTTGTATCGTCATACATCCCTACTGCTGTATTATGAGCTTTATCTATTCTACATCTACATCTACATACATACTCCGCAATTCACCGTAGGGTGCGTGGCGGAGGGTACACTGTACCACTACTAGGCATTTCCTTTCCTATTCCACTCCCAAATTGGACGAGAAAAAAAGAATGCCTATATGCCTCCGTACGAGCCCTAATTTCTCTTATCTTGTCTTTGTGATCTTTACGCGGAATGTAAGTAGGCGGCAGCAAGATCGTACTACTCAGCTTCAAATTCCGGCCCTCAAAATTTACTTAACAGAAATTCACGAAAAGAACTTCGTCTATCTTCCAGCGATCCCCAATTGAGTTGCCGGAGCATTTCCGTGACACTCGCGCATTGGTCGACCCTACCGGTAACAAATCTAGCTGCTCGCCTCTGAACCGCCTCTATGTCTTCCTTCAAACCGACCTGCTGCGGTTCCCAAACACTTGAGCAATACTCAAGACGTGGTCGCACAAGCGGTTTATACGCGGTCTCCTTTACAGGTGAATTACATCTTCCCAAAATTCTCCCAATAAACCGAAGTTGGCTGCCCGCCTTACTCACAACTGTCCTTACATGTTCGTTCCATTTCATATCGCTCTGCAATGTTACGCCTAGATATTTGAACGACGCGACAGCATCAAGAAGCTCACTACTAATGCTGTATTCGAACATTATAGGATTGTTTTCATATGCAACCCTATGGCTAATTGCATAATTTCTTAATAAATCTTTTTATGTACCTCTGTTCTGTTAGATACGTGCCAATACATAATTGTCATATACTCCTAATCGTCTGACTGGATGCTAGATCCATATTTAATGTAATCCCGTACACCCTGAACTATGTAATTGTGACACCCTGTCGCTTTTATGCTTTAGCTATTATGTTACGTAGCCTAAGGTTTACATGTTTACTTCATTTAATGTTACTTTGTTCTTGTTCATAATATGTCAGATCTTGTTCATTGAAAGATGTATCCATACGTATTATAATGTTGACATATTGTGTTATCCACTATGCTCATTAGTAGCCTCTGGCCTACCTCTACATAAACCAATTACAATTTTACGATTCTGTTATTGGGTTAAGTTTGCTTTATTTCCTAACATTAGGCCTTTGATGTATACTTTGTTCACTTACTTTCATAATTTGACAGATAATTGTTGTTGTTACACATTTTTATTGTTTTCATAATCCATCCTGTTATTATCGTAATGTTTACATACTGCTTTCTGTAACATGTCGTCATGACACCTTGTCAAAATATAACCTATGATGGTTGCCTAATACATATCATTTTCACACCATGTATACTTTGATAATCGCTAATTTTATCTCATTGACTGATGTGTTCAATAGTTGTGTTAGGTTCTCTTGTAATAGACCTTGATTCACCATCACACAGCCTGGTATTGCTTTTATGTTTTTAATGAAGACGTGATGCCTAGTGACTTCTTATTTCTTTTTATTGTGTGACATGCATGCCAGTATGGATAAGGAGCCATATAATGCACCTGTTTAATCAGCCTGTCTAGTACGTACGTAGTTACTATATGAAACTACTGCGTTATATTATGTATTTTACTTCAGCTTGTGTCCAATTCTGTTTCTGTATTTTTAGTTAATAGTCTTCCGTGAAGATGGTTTATAACCGAAACCGGTAGAAGTTTGAAAATAAATAAATAAATAAATAAAATAAACATCTGATGTTTTACAGTATGCATTTCCTCAAATGCAAACGGCTGTTGAACTACATCTCAGTAAAAATTTGAAGACATATTATGTTTAATACGTGTTGCAATTAAAACTTTAGAACCGTTTTTTACGGAATTTTCTGGATAGTTTGCTATAATACTTCCACAAGAGGACATCCTTGAGGCATACTACTAGTCTGCTAAAGTCTCAACCCGAACTGAATTTCCGAAACATCAAGATCCATAGCAAATCTGCTAAATAGTTAACTGCGGGGTCATCAGTCCCTAAACTTACAACTACTTATGAACTACCTTATACTACAGACGATACAAACATCCATGCTCGATGGGGGATTTGAACCCCTGACGGGGAACGACCTCGTGCATCGGACTTTAGCGCCTCAAAACGTCAATCAATGGAATGGAGATACACTTCATTCCCAACGAAGGTTAAGCCTAAACAAATCTTAACACCTCGAAAAGCCGTGTGCGCCGTTTTTTGGGACAGAAACGGCATTTTGCTGATTTATTCCTTCCAACGAGGCCAAACAAACAATGCACATAGTTACTATGAGACCATTGAGAAATTGCGCCGCGCAATACAGATCAAGCGCCGAGGATTACTATCAAAGGGTAGTTTTTTTTCCACGATAATGACCGACCTCAAACGGCTAATCTAACCAAGCAACTCTTACGGGAATTTCACTGGGACGAGTTAGATCATCTTCCGTACAGCCCGGACCTCGCTCTTTGCGACTTTAATCTCTTCTTACACCTAACATCTGTCCATGGTGATCAACAAACGACGATGACGAGCTGAAAGAACATATTACCAAATTGTTGAATACACAGGCGGCAACCTTTTATGAAGAACATGATTGTTGAAACGGGACAGGGGCTGGTCAAGAGTCTGAAGTAACTGAGATACCAACAGCCGTATGTATAATAAAACATTTATTCTAGCATAGTTTCGGCATTCCACTATGCCATCTTCAGATCCCTACATCGGAACATAATATCGAACAGTAGCGATACTAAAACTGGATTCGTGGACTTCTGTCTCTTAGTATCTGTCGTTGTTTCCCACTAACACACAGAAGTCCACGAATCCAGTTTTAGTATCCCTACTGTTGGATATTATGTTCCCATGCCTGAAGATGGCACAGTGGAATGCCGAAACTGGTTGTGTTAGAATAAATATTTTATTATAAATGCGGCTGTTGGTATCTTAGTTCCTTCAGATTTTATGAAGAAGGCATACAAAAACATCTGCTACGCTATGACAAGCGCCTACAAAATTTCGGGAGCTATGTAGAAATGTAGTTTGACAGTTCCAGAATTTTTTTACAGTAAATATTTTGTCTGTATCAGTACACATTTGTTTTATATAACAAAATGGAACTTACTTTGTGGACATGCGTCGCAGTTTACTTGCAGATTGACAGTACAGTGCAAATGTTAACACAGAAGCGAAAATACTAATGCGGAATGCCAATTATGGTGCTTTATTTCTAACCACACCATAATACAAAACTATTTAATGATTTTGGCCATAATAATTATATTTATAAGCAATACTGACAGCATGGTTCCTACGGATAATCTGACCAGAATAACGCGCTTCCGAGACCTCCTATCCACTCTGTACATATTCAGAAGCACTTGCTCATTAAAGAATTTATAAATGAATTGCTTATACATTTATTCATGTTTAAATAAAATAGTATGGTCATTCCACAGATCTTTTGACCTTATACTAAGGTCTGCATGTCAACAAAATATTACCCTGTCTAAAGTTGTTAATTAATTAAACTTGCTTGCTTCATGCCATATTTCCAGTACTTACCCACATAGTGACCCGGGGCAGCTTTCTAGAGATTTCTACCCCTCCTCCTAGGCTGCCTAGCACTATATGGTACCTAGCGAATGGCTAGTAGTTCTCAACTGAAAAGTATTTCTGCCGCGGGCTCACGCACAAGAATCTGTTAATAAAAAGTTAAAGTAAATAAAACAAAATTTAGCCCACACAATAGAACCTTTCTATATCTTCATCTACATAGATACTCTGCAAATTACATTTAAAGGCTTGGCAGAGGGTTCAGTAACCACTTCCATAACTTTTCTCTACCGTTCCATTCTCTAATAGCGCGGGAAGAAGGAACACCTAAATAGTTCCGTTTTCTAAGGACATATTGTTAATCTATGAAAAGCCAAAATGCTGCTTCACTTTATAGATGTTAAAAAACTGATTATTATCGCAATAAGCCTATTTCGGCTCTGTGGCCATCATCAGGCTATTTCCATATAGCATCGTGGAGGTATAATTGATTATAATGACTGCAATGATTGCAGTACACATGTTCTTCAGATGGTATATATATTACGTAAATCAGGTCTTAATTCTTAACGTCAAACTGACAGTTTAGCTGTTAAGAATTAAGACCTGATTTACGTAATATATATACCATCTGAAGAACACGTATACTGCAATCATTGCAGTCATTATAGTCAATTATACCTCCACGATGCTATATGGAAATAGCCTGATGATGGCCACAGAGCCGAAATGGGCCTATTGCAATAATAAACAGTTTTTTAACATCTATAAAGTGAAGCAGCATTTTGGCTTTTCATAGATTAACAATATGTCCTTAAAAGACATACACAATGCTGCAGGCCCAAATGAAATGAAAAGTTCCGTTTTCAATCTGATTTCTCTTATTTTATTGGGATGGTCATGTCTCCCTATGTAGGTGGGTGCTAGCAAAATATTTTCACATTTAGAAGTAAAAGTCGGTGATTGAAAATTTGCAAACAGATCAAGCCGCAATGAATAACGTCTTTCTTTTAATGATTTCCGCCCCAATTCGTGCAACATTTCCATGACGCTTCCCCCCCCCCCCCCTTAACGTGATGAAGCAAAACATGCTGCCCTTCTCTGAACCTTCTCAATATCTTCCGTCAGCCCCATCTGGTGAGAGTCTCTCAATGGCAGCAGTACTCCAGGGGAGGACGCACAAGTGTGATGTAGGCAGTCTCTTTCGTGAAAATGGTGCATTTTCGAAGCAGCCTCCCAATGAAACCTAATCTTTGATGCGCCTTCTTCACAATGTTTCTATGTGTTCTCTCATTTGTAAATTTTTCATAATTGTAGCTCCTAGGTATTTAATAGAATTTACGACGTTAAGAAAATGTTCAAATGTTTGTACAGCTTATGAGACTTAACTACGGGGTCATCAGTCCCTAAACGTACAAACTACTTATGAACTAGCTAAGACTAAGGACGGCACAAATATCCACGCCCGAAGGGGGGATTCGAACCCCCGACCGTAGTGGCCGTGCAGACCGTGACTGGCGCACCACAGACCGCTTGGACACCGCGGCCGGCACGGCCTTAATGTTTGACTGATTTGTCACTTAATTGAAGATTAGCGGATTTCTTTTAGTGATCATGTGTATTACTTCACACTATTCTTTATTTAGTGTCAATTACCAATTTTCTCACCATGTAGAAATTTTGTCGAAACCGCCGGCCGCGGTGGCCGAGGGGACTGAGGCGCTCCAGTCACGGTCTGCACGGCCACTACGGTCGGGCCTTCGAATCCCCCCTCGGGCATGGATATTTGTGCCGTCCTTAGTCTTAGGTAGTTCATAAGTAGTTTGTAAGCTTTGGGACTGATGACCCCGTAGTTAAGTCCCATAAGTTCTAAACAACATATGAACATTTTTTTTGTCGAAATCGCTTTGCAGTTGCTTTTGATCCTCTGTTGACTTCACTAACCGATAAACGACAGCATCATCCGCGAACAGTGTAAGGGAACTAATCATATCATCTCCTAAATCGTTTATAAACACAAGTAAAAGTAAGGGACCTATAACGCTTCCCTGGGGAACACCAGATATCTTTGTTATTGGAAATTGATGTTGCAGAATTCTTTTAGTATTAGGATATACGCTACTCACCTTAATCCAGTTCCAATAGTTCATCGAAGACTATGAGGTGGAACGAAAACGATCAGAATCGTGTTACTGCAGTGCTTATTTCCAAGACATGCGCTGCACTGGCATCAAAATTCCACTCACACCTGCGAAGGAAGACTCCGGAAATGTACAGATAAACGAACTTATAAACTTCTATAAGAAGTCGAAAAGCGTGTAACGGCCGTTACAGAGTAATGGACAGTTCTATGTCTGCATACATAAACCTTGAGCTACATTACAGCACATGACGTAGTGTATGATATGCCACTACTCCTCAGTTCTCATTCCTGCTTCACTCGCAAATAGAGCGACAAATAGTTTATACTCAACCAATCTGTTTTAAATGTAAAGTTCCAAGAAAGCCAAGTTAGCGCATACTATAAAATTCCTCGCTGTACTGAACTGACTTAATTACAATATGTTATTGTTGTGGTCTTCAGTCCAGAGACTGGATTGATGCAGCTCTCCACAATACCCTATCCTGAGCAAGCCTCTTCATCTCCACATAAGAACGGCAACCTACATCTGTCTGAATCTACTTACTGTATCCATCTCTTGGTCTTCCCCTGCGATTTTTTCCCCACACACTTCCCTCCAAAGCTAAATTCACAATTCCTTGATATCTAAGAATGTGACCTATCAATCTATCCCTTCTTTTAGTCAAGGTATGCCAGAATTTTCTGTTCTCCCCCAATTCTGTTCAGTACCTCCTCATTAGTTAGGCGATCCACCCACCTAATTTTCAGCATTCTTCTGTAGCACCATATTTCAAAAGCCTCAATCCTCTTCCTGTCCGCACTGTTTATCGTCCATGTCTCACTCCCATACATGGCAACACTCCATGCAAATGCCTTCAGAAAGGACTTCCTTAGGCTTAAATCAATATTCGATGTTAACAAATTTCTCATTTTCAAGAACACTTTTCTACCCATTGCCATTCTGCATTTTATATCCTCTGTACTGCGACCATCATTTGTTATTATACTGCCCAAGTAACAGAACTCAATTACCTCCTTTATTGCTTCGTTTCCAATCTAATTCCTTCAGCATCACCTGATTTTCTTAGACTGCACTCCATTACCCTAGTTTTGCTCTTGTTAATGTTCATCTTATATGCGCCTTTCAGCACACTGTCCAATCCGTTCAATTGCTCTTCCAGGTCCTTTTCTGTATCTGACAGAATTACTATGTCGTCGTCAAAATGCTATGTTTTTAATTCTTCCCCCTGAACTTTAATTCCATCCCCAAATTTCTCCTTGCTTTCATTTATAGCTTGCTCAATGTACAAATTCAATAACAATGGAGAAAGACTACAACCCTGTCTTACTCCCTCCCCAACCTCTGCATCCCTTTCATGTCCAACTCTGACAACCGCTGTCTGGTTTTTGTACAAGTTGTAAATAACCTTACGCTCCCTATATTTTACTCCTTCTTGCTTCAGAACTTGAAAGAGTTTACTCCAATCAACATTTTCAGAAGCCTTCTCCAAATCTACAAATTCCAGATATGTAGGTTTGCCTTTTTTTTAATCTATCTTCTAAGATAAGCCGTAAAGTGAGTATTGCCTGCCGTATTCCTACATTTCTCCTGAACCCAAACTGATCTTCCCCGAGGTCGGCTTCTACCAGCTTTTCCATCCTTCTGTATATAATTCGTGTTAAAATTACAATAAGGAGAAATAATTTTTTGAAAGTGGTTTCATTGTACGCAAAGTACTGCCCGTGAAATTTCTTTGAGTCTCTAATTATCAGAGATTAATTAATCCACCTGCAACATTTGATAACTCGTAGAAACAGCACAATACTTTCTCCTCTTTCCAGAATACAGTCCATCGTAGAAAAAAAACCTTTTATACTTTAATGGTGTGCTACCAATGAATTTCCTTTTAAAACGAATTTTCATTAAGCTTCTACTCGGATTAATACTTTTGCAGAATAAAAAAGCTTTCCGCTTCACAAAACGACAAGTTTTACTTAGAAATGGGCGAGAAATTTACTGCCTCTTTGCTCTTTCCTGAGCAGTCGTCCGTTATTTGCCTTTTCCGAGTTATTGTTTTTTTGCACAAGATATTCTCGCTCTTTAGGTCACCGAGGTACGAAATAGCGAAGTAGCAAGAGGCTACGAGTTGACTGTGGAGCATAATATCACTGTCTTTTCTGCTCCAAGAACTTTTGTTAAATCATTTACTTTCAGTGGAGTACGGCATATTTTACATTAATGTACGGTGTATGGCTTTTACAGAATTATCATATTTTACTTATCTATAAGTTTACATCCTATTATATATACCACTGCATGCCTTTCATGCCCTTCAACTCTGACATCTGCTGTCTGGTTTTTGTACAAGTTGTAAATAACCTTACGCTCCCTATATTTTACTACTAGCCACCAGTTTTAAAAGTTCCGCAGCGCTTCACGGTATGAGGATCGACGACCTGTGCGCTACTTTTGCATGGGTACAACAACGTAAAGGAAACAGGCAGGTTAGGGAACAGAAACTTTAACTGCACGCACTAACGATGCATGTAAAATTCTAAAGCCCTCACGTCCAGTGCTACGTAATTAAATCTTGCGACATTGGCAAGCGTACGGTGTTTACAGCGCCTAGGGAAAGAAGAGAGAGAGAGAGAGAGAGAGAGAGAGAGAGAGAGAGAGAGAGAGAGAGAGAGATTACATGGACACCAATTCTGTTTTATTACACTCTTTCACCTTTTTCCTCCGACCCAGTCGTTAGCTACACGCTCTAAAGATAAACGGACGTGCAGTTTAATCTTTTAATTTTTCTCTGTAACTTAATTTCACTGTTGTTAATTTAATGTTGACATTCACCTGTTTTGTGCATAAAATAATTTCTTTCTGTTTTAAAACAACGGAAAAAATGTTTCTGCGAAAATATATCAAGCAATTAATTTACGAACAAAGATTTTTTTCTTTTTCTTTTTGCAACTGGATTACGTTTGGAACGTTTTAATGGAAAAGTCATCTACCGTTACCTTCTTCTCGCCATTTGTCTCCTGCCTTACTCATCTCAATGTTATCGTACGATACCGTCTGCCTAGTCCTCTCATCTCAATGTCATCCTACGATACTGTCTGCTTCGGATCCGGAATCGTGTGGTTCATTTGTGATATATGTTGCGTGTGAAGTTAAAAACGATATAGCCAGCTTAGGAATCAGTGTAGGACAGTGTCTCGGTGATACTGTGATTAAAACATGTGATAGATTTCATCAATTAAGAGATTTGTATAAGACGTTTCCAGACAGTTCTATAAACAATACTTTTGTTATCGTACATTATTTCAATAAATGAATAGACGAAGGGTACAAACTTTTGTAAAACATAAAGAAATGAAAATAAATAGCATTGTATATATGTTAGGCTCATAAACAAGTTTTGTTGACCAGCTAATTGTTTTAATTACTGTAAAGTCGAAATTTGTATATTGTGTTTCCTTGTATATATTGACTGAAGTGGCACTTTAAACCTAGTTTCAGAATTGACCATATAATTGATAGTCAAATTTATGTTAGGAACATGTATGATGTATTCATTAACAAATTAGTTGATATTTAACATCGCACTTTGTTGTTTACAGAAAGATCTCAAAAATACATGTGCCATCTAAAATTATTGTATGCATAGTTTTCATTTTACATTGTGATTATTTTTGGATACATGAAATGTTTTACTGTTGTGTTCGTTAATTGTAAATTACTATATTCATTTGTTATGAACAATGGATAATGTAACGTCATTATTGCCGATGTTATATATTTGCCTCACCGCCTTGCGAGGGGAGTTGGAGTTTCGGCAGTTCTGAAGTACACTGGAATCTATGCCACTCTGTGTTTTGAAATGGAAGTACTACCGTTCTGATGCTTTGTAATTTGAATTTGTTTTGAAGTTATTATGTTTTGGTGGAGGAGAAGTTTGATTTAAATTAAAGAAGAAGTGAAAAATTGTATATATCGAGTATTTATTTCTACCACGACGCCCCAGGAGAATAATGTTGCATCGAGCAGAGCCCCCGTACATCGGCATGTTTAAAAGATGATTATTATGTTGGAAAGTGGTAGAAAGGAATTGCTATTATTTAAAATCTATTAAAATATTATAAATGTTAGCGGATGATGATTGATTCGGTATTGTAGAAATAGGTTACTCTTAATTTTCTTCAATATTTATTTCAGATCTTCACGTAATCTTCCTTCTCATTTCTGGCTAGAGAATTTAACCTGTATATTAACCATATTTTCTACATTACCATATTCTCAAATACTATGTACTAGTCTGCCATTAGGCAACGTGATAAGTAAAATAAATTCAGCACGCCGGCCGCGGTGGGCGCTCCAGTCACGGTCTGCACAGCTACTACGGTCGGGGGTTCGAATCCCCCCTCGGGCATGGATATTTGTGCCGTCCTTAGTATAAGGTAGTTGATAAGTAGTTTGTAAGTTTCGGGACTGATGACCCCGTAGTTAAGTCCCATAAGCTTAACAAACATTTGAACATTTGAACAATCAGCATATAAGCTTTGTTGTCGCGAACACGTTCTTTAAAAGTAAACAAACTGATTTTATGATGTACGGTTGAGTCCACTACTGTACATCAGTACGTTTACTGTTAGATAAAGTGTTCATTCTGACGAGGCAAATATGCTCCAATTTTTTTACTGATCACGTTGGCTAATGGAATACTAATTTTTGTAGTACTTGTGAATAGGACAATATAGTCTCGAAATGTGTCTTACTAAAATGAAACTTAATATAACGGGTATCTGGTGCGTGATTTGCCTCAGTACTTTGACAACCGTTGTACGATAGTGTCAAAACAGATAACCCCTCTTAAACTTTAACATTTCCTACAGCCAACGTGCCACGCAGGGTGGCCGTGTACTATAAGGCGCGTTGTCAAAGGCGCGCCCATCACCTGCGATTAAGAGCAAAATTCCCGACTTTCTTGCAGTGAAAAATGATGTTAATAAAAAAAGCTACATCATCTACCATAGTTATTCGTTACTAATTCTTCAATCACTACTTTCGGTTATGTATGTGTGTTCTTCTTTTCCCACGCTATATTACATCTCTGTTCAGTTTATTGTGAGGAAAGTAACAGGCAAAAAATTGGTTTTAGCTTCTCTTGTTGTTTCACGTCCCAGCTTGATAACGAATTGTCTATTTCTTCAACATTCCTCATAATTATCCCGATACTTAATTTGTAACTAACCTACTGAACAAAATTTTAAGCGTATATAGCGAAAAATATCACTGGCTTCTTTGCGTATGGTTTATTTTTGGTCATATATGAGTAAAACGAAGGTAATGGAATGTAATGTCAGAAAATCAGGCGATGCTGAAGAAATTAGATTAGGTAATGAGACAATAAAAGTAATAAATGAATTTTGTTATTTGGGTAGCAAGATAGCTTCTGATGGCTGTCGACCGCGGTGGCCGAGGGGACTGAGGCGCGCCAGCCACGGTCTACACGGCCACTACGGTCGGGGGTTCGAATCCCCTCTCGGGCATGGATATTTATGCCGTCCTAGTTCGTAAGTAGTTCATGAGTAGTTTGTAAGTTTAGGGACTGATGACCCTGTAGTTAAGTCCCATAAGCTTAACAAACATTTGAATATTTTTTTGATGGCAAAAGTAAAGAAGATATTAAATGCAGAATGCCTATGGGGAGAAAAGCATTTATAAAGAAGAGAAATTTGTTAACATCCAATATGAATTTTAATGTCAGGAAGTCCTTTCTGAAAGCATTTGTCTGGAGTGTAGCAATATATGGGAGTGAAACATGGACGATAAGAAGTTCAGATAAAAATATTATAGAAAGTTTTGAAATGTGGTACACCAAACTAATGATGAAAATTAGATGGGTAGATCACGTAACTAATGGGGAGGTGCTTGAACGAATTGGGAAGAAAAGGAGTTCCTGGCATATCCTGACTAAGAGATGGGATAGATTGGTAGGACACATTCTGAGATATAAAGGAATTTAACATCCAATATGAATTTAAATGTCAGGAAGTCCTTTCTGAAAGCATTTGTCTGGAGTGTAGCAATATATGGGAGTGAAACATGGACGATAAGAAGTTCAGATAAAAATATTATAGAAAGTTTTGAAATGTGGTGCACCAAACTAATGATGAAAATTAGATGGGTAGATCACTTAACTAATGGGGAGGTGCTTGAACGAATTGGGAAGAAAAGGAGTTCCTGGCATATCCTGACTAAGAGATGGGATAGATTGGTAGGACACATTCTGAGACATCAAGGAATTGTCAAACTTAGCATTAGAAGGAGGTGTGTGGGGTAAAATCGTAGAGGGAGACCTAGGGACGAACACTGTAAGCAGATTGAAAAGGATGTAGGTTGTCGAACGTATTTTCAGATGAAGAGACTTGCACAGAACAGGGTAGCGTGGAGAGCTGCATCAAACCAGTTTGTGGACTGAAGACCACAACAAAAACATCGTTGCGGATGAAATACAGCTAACAATTCGTAATTACAAAAAAAGACCAGAATGATACCTGCCTCTGTTTTACAGATTTCCGCTCCAATTGAGATCTAAATATAACAGATAGATATCAAACAGATAATTTTTTATTGTATTTGTGGCCCGCTAAATATATCAACAACAGTTTCAACGGCATGCGTGAGAATATTTGCTGTCGTACTCTAATTTATTTCATTCCAACCATTTTCCGTCCTGCACCTTCTTTCAGGAAATATGGAAAAGAATACATATTTAAAATATCAAAAATTACATCCATATCGTACATGAATGAATCTAAATGGTGCACCGGAACATTTATTCTTGTTAACACGAACTAAGATTATTTTACAGCGCGCCACAAAATGGGCTGAATTGGTATGAATGAAATTAATGAAAATATTACATCAACGTTGTCATCCATTTCGTTACACATGTACGTGGTCAGCTAAACAAAAAATCAATATTCGAAGGACACATTTATTATTCCTAACACGAAAGAAAAAATAACTGGTCGTTTTCCAAACTTATTTTCTCTTTTATTTCTCCGGATATTTTCCGTCAGGTCTCGATATGTCAATAGAATGTGACGAAACATGAATGCGTTCAACAGTAGGTTAATAGCGAGACCAGCTCACATACTGTGAGTGGTTCATATCTGTGTTCCGATTGGCTCGACATCTTTCTGTCAGTGTCTTGAGTCGTCGACGCTCTTGGCGACTCCAATCGCAACACAGCTCACCGGAGCAGCGTTGCGATACTCGCATGTGCGAGCAGCAGGCCTCAGACGTCACGGGACGATCCGTCGCAGCCGCAAGCATCCGTCGCACCTTAGACAGAGTGTGCGTCTGATCCCCATCGGAGAATATCTTTATCAATTGCTACATCTACATACATACTCACATTAAGTGCCTGGCAGAGGGTTCATTAACAACTTTCATAACATTTCTAAACTGTTCCATTCTCTAATAGCACCCAAATCGTTCGGCTTTCGATCTGATTTCCCGTATTTTATTGTGATGGTCATGTCTCCCTATGCAGGTGGGTCCTTGCAAAATATTTACACATTCAGATGAAAAGTCGGTGATTTAAGTGTCACAGATTTCGCCGCAACAAATAACGTCATTCGTTTAATGATTTACACCTCAAATCGTGCAATATTTCCGTGACGCTTCCCCCCCCCCCCTCCCACTGTAACGTGATAAAACAAAACGATCTGGCGTTCTCTGAGCCTTCTCAATGTCTTCCGTCAGTCCCACCTGGTGAGGGTCCCACACTAGGCCACAGTACTCCAGGAGAGGACGCACAAGTGTGATGTAGGCAGTCTCTTTGGTGGAGCTGTTGCATCCTGGAAGCGTTCTGCCAATGCAACGTAACCTTTGGTTCGCCTTCCCCACACTATTTTCTATGTGTTCTTTCCAGTAAGTTATTCGTAATTATAGCTCCTAGGTAGTTGGTAGAAGTTACAAGGTTTAACTGATTTATCGTGTAATAGAAGTTCAGCGGATTTCTTTTAGTGGTCATGTGTATTACTTCACACATTTCATTATTTATTGTTAATTGCCAATTTTCTCACCATGTAAAATTTTTGTCTAAATCGCTTTGCAGTTGCTTTTGATCCTCTGTTTACTTCACTAACCGATAAGCGACAGCATCTTCCGCGAACAGTCTAAGAGAGCTATTCATATTGTCTCATAAATCGTTTATAAACAAAAGGAAGAATAGGGGACCTATAACACTTCCCTGGGGAACGCCGGATATCACTTCCGTTTTCTAGATGACTTACCGTCAATTACTACGAACTGTGTCCTGTCTAACAGGAAATCGCGAATCCAATTACACAAATGGGACGTTATTGCACAAGCACGCAATTTCATTAGAAGCTGCTTGTGAGCTACATGTGCTAAGTCGAGAGCAGTGACTTCATTATTAATCACGATCGGATCTTGTGAAGGCTTTTGCAGTTATTAAATTGATATATTTTACCAAATATGACATGTTTTTGTTGAATCTTTAATGTGCCAAAAGCAAATATGAAGGACGGATGTTGTCTTAATGGAGTATTTGCCGATACGGAAGGCGATGTTGCGCAGTAGCTCCATTATCATTGCTTTGGGACCATTCGTGCGTAACTACCAGAGCTCGAGTAGCCAGGAGCTGGCGTCTCTACCAGCTCCAACGCCAATGTTAAAAGCGGCGTTTTCTCTCGCCCCTCCGTGCCGCGGGAGCGCCAATATACTGCCTCCAGGGGGTTCAGGAGAGAAACTGAACCTCAGCATTGCAACGCTGCGGAAGCTGCCGCCTATATTAAGGGTGCGTTCACACTGCCGGCCGAGCCGAACCGAGCCGGGACGTGCCATGCGTAGCTGGCACACGCCGACGGCATGGTGATCACACTGTGCGCCGGGCCGAGCCGAGACGAAAAAGAGTGGGAAAATCAACTTTTCCGATTTTCAAGTTGGAAAAAATTCTGACTGTATATAAGACAACGCCGCATCGTTTTATCAACTTATCTTTTCCTTAAAAGCCTTGTCTTGCCCGTTAAAAAAAAAGGTCTAGTTTTCGTTCCGGGCGAGTTTTTAGTTTCGTAACGCTCCTTGCTCGATTTTGATGAAAGTATGCGGTTAAAAATTCTTAGCTTTCGAATAAAACATTCACCTTTTCGTAATTTGCGACAGTCGTTTTTATATGACGCAATTTGTCAAGTATGCACACTTTATTTACAAATCGTGTATTCAAAAAATTTGATAGTGGGCAGCATACTGTTCTATGCATTTTAGGCCACACATCACTGGGAATGAATTGGTGCTGAAGGTGTATAAAAGTTTTTGTAATGTTAGTCGCACCGATATCTACCTCCTTCCACAAGTAATTGCGAGTTATCTGAGCGGCGTCAGTGCCGCGATTGCAAGCCTACGAACTCGGCGGGTGTTGAGCGTAGCGCGAAGCACAGCAGTGCCGAAAAATGTAAATTGTTGGTCACGTGTTTAGATCACTCGTGATGTGTTACTGATCCATAACGAGAAAACAAATATGAACTAATTTTTCTTGGGTGGTGACCGATTACCATGAACAACGATCGGCTGTGGCTTTACATCAGGTCGTACTTGACTTTCTGAGAGGCATACAACTGTTTTTTTTTTTTTTTTTTTTTTTTTTTTTTTTTTTTTTTTTTTTTTTTTTTTTTTTTTTTTTTCACACCAGACAATTAATGGAATATATATTTTACTTTTGGAACTAGAAGTGAAGAAAAAAATTAATGTAAATTGTGACTTTACTGTTCATGGACTGAAAAAAATTCTGAAATTACACGTAATGGCTTTCTAGTTGAAGATGGTAGAAGAAGAAGCCCAAAAATACACTTATATTTATATATGTATCTACTCCTATAAATATAAGTGGATTTTTGGGCTTCTTCTTTTACCATCTCCAACTAGAAAGCCATTAAGTGTAATTTCAGAAATTTTTTTTCAGTCCATGAACAGTAAAGTCACTATTTACATTAATTTTTTTCTTCACTTCTAATTCCAAAAGTGAAATATATATTCCATTAATTGTCTGGTGTGAAAAAAAAGAACAGTTGTATGCCTCTCAGAAAGTCAAGTATGACCTGATGTAAAACCACAGCCGATCGTTGTTTATTATCTACTCCGAGTGTGCGCCTCGGTTGCACAGTGGTAGAGTGCCAGACTACAAATCCAAAGGTCGTGGGTTCGATCCCCGCCACGCCCTAGGATTTTTATCTGTCACTTTCCACTTCTTTCACCTCTGGCAGTATTGCTTATGTGAAAAATACCGAGTAGCACCGTGGTTCGGAACTTTAACTGTAAGTCCCCCTATAACTGGCTGGGTAAGTCAGTTCGAAGGTCGGAGGAAGGCAACGACATACCACCTCCAAACAGGTACATGCCTAGTAAAGCACTGTGGTGTTCAAACCAATCTTCGGATTGTTGACTGCTTTACCTTTTTTATCTACTCCTAACACAAAATATATCCTTTTTTTGTTTTTGCTTTTCCAGCTCTCGAAAAATGTAACACAACGTGAAAATAATTGTATACAGCGTGTCCTACATAAAAGCGGTACTCTCACTTCTGAGATTAAATTAAGGATGAATCAAGTAAAAAAACGGATCAGTGAAATTAAAAACACGAAGATAACTCCTTAGTGGTGGTTACGGGGGTACATGAGATGTACCGGATTTATATGCGTCATTCTTTACTGTATTTCAGCCCACCTGCAATCTTCAAGGTGACATAGGTGACAGATTTTTTATTTTTTTATTTTTATTTTTATTTATTTATTTATTTATTTTTTTATCTTCTCTGAGGGGAAATAAGTTGCATTGAACATTTTGCTGAATCATCTTTGTCTGTTTCTTTTGAGTTTTATACTTTAACCCAAAGAAAAATACGCTATTTAGTTTAGCCTGAGACACTGCAGGACAGGTCAGTAAAGGATAGAACCGTTTGTCACTTTTATTATCTTTTTCATTCTTGGTGGGCTTGTCCCCAGCAACAAGGAATCCCCACCCACTTTCAGCAGAAGATCGAAGGAAACACAGGTGTGAGCAAAACTTTCTCTTTCCTGTGTTCTTCGAGCCAGATAAGTTAATTGATTTTGTTATTTTAATACCGTTGTTCTTACACTGTAGTGACTCGTCAAATTTTAAGCACATAAGACATAGGTGGTAATGGACTCATCCCATGAATTCCGATTAAAATTTAGGTTTTTTCTTATGTGAACGAATAAATAAACATTACTGAAAAAGGAAAATATTCATATTAGAGAATTGATAATATGTTGTTGTTATGGTCTTCAGTCCGTAAACTGGTTTGATGCAGCTCTCCACCCTACTCTATCCTGAGCAAGCCTTTTCATCTTCTTATAAGAACGGCAACCCACATCCACTTGAATCTGCTTACTATACGCGTCTCTTGGTCTCCCTCTGCGATTCTTACCCCACACACTTCCCTCCAATGCTAAATTTACGATTCCCCGATGTCTAAGAATGTGTCCTACCAAGCGATACCTTCTTTTAGTCAGGGTATGCCAAAAATTCCTTTCCTCGCCAATTCTGTTCAGTACCTCTTCATTAGTTATGCGATCTACCCACCTAGTCTTCAGCATTTTTCTGTAGCACCCCATTTCAAAAGCCTCTATTCTCTTCCTGTCCGCACTGCTTATCGTCCATGTTTCACTCCCGTACAAGACAACACTCCACACAAATGTCTTCAGGAAAAACTTCCTTACCCTTAAATTAATATTCGATGTTAGCAAATTTCTCTTTTTCAAAAATGCTTTTCTTCCCATTGCCATTCTGCACTTTATATCCTCTGTACTGCGACCATCGCATGTTATTTTACTACCCAAGTAACAAAACTCATCTACCACCTTCGTTGTTTCGTTGCCTAATCTAATTCCTTCAGCATCGCCTGATTTTCTAAGACCGCATTCATTATTTTTGTTTTGCTCTTGTTAATGTTCATTTTATACGCTCTCTTCAACACACTGTCCATTCCGTTCAACTGCTCATCCAGGTCCTTTGCTGTCTCTGACAGAATTACAATGTCATCAGCAAAACGCAATGTTTTTATTTCTTCCCCCTGAACATTAATCCCTATCCCGAATTTTTCCTTGGTTTCCTTCACCGACTGCTCGATGTACAAATTGAACAACATCGGAGAAAGGCTACAACCCTGTCTTACTCCCTTCCCAACTGATCCTTTCCTTTCATGCCCCTCGAGTCTAATAACTGCGGTCTGGCTTGTGTACAAGTTGTAAATAACTCTCCTTTCCCTGTATTTTACCCCTGCTGACTTCAGAATTTGAAAGAGTGTATTCCAGTCAGCATTGTCAAATGCTTTCTCCAAATCCACAAAAGCTAAAAATGTAGGTTTGCCTTTCCTTAATCTATCTTCTAATACAATTAAAAATAAACAACATATTTTCATAACAGTAGATTTGAAAATAAATATCGTGCTGAGGCTTCCTTTGAAAGCAGAGAGGAAACGTGTGGTGCTGCAGAAGCAACACCGTAGCCCAATCGGCTCGCGACGGAAATATTAAACATTACGAATGTCGTCGGCTCGGCGGAGTCCTGCAGTGTGAACAGCTTGAAAACAATGTGTTTAATCTCTCGGCTCTACTCGGCCTGGCTCGGCCAGGCTCGGCTCGGCTCGGCCCGTCCCAGCCGGCAGTGTGAACACTGCCTAGCGACCGCGCTACGAGTCGTATGTGCTGTCTCTACGACGCAAATCGTTTCTCATGCTATAAAAATACTTTGCATATAAAATGATCTGATAGAAGAACCAAACGAAAAATAATAGTTTAAAAACACTTTTTTATTTATTTATTTACTTGTTTTTCACGACGATTCCGGATGTTCACTGAACCACTGCACACATAGGACGCACCGCCACTGATTGCTTTACAGACACGTGAAAGCCGAAATTCTCAGTTTTTTTTTTAAATTTTTATTTTATTTATTAATTTCTGGTCTTGTAACTGCTACCGTGACAGGTACGCCGATATGTTACAGAATCTCATCATCCCCAGCCAGGTTGCTTGTGCGCTTAGTTTGGTGATGATAGTGTGCTCAGCCGCCACTTTCGTCTTGATTGGCCTCCCAGGTCCCCAGACCTCAGTCCGTGAGATTATTGGCTTTGGGTTTACCTGAAGTCGCAAGCGTATCGTGATCGACCGACGTCTCTAGCGATGCTGAAAGACAACATCCGATGCCAATGTCTCATCATAACTCCGGACATGCTTTACAGTGCTGTTCACAACATTATTCCTCGACTATTGTTTATCTTAATTTGTTATGCTCATTATTGCTTTTCTGATCAGATGCAGCGCCATCTGTCGGAAATTTTTTTGAACTAATAAAACACCATGTCATTCCAAGCATGTATATCAATTTTTACCTCTCTATCTTCATTATTCCGTGATTTGTTAAGTTTTCAAATTTATACTGACTTTTTGATCACCTGGTATATTACTTTTTTTGTACACTTGTTACCTCACACAAAAGATAAAAGGTATCTTTAATTAACGTCAGCTGAATGGCAGGTGGTCTGCCATGCCCCGGCTGCTTTAACAGCCACGGCGGCAGAGCGCAGCGGGCCTCCAGCGCTGCCCACGCAGACAGCGGGACCGCCCCCCCGCCCACCTGAATTATGCATCGCGCCGCATTCCAGCCGGCAAATGAGATTTGCTACGCAGCCGACCTGCCACTGACGTGTTAGCGGCTCGCAAATGGTTTTATGATCCGCCGCCTCGCTCCGAATCCTTAAGACGGACGCACAATGAATTATACAGGCCCTAGGACGCTCCCCGGTCTCCAGCGACGGTGGCGAGGTACGCTGTCAATATCTGACAGTGTCCAGCCAACGGATCAAAGAGAAAAACTGCTGGGAAATGTTTATCGAGTACATCTGTCAGAAGAAAAGCTGTCCTCATTTCTTTCTGTTTACGCGAGACTAATACTTTCTCTCTGACCTACTTTTATCAGTAAATATCATCTCTCTTCTTTCCACTTCCGTTCACCCTCTTTGGGTACCGTCAAATGGAGTGATTTCGGACACTGGGGTGATTTCGGACGAAATGGTTTATCTTCTCTTTCCCGCTGAATAGCAACGAATTAGCGCTAATTGGCACCTCCGCGCGCTGCTTGTATTATGCACGCGACTGTAATTTCTGTGAACCGCGCTCCCGCGTATGGATCGATTGTTTATTTGTACCAAATAAATTAATAAATGAAGAAGGCGATCCCCCTTGGTACACAAAACAGGTCAGGTCATTGATGCAAAAGCAAAGGAAAAGGCATACAAAATTTAAACGAACACAAAATCCACAGGATTGACGATCCTACACAGAAGCTTGAAATTTAGCGAGGATCTCAATGCGAGATGCCTAAAATACTTATCACAACGAAACTCTTTCTCGAAATTTGACTGAAATCCCAAAGACATGTTGGTCATATGTTAAATATACTAGGGGCAAAATACAAGCAATACCCTCACTACGTGATAGTAATGGCGATCCTACCGATGACAGCGCTACTAAAGCACAGTTACTAAACATTTTAGAAACTCATTCACCAAAGAAGACGAAACCAATATTCCATATTTCGAACTACGAACAGAGGCCGTAATGAGTAACGTAGAAGTAGGTATCATCGGAGTAGTGCAGGAACTAAAATCACATAACAAGAACAATTCTTCTGGTCCGGATTGTATACCCATTAGATTTCTATCTAATTATGCTGAAACGATCCTCTCCAGGGGACACCGCCTTGACGAAGCACTGTTCGTGCGGGTGGAGATGCTTGTGTATCCGTGTACGGCTGGGGGCTATACCGAAGGTAGAGAACCTACTGCCGGAAAGGCCTCAGCTGATGGATCTGACCAAGCGTGTCCCACAACATCCCGTCTTCCTTATCCTCTCCCAGTCCTTTCCCAACCCAAGGTGCGATGCGATCCGTGCCGAGGGGTGCGTGGCACATGGGTGGATGGGTTTCGAACGGAGCCTCAGGGGTACCGGGCGACCTCCCTGAGTAAGTAGCCTTGCACCATGCGAGGTTATCGTGGTGTGGACCATATAAATCCCCAAATCTCGTGGGACTAAGATAAACACAGAGAAAGAAAGTATTTTAAAAGAATCTGAGGGGCAATCTGAGACCTGAGAAACTCAGACATCGGGATCAGGACCGATGGAGTGCACTCCTACTTCTGAATCAGGGTCTAGACCAGGGCAAGAAGTGGGAACTGTAACAGAGAAGTTGGACCAGATTAGGATTAATGCCTTGTCTGGGGCTCAGAGGAGGAAACTTCTCAAGGAACAGAAGCAAAAGGAAGGAAAAGAATGGCTTCCTAAGCATAAGTGGAGGGAATCAAAAGGGCTTGAGCCCAAGACCCCCAAAAAGAAGCTGCCTCAGATCGAAGTGGATACACAGAATCTTGACGTCAAAGATAGGTGGCAAGAGGGTTAGGGAGGAATCTAAGACTCCCTCCTCTCTGGACAAGAGTGATCTTAAAAGGCTGAGGCAGGAAACAGGAAAACAGACCTATAGTACTGCAGTCTCGGTCTTTAGAATGGCGGTTGTCCAAGAAGGTGAGCATCACCTCACAGCAGGAGCAGCTCGTGCAGATGGCCCTCTTTGAAGAGATTGGGGGAGACGCTGGTCCAGGACCCAAATTCAGGAGGGTCTATCTAGATCGCGGTGCCCTCATTTTTGTCGGTGAGGGGGTTACTCAGCAGAATGGCTTAAGGAAAAGTGCCCATGATATCCCCGTGGGAGAACGCGAAGCTGCTGGTCAAGACAGAAACCGAACTCCTGAAGACCCCAAAGGTATCAATGTGGGTACAAAAGATCATTAAGGAAGTCCCTCCAAAGACTCTGTTCGAGAAAATAAGGGTCCAGAACCCAAAATTCTCGACAGAGGATTGGAGGGTAATTAACCAAAAGGTCGTTCCAGAAGGACGAACTCTGGTGGTGGAGGTCGGAGAGAAGTCCCTGAAGGCAATGCGAGAGCAAGGCCTGAAACCGTTTTTAGGGTTCTCGCAGGTCGCCATCAGGGTAATCAAAAACCTTAAAGGCAATAATGGAAGCAAGATGGGGACTGGAAGTGCTGCAGATAAACCTGCAGCACAGTAAAGGGGCCACTGCTGCCCTGAGCCGTCGCCTGGGGAGAGAGGAGGTGGACGTGTCCCTGATACAAGAACCCTATTTATACAAAGGGGGTGTATCGGGCCTCGGTGGTACTGGAGGTAAGCTGATTTATGCTAGAAATCTAAAAAACTCCAGAACATGCATTTATGTTAGAAATGGAATACCAATGATGGATTTTTCTTCCAGGGACTTGGTCACTATCAGGATGCAGCAACGTGAGGAAGGCATCAAGAGGGAAATTGTTTTGGCCTCAGCATACGTTCCTTATGAAGACAGCTCTCCTCCTCCTTTGGAAGTGAGGAGACTGACGGAAGCCTGCCACCGGCAAGGTGACGAACTGTTGGTGGGATGTGATGCCAATGCCCACAGTCTATCGTGGGGCAGCAAGGACACCAACAGTAGAGGTGAGCACCTTCTTGAATTTCTCCTATCTAACAACTTGGAGATCCTGAATAGGGGTGATGAAACTACATTCAGGAATAGTAGAAGGGAAGAAGTAATTGACATAACTTTTGGTTCCATGATGATGGGAAGTTACGTCAAACAGTGGCATGTGGTCCTGGAGCCATCCTCATCAGATCACATGTATATTAAATTCAAGGTTGAAATGGGAACCACACAGACCATGGCCTATAGGGATCCCAGGAAAACGGACTGGGAGACATATAGGAAATACCTTGACTTCAGCCTATCGGAAATTAAAACTTCGATAAGGAATCCAGCAGAGTTTGAGGAAGTAGCAGAGGCCGTAACCTCTGCTATAGTGACCTCATACCAGGACAACTGCTCAATCACTAAGAAGTGCACAAATAGGAGTGTGCCTTGGTGGAATAATAACCTGGAAATGCAAAGGAAACAGGTACGAGGACGGTTTAACCTTGCGAGGCGCAAAGGACAATGGGCAAAGTATCGTGAGGCCCTTGTCAATTACAAACTTGCCATCAGACGGGCAAAGGAGGCATCCTGGAAAGTATTCTGTGAGGAAGTGGAGGGCACAGCTGCTCAAGCGAGACTTCATAAAATCCTCACTAGAGTACCAACTAATCCAGGAGGAACATTGAGGAAGGAGAATGGGGAGAATACAAAGACAGCACATGTAACGCTGGAACTGCTCCTCAAGACTCACTTTCCTCAATATACTCTGGGGGATAACTCAGACCAGAATGTGATTCCTGAGAGACAACGGTTCTCAGGTATTCGCAAAGAGGACTGGGATCTGGCCAAGGAGTGTGTCGATTTCAGTAAGGTCCGATGGGCGGTGGGAACATTTCAACCGTTCAAGTCACCTGGCCCCGATGGAATCTTTCCAGCTCTCCTGCAACAAGCGGGAGAAAATCTTATTAGATTCCTATGCAGGTTATTCAGGGTTCGCCTAGCAGCAGGAATCATTCTCAATGCCAGGAGGGCAGTGAAGGTTGTCTTCATTCCAAAACCAGGGAGAATTGATCATACCAAGGCCAATCAGCCTGTCCTCCTTCATTCTTAAGACATTGGAAAAGATGGTTAATGTGCATGTTGGAGAGAGGAGGTTAATTAGGGCTCCTCTACATTCAAACCAGGTAAATCATGTGAGACAGCTCTCCACCAGCTAGTTGGGAAGGTGGAGAAAGCACTACACTTTCAGGAAATAGCCCTCTGTATCTTCCTGGACGTGGAGGGGCTTTTAGCAACACGACCTTCAATTCCATGTTTAGGGCAGCAGAGGTGCATGACCTAGGGACCACTATATGTAGGTGGACTAGGGCCATGCCCAGTGGAAGAAAGGTAGAGGCTAACATGATGGATGAAAAAATGGTAATCAACAGCACTAGGGGTTGCCTGCAAGGAGGAGTTCTTTCCCTTTTATTGTGGAATCTAGTGGTGAAGGATCTCACTGGAGAGTTAAAATCTAGGCAGTACTTTTGCCAAGGATACGCAGATGATCTTGTCATAGTAATACTTGGCAAATTTACTGACACATTGAAGAATATGGCACAAGGTGCATTGGACATTGTGCAAGACTGGTACAGAAAACAGGATCTGGGGGTTAGTTCTAAGAAGACTGTTGTTGTACCATTCACAAAGAAGCATATACAACATTCAAGTTGGAATGTAAAGCTTTTCAATGAAGAACTACCTGCGAAGGGGACAGTGAAATATCTAGGGGTTACCCTAGATGAGAAACTGACATGGACCACTCACAGTAGGAATATTTGCTCCAAGGCAAAAGGTACTCTAGTAAGTACCAGGAGAGCTTGTGGCAAAAATTGTGGCCTGAGCCCCAAGGGTATGTACTGCATATACACCACAGTGATTAGACCCAGGATCACCTATGGGGCAGTCGTGTGGTGGAAGAAAGTAGAACAGCAGGTTGCTGCTAAGGAGCTTGGTAAGGTGCAGAGATTAGCCTGCTTCGCCATAACAGGCGGAATTAGCAGCACACCAACTGCTGGGATGGAAACCATGCTGGATATGCCCCCATTACACCTTCGGGTCAAGATGGAGGCAGCGGCTGGTGCATACAGACTCAAAACTGGCAACAACTGGAACTCTTCAGGATATCCAGAATCACACACTAAAATAGTAAGTGAGGTAAATATAGGAAAGATCGGGGAAATGCCAGCCGACTATATTATAACCCCATACTGCTTCAACAAGCCTTTCAGTATAACGATTGGAAGTAGGGAGCAGTGGGAGAAAATAGCTCGACACCGTACGGAGGATATTGTCTGTTTCACTGACGGGTCAAAATCAGACCACGGCGTTGGGGCCGGGGTATACGGGGTGCAGCCAAGACTGGAGGGCGTCATCTCTCTAGGGAAACTGGCCTCAGTATTCCAGGCCGAAATCACTGCCATCAGGGCGTGTGTGGAGGAGAATTTGCGTAGGTGCTACAAAGATCGTAACATTTATATCTATTCAGACAGCCAGGCAGTCCTGAGATCACTGGCAGCTCCTGCAACAAGGTCTAAAATTGTTTCAGAATGTCACTGGGTTCTGGTGGAGCTAGGGGAAAGCAATAGAGTAAACCTATTGTGGGTCCCTGGCCACTCGCGGATCAGTGGCAACGACTATGCCGACAGATTAGCCACGATGGGGGCAGAGACTCCATTTATTGGACCGGAACCTGTCCTGACAATCACCAAGGCAATGATGAAATTAGAGCTATGTAACTGTCTCAGAAGACAGCACGTAGAATATTGGACCTAAGTCCATCAACAGAAACACGGCAAGGTAATGATGCCAAAGCCATGTTTTAAAAGAAGCTCTGCAATCCTGGGTCTGAACAGGAGAGAGATTAGACTCATGGTTGGATTGCTGACAGGCCATGGGAATTTCAAAAAACACCTACATACAATGGGAATAACAGAAGACGACCCTAAATGTAGGATCTGTGATGACGGTGATGTAACTGCATCACATCAGATCTTCGAATGCATTGCATTGGAGAGTAAAAGGCACAGAACATTTGGGACAACAAAACCCGAAGAAATTGTGCCTAATAAAGAACTGGTAAAGGGACTCCTTGCATTGTTCAAGGGCATTGGTTGGCTTTACTAGATATACAGGGAGCGGTACCGCACAATAAACATAGTTTCGGTGCGGGCAGTGGCGGGTTGGACCAAGACTGTTTTGGCTTTCCTGAAAAAATCAAATCAAATCAAATTATGCTGAAACGATAGCTCCTTACTGAACAGCCATATACAACCATTCTCTCATAGAAGGATCTGTACCAAAAGATTGGAAAGTTGAACAGGTCACTCCTATATTCAAGAAAGGCAGTAAGAGTAACCCACTAAACTGCAGGCCTATTTCATTAACGTCCATTTGCAGCAGGGTTTTGGAACGTATTCTGTATTCGAACATTATGCATTATCTCGGACAGAATGGTCTATTGCTCCAAGGTCAACACTGATTTACAAAATATCGTTTACGCGAAACACAACTAGCTCTTTATTCACACGAATTGATGACTGCTATCGATAAGGGTTCGCAAATCGATTCCGTATTTCTTGATTTGGAGAAGGCTTTTGACACCGTGCCTCACAAACGGCTTTTAATCAAATTGAGTGGTTATGGTATATCGCCCCAAATTTGCGACTGGATAGGGGATTTCTTGTCAGAGAGGACACAGTTCGTAGTAATCATTAGTAAGGCATCGACTAAAACAGTGGTGATGTCGGGCGTTCCACAGGTAGTGTTATTGGCCCTCTGTTGTTCCTTATTTACATAAAGGATTTAGGGGAAATCTAAGTAGCTCTCTTAGGTTGTTTGCAGATGACGCCGTCATTTACCGTCTAGTAAAATCATCTGAAGATCAAAACCAACTGCAGAACGATCTGAATAAGGTATCACTATGGTGCAAAACTTGTCAATTAACTCTAAATAATGAGAAGTCTGAAGTCGTCCGCATGAGTACGAAAAGAAATTCGTTAAACTTTGTTTACAAGATAAACCAATCAAAAGTGAAGGCCGTAAACTCCACAAAATACATAGGAATTACTATTTCTTCAGACTTAAACTGGAAATAACACGTAAATAATGTCGTGGGAAAGGCGAATCAAAACTGCGTTTTATTGGCGGAACCCTTAAAATATGCAACAGAACTACTAAAGAGGCTGCATACATTACGCTTGTCCGTCCTTTTGTGGAGTATTTCTGCCCAGTGTGGGATCTTTATCAGGTCGATTTGACGGAGGACATCGAAAGAGTCCAAATAAGAGCAGCTCGTTTCGTATTGACAATATTCAGGGGAGACAGCGTTACGGAAATGATACAGGATCTGGGATGGGAATTACAACTGCGCTTATTGCTGCAGCGTTGGCTACTTACGAAACTACTATCGCCAACATTCTCCTCCGAATATAATGTTGACTCCCACTTACGTAGGTAGAAATAATCATCGGAATAAAATACGAGACATCAGAGCTCGAGTGGAGAGATTCAGGTGTTTTTTCTTCCCGCGCGCTATTCGAGAATAGAATTGGAGATAAATAGTATAACGGTGGTTCGATGAACCCTCTGCCAGGCACTTAAATGTGATTTGCAGAGTATTCCATGTAGATGTAGATGTCCCATATAAATCTCTTCTTTCCACTTTCGTTCACCCTCTTTGGTGTACCGTCAAACGGTGATTTTGGACATTAGGGTGATTTCGGAGGATATAGTTTATCTTCTGTTTCCCGCTGCTTAGCAACGAATTAGCGTTAATTGGCACCTCTACGCGCTGCTTATATTATGCACGAGATTGTAATTCCCGTGTCCCGCACTCTCGCGTTTAGATCGATTGTTTACCGACGCAATAATCAGTCCGACAGTCTCATTGTCCAAGGTTCTTGCTGTGTTAAGAAGCGCAAACGTTTTGTTGTTGCGACTGGCGTAAAAGTATTGTAGCGTCAGGGCGATCAGTAAACGGCGGCACTGTGAGAAATTTTGTTCCAGCTTGGCATCAATTTTGTGTGAAGCTTCAAAGTAAACGAGTTTTCTTCGAAATTGTGTACTTTATGGGGTGATTTCGGATAATGCCGAGAAAATATAAAAATAAGAAAGGTGTTCAACATGTGTGTAATTCTGACCCGAAAATTTTAAAGAAGGCAATTCGAGATATTCAGTGTGGTAAATTAACGTATTAAAAAGCCTTTAACAAATAAAATTCCTTATCTCAGACCTTATCCCTTATTTTGTCAAAAGTCACTAACATCAAACACAAAGAAAATAGAATCAAAATAAAAAGTCAATTTGTTTCCAAAATTACCTAATACACTTCGAACGCCGGACAGAGTTGCATATTTAAAATTAGTTTCTGATATCTGGATGTTATTATTTAGAATATTTCGTGGATCCTCCTATACATGTAGTGCAGATTGATGACTTTCAGTTGTTTTACTTCACTTGCGTTCCTTTTTCGCTTCTGTTTTGCAGCACTTCACAGCTAGTACCACTAGGCACATGCCATTTTGTTTGTGTTCTGTTTTTGCTTGTGGTTTGTTGTGTTTTTGTGTTGTGTTTTGTTTTGGTTGGTGTAATTTTTCCCCTTTTTATAGCTTTGGGACTTAACTACGGGGTCATCAGTCCCTAAACTGAACTAGCTAACACTAAGGATGGCACAAATATCGATGACGAGGGGGGATTCGAAACCTCGACTATAGTGGCTGTGCAGACCGTGACTGTCGCGCCGCAGTCCCCTCGGCCACCGTGGCCGGCATTGGTTGGTGTTGCCAACTGTTGAATGTGTGTTTGTCCTATTTTTTCTTTATGCCAGTGTCTACGTGTGTGTGTGTGTGTGTGTGTGTGTGTGTGTGTGGGTGTGTGTGTGTTTTCGATGTTATTGTACGGAGAACTGCACCAAATACTAATGTATTAATTAATTAATTTACTTAATTACTTCTGATTGTGAAGGGAGCCGGCCGCGGTGGCCGAGGTGACTGAGGCGCACCAGTCACGGTCAGCACGGCCACTACGGTCGGGGGTTCGAATCCCCCCTCGGGCATGGATATTTGTGCCGTCATAGTTCGTAAGTAGTTCATAAGTAGTTTGTACGTTTAGGGACTGATGACCCCGTAGTTATGTCCCATAAGCTTTACAAACATTTGAACATTTGAATTGTGAAGGGAGGAGGAGACAGAGAGACAGATATATATATATATATATATATGTGTGTGTGTGTGTGTGTGTGTGTGTGTTTTAATTATTATTAAATTTTGTATTACTCTCTCTCTCTCTCTCTCTCTCTCTCTCTCTCTCTCTCTCTCTCTCTCTCTGTGTGTGTGTGTGTGTGTGTGTGTGTGTGTGTGTGTCAGTTTTTCTCTTTAATTACGGTCTCATATCTTTGACTAGATTTTCCAGTGAGTTTTCATTTATGTTTGTCTGTTTACATATTATTCATTTGTTCTCGGCTATGTCTTTCTGGATCCTTGATTCTTCAGTATGTTTGTCACTCTGTGTGTTAATTTGTGTTTGTATGTCACGGTGTACCATTTGGTTTGTTTGTGTGTGGTGTTGTCATAGTGTGTGTTTGTATGTTTTGGTGTTGTGTATTTTTCTGTTTGTTGGTTTTGTTTGAAATGTTGTGTTTTTCATATTTGTCTTTTAATTTTCTGATTGTGTTTATGTAATACTTGTGCTTAGTAACCATTCTTCCTTGCTATTTGCATGATTGTGTTCATTTCGTTTTGGTAGTTTATTTTTTATTTTTTATAGTACTTCTAGGGCTAGGACGCATTGATCACCACTACACTCTGGCTATCCTACATTGCTTCCTGTGAGTCGTAAATTTTCAATCTATGCATACACCTCACTCATTACGAAGTGGGTGTCCACCCGCACTGAAGAAAGGATATCCATGGTGTTACAAAAGGTGCGGCGAAACATTCAGGAAATATTCCTCACACACAATGAAAGAAAATATGTTATGTGGACATGTGTCCGGAAACGCTTAGTTTCCATGTTAGAGCTCATTTTATCACTCCTTTTCAAATCACATTAATCGTGGAATGGAAACACACAGCAACAGAACGTACCAGCGTGACTTCAAACACTTTGTTACAGGAAATGTTCAAAATGTCCTCCGTTAGTGAGGATACATGCATCCACCCTCCGTCGCATGGAATCCCTGATGCGCTGATGCAGCCCTGGAGAATGGCGTATTGTATCACAGCCGTCCACAATAAGAGCACAAAGAGTCTCTACATTTGGTACCGGGGTTTCGTAGACAAGAGCTTTCAAATGCCCCCATAAATGAAAGGCAAGAGGGCTGAGGTCAGGAGAGAGCGGAGGCCATGGAATTGATCCGCCTCTACCAATCCATCGGACACCGAATCTGTTGTTGAGAAGCGTACGAACACGCCGACTGAAATGTGCAGGAGCTCCATCGTGCATGAACCACAAGTTGTGTCGTACTTGTAAAGGCGCATGTTCTAGCAGCACAGGTAGAGTACCCCCTATGAAATAATGATAACGTGCTTCAGTGAGCGTAGGTAGAAGAACATGAGACCCAATCTAGACATCACTAACAATTCCTGCCCAAACGTTCACAGAAAATCTATGTTGATGACGTGATTGCACAATTGCCTGTGGATTATCGTCAGCCCACACATGTTCATCGTAAAAATTTACAATTTTATCACGATGGAATGCAGGCTCTTCCGTCGCATGTCAACACAAGCATGGAAGTCAACATTACCTTCCCTCAATTGGGCCAACTGACGGTGAATCTAGGAAGTACAGTACATACTAACGAAACAATTGGGTATTTTGACAATTGTCTGCACGAATTATTTCAATTTACATATAAAGAGAAATACTAAAATGAGCTTTAACAGGGAAATTAAGCGTTTCCGGACACATGTCCACATAACATATTTTCTTTCTTTGTGTGTGAGGAACGTTTCCTGTACCGGTGGGAATAACATTAGGGTTCTTACGATTGAAATAGTGAATGGAATCCGTCAATGTTGCCGTTTGTAGGACGTTACTGAATGTTCATCTGTGTGGATCCGGAGTAAACGCGGAGAAGCGACCGCCTCAATGTAGACTACCAAGCAACACATGGATCCTTCGTTCACTAGCGTTTTCTCGCGTTAACCCTTACCACCCACAGCACCTTTTCTTTTGAAAATGCTGAATAAGTTGGATTCTCTGTATACTTAGGCATAGTTGACACTGGGAAAAATAGTATAAAAAATTCTTCAATAAAGAGTGTAGTAGGAAAAAATTAGCACCATCGTGGTGGTCAGGTTTTATTTCACAAGAATTATTCTCTTACTTCCTGCTATTTGTCTGATACTATAAGTTACCTGAGGAACAGTTATGAATAAAAATTTATTCTTAGATTGTTTTTATTTATTAGTTATTATAAAAAAAAATGTTACACATATTCTGTAGCAAAAATTCAATAATCACAAAAATTTTATTGCTTTTGTAACACAAAGTTAATGAGCTGTTGTCCCTAAGGATTTCCCTGCCTTTGCAATAGTATACATATTTGTATATTTTGCTGCCTCTTGAAAAAAATTTTCACTGAAGTATTTACAGGAATATTTAGCAGGAGTTCCAATTGGTGAAGGACTCTAGAATTAAAAAGAAGATATTTTAGTAATAAAATGGATATGATACAGGAAATAGATAACTCAGATCGCACCTCTTTGTCACTGACCTCATCATCACTGTTATTAATTTTTTTGTGGATGAAACTTTTGATCAAAATATGGTCTCCGAAAAAGCAGTGATCAGACACCTTCTGTGACGCTGTGTGAACGTCTGTGCTCTTCAGGAACTTCTTTGGCACTCAGATCATCATCAGACGAGATGCCTGCCTACTGACTATATAAAGGAGAACAAAGAAACTTGTTGTCTCCATCTGACGAAAAGCCACTCAAATCCGAATCCTCTAATAGAGAAAGAATTTGATTGTCTGATAAACCTGCAACGGGGATGTGATCAAAAACTTTCTCATTCAAAAGTGTATGAAAAGCAGTAGCCGACCGCGGTGGCCGAAGGGGCTAAGGCGCTCCAGTCACGGTCTGCACGGCCACTATGGTCGGGGGTTCGAATCCCCCCCCTCGGGAATGAATATTTGTGCCGTCCTAGTTCGTAAGTAGTTCATAAGTAGTTTGTAAGTTTAGGGACTGATGACCCCGTAGTTAAGTCCAATAGACTATACAAACAAACGAAAAGCAGTAATAGAGGTAGGCTAATTACACAATCAATAAGATCCAGTCGTTGCAGCGTGGTGGCCAAGTGCATTAAGTCGCTATTGTGCATAGCACCTCAATGCGCGAAACTGTTCCCCGTCGGGGGTTCGAATCCCCCCTTGGGCATGGATGTTTGTGGTGTCTTCAGTATAAGGTAGTTCATAAGTAGTTTGTATGTTTAGGGACTGATGACCCTGCAGTTAAGTCCCATAACCTTCACAATCATTTGAACAACATCCAGTTACGGATGAAGTTACACAGTCAACACCTAACCTGCACAATCGTGTTAATAAAAATTTAACGCTGTTGAGTCCTCTCTAACTCCTAACAACAACAACAACAAATTTAACGCATAATTACTGTGCAAAGTTATGAAGTTATTAATAAATATGAATATCACTACATTGTACACACTTTTACAAATAACCAGATCCAAAAAATTGCCGAATCAATTTAATTTAATTATGACCTACTAACCTGGCCACGGCATAATTCTCACTTCTCGATCTACTTTAACAACATGTACTGCAATCTATTGACGCCGAATGGCAACATAAATATGAGAAACACGTAACGCACAACCTGCACGATCGTTGTGGGTTGGTTGGAAGCAAGGCAAGAGATTCAGATTGTCATAAAAAATAATAACCGAACCATCACGATCGTGTAGGCTCGGGTGGAATCGGTAAGGTAGTCTCACTGGAGACATCTGTTGCCACGACTTAGTGCTGTTGTGATTCACTCCTGTCACGTTGTGAACGCCGCTTCAAGCTGTTACATTGCAGAGGGTGGCGCTTGCGCGCTCCACGGCGCGGTGGGGCGATGACGCGCGCCCTAGGCCCCTCGGTCGCCATCAAAGTTGCACGCGGCGCGCTCCTCAATGTTTCAGGGTGCCCGCGGCCGGTCCACCGTGCCATCACGGGCGGCTCTTTTATTTAGGCCAGACGGCGGTCTGCGATGGCCGGCGCTCCTGCTAACCGGGCGGCCGACGGTGCTTCCGATCTGAAGTGTTCACGTTTAACGTGCGGGATTGTTGACACGGTCACCGTAACTCTTTAACTGTTCACGCGCTGGATGGACTGGCGAGCAATACGGGATAACATCACGTGCAGACTATACACTATGTGCCCACCCTATAACCTCCCACCCGTACAGTGTCGGCAGGATAAAACAATTAAAATATCAACACGTGTACCAAATGTTCTTAACCCAGAGCTTTCCAAACTGGGTGTCGCGTAGTAGTATCATCAAAGGTGTCGCGAGACTAACAAATTCAGACTCTAAAAAATAAAAAAAATAAAATAAATTAAAAAAATCTTATCATAAAAGAACACAAAATATCCTTCCCTTCATACTACCCTGAAGACGCCTGCAGCTAATCATCCTCTTCATTCAGTGCACCACAGATCACATATTAGAGGAATGATCGGTGCAAATTAATTGCGCCCTCAGCTAGGCGGCAGCTCTGCTTCAGCAGCAGTAGACGGGATTCGTTCAAGCAGCTGTCAGTTGCCAGATTCCAGCAAATCTGCGCATGCGCAGAGCTGCTGCTGATACTCGATAACAGCTCTTCCCATACGCAGTTTGCAGGAACTGGCAGCAGCTTGAACGAACCTTCACTGTAGTCTGCTTTCCTTCTCAAAAAGCGTTTTTAATGGATTTATCAAAGCCACGTCACCCTCGGTAGCATTTCTTACAATTAAATGTCAATCAATGACCCAGTGGCTGTAAAAGCTGCTCACAGATTGTAAAAGCAGTTACAATTGTCCACTGACTAAAGCCATTCATAGCGATGTTTAGTATGGAGTATGGCTGGGTGATTAACGGAGAGTGGTATTTTAAATGCAGTGATCGTTGGTTCGAACTCTGGTATGTGATAATATTTTTTTCTCTGTTTCCTGTATGTAACAGATTCTGGGACCAGAAATGACATTCATCTTATTACTTGTCACAAATATTTATCCAATTTTTTCCGAATATGTCGGGACTTCCAAGGTCGTGGTGAAGCAAGAACCTAACAATAGAACTTAAATAATAATTCATCACTTGTCATAAATACATTCTCTTTATTTCTGAAAATAATGTGATAATATTGAACTGAAAGGGAACAGCCACTGTGCTGTCTAAAACAGAAATCCAAGCAGCTAATTTCCAGATGCCGTTTTCAATCGATCCTGCAAAACCGTATCTGGCCCTGACATGTACACACTACAGCGAAAAACGGTTTCCGAAATTTAGTTTTCGTGTTTCGGAAATTGGTTCGCATGTATTACTGTGTGAGTTAGGCATTGTTGTCTGCGGTATTACTCTGTTGTACATCTCCTTAGTTCGTAATGTTTACTTTTCACTTTTGTTTACAAAGTACATTTAAGCGATACTTTATTTTCGTCCCCCCCTCCCCTCGACAGAACCATCTAAATTCTACCTTATGTAATTATATTAGTGAAAGGGTGTGGCGCAAACTGTAGACTATAAAAGGGTGTCGCCGTAAGGGAAAGTTTGGAAAGCACTGTCTTAACCATACTGTAATATCTGCGTTTAAATAGGCTGTTGATGTAGTAGGGGTTGTAATCGGAACGTATATGCAATTTTATCCTTTGTAATAACGATTGTTTGGTAACATGGAAAAATTTGGAATAAAATTATTTATATTTCATACATACAGGACAAACTGCACTCAGTAAACAATTTGGATAAGCAAATAATGTTAAGGTTGCCAGCTAGATGCAGGAGCAATGAATTTGGTTAGAAGTTAATGAAAACTAAGTTATTTAGTGACCTGAAAATAACGTAATTGCCCAGCCGTGGAGGTTGTGAGTCGCGGCGGAGTGGCCGAGCGCATTGAGGCGCCATGCTCCCATGCACGAGGCCGTTCCCCGACCAGGGCTCGAATCCTCCCTCGGGCATGAATGTTTGTGTTATCTTTAGTGTAAGGTAGTTTATAAGTTGTTTGTAAGTTTAGGGACTGATGACCCCGCAGTTCACAAACATTTGAACATTTGGAAGTTGCACTATGTAGGCCAAACCGGGGTTCAAAAGACACTTATACTGCACTTTGATCACAAAAATAAAATACTGTGAAACGTTAGTCCAAAACACTGTAATGAATTATTTTATTTATATATCACAAAAATCTTTCGACGTTAAGTACCTTCGTCAGGTGTTTCTGCAAAAACATTTTCTTTTATCAGTATGTATCCTGGTACTAGGTGAATAAATCTACATAAAATTTTACAAATTTCACTTAAAAAGTGTGCAGTACGTACGGTATTTAGAGGCCTTAAGTGCTTCAACTGATTATTTATTAGGTGGTGTTTTATATTTAATTTACGAATTATAGCCAGTTACAGCATCTGTCAATGCCTCAGAATGCTATGCCGCGGTGGAGTAGCCGAGCGGTCTAAGGCGCCTCGCTGCGGAGCGCTCGGTTGTTCGCCGTTGGAGGTTCGAGTCCTCCCTGGGGCATGGGTGTGTTTGTTTGTCCTTATATTAGTTTACGTTAGATTAAGTAGTTTTTAAGCTACGGACTGATGACCGCGCAATTTGGTACGATAGGTTTACAAACATTTGAATATTTGATTTTCAGAATGCTATATGTTTACAAATTTTTTCAAAGAGAACATAAAGAAGTTAACGAAGGACAACTCAAACACCCCTGCCCGAGAGACTACCCGAACCCCCGACGGCGAAAGGCCGCGCCTCCGCAGCTGGGCGCCATAGTGCGCACGTCTATTCTGCCTCGGCTGCTAGACGCAGTTTCTTGGTGTTTTCGTAGGTCACTTGAGCGTACCTGAAAAAATCTGACACATTATTTAACTTTTCACCTACATTGAGCAATTCTTCAAAAATTTCCTGCATCTGCTCAAGGCATCTACAGGATTGACTAGCAACTTTCCTGACCTTTCCAACGATGTGCATAATGATGAAAATCCTGATAGTTCCTAAAACTTCGTTTTATCGAACACCGTCGTGTCTGACGGAACACGCTGTTCTGTAACACTGCTTGACGCAAATCAAATGTTTGTCAATCTAAGGGACGTAACTAGTTTGTTCATTAGTGAACTGTTCAGATGTCTGTATTTCTATGGGTCCAAACTTTGTTCATTAGCTCTAGGTTTACAAACTACTTATACTAACTTAAAGTAACTTGTGCTAAGGACAACTCAAACACCCATGCCCGAGAGATGACTCGAACCCCCGACGGCGAAAGGCCGCGCGCACCGCAGCTGGGTGCCTTAGTGCGCACGTCTATTCTGCCTCGGCTGCTAGACGCAGTTTCTTGGTGTTTTCGTAGGTCACTTGAGCGTATCTTGGGGCTAAATCCGATATATGGTTAATATAATTTCGTAGTGGGTAAAAGAACCAATGGCACAGTCCGTTCCCATTAGCCAAAAGCCAGTGTCAGTAGTATTATTGGAATGTAATGTCACGGAATTTATGTCATTAAGATATTGAGATTTACTGATTTAGCATTTTCTATTAAGAATTGATCTAGATTTCTTTCCCTCTTTCGATAATTGGTTTCAAAAAATATTGCCATAAAAGCACTTTTAATTACTGTTTACCTTACGTATAATAAATACACATGGAAGGGTGGTAAATATTTTTACTTTAAATCAGTTATCGTTAAATGCAGTCGTGGCTAAGAAGATACCTTCTTTCAAGTTGGAAAAACACCCTTTATTATTAAACATGAGCAAGTTATTTCGACAGGATTTATTTATACTTGACTACTACATAAAACGAGTTTATTGGCTAAATGATGTTAAAAAAATGTCCAAATGTTTCTAAATCTATGGGACTTAACTGTGATGGTTATTAGTCCCAAGGATTACAAACTACTTAAACCAACTTAAACTGACCTAATGACAACACACACACAAACACACACATGCCCCAGGGGGGACTCGAATCTCCGACGGCGAGCAACCACACGTTCCGCAACGAGGCGCCTTAGACCGCGCGGCTACTTCAACGCGGCAGCTAAAATATGCTATGTGCTTCCTGTTTGAGGTAATCCTAATGAATCGTAGAACTCGAGGCACGGGTATATAGTTAGTTGTCTATCACGTTAGCATCGAGACAACAAATTTTCAGATACTGTATGAATAAAATCTGGATATTCGCACAAGTGGCTGACACGTCTTATTCACCCCCACTTCGTTTCATCTTAATGGAATGTGTGTGTCATAAAAACGTTCTCCGCTATAACTGATTCTTCTTGACAAAACTGCAAGTAAACTCACTGACACCAGAAGAAGAAAATTACTCAATACGAAGCCGAACTCGGGAAAGATCAGTTTGGGTTCAGGAGAAATGTAAGAACTCGGGAGGCTATACTCACTTTACGGCTTATCCTAGAAGATAGATTAAGAAAAGGCAAACCTACATTTCTAGATTTGGAGAAGGCTTTTGACAATGTTGATTGGAATAAACTCTTTCTACTTCTGAAACAAGCAGGAGTAAAATATAGGGAGCATAAGGTTATTTACAACTTGTACAAAAACCAGACAGAGGTTGTCAGAGTTGAAGCGCATGAAAGGGATGCAGTGGTTGGAAAGGGAGCAAGACAGGGTTGTAGCCTTTCTCCGATAATATTCAATTTGTACATTGAGCAAGCTATAAAGCAAGTTCAGGGGGAAGAATTAAAACCATTGCGTTTTGCCGACGACATAGTAATTCTATCAGATACAGCAAAGGACCTGGAAGAGCAATTGAACGGAATGAACAGTGTGCTGAAAGGTGCATATAAGATGAACATTAACAAGAGAGAAACTAGGGTAATGGAGTGCAGTGTAAGAAAATCAGGTGATGCTGAAGGAATTAGATTGGGAAACGAAGCAATAAAGGAGGTAGATGAGTTTTGTTACTTGGGCAGTAAAATAACAAATGATGGTCGCAGTACAGAGGATATAAAATGCAGAATGGCAATGGGTAGAAGAGCGTTATTGAAAAAGACAACTTAGTTAACATCGAATATTGATTTTAGCCTAAGGAAGTCCTTTCTGAAGGCATGGAGTGTTGCCTTGTATGGGAGTGAGACATGGACGATAAACAGTGTGTACAGGAAGAGGATTGAGGCTTTTGAAATATGGTGCTACAGAAGACTGCTGAAGATTAGGTGGGTGGACCACGTAACTAATGACGAGGTACTCAACAGAATTGGGGAAAAAAGAAATTTCTGGCATACCTTGACTAAAAGAAGGGATTGATTGGTAGGACATATTCTTAGACATCAAGGAATTGTGAATTTAGCGTTGGAGGGAAGTGTGTGGGGTAAAAACCGCAGAGGAAGACCAAGAGATGGATATAGTAAGCAGATTCAGACAGATGTAGGTTGCCGTTCGTATGTGAAGATGAAGAGACTTGCTCAGGATAGGGTATTGTGGAGAGCTGCATCAAACCAGTCTCCGGACTGAAGACCACAACAACAACATGAACAAAGAGATTTGTAATTGAAACAAAATTTTGCAATGGAACATTACTTCACCACACGAAGAGACATCACCTCACATAGGTCGTCTTTATGTTTGCATGGGTTTATTGCTACATGCGGCAGGGTTACTTAATTTGTGACAGTACGCCCCGGTGCATCCGACGAAAAAGAAAAAGCATTTACGGTGAAGTTGATAAGCAGAACAAATAAGTAGAGATGGATTTAAAGATTTGGTACGACTGTAAAAGCATCCCCGAGAAAGTAACCATACCGGAACCTCAATTCTTTTCAAATCAAACATTGTGTACACCTATACTAAAATATTTTTTTCCGCCGTGACTGAGGAGGAGGCCCAGCCTCGATACATACAGCTGAATAAAATGTTTTAAACAGCTAAAACAAATCTGTGACGGGTATCGGTTATTTAACAAACCTGTTACTCAAAGTACTCTTACACCATGGGTGTAACAAAGCGTGTAATACACTGAATAAAACTTTGTGCTTTTTGCATGGCTTCTTCATCTTGAAATATTAATAACGAATAGTGAAAGTTTTTAGATGAAAAAAAAAACAACTTAAATACACGAGGTCTCTCCAAAACACTCTGGAACATTCGTAATTTCGTGCTAATGGAGCCTTGGAGCGAAGTGCGATTGGCATGCCTGCACACTACTGTGTTAAATGTGTAATTGTAGACAAACAAAAATTACACGAAGCGAAATGTAGCGTGGGGAGGGCTATGCGAGAGGCGTTCAACGAATTCGAAAGTAGAGCTCTTTGTACTGACTTGGCTGAAAATCCTAAGAAAATTTGGTCTTATGTCAAAGCGGTAGGTGGATCAAAACAAAGTGGCCACACACTCTGTGATTTAAATGGCATTGAAACAGAGGATGACACTCTAAAGGCGGAATTACTAAATGTATTTTTCCAAAGCTGTTTCACAGAGGAAGATTGCACTGTAGTTCCTTCCCTAGATTGCCGCACAGATTACAAAATGGCAGATATCGAAATAATTGACAGAGGGATAGAAAAACAATTAAGATCGCTCAAAAGAGGAAAGGCCGCAGGACCTGATGGGATACCAGTTCGTTATTACACAGAGTACGCGAAGGAACTGGCCCCCCTTCTCGCAGTGGTGTATCGTAGGTGTAGCATACCTTTCCGAAAGATTGCAAAATGGCTCAGGTCATCCCCGTTTTCAAGAAGGGTCCTAGAACAGATTTGCAGAAATATAGGCCTATATCTCTAATGTATCTAATTTTGGAACATGTATTATGTTCGAATATAATGACATTTCTAGAGACTAGGAATCTGCTCTGTATGAATCAGCATGGGTTTCGAAAAAGGCGTTCGTGTGAAACCCAGCTCGCGCTATTCGTCCACGAGACTCAGAGAGCCACAGACACGGGTTCCCAGATAGATGCTGTGTTTCTCGACTTCCGCAAGGCGTTTGATACAGTTCCCCAGAAACGTTTAATGAACAAAGTAAGAGCATATGGTCTATCAGACCAATTGTGTGATTGGATTGAGGAATTCCTAGATAACAGAAAGCAGCAGGTCGTTCTCAATGGAGATAAGTCTTCCGAAGTAGGAGTTATGTCAGGTGTGCCACAGGGGAGTGTCGTTGGTCCGTTGCTGTTCACGATATATATATAAATCACCTTGCGGATAACATCGGAAGTTCACTGAGGCTTTTTGCGGATGATGCTGTAGTATATAGAGAGGTTGTAACAATGGAAAATTGTATTGAGATGCAGGAGGATCTGCATCGAATTGGCGCATGGTGCAGGGAATGGCAATTAAATCTCAATGTAGACAAGTGTAATGTGCTACACTATAGCAGGTCACCAACTGGAAGCACTTAATTCCATAAAGTATCTGGGAGTAGTCATTAGGAGGGATTTAAAATGGAACGACCATATAAAAACAATCGTTCGTAAAGCACATGCTAGACTTAGATTCGGTGGAAGAATACTAAGGAATTGCAGTCTGAAAACAAAGGACGTAGGTTACAGTACACTTGTTCGCCCACAGCTTGAATACTGCTCACCGGTGTGGGATCCGTACCAGGTGGGATTGGTAGAGGAAGTGGAGAAGATCCAACGGAGAGCAGCGCGCTTCGTTACAGGATCATTTGGTAAGCGTGAAAGCGTTTCGGAGATGATCGCTAAACTCCAGTGGAAGACTCTGCAGGAGATACGCTCTGTCGCTCGGTACGGGCATTTGTCGAAGTTTCGAGAACATACCTTTACCGAGGACTCTAGCAGTATATTGCTCCCTCCTACGTATATCTCTCGAAGAGATCATGAGGATAAAGTCAGAGAGATTAAAGCCCACACAGAGGCATACCGACAATCCTTCTTTCCGCGAATAATACGTGACTGATATAGGAGGGAAAATCGATAGTGGTACTCAGTGTACCCTCCGCCACACACGCTTGCGGAGTATGGTTGTAGATGTAATTGCCGGAAGTTTCATTTGGAAACACCGTTGATAGGACGAATTTGCATTGACCAACGAGATATAAAATGTTAATTATCTGTATTTCGATTAAATATTGAATGTTATCGCTGTTGTGCGGACTACAAATTTATTTTACGATACGTATTTGACACATTGCTCACAATAGTAGAATGTGGAAAGAGAGGGATTTGTGGAAGCTAAAAGTTATTGGGAGAATGAGAATTACAACCAGATTACATGGAAAATTGAAGGTGTATTCATTCACCTTTACGTTTCCGCTCCTCCCACCGCAGTCTCTGTAAATCTAATCTAAATCGACCGTCCAACTCCTGTGGCTCTGTTCTACCGCCACACACGTGGAAACAGAGAGCGACAACCACAGCAATCTCGTCTGTTCAGATTGTAAAATATGTAGCTACGACTCGCGATGGGCAGGGAACGTGGACCCGAGCGAAGTGCGCTGTACACTGTCATGCAAAAGAAGAATGATTGGTAGACCTCTCTGGCAATGGTTCTTTGTAATAACAGTCGCAGAGGTGATGCGTCATACACTCCTGCAGGGGGAACGCGGCAACTATAGGGCACTAACAGCGATATGAAAAAAGATTAAATTACAATGGACTTTCGAGTTTTCAATTGGCAGATAACGGGCGTTTCTCTAAAGGTACGCAGTAGATTACTGGTCGTAAAAATTTGTATTACAGTAAATCTTCCTGTATGTTACGATAACTCTCTAGAGTAGGGAAAAAATTGCACATGAAGACCAAGTGTGGATGCACGATAATCTGAATCTGTAAATGCATGACATTTCATTCTACTGATACCACTCTTTATATTTCTTTCTTCTTTCTCAACATATAATTCTAAATTAAATTGTTCTATATTTTAATACAACAGTAACCAGCAGTCAATTGATCCCCATTTCACCTATCCGAGCGGGACATCTCATGATTCGCCACATTTTATCTTCGATTCCTGGCTAAAGTAAATGTCATTTCAATGGAATACGGGGAGTAGCTCACAACTGGTTCACCTATTACTTTAATAATAGAGAACAGAAGGTAATTCTCCACAGTGTAGAAAATGGCTATGACATACAATCCCAATGGGGCATAATTAAGTGTGGGGTGCCACAGGGGTCTGTTTTGGGACCATTGCTGTTTCTTATTTATATAAACGATATGCCTTCGAGTATAACAGGTTACTGTAAAATATTTTTGTTTTCTGATGATACCAGCTTGGTAGTGAAGGATGTTGATCTTAATATTGACACAGTATCAAATAATGCAGTTCAAGAGATAAGTTCATGGCTTGTAGAAAACAAGTTGATATTAATCACAGTAAAACTAAGTTTTTACAATTTCTAACATATAATTTGACGAAAGCTGACATTTTGATTACACATAACGGGCATATGATAAGTGAGACTGAACAGTTCAAATTTATAGGTTTCCAGATAAAAAGTATACTGTCGTGGAAAGCCCATGTTCAGGATCTTGTTCCAAAACTAAATTCTGCTATATTTACCATTAAAACAATATTTGAAATAAGTGATTTTTCCACACGAAAAGTAGTCTATTACGCTTTCACTCACTTATGACGTACAGCATTGTTTTTGGGGTAACTCGCCTGATGAATAAAGGATATTTCTAGCTCAAAAACGGGTCGTTCATGCAATATCTGGTTTAAGTTCACGAACGTCATGTCGACCCCTTTTCAGTAGTCTGGGAATTTTGACACTGACGTCACAATACGTTTTTTCTTTAATGTCGTTTGTTGTTAATAATATCAGCTTATTCCCACGAGTTAGTAGCTTTCAGTCGGTGAATAATAGACAGACGTCGAATCTACTTTTGCATCACACCACCTTGACACTTGTGCAGAAAGGTGTACAGTATTCTGCGGCATCCATTTTCAATAAGCTGCCACAAGAACTAAAGAATCTTAGCACTAATTCACACGCTTTCAAATCTAAATTGAAGAGCTACCTCATGCCTCACTCCTTTTATTCTGTCAAGGAACTCCTAGAAAAGTTAATTCACTTTTTTCTTTATTGATTCTTTTGACTTTGTCTTTGTCGTGTGCAAAGAACTACTTAAAAATTTTCTATTACCATTCTTGTGTAACAATTAATGTATTGACTTGTTCCATGACCATGGAGTCTCACTCCTCAATTGGATCCTATGGAACAGAAATATACAATAAAATAATAAAAATAGGTAGTAACTGTACTTTCAGTTTAATATGTCATTGTTGCTAAATATTCATATGAATTATTTGCAGACGAATTGGAAACTGGTAGAATCAAATGTTTGTAAATCTACTAGACCAAACTGATATAGTCATCAGTCCCTAGACTTATAAAGTAACACTAAACACACACACACACACACACACACACACACACACACACACACACACACACACATGCACACATACATGCCCGAGAAAGGACTCTAACCTCCGGCGGGAACGGACACCCAGTCCGCAAAATGGTATCTTAGACCACGCGGCTATTCCGAGCCACTGGTAGAATTCGATCTCGGGTAATTTTGGACTTAGCAGAAATGTATGAGCATATGAGGTAATACCCAGTAACCTCCGTTTATAGCTTTGGTATATCTGGGGAAAGCTTATAATAATAAGTTCCAAAGAGGATAAAGCCAAGATCGCTTGTATATACTTTTATTTCGACGATTGGTTTCAATGGTCTATGCCATCATCTTCCGGTCTACAAATGTTTTACACAGCCGTCTCAACCATTATTTTATAAAGTAAATGAGAATGAAATAAATCACAATTTGGTGAATGAAAATTGGTGCCCAGCCGGGATTCGAACCGGGGATCCCCTCCTTGCTAGGCAGACGCGTTGACCACTCCACCACCGACGACACCGTAACCTGCGGACTGCAAAGGACTCTTCCCTGCACGTCTCCCGCCACACCCAAATCTCCATTCGCCAAGCTGTCTCTTTCCTATTACCATGGCCTATTTGTTCTGTAATGCTCGCAGCCACAATACTGTATTCCCGAATCATGGAGAACAGTCCATGAGGTATGGAGACAGTGTGGCGAATGGAGATTTGGATGTGGCGGGAAACTGATCGCGATTTGCGATTTATTTCATTCATTGAACGCTGTAACGTTGGCAAAAATATATGATTGGAACAATTTAGAGTGCATAGATGCACTATGTCATTGTAGTAAAAGTTACATTTAAATATAAGTGACTGTTACTCAGGAAGATAAATTTGTTGATATCCAATATTAATACTAATTTAAATGTAAAGAAATATTTTCAGAATGCTTCAGGCCGGAAAGCATTGTATGGGAGTGAACGTGGACGATAATGAGAGCAGACAAAATTATGTGCTGCAGAGGAATGCTAACAATTCATAGTAGATCGCTTAGGTAATAGGGAGGTAGTGAATAGAATTGAAAAGAATAGAAGTTTTTGGCACATCTAAACTAAACAATGGATCGTTTGGTAGAACACCGTCTGATATATCATGAAATTTTCATTTTAGTACTGGAGGTATGTGTGTGGGATAAAAATCACACAGGAAGACCTAGAGACGAATAAGGTAATCAGGTTAAAAATAATGTACACTGCCATTGTTATTTAGACATAAGAAGACTTAGACAGGATAGGGTAGCGTGGAGAGCTGCATCAAACCAGTGTCCCGACAGAAGAACGGAACAACAACAAAAGTGGGTTGCGGCCCGAATTCAGTGTCCCAGAAATATTGCCCTGTCTGTAATACCTGTTAGATCTATAAATTCTTACGTAATCCTATAACACGTTAAATCATAGCAAATTACTCAAAATTTAACAACATGTTCTCTAGATAAGCCAGTTTTACTCGTTCCGTTAATATTTATGCTCGATCAAGATACATCCGATACACCATTATATTTGGTTTCCAAAACTGATACCTGTGCTAAGGCGTTTTGGCCGCTATCAAACGTATCATACAATTTTAAGAAATCTACTGGGCGAAACACAAAATGTTTTTTCCTTATCGTACCCTTTGATAAATTCGCTCGAAGACGGCATGATTTTATTTTCGTTATTCGTTCCTGTGCAGTATCGGATTAAGTATTGCAACATATTTTAAAGAGTTTGCATAAGTTAAAAATATTGTAATAATAATAATGAAAAATACTTTGCCTCGAATTTGGATAGTTATGATTTGAGTTGAGCAGAAAAGAAAACCCAGGAAGTTTTATTTAAAACTGACAGCACAACAATATCTCTATGTGTTTACAACATAACAGATTCAGATGCGCGATCGAATTGGCACCGTCTGCCCTCTCCTGTACAGGCGGACTTTACTGCTATTAGAAAGTCCAAATCATTCCACATCAAGAAATTTCGTTTTAGGCATCGTCCAGTCTCGATGAATGATACAATGTTTTGTTATTTGTCATAGACTATACATAATGTGACGACATATATAAAGAAATTGTTATCTATAGCATATGCCTGTTGTAGCAGCGCAAAAATCACTGATATCACTGCGTTTAAAAGACTCCGATAAAAAAAAGTATTGAAATTCACTGTCTAGCATTTGCGGATGATTTTGCCATTCTCTCTGAAAACCTAACAAATGCAGCAATCCAAATCAATATCTTAGAAGAAGTAGCCAACAAAGCAGATTTAAGAATTTCTGTAGAGAAAACAAAATTTATGAAAAACATAAAAAATTCTTCAGAAATCCTACTGACAGATATTGGGCCGATAAAGAGGGTAAATAAATTTAAATATTTGGGAGAAATGATTCAGAAAAAATGCTTAGAAAAATTTCCTGTAGAAGAAAGAGTACATAAAATGGAGGGAGCATATGGTATAACCAGGAACATTTACAACAAAACGTCTCTGTCTAAAAATCTGAAAATACAGCACTACAACACAGTAGTAAAGCCAGAATGTCTTTATGCAAGTGAATCTTTAGTACTGAATTACAAATTAAATAAACTTGAAGTCCTAGAAAGAAAAATCATTCGAAAAATACTTGGTCCACTAAGAAATACAGAAGTATGGAAACTAAGAAGTAATGCAGAAGTTTATCGCAACATAGAAAACAACCGAAACACTACAGAAGAGGAGACTGCCATTTTTTGGAGATTTATACAGAATGAACAGAAACAGGTTAATCAAATGGATTTTTAAATATCTCTGGGACAAGAAGTTAACAATAATATGGATTCAAGAAGTTAGGAAAGATTTGGAATGAAACAATGTAAACTTTTAAGAAGAAAGTGTTAAAAATGGAAGAATTCCAAGGCAGGAGGGAAAGAAGACAGGAGTAGAGTGGTCTGAGGAGAGAAAAAGGATGCATAGTGAAAAGATGAAAGAATACTGGAGGATAATGAAAGAAGAACAAAGGCGGAAACATTAAAATTGGTGCGTGGTCCTTAGATGGCCGAAACGAAGAAGGATGAAAAGGTTAAAAAATAGAATAATACAGAGTGGAAGAGAGAAGCGACAGGCCACGTGGAAGAGGAAGATAGAGCAGACAGTCACGATCTCAGTGCCAGTAACAACAATAAATAAGTATTACATAATAGAGGTGTCAATGAAAAATAAAAAGAGAAACGTGTGGAGTCTATGCATACGATTTTGGGAGTCTGGGGAACCCAGAGCGGTATAATAACATTAATAAAAAAATGTCTTACACTTACTGTCAGCCGCTATAACCATGTAAGGGTTTCTCACTCTAAGAATTACTATCCTGACAAAACCATCCGCCAGGACACGTATACAGGGTGTTACAAAAAGGTACGGCCAAACTTTCAGGAAACATTCCTCACACACAAAGAAAGAAAATATGTTACGTGGACATGTGTCCGGAAACACTTAATTTCTATGTCAGAATTTATTTTATTACTACTCTTCAAATCACATTAATCATGGAATGGAAACACAAAGCAACAGAACGTACCAACGTGACTCCAAACACTTTGTTACAGGAAATGTTCAAAATGTCCTCCGTTAGCGAGGATACAAGCATCCATCCTCCGTCGCATGGGATCCCTGATACGGTGATGCAGCCCTGGAGAATGGCGTATTGTATCACAGCCGTCCACAATACGAGCAAGAAGAGTCTCTACGTTTGGTACCGGGATTGCGTAGACAAGAGCTTTCAAATGCCCCCACAAATACAAGTCAAGAGGGTTGAGGTCAGGAGAGCGTGGAGGCCATGAAACTGGTCCGCCTCTACCAATCCATCGGTCACCGAATCTGTTGTTGAGAAGCGTACGAACACGTCGACTAAAATGTACAGGAGCTCCATCGTGCATGAACCATATGTTGCGTCGTACTTGTAAAGGCACAGGTAGAGTATCCCGTATGAAATTATGATAATGTGCTCCAGTGAGCGTAGGTGGAAGAACATGTGGCCCAACCAAGCCATCACCAACAATTCCTGCCCAAACGTTCACAGAAAATCTGTGTTGATGACATTGCACAATTTCGTGGGGATTCTCGTCAGCCCACACATGTTGATTGTGAAAATTTACAATTTGGTCAGGATGGAATGAGGCCTCATCCGTAAATACTAAAATGAGCTCTAACATGGAAATTAAGCGTTTCCGGGCACATGTCCACGTAACATATTTTCTTTCTTTGTGTGTGAGGAATGTTTCGTGAAATTTTGGCCGTACCTTTTTGTAACACCAGAACCAATGATGACGTATCGTTCTGAAGTACAGGTCGTAGGTACTTGGAAAATGATTGTAATTTAAAAAAAAAAACGCCCTGACGTGTTTTACGGCTCACTTTAGAATTGTAGTTTTATAAATTTTTGCAAACATTTTGGAGCAAAATAATAATCTGAATAATGAAAAATTAATTAATAAGAGTGTCTGAAAACCTTTTAGGAAAAACAATTCTTAGGTAGTGGCGGGTTCCAAACCATGGACTTTCAGCGTCACACTCCAACGCATTGCCCACTATGCTACAGCTTACCGCCAGGATTTCGTGTTTTTTAATCTCACACTTTTGATGGCCGTTGTTAACTGATACTAATATAGCATTTGTAGACACGAGATTATCATTTATCGTACGAAGAACGACGTGTTTTTGTTAATTCTTCAGTGCGCCATTGTTTTGAAATGACAACATGTAATTTACAATAAGAAAATCATCAAAGACGCAACGCAATATGGAGGGCACAGAGATTTCTGGCCGAGGAATGGCACTTGACATCTGCGAACGGCTGGTTTTCGTTAATTCAATGGAGGATGTCAAAACTCCGTTATTTTTGCAAATATCTCGCAATCGATTCGAGATATGAAGCAACATAAGGGAACAAACTTGTAGAGAATTGTCTCTTCTAAAAATTCGGTTATTCAATTTTCGCGTCAGATGAACGGTTTATTTGCAATTAAAATTACATTACAAATGGCTTTTTTTGGTATTACTAACGCATTTCTTGTCCGGAATATTTCAAAAAGCGAGGTTCTGGTCTCTGGTAGCCAACAATTATGTCTGTAAAATTTGGTGCCGATCGGTTGAATGGTTCGACCTAAAAAATGGGAACACGTTACAGCCAGACAGACATCGTCAAATCGCTGTTATTTTTGCAAATATCTCTACATCGATGCAAGATATGAAAAAAAAAACATAATAGAGCGACGTTGTAGGGAATTTCCCCCTCTACCAATTAGGCTATTCAATTTTCGTGTCAGATGAACGGTTCGTTTGCAATTACAATTATATTACAAACGGCTTTTTTTGTATTACTACCGTATTGTTTGTCCGAAAAATTTTAAAATGGGAGGTTCTGGTCTCTGGCGTCCTACAATTATGTCTGTAAAATTTGGTTGTGATCGGTTGAATGGTTCGTCTTAAACACAGGGAACACTTTACGGACAGACAGAGAGACAGACAGACATCCCAAAATCGCCGTTATTTTGCAAATATCTCTGAAACGATACAATATATGAAAAAAACATAAGATAGCGAAGTTGTAGAGAATTTTCTCCTCTACAAATTCCGTTATTCAATTTTCGTGTCATATGAATGATTAATCCGTTATTTTCATTTAAATTTTGAGCTGTCAAAAGACGATCGCAAAGGCCCACTTTTAGTGTTACTACCGTAACCTAACGTTGGCCAAAAAGGAAATGCTACTCACATCTTCGACGTATAGAACGAGAAAGAATAGCATTACTAGCATGAAGTAGAACGTCACCGCAAAGAAATAAACGAGAAAACGAATAATCAGTATTCAATACAAAATGGAGATACTGGAAAAATTGATTGAATGCAGAAGGACTAATGACAATTATGACGCTGGACTTAATCGTACAAGAAGGCCAATGAAAGTTACTTAACTCGAAAGACTGTTTGTTGTAGATTTCACGAATATAAATATTATGTATGCATTGGCATTAAAGTGGTTAAAGGAAGTAGACATTTTTCTATCTACAGCTTGGATCAAGTTCTACATTCTCCAACAATCAGATCACTGATTGGCTATTTGCCTCGACCAAAGACGCTGTAATGCATCGCTTCTGCAGTATTAAAATAACTGAATATCGAAGCGTGGAGTGCTCCCCACTCACTTTCTTGTGCCGTTCAAATACTTCTTTTTCGCAGTGATTAAGAGTGGTTAAAGGAAATTGATGTTTTCATATGAATGCCGATATAAAGGATGATGCGCCGGAAGAGGCATCTAGCGGTGCACGGGTGGAATTACGAAGTCGACATGTTGTCAGCTCTGGAAATTCTGAATATCGCAGTATAGAAATAACATTATTTCTTGGCGTTGTATAAATATACGAACACAGAAATTGTAGTTCAAATATTAGGCTAATGAAAGTTATATAATTCGAAAACGGCATGAGAAGTATGTACTTCCGTTTTTATTTGTTGTTATTGTGTGAGGCATTTTCCTTAACACGTAAAAGATACCGTTTCATACCTCCCAGTGCCGGTTAAATTTTACCAAATATCCCAGCGGCCTCCTATGATAATGTTGGCAACAGATGCTGAATAGTGAGAATCCTGTGAGTCTTCATTTTAGCCAATCGCTTGACAATGCTGATGATTTGTTATAGAATCTTCGCTTTACGAGGGGAATTATTTTTACTGAGCGGACGAGGGTACATACAAGAACCTGTCAACCATAAAGCATGAACAGCATTATTTGTTTACTTCATGGTCTGTACGATACGCTAATCGAGTCATTCTACGTGGTTCAAACAAATGGGCAAAGGTTTTCTATCGTGTTGTTGTTGTGGCGATCACGCGAGGCCGCCGGCATGATACGTAAAATTTTACCCACAGTGACTATTGTAAACACAATTGGTCGATTTTCGACCACAGGAAATACCAGTAATATTAATTTAATTGTAATGTTAAGGAAGTACACCCACAAATAGTTCGCGCGTATCCCACTTCTCGGAGCAAAACGTTGCACCTTACCAGCCGCACTCCGGCTTAGACGTGCCGATAACTGTGAACTGCCAACTGGCAACGGCATTAACGTAATTACGAGAGTTTGTCGGCGCGGTGCTCGGTTCGAATCGAATCGATGCGATTCCGGGAGCGCGCGGCCAAGTCTGGGAAGTTCTCCAAACTTGTTGGCTGTCAGCGGGTGGCCCGCGCTGGAGTAGCGAGTAGCGAGTCCTCCGAGGCGTTGGTGGCTCGTCGAGAGCCGATTGTAAGCCGAGCGTCTGCGGGAGCGCTCCTGCCGCGGTACGTCAAGCTGAATGTGCGCTGATTGCCGAGACACGGGAGGCGCTCACACGGAGGTCTTCTAGCCATAGCCTTCGTCAAGAAAGACACACCCAGTCTCATTCAAACAATTACACAGTACAAGCAGCCACTGTACGTAATAAAAGCTTAATTCTGGTAGGAGGTACCCAGATAAGACTTTACTGTTATATAAAGCTTAAATTCAGCCGTAAAATTAGGAAAAAGGTCCGTGTGAACTACCGGCTACACCCTACTGCGGAACCTTTTTCCTTGGCCCAAAATGAGAACTGACATGGTTGAAATTAGCATAAAAACATGAAGTTAATGATACAGTGACCTTATACGTAGCAGCTCACACGAAATTGAACACAGGCATTAATAAACAAGCCACCACAATTAAAGTTATTTCATAAAGGTGGCTAAGAAAAACATTTAAGGCGCAAGGGAACTTAAACATAACAACATTGCATCTGAGCTTGTTCTCAGCACAGGTGGAGAATAATAATAAATAAAAGGGGGAGGTGCTCGAAAATTTCAATTAATAGGCAAGTTAAAATTATACTGAACTGAACTTGTTTATTTAGGTCGACCGCAAGCAAAATGGAAAACCAATTTTGTTAATACAATAAAAATGCATCCCATTTACATTAATACTGATGATGTCCAACACTGAATTTAACATAGATTACACAGAACGTAACGCTACTGGGGGAAGGATTTACAAACAACACTCACTCGCTCACACACACGCAATGCAACAGCGAAACTCAGCGTGCTGAAACGAGGCAGAAGCAGGCGCCGATATCATAGGCGAAGTTCAGCAAACCCGGAGGTACCACACAACAAAATATACAATAAAACTGCGAAGATGGCTCTGGCCTGTCATACTTTATTTGAGATAGTGCGTGAGTATAGCAAAGTTAAGTTGCATTTATATTATACTTCGAGCAAACACGCTAACGGCGACACACGGCTACGTTACATGATCGCACTCCACTGAAGGTGAAGTAGTTAAAAATCGGATTCAGTACGCAAATTCACGCCGGACTCTTAAGTTGCAATTTGAGAATAAACTATCTAGGCACTGGTTTTATGACAAGAGGCGTGAATTCAAGTAACTAGCTGCAGACCCCTGAAGTCGGAGTTCGGACACAAGTGGTTCCGAAAACCGATAAAAATGTATAAATTCAATTTCAGAAAAATTAAGAAAATTAACTACGGCGTGCAACCCGTAGAAATGCGTAGAATTTCATAAGGAAGCTACCGAAATGCAGCAACATGCGATTGGGAGCTTTCACAGAGACGGAAGAAGTCCAGTCTCAAAACCCGGAAAAGTGAAATAATTATAAAGTCGGAAAAATAAAAAATTAAAACTTCGGCATGCAACCCATAGAAATGTTTAGAATTACATATGGAAACGAATGAAATGCAGCTACACGCGATAGGGAGCGATTACAGAGACGGATAAAGTACAGTCTCAAAACACGAGAAAAGTGAAATAATTACAAAGACAGAAAGGTGAGCATAAAAACTACGCCATGCGACCCTTAGAAATACATAGAATATCATAAACAAGCTATTGAAGGCGGTTGTACAAGGATCGGAGAGAATTACTGACAAAGACTGAGTGCATACTACAAGTTCGGAGAAGAAACAGCAAAATTCAAATAGGCGGGGAGAGAAGATTCCGAAATGTTAGTGGCAATCAGAAGGATACATGCACAGTTACTTACCTGATGGGCATGGAACAAACAATAGTGGAAGTTGAAGGTTTTTTTCTAAGAACCAACCACATGGAGCACATATCACTCGGGAAAGGAAACAATAAGAAAGATGTTACATGCACTGTACAAAAATGAACACATCGTCTGTTAGAAATCAGGCCCCACAAAGCTAGAAAGAATTTACACAGAGTTCGTACACCGCCACATAATCACAATAGATTTGAATATAACAGGCCGTTATCAAACTGCAACTAGTAACACGTACACCATGTGGAAACCACAGAACACTATCAAAAAATATTCCAAAAAATGAATCTAAGTTCAAGAGTCTAAGTTAAACATGCTAGACAACGAATAGCTACCATCTCCGTGGACCCAAGAGCAGAACCAAACTTACCTCACCATGATCCGAGCACAAAGTGAAGACCGAGCGGCCAGGAGGCGCGAAGCTACCGGAAACTGGCAAAACCGACAAAAACGAGGTGGTGGGGGAGAGACTCATCCTGGAGAGGACTCGTCAACTGGTTTGTAACCAAAATGTGTAAAAACCTCTTTGGTAACTCCAGCAGCAGAGGTTGGTAACGACTAACTATTGACTCTGAGCCAGAGAGAACCATGCAAAGCGAGCTATTACTAGTTATATTCTGACAGCCATTAGAATCTCGCACATCCACTTAAAACTAAAACAAGTACACATTCTCACAGGGTCAATAATAAATTATTAAAATAACAAAATCGTAGCAATATTAACTAACATTCCAGAAACTATTATTTTAAAACATGAAATAGAAATGCTATTTCTCATGTCTTGAAAAGAGTGGGGTTCTAGTTTTAACAAAGTGCTAATCTAGTGACATCAAATAAATTACAATTTTATAAAAAATGTATTGAAGACGACAGACGGTCGTCTTTCAACAGACACACTTCACAAATTATTCATATGATTATTTATATGGCGTCAGTATTTTCCGGTCAAGTCTGTAAGAACATACTCCATTTGTTGACATTAACGACCTTAATTTTACGAATTTGAAATTTTTAAACATTTCGCCCGTTGCAGGGCATTGAAATAAATCCAATGGCAAATATTTACAAATAACTTCGGAACATGAATATGTCACTCACTTCGCCCCAAGAAATAACTTGGCATTCTGGTGGTTACGATGAAATATCAACAGAGCTAATTTTAGCGTGTTCTTGTGAATTTAGCACAATTTTAAGTTATTTATGTAACCAGTATATTATAACTGTAACATTTCCTGATTGTTTAAAATACGCGGATATTAAATCTGTATTGAAGAAAGTGGATAAAAAGATACCATCAAACTACAGACCGATTTCACTTTTAAAGGAATACTCAAATATTATAGCAAAGTAATGTAGAAACAGCTTCTCAACCACCAAACCTTAACTGAGATATTGTGTAGAACACAGTTTCAATTTCTGAAAGGTTCTGATATCGAGAAGGCTAATTGCCCCTACAATGAGACTGTTCTTAATTCATCAGATAATAAATTACAAGCAGCAGGTATTTTCTGTGACTTATCACAGGCATTTGATTGTCTGAACCATAACATCATTTTAAGTAAATTAGAATTCTATCATGTCATGGGAATTACCTCGATAACAGGAATCAAAAGCTGTCATCGCAAAGGACTAGTGAATTAAACCAACAGTCATCATCAGATTGGGAAGAAATTACATGTGGTGTCCCACAAGATCCATCTTAGGGCCATTGCTTTTTCTTGTGTACATTGTCAGACGTAAAATCGTATTGTCTGCAGACAGTACAAGTATTCCAATAAATAGCATGTCGAGCATAGTTCTAGGAAGGTCTGCTAATGATAATTTCATCAATATTAATAAATGTTTTAAAGCCAACTCATTAATATTAAACTCTGAAAAGAGTCACTACATGCAGTTCAGAACATGTAAGTATATGTATAAGTATGAAGAAGAGGAGCAAGAAGAGGTTAACAGTAAAAATTCCTGGGATTACAGCTTGATAATAAATTCATTTGGGTGGAGCACACCACAGAGCTGCAGAAACGACTTAACAAATCTGTATTTGCAATACGAGTGGTATCAGACATAGGAGACATAAAAATAAAAAACCTTGCATACTTTGCTTACTTTCATTGCATAATGTCGTATGGGATATTTTGGGGTTACTCTTCAAGTCAAACAAAAGTTTCCAGAGCCCAAAAGCGTGTAATAACTATTATTTGTGGTGCAAATTCACAGCTATACTGCAGAAGCCTCTTCAAAGAACTGGGTATATTAACTTCCGCCTCTCAGTATATTTATTCCTTAATGAAATTTGTCATAAATAATATATCCGTTTTCCCAACAAACAGCTCAGTTCATACGTACAATACTAGGAACAAAAATGATCTACAGAAGGACTTAAAAGTTCAGAAAGGGGTCCACCACTCAGGCAGTCAATAATTTACCAACAAGCGCAAAAAAATTAGCTACAAATAAAGATTAGTTTAAGAGGAGCCTAAAAGACTTTCTAGTAGCCAACTACTTTTACTCCACCGACGAATTCTTAAATTAATCCAAATGATGCATGTATCTGTAGTCATACTATCAGTATTACTATATCATCAGCTTGTAAGAAATGTAACAAGAAAAGTACATGTTCCACATCCACGAGGATATCCTCAACACGGATCTATAGAACAAATAATTTATCTAATCTAACCTAGATGAAAGTTTGTGTTGGACCGGAATCGAACCCGGATTTCCCGCTTCGGGCCAGTGGTCGCCTTAGCCAAGTAGGCTACCCAGGCACGCTTCCCTTCGGAGCCCAATTCTCACCTTGTAGCACACCACGATTGTAGTGCCCCCTGTCCATTTGATTCCTACTTGCTCGCAGCCTTTACTGTATTTCCACAAGGGATCGACCGAATTAATGCGTCCGCATAGAAATTTTCAACTGCCTATTGGGGCATATATACAAAAAATTATATGGTATCTGTTCTTTAAGGACATGTAAAATTGTATAAATAATTGTGTATATGACCCAATACGCAATTGAAAATTTCTATGAGCACGCATTAATAAGCTCGATCCATTGCGGGAATCCTGTAAGGCTGCCAGCAAGTGGAATCAAATGGGCAGGGGGAACTACAATCCTAGTGCGGTACAAGTTGAGAATTTAGCTTGCAAAGTTAGCGCGCCTGCATAGCCTAATTGGTTAAGGAGGCGTCTGGGCCAAAGCGGGAAATTCGAGTTTGTATCCCGTCCAGCACGAATTTTCATCTTTGCCATTGGATTTATTTCAATGCCCCGAATCGGTCGAAATGTTTAAATATTTCGAATTCATAAAATTCACAAACACCCAACGGTCAAAATATGTTTAAACGTGTGTAAATCAATGGGAGGAAATACTCTGGCCATCAGTCATTAGGCATACAAACTAACGTATGCTAAAAACACCAAATACACCCGTGCCCAAGAGTGAACTCGAACCTCCGACGGCGAGTGGCGGCGCGCTCCGCAGCTAGACACCTTGTAACGCTCTGACATTCAACGCTGCACCTATTCATCATCTATGGCGTTCTACTCGGGACGAAGATGCCGGAGATAGTCTATTTGTGTTAAAGAGTTTATGGGCGTTTTCGTACGAATTCTGTGGACGAAAACTGAGGTAGTATCTATGAGTATTTCTTATGCATCTGTTTCGACGAAGAATGTCTTTCCAGTGAATTGCAATACATCTAAATAAATACAAATGACACTGAAGTGCATGGCAATGTGTTCATCATCTACTCTTGCTTTCTCTAATTGAGGACGGGAAAAAGGAACAACTAAATCTTTCCCTTATCGATCTGAATTCCCTTATTACATTGTCATATAAGTGGTAGGTGACAAAATATTTTCGCAATCCGAAGAGAAGTTCGTGTAAGATATTTCGTAAATGAAGCTCACCGCATCAAATGAAGCCCTTTTCTTAACGATTTCCATCCCAAATCGTGCAACATTTCCGTGACACTATCTCCCATATATCGCAATAATACAAAACGAGCTGCCCCTCTCTGAACTTTGTCTATATCCTCCGTGGGTCCAAATTGATGGGGATCCCACAATGCGCACCAGTACTCCAGTATAGGACGCATAAGTATAATGTAGGCAATTTCTTTAGTTGCAATGTTGCATAATCTTTGTTGTGTCAATGAAACGAAGCCTTTGGTTCGCTGTTCCTACGATATTTTCTATGTTTTCTTTCCAATATAAGTTATTCGTAATGGTTATTGCTACGTATTTAGTTGAATTTACAGCCTGTAGTTTTGACTGATTTATCGTGTAAATAAATTTTAACAGATTTCTTTTATTGATTATATGGATGATCCCACAATTTTCATTGAGTAGGGTCAACTGGCAAATCTATACTGTGCAGATATCTATATCGTTCTGCGGCTACTTTTGTTCTTCTGGTGCCTTTAATAACCGATAAGTGACAGCATCACCCGCGAATAGAGTAAGAGAGCTACTCACATGGTCTATAAAAGTAGTATGGTAATGGGCATTGAACGCCACTGAGATTCGCGCGTCTTTTGTTTTTTGGCGGGAAATTTGAATTACGCCCCACCCCTCCTCCCTCGGCCAATTGCCTGACCGCAGATCAAAGGATGCCGTCAAACTCGAATAATAGCGCACTTAAGGATGATTGATAGTTTACATTTAGGTCCTTTTGATTCGCTACTTGTCCGACTGCTTATCAAAGGACGCCGCCATAACGCACTTAAGGATGATTGACAGGTTCCAACACCTCCCTCGGCCACACACGACGCCCCGCCCCCCCCCCCCTCTCCAACCCTCGGTGCCGCCGCCAGACAAGCGGCACCTCCGACAGGTCCAGACCTGTAGACCCATCGACATGTCGGTACTCGCACCCTGGACCACACACCTGGCCGGTTCGACGCCCCCCTCCACCCCTCGGCACCGCCACCAGACAGGCAGCACCTACGACAGGTCCAGACCTGTAGACCCCTCGACATGTCTGTACTCGCACCCGCGACCCCTACTCGCTCGGCCGATTGCCGGACCGCCGCCTCCGCCGCCGCCGCTGCCGCCGACAGATGCTACCCCCCTCCTCCTCCTCCACGCTCGCGACCACTTCTCAAAGGACGCCGCCACCCGCCCTACCAGCGAGAACAAGCAATACCGCGACGATTGTCTTGACCGCACCGACACCGCCCCCACAGGCCGACCCCTGCTCTCTTTTTACGGCGACCGCGCCCCGCCAGGCCAGCAGCCAATTAAATTGCATATTTATTATTATTAAGCGCGCCGAAGCGATCCGTACGCCAGATCTCGATTTATGTAACAACAACAATTTCCGCCGTTTATTATTATTCTTGGAAAATAAAATTAAGCTACCATAGTGTTCTTCGTATGCTAAAAAACAATTTAGAACAGAAATGCTTAGTTGGTCTCGTATACTACAGCATGTAGTAGTAAAATATTAAAACTCGTATGCAAAATTTGCAAGTAAGAATTTCCACTCCCATCTCTCTCCATGCTCTTCGCATAGACAACAGCCGACAGACGTGTTTAATAATAATAATAGCGCAGGTTACGGTAACGAACGCCACAAACTTACGTATCCATCTTAACATATACTCTTTCGATATATAGAAACAATTCTAACGAAAAGAAAAGAAATGGTCCGTTTCGGAACACGACCGCAACCTTAGATCTATAAATGTATATCTTCGTTTAGACCGTGCAAGCAACAGCCGTCGAACGGAATGTAACTTCTATGCCAACAACTCTTTCGATAAAACAGCAACAGCGGCAGCAGCAGAAGACGGCATATTGTTTATACAAAAATTCCAAATAACGAAAATCGGCAATGACATCTAGCACAACGTCTCTAAATATACATCTGCAAAGCACCGTTATCGAACGGGATGTTACTTGTATGCCAACAACTCTTTCGATAAAACAGCAACAGCGGCAGCAGCAGAAGACGGCATATTGTTTATACAAAAATTCCAAATAACGAAAATCGGCAATGACATTTAGCACAAAGTCTCTAAATAAACATCTGCAAGCACCGTTAACAATCGTCCCGAACGCAGAGCGCTCTCTCGGCAGACTACATAAAAGAAACATATGCTAAGTGTTTAAACAAAAACACCTAAGTTACGTATCCAAATGATCAAAACCTTCTATGCAGACGCACCATTCTGACAAGGATAGCTCGCAATGCATTTATTTAATGGAGCTGAGCCATGCCGAAAGTTCCGAAATTTAACACTCTCTCTCTCTCTCTTTAGCGATCTTGCCCTGTTACGTTTCCTGCTTCTTAGATCGAGGTATAACTGCGCATTCCGAGAGTTCGGGTATTTTAATTTTACCTCTTATTTCCTTGCTACAGCAGTACACATCCCATCTAACAAATCTCTATGTCCTCTTACGATGCAAACTACATTTATCTGACACCGATATTCCAGCGCCCCAGAAGACATTTAATCCCTATTGTGCAACGGAGAGTCGAAATAAAAGAAAAATACGTGAAATAATTTACCGATTCCGACCGTCTACACTAAAACTTTTCGAAATTATTGGCCTAACAACACCCTTATTCGACAATACAGCAACCACAGAACCGAAGTTACCTGCCCAATGCAACACAGATTTCCAGCTCGACCCGCCCTTTACCCACAAAATTCCTACTCCGAACTAAGATTTATTATTTTAATTACAAGTAGATGTCCACCGCAAACGAAGACGCTAACCTACACGCCACAACACATGATTCTATATAGGACATGGAGTGTTTACAATTTTTGTTTTGTTTATTACAGTACAACTGAGTACATGCAACGTAATGTTCGCAAACACTTATATCACAACCAACTCCCGCACACTTCGATCATAACCTGCTCTCTAAGGAATGGATGGGAGTCACACACAGTACAAACACGTTTGTCGTGTGTTCCTCTAATTTCGGCCAATACAACGATGCGAGACCAATCCCCCCGCCTGTTTACTGTAAAAGCAAATATTTGTCCCCACACTATCTGTTTAAACCGGGCTTACACATATACAATAGCCTCCTTTTAAAAACATGTGTCTTCGCCATATAACCCAGTTTTCGTTTACCCTTCTTCTTCTTCTTCTTAGGACTTGTGGAATAACGTAGACGATATCTACGTCTGTGGATAATAAAGTCCTGGAATGCTAAAAATATACAGTCGAAACTAAAGAAACATAATGTCCGAGAGAGCGGTCAATTTTCTGGTACTCTTAATACCCAAGTAATCAAATCTAAAAGCGTTTGCACAGTACAACGACGCACTTTGTAAATACAGTGGACGCTTTATAAAATCGATAACTTTGCTTACACCAAGGCTCGTGATTTTTCGACAAATTTATTTTGGTTCTACAATTCGACGCCAACCACGTTAAGCAGTCGTTTCCTCGCCCGCAACCACTTTGATATTGCTCCTCCCATCCGAAAGTCATGCTCGGATACGAACGCCACTCGGTTCAAGTATCGTCCAAAAATCCAGGAGACAGAAGCCATCTACACGAAGCTGCTGCTGTAGTATAGATGGGAGCGCCTCCATTAAAAAACATCGATTAGCTGCAGTTTATAAGATATATACCCACAGGACGTATATATTTCCCCCCATGTATTCCAGAAATAGTAACTTCGTCTTATCTCCAACGTTTGCAGTATCGAACTTGCGGAATTTACTACACACACACACGCGCGCACTCCATTGGCTACAACTAGCGCACTTTAAGTAACGAAACTGTAGGAGTTTTATAAAACACGTTGATTTTCGACGAAAGAATTATGATTTACCGCAGCAGGCATATCCGCTACGTAACGTGTTGCACACCAGCCGTAAAGTAGCCAACACTAGCATACGATTAAACAGACGATGCTTCGACGAAAGATCAATGCACCACCAAAGTCAGTTTTCTTTAGAGCTTTACCGTGACGTATATATTTAGGGTATATCGACACTTTTTACTTACATTCCGTCCCATCTAGCCTAAAGCACTCTCTGTAAGCGCCAAACATTTCCAACACAGTAACAGAACTACACCTTGCAGTCAACACGAACCTACAACAACAGAAGAATCTAGCCATTCCAACTCGTTTTTTGTCCCAACTAGCATGCTGCTAGCTATGTATACGTTCGTAACAACCCAGACAGAGCTATCCTTACATCCGTCACTAACCCAGTACCAACTCTAAACAAGTTACCACAGATGGTGTTATAACCGCGATCAGTAACAGACAAGATCTCCCAGACACACAGCGTTTTAATAAAGTTTCGATCTCGCTCTCTCTCCACCCAATAACTACGTTGGTTGCTTGACCTGTCCCTAACATCCAACCACAACTTTGTTTCCAATGCATAGCCCGGCAGACAATATTTCTGGAACGCTCTCTATCAGCCAATAGACTATATACCTCGAGCATTCGCGCACAAATCACCATCGTATTCCACTCCTTCTAACAAATTATTACTCTCGATAAACATCTGTAAAAAAATGAGCGACGTGCACACGCACAGAACAGCTAACAAGAAAAGATCTAGATCCAAGCCAAGTTCTTATAATCCTTACAAGCAGCAACGCAAAATAGTCTACACCATTTCGAACTAATGCAACACCAGATATTTTTTTTAACGATCTCCAAGAGCAATCCTTTAGAGATTAAACATACCATTAAATGCACCTCCAATGTAGGTAACTAATCCTCTAACTCGATGCTTATCGACCAAAGAACATTAATTTACCACTGCAATTATCTCCGATACGCTACCGAGAGACGTCCATTCGTAAACACAGCTAAAAGAAGATATAAATGCCCCACATCCATGCTACGAAGTATCTATATGTATTTACACAATTGTGGACCACATCTGCGATGCATCGTATCGCACGACTAAACAGTTCAAAATAGGTACTTCGCGCAAGCTAGCATGCATAATCACATTCCATGTTATTTCTGGCTGTAGGCGAGTGCGGACCTGTTGACTCATCGTAGACGCCGGTTTGGAGCGTGTGTACGTCCTATACATGTAAACATACCTGTCCACGCTCGCACCTGACCCGGAGAAGTTTTCGGTTTAATTTTTCCTGGCCGCACCAGATTCCGAATACAAGAGAGCTATTTTCGCGAAGATAGATTTCCTCGCAGCTGACGCAAGCGATGTTTTTACCGTACGAGCAGTCGTTAAACTTTTATACGCAGATACATATACAGACAGTAGGATGTGCGCAAATTTGCGATGTAGCTGTTACAGAAACGAAACATAGTTTTTTTAGAAATTCGATAAGAAGAAGAAGAACGAAATTTATACAAGATGAACCAATGTGCAATAAGTCAAACCCCAATCCATGCAGCAATGTACCGAGCAACATCGATTTAAACGAACGCTTTGCTTAACTGTAGAATAGAACAACACAGAATTACACCTCCCTAACAGATACTTTACCGAGGAGTTACTGCTCTTTGCTAACAAGAAACATGTCTTCTGGTATCTTCTCCTAAACCCTATAAGACCGAAACTTTCTACTCGAGAAGCTAGACACAGAAAACAAATCGTTCTTTATTATGTTCTCGAACTCCATTACGTATCTTCGTTTCCTCCTGCACCTTCGGGCAATGCTTCTAGACGAGAACAATCGTGTATTTTAACTTTTCCCATTATTTCCTGGTTATAGCACTATGCGTCGCTATGTGTGTACGTTACCAACTCCTGGATAGCTAAAATACTCTCTGATGCGCGAATCCCTAACCTCTAAGCATTCGTATTCTATTAACACCGATACAAATATTACGTTGTACTTATAGAGTATCGCTCGCTATCTTTTCGATACCTTTCCGATACCTATTCGCTACCTTTCCCCTACCTTTCCCACTACCCATTACCTTTCTGCTACCTTTCTGCTACTATCCTTTCCGCTACCTTTCCGCTACCTACCCGCCACCATTCCTTTACCTTTCCGCTCCCATTCCCACTCCCTTTAGGGCATCAGAAGGCATGTTAGCTATCCAGGAGCATGCTTTGCGTTTCGAGGATGTGACGTGGAGGCTTCTCCAACCATCCCTTATATATTCCAATACAACACCTTGTGGGAGTTGCGGAGGATGTGTGTCTTCGCCATAGCCTGGAGGTCCTCCCAGCTGCTGCGCTTCGGAACTTGCCACCGTCGCGTTGTCATATGCAGGATTCGATTCTACGCACTTGTCTCTATACCACAAGTCCCGAAGAACCCAACTAGAATCTCGCCTATATGGAGGTTATTTAGTACTTCGCCTGGAAATATTTTCTCCATAATTTGGAGAACGTCCTGGAGTCTTACTAGGGGATAAAACCGCTGGTTGTGGTGTGAATTTTGTGATTCGTGACCCAATTTACCCTAAAAAGAGAGATAGAGGTCTGTTTGCTGCATTTGAGCACTTACTTCGTCGTTGGGTCGAGAACAGGGGTATTACAATATACGATTACCGGATGGAGAGTGTTTTTGATCTTGTGCAAGTTTTTTAAACGGTATCTGCAAAGTGTTTCTCCACCATGTGGGGGGCGAATAACAAACACCTGGGACAACAGATGCTTTGTAGTGTTTAATAGTGTCCTGCAATTTGTGTACTGGGGTAATAAAAATACCCGAAAATTGATCGGTGTACAGGTTAAACCTTCCAGATCGATAAAAGCTTGTACGTTACGTTCTGTCAGCTTTTAGTTTCCATTGTTTACCTGTAAATTAGGTGGAGATTCGTAATACTGGCAGCGGCAAAGACGATATAAGTAGTACACTTAAAAGCTACATTAATGCAGGGGAAACATACTTCTCCCAATCCAGAACATTGTTCTCCACACTGCCTCCAGATATAGATATCGCCGAATTAGGTCTGGTACCTACAAACAATGTCACTCTGCGAGTCCAGCGAAAAGATTAAATGTATCACACAGGCTTAAGTCGTCCCCATTAAAGAAATTACATCGCTACGTGCAGTTAATGTCTTATGTGCGCGAAAAGAAAACTGGAAATGGCGGATATCGAGACCAAGAGAAGGAAGCTAGAATATATGGCTAAAGCAACTGCAATAAAGGACGAGTACAAACTAATGCTGGAGAAAGACGAAGCTATGGCATATGTGTAAGCCCGGCTTAAACGGAGGGTGTGGAGAAATCTGGTTACGACTGGGACTTATAAAGTATTTGCTGTTTACAGTAAACAGTCAGGGAGATTGGTCATGCGTCGGTGTACTGGCCGAAAACAGCGGAAGACACGAAAAACGTATTGCATTATCGTTTGGAGAAGGGACTACATTGCATCCAAATGTGGTGGACTGGAGACAGTCATTTGCAGAGCTAAAAACGGATGGAATAACAAGCAATCGTATGCAATAATCGTAAAACCTAGTGTTCCATTCGGAAATTACCACAGGAGTTGGTAACGTACACACATAGCGACGCATAGTGCTATAACCAGGAAATAATGGGAAAAGTTAAAATACACGATTGTTCTCGTCTAGAAGCATTGCCCGAAGGTGCAGGAGGAAACGAAGATACGTAATGGAGTTCGAGAACATAATAAAGAACGATTTGTTTTCTGTGTCTAGCTTCTCGAGTAGAAAGTTTCGGTCTTATAGGGTTTAGGAGAAGATACCAGAAGACATGTTTCTTGTTAGCAAAGAGCAGTAACTCCTCGGTAAAGTATCTGTTAGGGAGGTGTAATTCTGTGTTGTTCTATTCTACAGTTAAGCAAAGCGTTCGTTTAAATCGATGTTGCTCGGTACATTGCTGCATGGATTGGGGTTTGACTTATTGCACATTGGTTCATCTTGTATAAATTTCGTTCTTCTTCTTCTTATCGAATTTCTAAAAAAACTATGTTTCGTTTCTGTAACAGCTACATCGCAAATTTGCGCACATCCTACTGTCTGTATATGTATCTGCGTATAAAAGTTTAACGACTGCTCGTACGGTAAAAACATCGCTTGCGTCAGCTGCGAGGAAATCTATCTTCGCGAAAATAGCTCTCTTGTATTCGGAATCTGGTGCGGCCAGGAAAAATTAAACCGAAAACTTCTCCGGGTCAGGTGCGAGCGTGGACAGGTATGTTTACATGTATAGGACGTACACACGCTCCAAACCGGCGTCTACGATGAGTCAACAGGTCCGCACTCGCCTACAGCCAGAAATAACATGGAATGTGATTATGCATGCTAGCTTGCGCGAAGTACCTATTTTGAACTGTTTAGTCGTGCGATACGATGCATCGCAGATGTGGTCCACAATTGTGTAAATACATATAGATACTTCGTAGCATGGATGTGGGGCATTTATATCTTCTTTTAGCTGTGTTTACGAATGGACGTCTCTCGGTAGCGTATCGGAGATAATTGCAGTGGTAAATTAATGTTCTTTGGTCGATAAGCATCGAGTTAGAGGATTAGTTACCTACATTGGAGGTGCATTTAATGGTATGTTTAATCTCTAAAGGATTGCTCTTGGAGATCGTTAAAAAAAATATCTGGTGTTGCATTAGTTCGAAATGGTGTAGACTATTTTGCGTTGCTGCTTGTAAGGATTATAAGAACTTGGCTTGGATCTAGATCTTTTCTTGTTAGCTGTTCTGTGCGTGTGCACGTCGCTCATTTTTTTACAGATGTTTATCGAGAGTAATAATTTGTTAGAAGGAGTGGAATACGATGGTGATTTGTGCGCGAATGCTCGAGGTATATAGTCTATTGGCTGATAGAGAGCGTTCCAGAAATATTGTCTGCCGGGCTATGCATTGGAAACAAAGTTGTGGTTGGATGTTAGGGACAGGTCAAGCAACCAACGTAGTTATTGGGTGGAGAGAGAGCGAGATCGAAACTTTATTAAAACGCTGTGTGTCTGGGAGATCTTGTCTGTTACTGATCGCGGTTATAACACCATCTGTGGTAACTTGTTTAGAGTTGGTACTGGGTTAGTGACGGATGTAAGGATAGCTCTGTCTGGGTTGTTACGAACGTATACATAGCTAGCAGCATGCTAGTTGGGACAAAAAACGAGTTGGAATGGCTAGATTCTTCTGTTGTTGTAGGTTCGTGTTGACTGCAAGGTGTAGTTCTGTTACTGTGTTGGAAATGTTTGGCGCTTACAGAGAGTGCTTTAGGCTAGATGGGACGGAATGTAAGTAAAAAGTGTCGATATACCCTAAATATATACGTCACGGTAAAGCTCTAAAGAAAACTGACTTTGGTGGTGCATTGATCTTTCGTCGAAGCATCGTCTGTTTAATCGTATGCTAGTGTTGGCTACTTTACGGCTGGTGTGCAACACGTTACGTAGCGGATATGCCTGCTGCGGTAAATCATAATTCTTTCGTCGAAAATCAACGTGTTTTATAAAACTCCTACAGTTTCGTTACTTAAAGTGCGCTAGTTGTAGCCAATGGAGTGCGCGCGTGTGTGTGTGTAGTAAATTCCGCAAGTTCGATACTGCAAACGTTGGAGATAAGACGAAGTTACTATTTCTGGAATACATGGGGGGAAATATATACGTCCTGTGGGTATATATCTTATAAACTGCAGCTAATCGATGTTTTTTAATGGAGGCGCTCCCATCTATACTACAGCAGCAGCTTCGTGTAGATGGCTTCTGTCTCCTGGATTTTTGGACGATACTTGAACCGAGTGGCGTTCGTATCCGAGCATGACTTTCGGATGGGAGGAGCAATATCAAAGTGGTTGCGGGCGAGGAAACGACTGCTTAACGTGGTTGGCGTCGAATTGTAGAACCAAAATAAATTTGTCGAAAAATCACGAGCCTTGGTGTAAGCAAAGTTATCGATTTTATAAAGCGTCCACTGTATTTACAAAGTGCGTCGTTGTACTGTGCAAACGCTTTTAGATTTGATTACTTGGGTATTAAGAGTACCAGAAAATTGACCGCTCTCTCGGACATTATGTTTCTTTAGTTTCGACTGTATATTTTTAGCATTCCAGGACTTTATTATCCACAGACGTAGATATCGTCTACGTTATTCCACAAGTCCTAAGAAGAAGAAGAAGAAGGGTAAACGAAAACTGGGTTATATGGCGAAGACACATGTTTTTAAAAGGAGGCTATTGTATATGTGTAAGCCCGGTTTAAACAGATAGTGTGGGGACAAATATTTGCTTTTACAGTAAACAGGCGGGGGGATTGGTCTCGCATCGTTGTATTGGCCGAAATTAGAGGAACACACGACAAACGTGTTTGTACTGTGTGTGACTCCCATCCATTCCTTAGAGAGCAGGTTATGATCGAAGTGTGCGGGAGTTGGTTGTGATATAAGTGTTTGCGAACATTACGTTGCATGTACTCAGTTGTACTGTAATAAACAAAACAAAAATTGTAAACACTCCATGTCCTATATAGAATCATGTGTTGTGGCGTGTAGGTTAGCGTCTTCGTTTGCGGTGGACATCTACTTGTAATTAAAATAATAAATCTTAGTTCGGAGTAGGAATTTTGTGGGTAAAGGGCGGGTCGAGCTGGAAATCTGTGTTGCATTGGGCAGGTAACTTCGGTTCTGTGGTTGCTGTATTGTCGAATAAGGGTGTTGTTAGGCCAATAATTTCGAAAAGTTTTAGTGTAGACGGTCGGAATCGGTAAATTATTTCACGTATTTTTCTTTTATTTCGACTCTCCGTTGCACAATAGGGATTAAATGTCTTCTGGGGCGCTGGAATATCGGTGTCAGATAAATGTAGTTTGCATCGTAAGAGGACATAGAGATTTGTTAGATGGGATGTGTACTGCTGTAGCAAGGAAATAAGAGGTAAAATTAAAATACCCGAACTCTCGGAATGCGCAGTTATACCTCGATCTAAGAAGCAGGAAACGTAACAGGGCAAGATCGCTAAAGAGAGAGAGAGAGAGTGTTAAATTTCGGAACTTTCGGCATGGCTCAGCTCCATTAAATAAATGCATTGCGAGCTATCCTTGTCAGAATGGTGCGTCTGCATAGAAGGTTTTGATCATTTGGATACGTAACTTAGGTGTTTTTGTTTAAACACTTAGCATATGTTTCTTTTATGTAGTCTGCCGAGAGAGCGCTCTGCGTTCTGGACGATTGTTAACGGTGAGACTTTGTGCTAAATGTCATTGCCGATTTCGTTATTTGGAATTTTTGTATAAACAATATGCCGTCTTCTGCTGCTGCCGCTGTTGCTGTTTTATCGAAAGAGTTGTTGGCATACAAGTAACATCCCGTTCGATAACGGTGCTTTGCAGATGTATATTTAGAGACGTTGTGTTAGATGTCATTGCCGATTTTCGTTATTTGGAATTTTTGTATAAACAATATGCCGTCTTCTGCTGCTGCCGCTGTTGCTGTTTTATCGAAAGAGTTGTTGGCATAGAAGTTACATTCCGTTCGACGGCTGTTGCTTGCACGGTCTAAACGAAGATATACATTTATAGATCTAAGGTTGCGGTCGTGTTCCGAAACGGACCATTTCTTTTCTTTTCGTTAGAATTGTTTCTGTATATCGAAAGAGTATATGTTAAGATGGATACGTAAGTTTGTGGCGTTCGTTACCGTAACCTGCGCTATTATTATTATTAAACACGTCTGTCGGCTGTTGTCTATGCGAAGAGCATGGAGAGAGATGGGAGTGGAAATTCTTACTTGCAAATTTTGCATACGAGTTTTAATATTTTACTACTACATGCTGTAGTATACGAGACCAACTAAGCATTTCTGTTCTAAATTGTTTTTTAGCATACGAAGAACACTATGGTAGCTTAATTTTATTTTCCAAGAATAATAATAAACGGCGGAAATTGTTGTTGTTACATAAATCGAGATCTGGCGTACGGATCGCTTCGGCGCGCTTAATAATAATAAATATGCAATTTAATTGGCTGCTGGCCTGGCGGGGCGCGGTCGCCGTAAAAAGAGAGCAGGGGTCGGCCTGTGGGGGCGGTGTCGGTGCGGTCAAGACAATCGTCGCGGTATTGCTTGTTCTCGCTGGTAGGGCGGGTGGCAGCGTCCTTTGAGAAGTGGTCGCGAGCGTGGAGGAGGAGGAGGGGGGTAGCATCTGTCGGCGGCAGCGGCGGCGGCGGAGGCGGCGGTCCGGCAATCGGCCGAGCGAGTAGGGGTCGCGGGTGCGAGTACAGACATGTCGAGGGGTCTACAGGTCTGGACCTGTCGTAGGTGCTGCCTGTCTGGTGGCGGTGCCGAGGGGTGGAGGGGGGCGTCGAACCGGCCAGGTGTGTGGTCCAGGGTGCGAGTACCGACATGTCGATGGGTCTACAGGTCTGGACCTGTCGGAGGTGCCGCTTGTCTGGCGGCGGCACCGAGGATTGGAGAGGGGGGGGGGCGGGGGGCGGGGCGTCGTGTGTGGCCGAGGGAGGTGTTGGAACCTGTCAATCATCCTTAAGTGCGTTATGGCGGCGTCCTTTGATAAGCAGTCGGACAAGTAGCGAATCAAAAGGACCTAAATGTAAACTATCAATCATCCTTAAGTGCGCTATTATTCGAGTTTGACGGCATCCTTTGATCTGCGGTCAGGCAATTGGCCGAGGGAGGAGGGGTGGGGCGTAATTCAAATTTCCCGCCAAAAAACAAAAGACGCGCGAATCTCAGTGGCGTTCAATGCCCATTACCATACTACTTATAAATCGTTTATCAAGGCAAGGAACCGTAGGGACCCTATAACATTTCACTGTGAAAACCACATATCAGTTCTGTTTTACTCGAAGACTTTCCGTCAATTACATCGTCCTGTGTCCTTTCTGACAGGTAACAGGTAATCGTGAGTCCTTTCGCAAAACTGTGGAGTTATTCTATATGCAGGCAATTTGATTACAAGACGCTTGTGAGCTACAGTGTCAAAAGCCCTCCGAATGTCTAGAAATATGGAATCAATTTGAATTCCCTTGTCGACAGCACTCATCGCTTCATGTTATCAAATAGCGAACTGTGGTCAATAAGATCCATACCTTCTGATTCGTCTTGACTATGGGCCAATAAGTCGTTTTCTTCGAGGTAGTTCATGAAGTGTGACCAATGTATATGTTCTAAACTCTTGTTGCATGATGTTTGGTTATCAAGTCATACTCAACTGAGAGGCATGGTTATTGTATAAAAAATCCTCTTCGGTTTTATATACAACTTTTTTAAGCCATTGCCGATTGGGGACGTTATGCTCGTATTTTCAGGGAACAAATATGATGTCATAGAGTGCGATTCATGTTACGCTGTGCAGGCGTTGCATCTCAGTGTGTTGCTTGGTTGTTATATAGACTTGCGCATAATAGTTCGCGATCGGGAGCGCTCACTGTAGTTCGCAACTCTGCCGCGAATTAGTTCGTTCTTTTAGTTCGTCCGCTCCCAGTGACGGCTGAGCAGCGTTGTCTGCGCATGCAGGTGGAGGGAGAAGTTCCCCCACCTAGCTGCTTCATGCGCTTGCTGCTTGAGCCGCTAACGATATCACACAAACCAAAAGAAATAGTTTGTGGATAATTTCTCGCGTTTATGTTTAGAGTTATCTCTATATCTTGGCATTATGGATTTTATTAGTCAGATATTGCAGAGTGCGAAACAAAAAAGAAATTTTGTAGCACTGAACTATGTAATCTAGCAGGCAGACGCTCACTTCGAAATTACTCTCATCAGCAGAAGGCAAACACGTGCCTTTTTTTTCTGCTGCGCGACGTCTCGCTATTGTCCGTCGCTCTTCGGAAAAGAATCCAACGAACTGCGAAGCGAGATACGTTTGGCATAATAGTTCGCGACCGGTAACGCATGTTTTAGTTCGCGACCGATTTTACATATTTTAGTTCTCGACCGATTGCACGTATTTTAGTTCGCGACCGATTGCACATATTTTAGTTCGCGACCGGTAGCTCTCCTTTCAGTTCGCAGCTCGGCCGCGAAGTAGGTCGCACTTTTTAGGTCGTCCGCTCTTTTTGGCTTTTGCTACCGCTACTAAAAGAGCTCTTTCTTTTGTTATGACAGCAAACAATGTTAAGTTTTGAGTTCTCTTCACTTCTTTATACTATGGAATGAGTGTTATATTTAGACTTTGATGAATACCTTAGAAAAGAAAATTTGTGGCAGTGAACTATGAAACTGCAGCTGAACTGCATCTGAGCTCGAAATGACGGCAACTGGCAGAAGGAAACCACGCGATTCTGCGTGCTCTTGCGGCCTCTCGCTGTTCCCCGTCAGTCTTCTCAAAAGGAGCGGACGAACTAAGAGGCGAGGGATCTGCGAACTAGTTCGCGTAGTTCGCCTGTGGGAGCGCTCTTCCAAACTAGTTCGTTCGTGAACTACACAAGACTATTGTTATGTGCAACGGGTAACTGCTCCATCTGGGCACAGGCACAAAAACATTTTGCCCTTTATTCATCCTGGCTACCAAATTATTGAGGAGTCTGTGGGGGGCGTCATGATAGCCCAAGCACATTCTGTAGGGTTTCGGATCGGTGACTACGCTGGCAATTTCATACATTGCCATCTACATACATACTGCACAGTCCGTCACATGGTGCGTGATGGAGGGTACCTCCTACCATTCATAATCAAATGAACGAGGGGAATAGGCTTGTATGCCTTCGTAGGCGCCCTATTTTTTCTTATCTTACGTTCGTGGTCTATAGGAGACGGTAGTAGTAGAATCTTTCTCCACTCAGCATTAAATTGCCGGACCTCTAAATGGCTTCGACCGTGTTTGTCGAAAAGAACATCGGCTTTCCTCCAGCGACTGCCATTTGTGTTCCCGAAGTATGTAACACTCGATCACTGGTTGAACCCACCAGTAACAAACGTACCAGCCCGCCCTTCTTTTAGCCTTGAACAAAACACAATATGTGTTCCCCAATCATTTAGAGTTGGTCTTTTAGGGGGACAAAACTGCGGAGTCATCAGGCCCCAATCATTTAGAACGCGATCTCCTTTACCAAATTAGACGAAACCAGATTTCAGATTTCGAATTACAAACAGAGGCCGTATTGAGTAACGAAGAAGTAGATATCATCGGAGTAGTGCAGGAACTAAAATCACTTAACAAGAACAAGTCTTCTGGTCCGAATAGTATACCCATTAGATTTCTATCTGATTATGCTGAAGCAAAAGCTCCTTACTTAACAGCCATATACAACCGGTCTCTCGTAGAAGGATCTGTACCAAAAGATTGGAAAGTAGCACAGGTCATAGGTATATTCAAGAAAGGCAATAGGAGTAATCCACTAAACTAAAGGCCTATTTCATTGACTTAAATTTGCAGCAGGGTTTTGGAACATATCCTGTATTCAAATATTATGAATTATCTCGAACGGAACGATCAATTGACTCAGGGTCAACACGGATTTAGAAAATATTGTTCATGCGAAACACAACTAGCTCTTTACTAACACGAACTGATGGGTGCTATCGCCAAGGGTTCGTATTTCTTCATTTCCAGAAGGCTTTTGACACCGTACCTCACGCTTTTATCAAATTGCGTGGTTATGGTATATCACCCCAAATTTGCTATTGGATAGAGGATTTCCTGTCAGAGAGGACACAGTTTGTAGTAAGCGATAGTGAGGCATCGACTAAAACAGACGTGATATCGGGTGTTCCACAGGGTAGTGTTATTGGTCCTCTGCTGTTCCTTATTTACATACACGATTTAGGGGAAAATCTAAGTAGCTCTTTTAGATTATTCGCAGATGACGCGTCATTTATCGTCTAGTGAAATCATCTGCAGATCAAAACCAACTGCAGAACGATCTGAATAAGATATCAGTATGGTGTAAAAATTGGCTATTGACTCTAAGTAATGAGAAGTGTGAACTCGCCCACATGAGTACGAAAAGAAACCCGTTAAACACTTTTTTTACCCAGATAAATCAATGAAACTTTTACTATTACTTCAAGCTTAAATTGTAAAGAACGCGTAGATAATGTCGTGGGAAAGGCGAACCAGAGACTGCATTTTATTGGCAGAACCCTTAAAACATGCAACAGAACTACAAAAAAAAATGCATAGACTACGCTTTTCCGTCCATTTTTGGAGTGTTGCTGCCCAGTGTGGAATCCTTATCAGGTGCGTTTGACGAAGGACATCGAAAGAGTCCAAAGAAGGGCAGCTCGTTTCGTATTGTCATGATACATGGGAGACAGCGTAACGGAAATGATATATGATCTGGGATGGGAATCATTACAACGGTGCTTATCGCTGCGGCATGGGCTACTTACGAAACTCCAATCGCCAACATTCTCCTCCGAATGCGAAAATATATTGTTAACTCCCACTTACATAGGTAGAAATGACCATCAGAATAAAATACGAGAAATCAAATCTATTACGGAGAGATTCAGGTGTTCTTTCTTGCCGTATGCTTTTCGAGAATGGAATGGGAGATAAATAGTATAATGGTGGTTCGATAAACCCTCTGCCAGGCACTTAAATGTGATTTGCAGAGTATCCCATGTAGATGTATATGTATCTCTGTGAGATACCGTGCGCGCCCGCGGACGTCGCACCGTTTTGGCGACCAAGTCCAGAAAGGGGTTCTATTTTTTTTTCGAAACCACTGTACTGTACTGTAAGAGGACGGCACAGTTCTCTTCACTCCACAAATTGTTTTCATTTTATTCACTCTGGACTTGCGCGACTGGCAACTATATGATCAAAAAATGTTCAAATGTTTGTAGAGTCTATGGGACTTAACTACGGGGTCATCAGTCCCTAAACTTACAAACTACTTATGAACTACTTACAAGTAAGGACGGCACAAATATCCATGCCCGAGGGGGGATTCGAACCCCCGACCGTAGTGGCCGTGTTGACCGTGACTGGAGCGCCTCAGTCTCCTCAGCCACCGCGGCCGGCAACTATATGATCCGGTGAACTTCGTATCACTTACCTCTTAATATAAATCATACTAATTTAAATCATATGTATGTTAGACCCATTAGTTTTATAAAGACATATGCTTTGAATGTCGAATGTGCAAAATTTTATTCCAATCAGATGAGTGGTATTGGTATTTCATATAAAAATCTCTATTTCTTCTGTATTTTCCAATTTTCCGGGACACTTTTCCAAATTTTTATTTCATAAGAACGTTACTCTTGCTTTGAACATCAAATATGCAAAATTTTATCGCAACCAGACGAATGATATTGATATCCCATTGAAAAAAACTCTTTCAGTTTCTCGCAAATTTCCAAAATTTCCGGGTACCTTTCCAGAATTTTTAGTTCATAAGAACGTTCATCTTTCGTTGAACGTCAAATGATCAAAATTTTATCGCAAGCTGATGAACGGTTCTCAACCTATAGTATTAAGTACATTTAGAAACACATTGAAAAAGAAACTTGGTTAGAATTTTGCAACTTTCCTTTTTAACTGTCTCTCTTTTTTTTAGTAAAAACTTTTCCAAGACCACAACGAAGAAAACATCAAAAGAATTAACTCTCTCAGTCGCGCGAATCGGCAGTTATAGTGCTGAATTCAAACAAAAACACATTGGTAAACGCACTTTCAGATTTCTCAAATTATCCAATTTTCCGGTGGATTTTCCAAAAACAATTATTTCATACAAACCTCGTCCTGTAAGCTCTCAGAACCATATGGCAATTTATTTTTACCAAATGTTCAAATGTTCAAATGTTTGTTAAGCTTATGGGACTTAACTACGGGGTCATCAGTCCCTAAACTTACAAACTACTTATGAACTACTTACGAACTAGGACGGCACAAATATCCATGCCCGAGGGGGGATTCGAACCCCCGACCGTAGTGGCCGTGCTGACCGTGACTGGAGCGCCTCAGTCACCTCGGCCACCGCGGCCGGCCTTATTTTTACCCCTAGAAGAAAATCGCTTTCGGTTTTTCCTAAATTTTCCTATTTATCGATATCGTACGAATGATATTGACATCGCCAAAAACAAGAGCTCTTTCAGTTTTCCACAAGTTTCCCTATTTTCTGGCCAACTATTCCAAACTTTTACTTCACTCAAACTTTCCTCTCGCTTTCAAAGTCGAATGTGCAAAATTTTTTCGCAATCAAGTGAATGGTTCTCAACTTATAATGTTAAGTACATTTACAAACACATTGAAAAAAGGACCTTGGTTAGAATTTTGCGACTTTCCTTTCTAACTGTCCCTCTTTTTTTCTACTCAAAACGTTTCCAAGACCGTAATGAACAAAACAAAACAAAAAAAGAATTACCCCTCTCCGTAATGCCAATAGTCAGTTATAGTGCTGAATTCAATCAAAAACACATTGAAAAACGCACTTTTCTCAAATTTTCCAATTTTCCAGCACATTTTCCAAAAAAAGTATTTCATACAGACGTTGTCCTGTCAAGCCGTACTCACGTGATGGTCTTACAACCATGTAACAACTGATTTTCATTCATAGAAAAAAATCGCTTTCGGTTTTTCGTAAATTTTCCTACTTGTCCGGGTGACTTTTCCAAATTTATTTGGTGCGAACCCTCCTTTTGCTTTCAACATGGAACGTACAAAATTTTATCGCAATTGGACGAACGGTATTGATATCTCACTGGAAATAGCTGTTTCAGTTTTTCCTGGTTTTCCTCTTTTCCGGACAACGTTTCCATATTTTATCACCGTTTAAACCTTCCCTGAATTTTCACCATTATTTCAAGACTAAAATTAGCCAAATCGGTTCAGCCGTTCTCGAGTTTTAGCGCGACTAACGAACAGCAATATATATATATAATCGAAGAACAGATTACTTTTAAACTTTATTTTTATATATATTCCTTACATTGCAATTATTTCCGACTTTAGCTGCTCCTCGTTAGTTGGTCCATCATTTTGTAGCGTATGAAAATTTGTGCCGGACCGGGACTCGAACCCGGGCCTCCCGCTTTTTCGCGAGCGGTCGCCTTAACCACTAAGCCACGCGGACACGCTCCCCGGCCAGACCCAAACTTCCATATGTTACACATGTCTGCTTCCCTTAGTGCTCGCACGCATTAAGCAGTGATTCCCGCGACGGGGAGAGACATACTACACCATCATGAGCCTGTCTTGGCTGTCATATTGAAAATTATACGTCTGTTCTTAAAGAACAGATGTTGGAAACTATCGCAAATTGCGATGTAATGAATGTATATTTAACATTTATAGCAGAGGGCCATCAGCAACATTTCTTTAAGAACAGACGTATCATTGTTTATTTATTTTTAATTTTTTATATATAAGTTTAAGTCATTTTACTTAAAGAATATTGCTTGTGGATTTATTTAGAACGTTCCACTGACCTCATTCTGTATAACTTCTATAATCTCAGGTTTTGCTGCCTATTCCCTGTCACTTCGTAATGAAATTGTTTTAATTTAATGCAAGAAAAGTTCATAAAAATAGTAACTGAGAATTGTGGGAGTGGGTTAGTGGTATGTCACCATTCTGTAGCGGACGCGGCTCCTCGCGCTGCTCCTCCCTCTCCAGAAGTAGTGTTTTGTTTCCGTTCAACAGGAGAACATGTGTAATGGTTTGGACACATTAAAAAAATTTGAGTTCCGTCATCGCAACAAATACAAATAATGTTCAGACGTTCTATCCCTGATTGTCGTGAGTGCACTCGTGCTCTCCCGATAATCCATTTGTAGTCTGGGGCAACGTCCCAGAGATAAATTAAATGGGTGTCAATTCCCCGGTTCCGACCACGGTTTTCTGGAGGTTTTCCTTGGTTGTAAGGCGTATGCCGGAAACCGCGACTCTTTATGGGACGGATCTCAAACAGCCCGCTCCACTCCTCGAAGTGGCGAATGGAAGTAATAAGATATATATATATATATATATATATATATATATATTTTTTTTTTTTTTTTAATGTTTGTAAATCTATTGGACCAAACTGCGTGGTCATGAGTCCGTAACTTACAAACTACTTAAACGTAGGTAAACTAACCTAAGGACAACACACACACCCAAGCCCCAGGGAGGATTCGAACTTCCAACGGCGAGAAACCGCGCGCTCCGCTCGGCTACTCCACTGCGGCGTGAAAATTTAATTCTGATAATTCCATTTTCCATTATATAATTGTTAATATGAAGTGGTAAATATATTGGCACTTACAACAGATGAAAACGTGTACAGTTTTCGACAGTTTTTTTTTTCTTTTTGCTCTCTATTGCTGGGAAGAGAAGTTCTTGTACTTTACCCTCAGCAACATTTCATCGCGACAAACACATCTAGCAATCTGCACCACTACTGTTTCCTCCAAGCGCCCGCCTGCCATAGTCCACTACTTCTTACCTCTTCACAGCACTTACAGTAGTTGCATTCACTTTTCCACTTTTTCTTGCTGGTCTTTCTTTTCTGTTTCCTGTAATGCCGATTCCGTGTATCCACTTCGCTACTTCTCTTTCTCTCCCTCTCTCTTTGTCTTTGAGTGTGAGTGTGTGTGTGTGAGAGAGAGAGAGAGAGAGAGAGAGAGAGAGAGAGAGAGAGAGAGAGAGAGAGAGAGGAGAGAGAGGGTGTTGGGACAGGGGAAGGGGTCTGTGTTGTGAGAGGGGCTGAGACACAAAAAAGAGAAAGCAAAAAGTGTGGCAGCAGCAGGCGGCTGCGTCTGGCGCGATATTTCCTCGGCCGCCCGCACCCTCCACCCCCACCCCTGCTCAGCCACTGTGCGCTGTCGCGGCGGCCACTGCGCCCCGCTGGTTCCGGTCGTCTACCCAGGCAGGCATCGCCCCCAGGGCCCGCTGCGCTTTCCACGTCGCCCGTGTAAGGCCGCCGCGGAACAGCCGCTCATTAAATATACATCCCGCCCCGCGGGCCGGCAGCGCTGAAAAATAAATAATCGCCACATGCACAGTGAGGCAGGCGCCCCTTAAATAATGTGCAAACCTGACAGAAATCTGCGCGCGCTCCCGCAGGAAACGGCGGGGCGATTAAATTTAGAGACCGACTTATTTAGAATTTGAGCGCTGGGTGACAGGCGTAGCTGCGACAGAGGCGGAATTATCAAGGGGAACAGCGACTATCCTTAAACTGTAACACTACTGTTCAGCAGCGGTGGAGCGTCCTCTGTCTTCACTGGAGAATCTTGAAACAACTCTGTGATACGGCCCATGTGCTTCCCGCCGTAAACTCTTTTTGCGTGGTTCTGTACGATAAGGAAGAAGCACCAGTTCCGCATGTTGTGTGACTAAGTCCCACGTGTACACTTTCTTTATAATATTTTTTATATGGTGTGTGTTGCGAGAGTGAAGGTCGGGATGAGAGTTTAAAATAGGGAAAGATTGATTTTTAAAACTCACAACCACCAACTGCAAACCAAATTCCTACACATTCAAAAACACTGGAACTGTGATTGCTAATGTTTGACTCGTTTTCTAGGGGATGATATCACACGTTCGCAGCTTTCCTTCCCTGCATATGATTAACAAAAAATTTTATAATAAAGTCAAGTTCATGTGAGAAAAGGGTGTACTAACTACTATTTTTGAAAACACGTGAAAGTTCACTTTATGTTGTTTATTTCACAATATTAGAACCCTGTGGCTGATACGTCTGTACGTCGACACATTTATCAAATAAAGTTATAGCTCGTGAGCCACCAGACAAAATGAATATTTGTCGCAAATTGTTTTCACACCATGTGGCTGTCTCAAACACCGTTTATGTTCATGCCTATGCGACGACACGTGTTACATTAACAAATCACAGTCACTTTAATTCAGTGTGATGCACACCTTGTTCCACCGGCTAAATATTCACAAACACAGAGTAGCACTCGATTCAACTTGGTGCAGTCTACGACGAGCAACCACACGTGGCGATTGTCACACAAAAATCAAAAGTCTCCACCTGGAGATACACATGCTGACTGATGCAGCGCGACGCCGCCCGGCCAGCTATCCCACGTGCTCCCAACCCGACACTTCCTGCCTTCACTCGCGCGCGCGCGCGCGCGCGAGTGAAAAACTCAACTGCCGGGGTTTTTTCCCCTACGTCATGAACTTCCCCATGTGAGCTGTTCTAACCGATTTGCCAACGTACAGCACTCAGCCAATACATTTCTAAAACTTTACTTAAAATCAAAATAATTACACTAAACATTAAATAAATGTCTTCTTATGTTTTTATATTGGTATAAACATCCTTTGTACTATTTATCATAATCGTGCAATTTCTTATATCACAGATGATTTAACTGAATACTTCCAGATAAAATACACAAGGTTAATTGAAAATAAAATGAGAAATAGTTAATATATTATTTGTATAAACAAACATTTCCATGCTAGTTGTGTAACTGTCTTGTATTCATTGGTAATTTATTATTTTCCATTGTCAATTAAACATATTTCGCCAGATGTGACTATATCAGCAGCTAATGTATTGTTTATTTATCAACAGGCTATTTTGTAATGAGGGCCTTAAAGGTTCCTTAACTGTATCGTATTACTTCAAATGCCAGTAGTATTAGAATATTTTATTTCACGCTGTGCACTGCACTGTGCCTGGCACTCGCCATTGTCCCTCTCTCCCCTCACCGGAAACGAAAACTGGAAAATCCTAAGTTGGAACAAGCCACCAACGTCGGTCTGCTTGCTGGCCTTCCGTCAGCTACAAGCACACAGCAAATCTCAACGTGGAGAATTTCTACCTTTGGCCTAACTATAAATGTTGTCACCCAACTGCGTACATACATTGCTACCATAATTAATAAGATTAAAATTGTGTAACATTTAGTGCGTTGGCATGGTCAATGTTTGCAGTGAACTTCATACTGTTTAATTATCAAATGCCATTAATTGCCAGTTTTGCGTCCCAAATTCGTTGCCGCTTTTGTGTCCCAGCCTCGTCGTAGGTGTCGGTGGCCGAGTGGAATGAGACCGACACGCTGGTGCAGGTATGGAGGGGAGCAGCCAGAAACTATAAACACTCGAGTAAATTAGAAAGAGATATATGTTGCACAGAATGTAACAATACTTAACTTTTACATAGTACTGCAGAATGTTGATACATAGTTGTTAGAGGCCTGCCTAGTGCCTGTACGATAGCAAAGTCTTCAATGGTGCCTATCTGATTACGAAGGTCCTAACTCGTTGCTATCTCAGTCCGAAGTGACCGGTGTCTTTCCGTGGTGGCCACGAGCGGGGTTGCAGCAGAGGGCGCTCGTGGCTGTCGTCGTGAGAACGCCGCGCCGTGCGTGCATGGCGGCGCGCGGCGAAAGTAAGTGGCGCGCACTTTGTACTTGTGCGACACCACAGCCAGTATTTCTATTGGGCAGTAATCTCACAGTGTCTTGGAGTTTTTGGGATTCTGTAAGATTTGAGCGGTAAGTACCGATGCACGTCTCATGTCTTGCATTAAAATCAGCAATTTAATAACGGCCACCCTCTTTGCTGAACCATTTTTTATTTCCTTTGCTAGGTAAAATTGGAGTGGTTAGTGCATGCAGTGTAAAAGTTGTTGATGAGCGAGTGCGTCTGTGAAGAAGGATATCCTTACTAGTCCAATAGATCCTTTTATCTGTCGTTTTCCATGCAGTATGGCGTGAAACATGTTCAAAATTTATATGTTTAGGAGAGCAGCAAGTCTATTAGTTAATTAATCTTAGAGCCTATGGCTCAAAATGTTTGTCTTCTCTGCAAAGAGTGTTCACAACCCATATTTTGTTCATTTATAAACTATATGAAAACCCAGCGTTGCCCGGGTCTTTATTTATTTATTCCCACCATTTTTCAGGTATATATTCATTTGTATAACGGCTATATGTCTGTAAAATCTCTGGGGAATACAATTAATAGTAAAGGAGTAATAGATTAAAACTTGGTGCGCGATTGGGCGGTTTTCCATGAACGTTACTGTTCATGTTCTCATATCTCATGAACTACGTGTCATGCTGTCACACAACTTAGAAGGTACATTCAACTATATGTCTGTACACTGTCTGTAAAATTTCCTGCGGCTGCAATTTGTAGTGTACAAATTATAAATTGTAACGTCATGCCGAATGCCGTAGTTTTACTCCATAAACATGGGAAAAGTAGTAAGCGAGAAACTTTTTCATTTCATTATTTTGATGTGGTTGTCAGCGAGAAAAAGTTTAATAAAGGTTTTAAATTACGTTTAAAGTTGGTTGAAAGTCACTAAGTACTGTCATTCGCATATAGTGTATTATTAAAATCTCTTCGCATTATGTGGCAGTTTCAGGGAACTATAATGTTTATGACGTCATATCTCGTGAACAATGCGTCGTATGTGTTTCTTACACTTACGGCGACCGTCCTCGTGGATTGAAGCTTACGTGTACAAAATTTTATAAAGATTGGAACAAAACGGTAGATTTGTATGCAACGCGTACAAATATACGGACACTCAGCTTTTTATATCAGATTTAATTTGACTAAGGGTATGGTTTTATTTGTATACTACCAAAAAGTAAAAAGATTTTTTTCTTTTAATTAGTCGGACCTTATTATGATGAGATATACCTCCACCCGTTTTAATTTAACAGAGAAAGCTTGAATCCTAGTAAAAGAAATTAAATAAAGTAACTAATATCAGATGAGTTATTATTATGCAGGTAAAAGCGAAAATGCTGGGCAATCGTCATAGTTTACCCCAACTCTGTATCGAAGGTTGTGACAATTGATTTTACCCGGGGGCGTGTTATCCGTTGCGCAATCTAGTTTATAACAAATTTTTCGATTTAAGGCCTTTGATTAATTTATATATAAATAAATAATCCCGACAGTCAGCTGTACAGCATTTGGTCAGAGTATAAACCATTTACTTTTATTAGCAATGCCCATAATAGTCAGCGTTATTAGCTGGAAAATCATAGTAGTAAATAAAAAGACCAAATAAAAACATTGTAAAACGAGGGTAACTATGCAAAGCGATCAAGCAAAACAGATATGGATTTACCATTGTCAGTACTTATATCGATATTAGAAATATCGCGATGTGCTACAAGATTCTGAATGTTTTCATTTCGGGATGCCGTCGATTAATGTAAAGTCGATGGAGTGAACTGTGTTCAAGGTGGCTATACGATTGAATCCCAGACCAGGGAACAATAAACTGATATTCATGAATGAAGAAATTAAAGAGAAGAAGTCGTGATACATCTACATACATACTCCGCAATTCACCGTAAGCTGCGTGGCGGAGGGTACACTGTACCACTACTAGGCATTTCCTTTCCTATTTCAAATGTTCAAATGTTTGTAGAGTCTATGGGACTTACCTACGGGGTCATCAGTCCCTAAACATATAAACTACTTATGAACTACTTCCAAATAAGGACGGCACAAATATCCATGCCCGAGGGGGGATTCGAACCACCGACCGTAGTGGACGTGCAGACCGTGACTGGAGCGCCTCAGTCCCCTCGGCCACCGCGGCCGGCTTTCCTATTCCACTCCCAAATTGAACAAGGAAAAAAAGAATGCCTATATGCCTCGTAAGGGCCCTAATTTGTCTTATCTTGTCTTTGTGATCTTTACGCGAAATGTACGTAGGCGGCAGCAAGATCGTACTACACTCAGCTTCAAATTCCGGCCCTCTAAATTTACTTAACAGAAATTCACGAAAAGAACTTCGTCTTTCTTCCAGCGATCCCCAATTGCGTTGCCGGAGCATTTCCGTGACACTCGCGCATTGGTCGAACCTACAAGTAACGAACCTAGCAGCTCGCCTCTGAACAGCCTCTATGTCCTCCTTTAAACTGATCTGATGCGGGTCCCAAACACTTGAGCAATACTCAAGACGTGGTCGTAGAAGCGTTTTATACGCGGTCTCCTTTACAGGTGAAGTACATCTTCCCAAAATTCTCCCAATAAACCCAAGTCGGCTGTCCGCCTTACTCACAACTGTCCTTACATGCTCGTTCCATTTCATATCGTTCTGCAATGTTACGCCTAGATATTTGAACGACGCGACAGCATCAAGAAGCTCACTACTAATGCTGTATTCGAACATTATGGGATTGCTTTTCCTACTCAAGCGCATCACCTTACATTTTTCTACATTGAGAGCTAGCTGCCATTCTTCGCACCAACTAGAAATTTTGTCTAAGTCATCCTGTATGCTATTACAGTCAGTTAAGGACGACACCCTCCCATACACCACAGCATCATCAGCAAACAGCCGCTATTTACAGCTTCATGGGAAACAGTTTCGTTTAACTATTTCTGAAGAATCTAAAATCTGAATTTTCAAAGAGAGTTACATTTATGGTACATAAAAAATAATCTATTTATAGGCGACCAAGTATAAACGTTAAAAGTAGGAAAATGTCTTACACATTCTCGGATGAAGCTACTTAAGTGAATGAAATATTATACAAGAAAACACAGGTAAGTGGAGAAGCGGGATGTGTCATGACGAAATGCGAGACACTCCATTGCTGATGAAACTTAAATAAAATGAATCTTAATCATTTTATCATTTCAGAAGAATTGTTAAATGTAGCTCTCTCTAACTACAAAATGCACTGCGCACATTAATGCAGGTACTCGGTTCAATTCCATAGTCCAATTTACATGTTGTGGCGATGATTCGCCAGACTGTGAAATATTATTGTAAAACGTATTAGGAGGTAATATTCCAACACTGAACCATAATTTACGTCCTACACTAAAATCATACAAACTCTCAGAAATACAAAAGCTCATACGATAATGAAAGAAAATGCTGACAAGTAACTCTAACTAGAAAATCATGTTCGCTAAAAATTTTATTATGACAGTTACAAAAATATTTAAGGGGGCACACAAATTATATTTCGGCTGTAAGTGTAATCATGCGATGAAGAGATTGGTGTGGATGAAAAGATCGTGAAGAAATAATTGTGCAAAGGGACAACACTGCCTCACAGTAAATTAAAGCACCTTTTACAGTGCAGCCTTATTTCATGTATGTCTGATAAATGACCACATTAAGGTAAACATTAAGTTGTGAAACAGTATTACCGTTCTTGTAGATTACAAAATACCTAGAGAGGCATTTCATCGTGAAGTAGCAGAAGATGTGTTATAAGTAATTTGATGAATAAACATATTAATTATGAAGGACCATTGGCTTCCCGATTTCGTCACTGTAAATTCAGCATTATTGGCGTCTTCCAGCAGTAGTAAATCAGTTTCGTGTGGCAGATATGTGTCAGATTTGTAAACAAGCAGAAAATCCTCTGATGAGGTATTTAATTATCTCTGGAGCCCAAATTATATTTACTTCCAGGTAGGAGTGTTATTCGCCGGCAAAATAAAGCCATACATTTTAATAACAACAGTATGCTTTCCATCACATCAAGACTAATTATGGATTAAAACAAGTGATAGCATATGACGAAGCAGATCATTTAATTAAGTCTGATCACATAATATCCTGTTGCTCTCTGAATTTTATAAAAAAGAGGCTTCATTAAATTTAATAACAAGGACTGTCTCATTTATCGGTGGGAAATTTCATCAGCGCCGACTTGATTTTTGGTACTAATGAGTAAGTACCTAGCTAAAGTTACAAAATAACGAGTATTTCGTACCGATACGTAAATGATATGACGGTAAAAAATTCTTCTCTCTCGAGATACGCCAAGTTAATTAGTTATATGTAGATTTATCCAAGAAAAGTATGGGTTTGTCGACACATAACACGACTGTTTTGAGAAAAACTTGTATTGGTTGGTACTCGGCATTCGTCGGCAATAATATGCACTACACAAAAATGTTCAAATGTTTGTAAATCTAAGTAATTTAACTGCTGCGGTTATCGTGCCATAGGCTTACAAACTACTTAATCTGACTTAAGGTAAATTAACCAAAGACAACACACACACACACACACACACACACACACGTGCCCAAAGGAGGACTCGAACCACCGCGTGCTCCGCTAAATAGCGCCTTAGATCGCTCGGCCATGATTGCGGCGGCAATAAATTCTAAAGTTCTTAAAGGCATCACGTAACGAATTCGATAACGGCTTTAAAATTATCATATACTTCATTATTTGTCGTAGTTTGGTACACATTTTTCTCCGTTTAAAATTCGTTTCGTTCCCTCCAGAACACTACTGATTTCTAGTGGTTTATCGCGGTTTATTGATGAAGCTGGCGCCTTAGATCACTCTGCCATCACCTCGTGCCTTTCGTGGTTCTATTGCGACGAATAATGAATGATAAAGTAGGTAATTCGAGTTCCCAGTTGGTCTCTTGTCATAAAGTGTCGTATGTTCACCCACGTAGTTGTAGTAGGTTTACGACAGGGACGAATGAGGTACTTTGTTCGCAGTTAATTGAGCGGAATGATTATAATTATCCACTGCACTTGCATGTGACTGACAGAGAGCCTCAGCTTGCCTGATCCCTGCTCAGTTTTGCGGAAACCAGAAGTCTTCCGATCTGGACGTACATAAAATAATGACATCACGGAATGATTAAGTGATTAAACGAATCTAGAGTGTAGATATAGTACCAATCTTCATACAACAGTGACAGGAGTTTTATATTGAACAGAAGTAATAACCAAGATTTATCCTTTATTTTATACACACTGGTGAGAACATAAATATGATGTTTGCAAACAAAAAGAAACTTAAATATCAAAAAATAAGAAAGAGAACTAATTTAATCTGGTCACGCTTCACTGTTGCTCAGATGTACAATAAAGAGGATGGTAAATAGAAGAATGTTTGAGATCAAAGGCTCATGGAAAAAATATTCAATCAAATTAAATCCCATACTTTGTGGCTATATGAAGTGGAAGTAATGAAAGTTATTTTTGTCACAATATCATTAATTATTGAAGAATCAGTGGTCTTGAAAAGAATTGTGCGAATTCAGAAGTTTTCACAGCGTGTGCAACCAGTTCCCGTCGACATTCTGACACGATAGTTTGGGCCATTGACGTTCGGCACTCTGCAGATGAGGAAACAAGCACTGTAGAATCCAGTTACGTGTGCCGTTAGCGTTACGTGAATTAATCTAAAGTAAAATCCCTTGGCTACCCAGTCCATGATGCTAGAAGAAACGTTGGTAAACTTATTCAAAATTTTGTAGAATGTAAGTATTAGCTCGGCACTGTAACACTGCAGATGCTTGTCGCCCATTGCAATGCTGTATACAGAAGACTTTGGCAGCGAGGACAACACATAACTTGAGAATGGGAGGGCATATCCGTACCACCCTAGCAATGCACTACAACAGGCATTGTGCTTTCAGCATCCACTGGAATAGCTGTATCAAGGCATTCAGCGGGCAAACGGTTTGTGCAGAGTAGCCGTTACTGTCTGACAAGAAGACCACATGGGTATCGAATTGTAGATTCTTTTGATATTTTTCGGTACGTGAAGTTCTGAACTCAAATTACAAAAATTCCTTAGGAAATCGACTTTGAAATTTTGCAGGTAAGCGTAAGCACCAATAATTAAATGAACTGCAGCGTTTGCCGGTGTAGCTAATCCTGTAGCGTTCTGGCCTCAAAGCCTACCATCGATGCATCAAATTCTGCCGTGATTTTTTTTTTTTTTTTTTTTTTTTTTTTTTTTTTTTTTTTTTTGAGTATGAATACTTACACAATGCCGGTCGCGGCAGCCGAGGGGACTGAGGCGCTCCAGTCACGGTCTGCACGGCCACTACCGTCGGGGGTTCGAATCCCCCCTCGGGCATGGATGTTTGTGCCCTCCTTAGTATAAGGTAGTTGATAAGTAGTTTGTAAGTGACTGATGACCCTGTAGTTAAGTCCGATAAGCTTAACAAACATTTGAACATTTTGAACTTACACAATTTTAATATCTAATGGTAATTTCTACGTAAATTGCACGTAATTTTTCGTTATTTGTAATTTTATATATTTTATAGAAGGTTGTAAATAATTATGGCTTCAGTCAAAAAACATAAGTTACATTTTATATAGTATTGGTTGACGACGGTAGTATCTGATTGTTCAGTTTGTGAGGAGCTACTACACTGTTTTTGGAAAGACGTCTACATTGCTACTAATTGATTTCCTAGCTTCTTACGTAATCAGTCATCGATTTACGGAGTCAAATCTAGCCTCCGATACCGCTTTGACCAATGACGTCATATTTTACGTCATTCCTTCCCGCGCGTGGTTTCAATGCCGGTACTCACTGTTCACTTATCTGATATTTTTGAAGACACCCTGACTTTCACTTTAAAAACAGTTATCTGCAGTATAGCCCTAAGAAGGTTAGGTATAGGTTAAACAAGATTTTTTTTTTATTAAGTACGTGAGGGCGCGTAACGCCCGAATTTCCGGTTCAGAAACACTCAATCGATTTACAGTTGTATGTTCGGCATAAATATATCATTTCTGGTCGTACAACTTCAAGTTAAGGATTTCTTTAAAATTACCTAACTAATAAATGTATTTTGAAGACGTGGTATCATTAACTAGATTTGACCTATTTAGGAAAAATCTAAATACCGATACCGTGTTGTGGTATCATTAAGTAGATTTGACCTATTTAGGTGAAATCTAACTACCGATACCGTGTTGTGGTATCATTAAGTAGATTTGACCTAATTAGGTAAAATCTAACTAGCAATACCGAGTTGTGGTAAACATGTGTTCGTAGTATCTCTCGATTATGTATGACATATGTGACGTCATTGGTGTCAAAGCGGTATCGGAGACTAGAGTTTATCCGATTTACGTGACGACAAGGTTTTCAGCTCGTCTACGTACACATATAAAAACTGACAAAACACGAGGAATTAGGGTTTCTAAAATGTTTTATGTTAATGCTGCCACCTTAGCTACACCGACAGATGCTGCAACTGTTTTAATCATTGGTAAATACGTGTACATTGCAAAACTTCGATGTTAAATTTCTAGATAATCTCTGAGTTGAGTCGATTTTCTTTGGCTGACTGCCATTTCAGTTCCGATCTTCGTATGATAAAGAAATTCTAAAATCCGGTACCTATGTGGTTCCCTTGTGAGTCATGCTGCACACGTATCCATTCTCGTCTTCACAGCAGTTAAAGTATAGGGTGGTGTTATCACTTCGATTGATTCTCGGCGGATTCGCGTCTATAGGGACGGACGAATATTGTTTCCGCACTTCACAAACGGATTTTAAACAAATTGCGTGGTTATAGAATATCGCCCCAAATATGCAACTGGATAGGCTATTTCCTGTCAGAGAGAATACAGTTTGCAGTAATCGATGGTAAGGCGTCGACTAAAATAGAGGTGATATCGGGCGTATCACAGGGTTGTGTTATTGGTCCTCTGTAGGACCAATAACGATTTGCGAGAAAATCTAAGAAACTCTCTTCGGTTGTTTGCAGATGACGCCGTCTTTTACCGTCTAGTAAAATCAGCTGAAGAGCAAAACCAACTGCAGAACGATCTGAATAAGACATCAGTATGGTGTAAAAATTGGCAATTGACTATAAATAATGAGTTGTGTGAAGTCGTCCACATGAGTACGAAAGGAAGTCCATTAGACTTTGTTTACAAGATAAATCAATCAAATGTGACGGCCGTAAACTCCACAAAATATCCAGGAATTACTGTTACTTCACACTTAAACTGGAACGAAGACGTTGATAATGTCGTAGGGAAGGCGAACCAGAAACTGCGTTTCATTTGCAGAACACTTAAAAGATGCAAGAGAACTACTAAAGAAACTGCACACACTGCGCTTGTCCGTCCTTTTTTGGAGTATTGCTGCCCAGTGTGGGATCCTTATGAGGTGGGTTTGACGGAGGACATCGAAAGTCCAAAGAAGGGCAGCTGGTTTTGTTTTGTCACGATACAGGGGAGACAGCGTTACGGAAATGATACAGGACCTGGGATGGGAATCATTACAACAACGGCGCTTATCACTGCGGCGTGATCTACTTATGAAACTCCAACCGCCAACAATCTCCTCCGAATGCGAAAATATGTTGTTGACTTCCTCTTACAAAGGCAGCAAAGATCATCTGAATAAAATACGAGAAATCAGAGATGGAACAGCGAGATTCAGGTGTTCTTTCTTCGGTCGCGCTATTCGAGTATGGAATGGGAGATAAATAGTATAAGGGTGGTTCGATGAACCCTCTGCCCGACACTTAAATGTGATTTTCAGAGTATCCCATGTAAATGTACATGATATACGCAATTTTGAATATAGTAAATCTTGTTTCGGCTAATTAATGGAAGATATCTGTAGCGGTCTCGACTCATGAACGCCAGCGGAAGGTAAGCGAGTGCTGTCGTCGTAACCGATACGACAAGAAGGGCGACGTGGTTGCCGACGCCTAAGGCGCACAACTCGCTAATCACCAGCACAAACGAACTAACAGCACTTGCTCCGACCAATGAAGTCACGCACAACCAGACATGTACAGCGCCTATCGATACTAATAGAGAACTATTTCCTGCAGATGGCGCTGAACCTCTCAGTATTCCTGCACCAAACTATGCCTGGGCGAAGTGCGCTATGTAGCCTGGCGCAGCAGACAACACCTTTGCCTTCGATGCTCTCGACGACGACTGGACCTACCATGACGCCGACCTCTGCTGCTGCCCATGAACCTTCTTGGCGTCAACTTGGATTTGTTGGGAAGAGCCGATAAGTAAATGTTAGGATCGCACTTAGGAAATGAATGGGCATCGTTTAATTCCGGGACTATGGATGTAGAGGAATTGTGGACTACATTCAAGTACATTGTAAATAAAGGGTTAGAGAAATATGTGCCAGTAAAGACGATTAAGTGTGGAAAAGATCCACCGTGGTATAATAATAATGTTAAAAAGCTGCTGAGAAAGCAAAGTCTGTTGAACTCTCGATTCGAAAACGAATACGCAAATGATGACAGGCAAAAGTTAGTAGAGATTCGTGCGTCTATAGAAAGATCGATGCGCGAAGCATACAATAATTACCACAGCCATACCTTACCAAAAGATCTTTCCGAGAACCGGAAAAAATTCTGGTCCTATGTAAAGTGGATAAGCGGGTCAAAGCCCACTGTTCAGTCACTCGATGATCATTCCGGGCCACTAATAGAAGTAAGCAACCTTTAAGAAATATTTCACGCAGGAGGAGCGCACAAATGTGCCATCATTTGATCAACGTACTAATTCCGAAATGGAGGACATAGTAATAGGTATTTACGGGGTAGAGAAGCAGTTGAGAGAGTCTGCTGGTCCCGATGGAATAGCAGTTCGGTTTTACAAAGACTATTCTGCGGCGTTGGCCCCCTACGTAGCTTGCATTTATCGCGAATCTTTAAATCAGCGCAAAGTTCCTAGTGATTGAAAAAAGCGCAGGTGACTCCTGTGTATAAGAAAGGAAAGAGAACTGACCCACACAATTACAGGCCAATATCGTTGACATCAGTTTCATGTAGGACTTTGGAGCATATTCTCAGTTCGAAAATAGTAAATTTCCTTGAAACTAATAACCTTCTTTCTATGAATCAGCACGGGTTTAGGAAACATCGTTCATGTGAAACTCAGCTTGCCCTTTTCTCACATGACATCTTGCGAGTCATGGATGAAGGGCAACAGGCGGATTGTGTTTTCCTCGACTTCAAAAAGGCGTTCGACGCGGTGCCACACTGCAGAGTGCTAACGAAGATACGAGCTTATGGAATAGGTTTACAGATTTGTGACTGGCTGGAAGACTTCCTAAGTAATAGAACGCAGTATGTCGCAGTATGTCGTTCTCGACGGCGAGTGTTCATCAGACGAGTGTATCGTCAGGCGTGACCCAGGGGAGGGTGATAGGACCGCTATTATTTTCAATCTATATAAATGGTACAGTGTACCCTCCGCCACGCACCTCACGGTGGATTATGGATTATGTATGTAGAGTAGATGCTAGCCACCGCATTACTGATTTCAACCATCTTCGGACCTTGCCTACCTTCAGACGTCACCTACCTTTGTACTTTGCCTATCATCAGACTTGGCCTGTTAAACACATGTCTCTATGGACCTGTATTCGGTGCCTAAGATAAACCTTTTTATATCAGGGATGGTGCATGATGTTAAGAATTCGAACTCAGAGAGGATCTGTGCCTCCCGACTTGGTACCATGTGAATCTACATTTCCGTTACTGTGAACGTCGTGTCAACCAAATCTAGTGTCACTTTCTCGTGTGTGGCCAGTCACTACAACATAATTACTCCACAATCCCCTCCCAATTATATTCTAAGTTCATTCATTCATTCCTAAACTGTCGTTACCCTGGAATCAACAGCAAGTGTTCATTTGTACAGCCTATGTTTTGTACAACATGCAAATCCATCTGACACTGTTGTGTATGCACGTAGAATTATTTTGGTAAAGTATTTTTTGGTGTGGTATCTTGAATAAGAAGAGCTACAATAATTATCTCACGGGTCTAAATTATTGATACAGCTTGATCATCAAGCGTAGGACGCAGCGGATCATAGATGGTACGTGCTACACAGCTGATATGATAGCATTAACTCTCAACTGCTTAATCTTAATATTGTTACAGCTGAGGCGTATCTTACATTGGTCCGCCCTGTTCATAGTAGTACAGTTCAAATGTTCAGAAATTTAATTCCATTTCTTCAGATCGTGCACTTTCACTTGTAGCCCCATCGCAAGATACACCTTCATTTGGACACCCTGATTTGGATAACACTTTCATTTGTTCGACACTGATAATACAACGCTCCCAATAGCGGAGGTCGAGAAATTTGCATCGTACATCTCCACAGAATGGTCTGAGGCTCAGGTTTCAGAATTCTCCTCAGCTCTAAAGCAGACAGCCGCGATCGTCCCATACTTTATGGCCCACTTTTGGTTACGGTATTAACACTAAAAGTGGGCCTTTGTGATCGTCTTTTGACAGCTCGAAATTTAAATGAAAATTACGGCTTAACCATTCATCTGATACGAAAAAAAATTGAATAACCTAATTTGTAAATTCTCTACAACTTTATTATGTTTTTTTCATATCTCGTAGCGTTTCAAAGATATTTGCAAAAATAACAGAGATTTGACACCCTCTATTGAATTAACGAAAACCAGCCATTCGCAACTGTCACGTGACATTCCTCGCCCCGAACCCTCTCTGACATACGCCATCTTGCGTTGCGTATTAGATGATTTTCTTATTGTAACTCGTACGTTGTCCTTTCTAAAGAATGGTGCACTGAAGAATTAACAAAAACGTGTCGTTCTTCGTACGATAAATGATAATATGGTGTCTAAAACTGCCACATTAGTATCAGTTAACTGCCATTAATACTAAAAGAATGAAAGGTTGCTTGCTCCAGTTGTTACCTGTGGTGTAGTGGATAGCACGTTGGACTGTAATGCTCAAAGTCAGTGGTTCGAAATCCACCACTACCCAAATGCACTTTTCAGAGAAATCGCTGTTACCTATGAACAATTTTGAATCTTGCAGAATATAGTTGAGTTCAATTAACAAGAGTGTGCAAAAACCTTTTAGGAAGCAAGAGGAAATAGATGCGGTCGTTTGTTCATATTCGTTCTGGGTTGTTCGTTGATAAATTTACTCAGTTTTGTATTACAGATGGCACTGAACCAACACCGTCCGAAGAGAACGCCTGTGCACTGCCGTGGCACGCCACGTCACACAGAGTAGGTCGCGATCGCGTAGCTCACTGGCTGGCTGATTGGGCACAGCCCACCGTCTCACAGCGACCAGCTAGTGAGCTACGTTCGTTCCAGGGTATAGTCATTCGTAACCAGTACTGGCAAAGAAAATAAACTTTAGACTACCATGGCAACACAGGTGATAATATTTTGACGGAAAAATATAACGGAAATGTGGGAGAGATATTCGAATGTTTGCAGAGCTTATGGGACTTAACTACGGGGTCTTCAGGCCCTAAACTTAAAAACTACTTATGAACTAGCTTATACTAAAGACGACACAAACATCCATGCCCGAGGGGGGATTCGAAACCCCGACCACAGCGGCCGTGCATACCGTGACTGGCACGCCGCAGACCGTTCGGCCACTGCGGCCGGCTTGAGAGATATTAAAATGATAGTTCGAAAAAGTAAAAGTTCAAGAGTAATGGAGTGCAGTGTGAGAAAGTCGGGTGATGATGAAGGAATTAGATTAGGTAACGAAACAATAAAGGAGGTAGATGAGTTTTGTTACTTGGGCAGTAAAATAACAAATGATGGTCGCAGTACAGAGGATATAAAATGCAGAATGGCAATGGGTAGAAAGGCGTTCTTGAAAAAGAGAAATTTGTTAACAGCGAATAATGATTTAAGCCTAAGGAAGTCCTTTCTGAAGGCATTTGTATGGAGTGTTGCCTTGTATGGGAGTGAAACATGGACGATAAACAGAGTGGACAGAAAGAGGATAGAGGCTTTTGAAATGTGGTGCTACAGAAGAATGCTGAAGATTAGGTGGGTGGATCGCGTAACTAATGAGGAGGTACTGAACAGAATTGGGGAGAAAAGAAATTTCTGGCGTACCTTGACTAAAAGAAGGGATAGATTGGTAGGACACATTCTTAGACATCAAGGAATTGTGAATTTAGCGTTGGAGGGAAGTGTGTGGGGTAAAAACCGCAGAGGAAGACCAAGAGGTGGATACAGTAAGCAGATTCAGACAGATGTAGGTTGCCGTTCTTATGTGGAGATGAAGAGGCTTGCTCAGGATAGGGTTTTGTGGAGAGCTGCATCAAACCAGACTCCGGACTGAAGACCACAAAAACAACAAAAAAGAGTATATTTGTCAAAGCTAAACTCAAAAATCATAATTTTGGCTGTTTGTTAAAATACGGTCAGAAAGAATATTACGTGTTGGGTGCATAGATATTGCCACAATACTAGAGTCGTAATCGTATCACCATAATTTTTTGTAATTATTTTGCTCCGAAATGTTTGCAAGAACTTATAAAACTGCAAATGTAAAGTAGACCGTAAAACACATCAATGCGATTTGTTTTTTTATGTGATTCATGTCCTGCGTTCTGGAGGCCAAACATTTGGCTCCTATTGTGAGAATTTTCTTCAAACCAGTGATGCACAATTGTGTTCCGGTGACATGTCGCGCCATCATTCACAAAATTTCCATAGATGTTTGGTAACTTGAAACCATTAATGCCTCTAAATGTTCTCTAAATAGTTGACCATGATCTTTTCCTACCAATGATTGGTTTAGTTGGACCAGGAAACCAAAGCATTCCATGTGAAAGACATCTCACACAAATATGCCGCCTCTCCTTCTTGAACAGTGCCTCGTTGAAAAAAATGGTTCCTCGCTTCACGGGGTCTTTGACGATCTCGAACTCTACCATCAGCTCTCATCAACTGAAATCGAGACTCATCTGATCAGGCCACAATTTTCCAGTCGGACAGCGGCCAACCGATATCGTCACGAGTGCACGTATGCTAATGGGGCAAAGGTACTCTACCCGATCATCTGTTTCCATTACCCATTACCGCGGAATCACACAGTAGTGTCGTAGCGGATATATTCGTCGCAAGAAATTTTGAATTGTTTGTATAGTCTATGGGACTTAACTACGGGGTTATCAGTCCCTAAACTAACAAACTACTTATGAACTAACTAAGACTAAAGACGCCACAAATATTCATGCCCGAGGGGGGATTCAAACCCCCGACCGTAGTGGCCGTGCAAACCGTGACTGGAGCGCTTCAGTCCCCTCGGCCACCGTCGTCGCAAGACACACATTTATTCCTGGTTTATTTCACGCAGTTTTCCTTGTCTGTTGACAACTATAGCAAAATGAATACAGTCGGTCACTGTGTTCTCCGTAGTGAGAGGTTATTCCTTAAATGTGGTATCCACGGCACACTCCAGACACTTTGTATCTCAGAAAATTGAATTATCAAACGGTTTCACTATTGGAATGTCGTATGCGTCTACTGCAAGCTACCATTCCAGTCGTTAAGCCATAATTAATGTGGAAGTCTTTTCAAATGAAGCACGGATTGATACATACGGAATTACTCGTTTTAACTGTGAAAGATAATGATAACGTGTACCCAGTTGGAGATAGAGCACATACCATTAAGGTATATGCGAATGTAGGCTTTCTCGGCGAATTTCATAAAGACAGTCTTCGCGGGTTGTCAGCCGTGTGCCATCATCGACGTCTCGTAGCAACGTTTCGATGGAATACGTTCCATCATCTTCAGTCGACAACCCGTGAAGAAGTCATTTATACCATTATGGTTTCGGGAGACTAATTAAATAAAACTGAAGCCGAACATTAGATGACATAAAAAATTGTGTACCATGAAAGATGTTTTTGCTATGCAATTTATAGCACTGCCAAGATAAAAAATGTAACAGTAAAGAGCGTGATACTTCCACAGACTTAAGCAGTTTCAGTAGTGCTGATTGATGTAAAAGATTATACACGGTGTTACAAAAAGGTACGGCCACATTCTCAGGAAACATTCCTCATACACAAAGAAAGAAAATATGTTATGTGGACATGTGTCCGGAAACGCTTAATTTCCATGTTAGAGCTCATTTTATTACTTCTCTTCAAATCACATTAATCATGGAATGGAAACACACAGCAACATAACGTACCAGCGTGACTTCAAACACTTTGTTACAGGAAATGTTCTCCGTTAGCGAGAATACAAGCATCCACCCTCCGTCGCATGGAATCCCTGATGCACTGATGCAGCCCTGGAGAATGGCGTATTGTATCACAGCCGTCCACAATACGAGCACGAAGAGTCTCTACATTTGATACCGAGGTTGCCCCCATAAATGAAAGTCAAGAGTGTTGAGGTCAGGAGAGCGTGGAGGCAATGGAATTGGTCCGCCTCTACCAATCCATCGGTCACCGAATCTGTTGTTGGGAAGCGTACGAACACGTCGACTGAAATGTGCAGGAGCTCCATCGTGCATGAACCATATGTTCTGCCGTACTTGTAGAGGCACATGTTATAGCAGCACATGTAGAGTGTCCCGTATGAAATCATGATAACGTGCTCCAGTGAGCGTAGGAGGAGGAACATGAGGCCCAATCAAGACATCACCAACAATTCCTGCCCAAACGTTCACAATTGGGCTAACTGGCGGTGAATCGAGGAAGTGCAGTACATACTAAAGAAATAATTGGGTATTTTGACAATTGTCTGTACGAATTATTTCAATTTACATTTAAAGACAAATACTAAAATGAGCTCTAACATGGAAATTAAGCGTTTCCGGACACATGTCCACATAACATATTTTCTTTCTTTATGTGTGAGGAATGTTTCCTGAAAGTTTGGCCGTACCTTTTTGTAACACCCTGTATAACAACAAAGCTCTCATAGTAAAACTAAACGTCTGTCATTAATGTACCATGCTTTTTGAGTACCCGTAGAAAAGGAGCAGTACGATTTAACAGTAAAGGAAAAGATATGAAATATCTAATCCCTCAACATCTCAAATTGCTACAGCGCATAAATAAAGTCGGTATGAGTCGAATGAAACAAGGTAAAGGCCGTAAGTCCAAAGCGAAACTTTTTCTAAAAGTGGTAGATGATGTACAAGGAAACAAATTACAGTATTTTTAATGATTAAGCAGTGGTTACAGTTGACGATATGTAACTAATTCATGTTATAACGCTATAATAAGTTTCGGTTGACAACCCAATATGGAATAATTTTCCGGCAATTATTGAGTACCGGTAAACAGAGAAGGTCGCAAATTTTTCCAGTTTCATTTTTAAAATTCTCATTTCAATAATGCTAATGCAGTGAGTGGGCTGGTTATGAATTCATAATTTAAATACCATTAACATTTCACATGTAATTTGGTCGTCTCTTTCTCTCGACTGCACTGATGTGTCGCCATTGCCGTCCTAAATTTCATGAGTGATGCATTAGCAGGCTGACTTTCCACTTAGATTTTAATGGAGTGTGAAAGGCGAAATCACGAAAGCATTGTTAATTTAGGATATGCGGAAGATCATTAGCACGATCGGCTTTGAAGCCTGTTAATTTTCAGTTATTTTAAAAAAAATCGCACTGACGTGTTTTACGGTCCACTTTACATTTGTAGTTTTATTAGTTTTTGCAAACATTTTGGACCAAAACAATAATCTAAATAATAAAAAATTAATTAATAAGAGTGTCTGAAACCCTTGTAGGAAGAAAAGGTTTTGGTACTGGCGGGTTCCGAACCATTGACCATCAGCGTCACAGTCCAACACATTGCCTGCGAACAGCTAGATTTCGTTAATTTAATAGAGGGTGTCAAAACTCCGTTATTTTTTCAAATATCTCTCAAACGATACGAGATATGAAAAAAACATAAGGGGAAAAAGTATTCAATTTTCGCGTCAGATTAACGGTTTATTTGCAATTATAATTACATTACAAACGGCTATTTTTTATATTACTAACGTATTTCTTGTCCGAAATATTTCAAAAAGAGAGGTTCTGGTCTCTGATAGCCAACAGTTATGTCTGAAAAATTTGGTGCCGATTGGTTGAACGGTTCGACGTACAACGTGGGAACACGTTACAGGCTGACAGACTTCGTCAAATCGCTGTTATTTTTGCAAATATCTCTGAAACGACGCAAGATATAAAAAAAACATAATAGAGCGAAGTTGTAGAGAATTTAGGTTCTCTAACTATTGGGTTATTCAATTTTCGTGTCAGATGAACGGTTCGTTTGCGATTACAAATATATTACAAACGGCGTTTTTTGTATTACTGCCGTATTGTTTGTCCGAAAAATTTGAAACAAGGAGGTTCTGGTCTCTGGCGGCCTACAATTATGTGTGCAAAATTTGGTGCTTATCAGTTGAATAGTTCGTCTTAAAAACAGGGAACACGTTACGGATAGACAGACAGACATCCCAAAATCGCCGTTATTTTTGCAAATATCTCTGAAACGATACGAGATATGAAAAAAACATAATACTGCAAAGTTGGAGAGAATTTGCTCCTCTAATAATTAGATTACTCAACTTTCTTGTCAGATACATGGTTAAGCCGTTATTTTCATTTAAATTTCGAGCTGTCAAAAGACGATCGCAAAGGCCCAATTTTAGTGTTACTACCGTAACCTAAAGTGGGTCAATAGTGGGGCACATTGCTAATTGCACTAAGCGTTCTGCTATTAGTTCTACCTTTGCTGAAAGTGTGTGTTTGCATACGCTGCTTTCTTCTTACTATATTAAAATATTTTTCTTCTTAGTATTCACTTATTTGGGGTTATCTGCTATCCAAACATTTTTGTCTCTATCTTCTGCTATTTAAACCTATGTCAATAACATGTCTGTGACACTTAAACCCGCCTAAAAATGTTCAAATGTTTTATGACCTGGCTACAGTGGTTATCGGTACTTAAACTAACAAACTACCTAAACTAACTGATCAGAAGAAGAACACAAACACCTATGCCCGAGGAAGGACTCGAACATCCGACGTGGAACAGTCGCGTGTAACGCAGCAGGGTGTCTCAGTGCTCACAAATATTCCGCCACAGCTAAATCCGCCTACTTATGTGCACCCTCCATCTACAAGTTAACTGCGCACCATAAAACTTGGGAATGTTTGTGCCATTGGGGTGACTATAGAGGGGAAGCCAATAATGCAGCATCCTTACTCCCCCAAGGAGTTTAGTTTCAATAGGCCTAGTTTAACAAAACGACTCGTAAGGCTTTACAGAAGGTTCGTGCCGTTCCGTCGGGATTATAACAGATGTATTTAGAACCTTCGTATTCTTGAACACCGACACTTGAACTATCAACCTATGGGTCTAATTTGAAACAAGACTTGACGTTTAAGCGTTGCTCCATTGCCCAATTTTGTGCTCCATGTTGTACTGACACGAGTTCTCACAATGACCCTGTTAGCTGGGTCGCAGCGTGTACCACCACTTCATTGCAGTGCTTTGCACGATAGGGCGCGCTTGTTGAGATGTTCCTCAATGTGCATGCGCGAGCACCTCATCCACGCCAGCGCGGTGTGTAAAATATGGGATCATTCACCGAAGTTTTCAGACGCACGTTGTATGAACCACACGTTATCGAACCAATTTATTGTGAGCAACATAGGCTGAAATTAATTGAAAATCTGCCAGGAAGTTTCATATCAGCGCACACTCCACTGCAGAGTGAAAGTTTCATTCTGGAAACGTCCCTTAGGCTGTGGCTAAGCCATGTCTCCACCATATCCTTTCTTCCAGGAGTGCTAGTCTTGCGTGCTTGCAGGAGAGCTTCTATGAAGTTTGGAAAGTAGGAGGCGAGGTACTGGCGGAAGTAAAGTTGTGAGGCGGCATCGTGAGTCGTGTCGGGATAGCACAGTCGGTAGTGCGCTTGCCCGCGAAAGGCAAAAGTCCCAGATTCTAGTCCCGATTCCGGCACACGATTTTAATCTGCCAGGAAGTTTCAATTGAAAATGTCTTTCATAACCAGTACGTTTCCGGTTTACTAGAACCCAAAAATTTTCCAATACGTTAATGAAATTCTTTCTCTCTTGAAAATAAAGATATCTCTGTAGTGGTGTGTTGTCTAGTTTCGCCTTGTTCTGTGCACTCAATCGACATTTACGACAATGAATTACAGCTGTGTCTCTTGAGTATCTCACTACACATATAACATTAACATTTACATTGCATTACCAATATGAAGAAGATTTATATTGGATGAATTAATAAAACTAACCATATACTCGTATTCACTCACCTAGTACCTCAGGGAACACCAACTGCACTAATATCATTTATAGTCTTAAATGAAACAATTAGAAATATTATGCGTAATTTCCACACATTCTGTCATGTCAATATCCCAAGTGGTTGTACTATAAAAATTACTTTGTTGATTGTCAAACATTATAATTCATCTAGGACCCATAAGTACAATGATTTTAACATTCTGTACTAAAAATTTCCAAGGGTTTCTGCCTAATGAGTATTGTTGAACTCTAAAAAAAAAGCATTGTTCCCGAAAAAATTACTCTCAAAATAAATTATCAAGTACAAACTCTAAATTCTTTATGCTCTTCAGACAAAATCTCACTACTGTCTGAATAATTTAAAGTCAGTTGGCTTCCTCTCTTTCACGTCCATCTTCAGAATCTACAGCTTGTCGTTACGGCCATTGAGAATTTCGAAAATTGTCTCCAATTTCAGATCAGAGAATGAGAAACTTACATGATCATAAAGCTTTGGCATTAGGTTTCATTTGACACACTTAGCTCTAATTCAGTACCACGTTGGTGGTTGTATTACTTGTGAATTAATGTACAGATAATTCGTTTAATGAAGGAAATTTTCCTCAGACATGATAAATTATTCTTCAAAAGAGACAGACTGGCTGGGCAGTACTTACCTTTGTGCTGTACCGCCGATAGTTACACAAATGAAGAAAAAGAAAAAAAGGGGGAGGGACGAAAAAGGACAAGCTTGAGGAACACAGTTACTTTCTCAGGTGGGAGAGAAGAGAAGAAAACAGGATGGGAACGGATAGGTAAGGTAATTCACGACGTAGGTCATGAAGGTGGTGTTTGAGGAGTGTGGAAGTCGGAGATACTGCATGTTAGTACTGAGCCAAGCCAGAGAGGATATATATATATATATATATATATATATATATATATATAACCAAAGAGGAAAGATCAAGTAGTAAAGAGAAGAGAATATGAGTGAACTGAATGATGCTGAGGGGTGTATGAGGGGCGGGGGGTTGTCTAAAACGTTTTAGACACACACACACACACACATACACACACACACACACACAAACACACACACACACACACGGAGAGAGATAGAGAGAGAGAGAGAGATAGAGATAGGGAGAGATAGAGATAGAGAGAGAGAGGGGGGGTAAGGAAGGGATAATTAATAGCTCACCTATTCATTATCCGTTCCTTATTCCCCTCTGTCTCTCTCACACACACTTTCTCTCTCTCTCTCTCTCTCTCTCTCTCTCTCTCTCTCTCTCTCTCTCTCTCTCTCTCTCTCTCTCTGTGTCTGTGTGTGTGTGTGTGTGTATGTGTCCATCTTTCCCTGATAACCAAAAACAACCCCCCGCCCCTCGTACACCCCTCAGCATCTTTTGTGTCCCAGCCTCGTCGCCGCTTTTGTGTCTCGTTTCCGTCGTAGGTGTAGGTGGCCGAGTGGAATGAGACCGACACAGGAATAAAGATAGCACGCCGGTGCAGGTACGGAGGGGAGCAGGCAGAAACTAGAAACACCGGAGTAAATTAGAACGAGATATATATTGCACAGAATTTACATAATACTTAACTTTTACATAGATCAGTACTGCAGATACAGAGTTCAGCTAGAGGCCTGCCTAGTACTGCTTCCTAGTGCCTATACGATAGCCAAGTCTTCACTGGTGCCTATCTGATTACGAAGGTCCTAACTGGTTGCTGTCTCACTCCCAAGTGAACGATCTCGTTCAGTGGTGGCCACGAGCGGAGTTGCAGCAGAGGGCGCTCGTGGCTGTCGTCGTAAGAATGCCGCGCCGTGCGTGCATGGCGGCGCGCGGCGAAAGTAGGTGGCGCGCACTTTGTACTTGTGCGACACCACACCCCTCCCCCCCAAACCGCCGCGCCGTCGTGGCGTAGGGCTGAGGGCCACGGCAACGGCACTGGGAGGAGGGCCTGGGCGGGGGCGTTACTGGTGGGACGGGCGTCGTAGCTGAGACTGGGATCGAGACGCCGTCCGCGCCCCGACATCCGCCTTGCGATCCTCCAGGAAACCCGCCGAAATCTAGGGAAGGGCGTACACCCCTGCCCAGAGGGAGCAGGTCATCCTCTTCTGAGGTGCGTGGCCTAAGCTGGGGGCCCGCACGGTCCCCGAGTCCCTCTCGGTGACGCTGTCATCTGCGGCGGCGACAGCGGCGGCGACGACTGCGTCGGAGGTGCGTCGACGTCCATAGGGATCTCGTAGTCCGGGGACGAACGATGTGGCTGTGCTCCCTGGCGGTGAACTGAGTCTGGAATCAAGAAACCCGAGACAGGATCGCGCGGCCTGTGCAGGCGCAATTGGTTTGCGTGACGCCGCAGCTCCGACCCTGTGGAAGAACGTACAACATACATATTGCGACCGAGCACGCGCTGAATGATGCCTGGCAACCATGTCTTCATGTTACCAGCAAACACCCTGTACAGCACCGGCGTGGAAACCTGAAAACGCGTAGCGCCATACGAACCGACTAGGTGCGTGGGAGGCTGCAGCAGGTGAAGGAGAATGCGGTGACGGCGGCCGTGTAGCAGCTCGGCAGGAGACGGGCCGTCACGTGGCATGCACCGATACGTAGGCAGAAAAATTTGAAGAGCTTGCTGCCTGGAGTGCTGGCCTTTCATCTTCTCCATGTGAGACTTGAATGTTCGAACGAAACGTTCCGCTTCACCATTGGACTGAGGGTGAAAGGTGCGGTGGTTATATGCTGAATGCCATTCACACGACAAAACTGTTGAAATTCCGCACTAACAAACTGAGGTCCATTGTCACTGACGATAGTTTCAGGCAAACCTTCGATGCAAAACACTGATGTTAAGGCACTGATTGTACTAGACGCTGTCGTTGAGTTCATGGCAATCACGAAAGGAAACTTGCTGAAAGCGTCTACAACAATTAAATAGCGCATATTCCAGAAAGGTCCGGCAAAATCAATGTGTAAACGTTGCCATGGTCCCTTGGAGCGTGGCCAGTCGGAGAAACGTTGCGGAGGAGCCGCCTGATGCTCCGCACAAACTGTACACTGTGACGTCATGCTCTCTATCTGGGCGTCCATACCAACCCAGGTACAATGACGTCTGGCCAATTGCTTTGTCCTAACAATACCCCAATGTCCTTGATGCAGGAGGCGTAACACTTCACGTTGCAGGGAACGAGGAACAATCACTCTTGTTTGGTCGTTGTCCGTATGCAACAACAGTACACCCTGACTTAAAGACAATGCATGACGTTGTGCAAAATAACGTCGAACCAGAGGCCGTTGAATGTCTTTGGCTCTGGCATTCCACCCAGAGCGAACAAAACGTGCTACCACACTTAGGTCTGCATCCGCAGCTGTTTCCTGTGCAACCCGACGAGAATTTAAATGAAAGTCTGCGACAGCGGAAGCATCTCTGGAGTCTATCTGACAACATGCCATTTCTGAAGAATCAAATGAGACATCCTGGCCAACCGGAAGTCGGGAAAGTGTGTACGCGTTGGCGTGTTTAGTGGTAGGTCGGTACAAAATCTCATACTGATAATTAGACAGTATTAAGGACCATCTCTGAAGCTTTTGTGCCGTACGTGGCGGAATTGGCTATGTGGGTGAGAACTACGACGTAAGAGGCTTGTGGTCTGTCAACAAATATAATTTTCTGCCATAGAGATATTGATGAAACTTTGTGACGCCGTAAATGATTCCTAAGGCCTCCTTTTCTATCTGACTGTAATTCTGTTGCGTTGGCGTTAGAAGCTTGGACGCAAAGGCAATAGGTCGATCGTGAGATCCAATGCGCTGTGACAAAACTGCACCCACACCGTACGACGAGGCATCAACTGCTAACACTACAGGCTTCTGAGAGTCAAAGGGAATCAAACATGCATCACTGAGTAGTGCAGACTTTAATTTGTCAAACGCAACCTGGCAATCTTTAGACCATACAAAAGGAACATTCTTCCGACGTAAGTGATGCAGTGGAGCTGCAATCTGAGAGGCATTGGGAATAAATCTGAAATAATAGTTAAGTTTTCCCATTACTGCTTGCAATTCGTGCACATTCTTAGGAGGAGGCAAGTCTTTGATTGCTCGAAGATGTGACTGTAAGGGATGGATTCCTTGGCCATTAATCACATGGCCTAGGTACTCTATTTCACTTTGCTTTATTACAACGTAGACCTGCTGCAGTCAACACGTTGAAAAGGCACTCCAGGTTTGCTAAATGTTCTTCAACTGTACGTCCGGATACCACAATATCATCTAAGTAGTTCGAGCAACACGGTACAGAAACTGTCAGCTGTTCCAAAAAGCGCTGGAAAATAGCGGGGGCGGATGAACTGCCAAAGGGTAGGCGTTGAAATTGAAAAAGGCCCATGTGAGTATTGATGACGAAAAACCTTTTTGACTCGACATCAAGTGGAATCTGTAAATATGCCTCTGCTAAATCAATCTTGGAAAAGAAGCGAGACTGTCCCAATTTGTCCATTAGTTCGTCAGGTCTGGGCAGGGGATAAGTGTCTACAATTGTTTGACTGTTCACTGTTTATTTGAAGTCCGCACAGAGACGAAGTTTTCCTGACGGCTTGGGTATAATTACTATAGGCGAGGCCAGCAACAGGAGAAATCACCCCACTATCTTGCCAACGTTTAAGTTCTTCGGCAACTGTATCACGCATTGCGATAGGCACTGGTCTAGCTTTCCGAAATTTTGGTACAGCAGATTCTTTTAAAGATACATGTGCCACAAAGTCTTTTGCACAACCTAGATCCGGCGAAAACAAGTCACTGTATTTTTCACACAATGCATTAATTTTGTCCTGAGGCACTACTGACGAAATTTGAAGTACATCTCTGTGAATTGATAAACAAGTCGAAGGCATCGAGTCCAAAAATGTTCTGTGTAGATTTTGCCTGAAGAACAAGAAAAGTAACTGTTTTCGTGACACCTTGAAAGGAGGCGGGCAGGCTACACGTTCCTAACACGGGAATATTTTGTCCTGTATATGCTGTTAGCACTTGTTGACACGGCGACAATTTTGGAGAACCCAGCAGTTCATAAGTGTCTTTATTAATTAATGTGACAGAGGAACCAGTATCTAGCTGAAATTGCACAGTCTTATTTTCAATGGAAATATTCACAAAAAGTTTTTGCTTGTGGTGCTCGACAGGTGCGCGAATGTGGGCAACGTCTGCTTCGCCTTGTTTGATGCGCTTGCGCATGCGCGGGCTGCGTAGTGAAGTAAGCGGCGCAGACTCGGCACGCATGGGGTTAACAACACTGTCACTTGATGGCACTACCGCCGGCTCGGCGTTCGCGCAATGCGAGGCTACGACAAATTCACTAACTACTGCACTAAACTTTTGAGTAGCTACACCAATTCTACTGTCACTAGCCACACATTACTGGGCACTATTAGAATTAGAAGTTGCAGAAGGCACGAGGTTCACTACAGGATTACACTGTACAGAGTCATTTTGCTTGTCCCAAACCCGTTTCCGTTGCACAGATTTACGCGCTCGACGACGCTTACGGCGTGGCTCAATACATAGTTTTGCAATAGGTGCAGAAGAATTTCCTTGCAATTGAGAACCAAGTAAAGCACTGTTCAATTCCACAGGGTCTATGACATTGACTGTATGAACTGTTCGTGCACTTTGCGAAGCACTGTTTCTAACGTTACTGTTCTTTGAGTTTTTAATTTCCATACACACAGACTGTTCATGTCCCGATTTGCCACATTGATAACAGGTTGCGTTGCGTCTTGGGCACTGTGCACGCTTGTGGCGAGATACACACTGGGGGCAAGATTTACGTACATTTTTCTGAAATGAGCTTTGGCGCCCGTTATTCAAATTACCGTTTCTAACACGGCTGGGCGACCTTTGTGTCGCACTTTTACACTGGCTACTGTTCACTGACTGTTCAACACGGCCGGTAGAATTTACAGAATCAATAGTGCTACACTGAGAACTATGGCTAGGAAATCGTCCGTTGCGGCGCACTGAATTTACACTGTGGCTTTGCATTTCTACATCTGATAAGTCAAAGGTATCATGCGCTTCTATAAGCTGCAGTACACTGTCTAATGAGGGGTCAGACTGTTTTAGAATTGCTGCCCTAATTCTGGGGTCCTGAATGTTCTGCGTAATCGCATCTCTTAACATCACGTCACTATAAGAAAGTCCACAAGAACAAGTAAATTTACATTTGCAGGTTAAGCCCTTCAATTCCGTAATCCACTCTTGGTGTGACTGCTGCGATAATTTTTTAAGTCTGAAAAATCGGTACCGTGCAGCGGCTACAAGAACTTTTCTCTCATAATGAGCATTCAGTGCTTCTACTATTTGTTCAAAGTCTACATCATGAGGAGATGCTTGCGGGAAGAGTTTCTGCAGTAACACGAAAGTTTTGGTGCCAACTACGGCGAGAAAGAAATGTTTAACTGTCTGAGCTGTTATTTGATGAGCCGCGACGAGTTCTTGAAACTGTGCGAAGTAGTCGCTCCATTCTTCCTCACCTTCGTTGTACTGGCGAAACGTAGGAAGCGTTGCGGCGGCAGGTGTGGGCTGCTGAAGCGGCGGCTGTTGTTGTTGGTTAGCGGCTTGCGCTGTCAGCTGGGCCACCGCTTGCAGTAGTTGCGTAATTTGCGCCGTCTGTAACTGAATAATTTCCATTAAGTTTAGATTCGGGTTAGCGGCCATGCTGACCGATTAGGCGCCTCGCATACAAGTAACTTATAACAAAACACAAATGCAATATGAAAGGAGGGCTCGCTCTGCAACAAAAAAGTCCACAAAACACGGAACAAAATATCTTCCCCCAAAATTCATATAATAAGGGTGGGTGGGCGGGAGCAATTTCTGTGTGCTCCGACTGCTGCTGTCTGGCTGCTGTAAGCGTGCTGGTCCAAGGTTCGCCTATCGCTCCTCGTCGCCACTTTTGGGTCCCAGCCTCGTCGCCGCTTTTGTGTCTCGTTTCCGTCGTAGGTGTCGGTGGCCGAGTGGAATGAGACCGACACAGGAATAAAGATAGCACGCCGGTGCAGGTACGGAGGGGAGCAGCCAGAAACTAGAAACACCGGAGTAAATTAGAACGAGATATATATTGCACAGAATTTATACAATACTTAACTTTTACATAGACCAGTACTGCAGATACAGAGTTGAGCTAGAGACCTGCCTAGTACTGCTTCCTAGTGCCTATACGATAGCCAAGTCTTCACTGGTGCCTATCTGATTACGAAGGTCCTAACTGGTTGCTATCTCAGTCCCAAGTGAACGATCTCGTTCAGTGGTGGCAACGAGCGGAGTTGCAGCAGAGGGCGCTCGTGGCTGTCGTCGTAAGAACGCCGCGCCGTGCGTGCATGGCGGCGCGCGGCTAAAGTAGGTGGCGCGCACTTTGTACTTGTGCGACACCACAGCATCATCATTCAGTTCACTCCTTTTCTCTTTACTACTTGATTTTTCCTCTTTGGTTATATATATCCTCTCTGGCTTGGCTCAGTACTAACATGCTGTATCTCTGACTTCCACACCCCTCAAACACCTCCTTCATAACCGAGGTCGTGAATTATCTTTCCCTTCCGTTTTCATCCTGTTTTCTTCCCTTCTCTTTCACCTGAGGAATGAACTGTCTTCCGAAAGCTTGTCTCTTTACGTCCCCTTTTTTCTTCAATTGCGTAAGTATCGGCGGTACAGCACAAAGGTAACTACTGGCCAGCCAATCTATCTCTTTTGAAAAAGTAATTTGTGCAGATAATTCGCTACATACAGTATTGATTTGATACTCTGCTTCCGCAGCCGTTTCCGCTGTCAACATAATTAATGTGGACATTGGACCGTATCTTCAATATATGACAGTACGTCATTCCACCGGTATTGCAAACTGTTTACTGCAGTACCTGAGTGCAGAGGACACGAAAACTTAGAAGACGGCCATTTAGAATAGTGACAGTACCGTCGGTATATTGTAATATACTGACGATTCCCAGAATAATGACATTGCTAGTGGACGAGATACTGCTTGGAGAGCCTGCAGTATCGTATAATGTGAAGGGCGGCTCTTTTATTCTTCAGGTCGATGGCCCTCCAATCGCGGCAGAGAAAGTAATTGCGACAGAGAAGCGCGCAGGTAGGGATGGAGCGCGGCTAACGATACCTGCCCCAGGGAGCAATTAAAAGCCGCCACGGCGGGCAGCGGGCTATACCTGCTACCTGCTACCTGCTGCGAGCCCGTTCAACTGTTAATGATATTCGGGCACAGGCCGGCGGCAGAGCGGCGGAGCGGATATGAGTGCGTAGCAGCTTCATCTGAGCTTCTCATTATAAGTTTACTACACGGCATGCGATTAAATTTTGTGCGTGGTGATTTAGTAAATGAAAGAAAACTGTCGAAAAAAAAAATGTTGCTCTTGAAAGGTGACGTCAATTTTGATCCGATGACGACGGATAACACTCAAGCCACAACACTTTTATGGCTCGACTGCTGCCGTTGGAGGATCATTTGGGAGATGTGGTGGTGGACCGTGGTCTAAATCGACGAAAGAAGATCCTGCTTGCACTAAAGTGGTAGTCGTATGTGCATACAGCGTTTCATTGGGTGCGCTCGTCCAAGACCCACGCCTGGTGGTCTGGGATGTGATCAACTACGAGACTCGTTCACCTGTGGGATTTGTGTAACGAACACTGACCAGCGCCCCAACATGGCAATGCTCACCGACACATTGCCTACCTCAACGTGTGCTTTAGTATGCGAATATGTGCAGAAACGTAGAACGCGCGCAACACGTCGTGGCCCGTGCGCAGAAACACATTCTCGAGTTGTGCGCAGAGTAAGTCCTTTGCTTTGTTTCTCAGAGGCTCGGTTGCACGTTGCCTGGTGGGTCGTACGCTTCCTCTTAAGCCCGTTTTAAACGAGGAACGAACTTGTAATAGATTTTTCCTATCAGAAAGAACACAGTTCGTTGTAATTGACGGTAAGTCATCCAGTAAAACAGAAGTGATATCTGGCGTTCCACAGGGAAGCGTTATAGGTTCCTTACTCTTCCTCGTGTTTATAAACGATTTAGGAGACAATCTGAGTAGCTCCCTTAGACTGTTCGCGGATGATGCTGTCGTTTATCGGTTAGTGAAGTCAACAGAGGATCAAAAGCAACTGCAAAGCGATTTAGACAAAATTTCGGCATGGTGCGAAAATTGGCAATTGGCACTAAATAAAGAAAAGTGTGAAGTAATACACATGACCACTAAAAGAAATCCGCTGAACTTCAATTACGCGATAAATCAGTCAAACCTTAAGGTCGTAAATTCTACCAAATACCTAGGAGTTACAATTACGAACAACTTTGACTGGAGAGAACACATAGAAAATATTGGGTGGAAGGCGAACCAAAGGTTACGTTTCATTGGGAGAACGCTTAGAAGATGCACCAGCTCCACCAAAGAGACTGCCTACATCACACTTGTGCGTCCTCTCCTGGAGTACTGTTGCCTCTTGTGGGATCCTCAGCAGGTGGGACTGACGGAAGACATCGAGAAGGTTCAGAGAAGGGCAGCACGTTTTGTTCTATCACGTTACGGGGGGGGGGGGGGAGAAGCGTCACGGAAATGTTGCACGAATTGGGGTCGAAATCATTAAAAGAAAGACGTTATTCATTGCGGCGTGATATGTTCGCGAAATTTCAATCACCGACTTTAACTTCTGAATATGAAAATATTTTGCTAGCACCCACCTACTTAGGGAGCCAAGACGATCCCAATAAAATAAGAGAAATCAGATCGAAAACGGAACGATTTAGGTGTTCTTTCTTCCCGCGCGCTATTAGAGAATGGAACGGTAGAGGAAAGTTATGAAAGTGGTTAATCAACCCTCTGCCAGGCACTTGAATGTGATTTGCAATCTATGTAGATGTAGATGTAGATAGCAAGTTGCTTTAATGGCGGCCGTCTGTCGTTTGAACGGCTGCACTAGTAAGATCGCGCTAGTATCGAAGCGCGATAATTATAGCGACAAAGATATAGGACCAGTTCTAAATTAGGTACTAGTGGGTTCACTGCACATGCGCGAGCTAGTATCTGTCTGCTGAAGTCACCGCTCCAGTTAGTCCGCCATTTTCCTTCATGTTTGTGTATATTTTGTATTTTGTCGAAGTTTATGATCAGAATGTATTCCACCATGTATTTCTAACGGCGTCATTCACACTGTCCGTCGCCTGATCGTCACCTAACGTCAACGTGAGTTTTCTCAAGAAGAATGTTTTGATGAAACGGTCGTCTGCTAACATCGCGACTCGCAAGTTAACCTATTTTCGTCACGCGATTTTCATATTATCTTCGACGGTTACACGGTTTGCACGCAAATGTGTCTTGTTAATCTTTACTTTATTATTATACTTAGGTTTAGCGGTAAATTGCAAATGTTTCATGGCGACTCGAATATTTTTCTCAATTCAGCGTCCTCCTAAAAGTGAGGTCGTATATATCATCATCATCATCATCATCATTAGAGACTGATTATGCCTTTCAGCGTTCATTTTGGAGCATAGTACCTCTAATAAAATTCCCCTATTCAATGTTAACATTGATGCCTCGTCTGATGTTATGCCTTTTACTTCAAAATCATTCTACACCGAATCTAAGTACTTTCTTCTTGGTCTACCTCGACTCCTCTTACCCTCCACTGACGAGTTCATGAGTCATGAGCTCATAACCCCACCATCTCAGTCTGTTCGCTCTAACTGCTTCATCTATGGAGTTCATTCCCAGCTTTTCTTTGATTTCCTCATTATGGAAACCCTCCTGCCATTGTTCCCATCTATTGGTACCTGCAATCATTCTTGCTACTTTCATATCTGTAACCTCTATCTTATGAATAAGGTAACCTTTATCCACCCAACTTTCACTCCCATACAACAAAGTTGGTCGGAATGTAGACCGGTGCAGTGCTCATGGTGTGGGTTCCTGTAGTCATGTCCTAGGTCATGAACCACGGCCAACGTATGAGTGGCCAAGTAAGTGGTCCTGACAGTTGGGATACCAGTTACTTTGGAAAAAGTTTGGGCATCTCGGACATATTCTGAGTCGTGGCCACATTTGTGCTCAGACGGCAAAGACTACCAAATGCACCGGTTAGTCCCTCAACCGTTAGGGTAAAACCCAGCGTGGCCCTGGGCAAGTAAGGCTAACAACCTGCTTCCCAGGTACTTCAATATCATGCTGGCAACAATCAGAGCAAAATGCCTCGCTCCTTTTGAGGTGATGAAGTCCTACCTCCAATTGACAGACCAGGGACTCCTCAGACACGGCAAACGATCTGGAATGAGATTGGGAGCAATTAATCAATGGGGATTACAGTGGGAAGAAGGTAGAGCTGGACAGGCACTGTGTCACTTTCACTCATAGTTTATGTTCGCTGTTTTTCGTGTTGTGGACAGGCACTGTGTCACTTTCACTCAATGTTTATGTTATGAAAATGAACATAAACGTTGAGTGAAAGTGACACAGTGCCTGTCCACAACATAAACATTGAGTGAAAGTGACACAGTGCCTGTCCACAACACGAAAAACAGCGCATATCCACCAAAATGACAAACTGTCTAAAAATTTCAGTGACGTTTTGTGAGTGGAAGAACCACAAACATAAATACATGTGGTATTAAGACGAATTAAAACATCCCACTGATGATGCTGCAACGCCAGCGAAACATGTATGGGAGAAATCAAAAGTCATTTGTGTTTGCTCAAGGCGGACCTTACATATAAAACAAATTTATGATAAGGATAGTGTTTTACTCATGGGTGATTACAACGCCACCATAGGAAATCGAACAGAGGGTTGTGAAAAGGTTATTGTTAAGTTTGGAGAGGATATGGAGGCCAACAGGAACGGAAAACAGATCTTGGGTTTCGGTTCCAAAATGGGCTTAGTTATCACAAACTCCTTCTTTAAGCATAAGGACATTCACTGCTATATGTGGTAAGGAAGGGGAACCAATCTACCATTGACTATATAATAACAGACCCGGAATCCAGGAAGACAGTCTAAGACACACGTGTTTTCAGGGGTTATTTGATAATACTGATCATTATTTAATCTGCAGTGAAATTGGTTTTGTGAGGCCAAAAGAGCAGAAAGTTAGGTCCATGTATAGAACGATAAGAGTGGAGAAGCTTCAAGACAAACTAGGCACAAATACATAACAATGATCTCGGAAAGGTACCAGTTGAATGTAATGATTTACAGTCACTGGAAGAGGAATGGTCAAGCTACAGGAACAAAAAGAATCAGACAGCCTGGTGGAATAACACAGTCAAGGCAGCCTGTAAAAAGAAAAAGGAGGCATATCAAAAATGACTCCATACTAGAAATCAGTCAGACAGAGAAAGTTACGTTGAAGAAAGAAACAAAGCCAAACGGATAATTGCAGAATCCAAGCAGAAATCATGGGAAGACTTCGGAAACAAGCAAGAATCTCTGGACCAAGCCGCAGGAAAACCATTTTGGAGCATAATTAGCAATATTCGAAAGGGAGGGAAGAAGGAATTATCAAGTTTCTTAGACAGGTCAGGAAAGCTGCTAGTCAATCCTGTGGATGCCTTGGGCAGTTGGAGGGAATATTTTGAAGAATTGCTCAATGTAGGTGAAACGTTCAATGGTGTATCAGATTTTCAGGTAGAATGGGATAGGAACGACGATGGAAACAGGATCTCATTTGAGGAAGTGGAGAATATGGTCAGTAGATTACAGTGCAATAAAGCGGCTGGGTTGGATGAAACTAAGCCGGAAGTTGTCAAATACAGTGGAATATCAGGTCTGAAATGGTTACACAGGATAATTGAAAAGGCGTAGAAATCGGGACAGGTTTCGTCTGACTGGGCGAAAGCGGTAATCGCGCCAATTTTCAAACACGGAAACAGAAAAGATTGTAACAACTATCGAGGTATCTCTTTAATTAGCGTTGTAGGCAAAATATTTTCAGGTATTGTTGAAAAAATGTGCGAGTATTAATTGAGGACAAGTTAGATGAAAATCAGTGTGGGTTTAGACCTTTTAGAGGCTGTCAGGACCAGATCTTTAGCTTACGGCAGGTAATAGAAAAATGCTATGAGTGAAACAGGGAATTGTATCTATGTTTCATAGATCTGGAAAAGGGTTATGACCGTGTTCCTAGGAGGAAGCTACTGTCAGTTCTTCAAGATTATGGTATAGGAGGCAAACTTCTGCAGGCAATTAAAGGGCTTTACATAGACTGTCAGGCAGCAGTTAGAGTAGATGGCAAATTAAGCTCATGGTTCAGGGTAGTTTCAGGGGTAAGACAAGGCTGTAACCTGTCACCACTGTTGTTCATACTATATATGGATCATATGTTGAAAACAGTAGACTAACAGGACGGGATTAAAGTAGGTGAAAAAAATAAGCAGTCTCGCATATGCAGATGACTTAGTTGTAATGGACGATTCGATTGAAAGGTTGCAAAATAATATTTCAGAGCTCGATCAGTTGTGCAAGGATTATGGTATGGTGATCAGTATCTTCAAAACGAAAGTAATGTGTGTGGGAAAGAGATTCAAACAGATTGAGTGCCAAATAGGAGGAACGAAGTTAGAACAGGTATACAGTTTCAAGTACCTGGGATGTATTTTCTCTCAGGATGGCAACATAGTGAAAGAACTGGAATCGAGGTACAGCAAAGCTAATGCAGTGAGTGCTCAGCTTAGATCTACTCTCTTCTGCAATAAGGAATTAAGTACCAAGACTAAGTCTGAAACCGAAAAATGGTTTTTGTTTGCAAAATATTGTAACAGAAAAGACTGAAGCCAATTGTTTATTTGAATAAGATTGTAATTTGATGACGCAGTTTTCATTAAATAACATTTTAAATGAAAAAGTCAGCCCAAATGAAGGACAAAAATTCAGTTGCGCATGATGTTATTAACAATGTCAGTGGGCAAATCGTAGTAGGTAAAGTAAACAAGCTCTATTTATGCTCTTATAAATATTGTTTGATGTGTTCATATGTTTATTTTTTCGCTTGAAAATAGATGATGATTTGAAACGCTGTTTCACTTCCCAGCACTTTACCACACTAAATTGACCCAAAACGTACATTAAAAAGTTTTCTTTGGCCGTCGGTAACATTTAACGCTGCTTCCTCAATTCCAGTATTAAACTATGATTTCCTACATAACAGATCGCGAGTCATAACTTTACTTTCAACATCGGGTATTATTGTTTAATTACGTTTATCGTCGAAACACGCTGCCACAAGATTTTGCGTGAGTTTGTTGTTGAGGGCTAGAACGCTACAAGCGCTTGAGTAGACTATTATTTATCTTGTTCACTTTCGTTCATCGTTTAAAAAGGGCTTTAGCTGGAAGTCAACTGCGAGCAGTAAGCAACACGGAACTGAGGCGGCCGCCCCTCCAAAACAAAACAAAAATGGACTCTCCCAGCGCCCAAGTTGAGGAAGTAGGGGCCACGACTTATTGCACGACTTCTACCTGTCCAGCAATATCCAGACTTCAACCTTACCACGTGTAGTATACGATGGGATGGCAAATGACACTTGTCCCTCATTATTTCACAACTCTTGCAGGATTACTGAACAATAAATGTATAATGGAACAACGTATACCAACACAGTATTCATCATCTGTACCATCGAATAGACGTTTCACCCTTGGGGCTACAACACGTAGTAATATGGGTGTTTCAGCAGGTATCGACACCTATTACCACATTACGAACTGTTGATCTGTAAATGTAACCATTTCATGTATTCAACATGCACTGTTAAACAATATACTAGGCGTGTTTTATTAAGTAACGTTTAGAAATTAAAAAAAAAGTGCTAAGATTCAAACACTTTTCATAACTTTTCTTTTTCTGGGCATGAGGTCCGCCTGATATGCAAAACACTGATTTATTACACACCCAAACTAGTTTGAGCACCTCTGTGCCATCATCAGTGGGTTTTCCATTTATTTAATGCTTATTTTACATTCTGCGGTTCTGAAAACTCACTGATGATGGCACAGAGGTGCTGAAACAAGTTTGGGTGTGTAATAAATCAGTCTTTTGCATATCAGGCGGACCTCATACCCAGAAAATGTTTACTGCAAACACGGCAAGAACAAGAACTGCAAATCGAGAAAATGATGAATATTTGTCATAACGTTGTACCAGTTTTTGAATACCCTCGTCATAGAAGTCTGCCGCCTGACCTGTTTACCACTGCATCACAACTGTTTTCAATTGAAGACGCTGACTGCCTAGGAGTTTCTTTAAGTGCAAGGAGGAAATCGTAAAGCGTCTGTTTTCTCGCACCGTATTGTTCACTTCCTGCACCAAACTTTCATTAACGACCGATAGACGCCCACTCCGTTGTTCATCATGCACATTTGTGCGGCCATGTTTAAATGCTCTCACCCACTTCCTTACCATTCCATCACTCATAATAATGTTTTCTCCGTATACTGCACAGATATCATGATGAATATCTTTAGGTCTTTAGCATTCGGAAATCTTACAACAGCCCATACTTCACAGTCGGCGGGATTCACGATTATCGGAGGCATCTTAAACACTCAGTACACAACGTAAACAAGGAAGAATCAGACTGTAATGGCGTCAGTGCGTAGTCAACAGATGCAGGTACCCAGTGCGCATGTGCAGAACGCCGACCGCAGCGCTGCGGCCGCGGTGTGGCAAAACGGAACTTAGTTCGAAAACACGCCTTATAGCTTGAGTGAATTTAAATACTGTTGTTGTTGTTGTTATGGTCTTCAGTCTGGAGACTGGTTTCATGCAACTCTCCACCTTACTCTATCCTGAGCGAGCCTTTTCCTCACACGAACGGCAAACCATATCAACTTGAATCTATAAGAGAGCATAGTCATTTTTTTTTATTTCCGGCTGTGTATACAGGGTGTTCAAAATGTTCAAATCTTTGTTAAGCTTATGGGACTTAACTACGGGGTCATCAGTCCCTAAACTTACAAACTACTTATGAACTACTTACGAACTAGAAAGGCACAAATATCCATGCCCGAGGGGGGATTCGAACCCGCGACCGTAGTAGCCGTGCTGGCCGTGACTGGAGCGCCTCAGTCACCTCGGCCACCGCGGCCGGCTATACAGAGTGTCCCAGCTATCTTGCTCACCCAAAATATCTCTGGAACAACAGCTATTGTAAAACGACTTTTACCGGTATGAATGTAAGGCTGGGGCTCATTAATGTACATATTTTAAATCACTCTAAAACGAAAGAATATGTGGTTTTTTAATAAAAACTTTTTTTTATGGATATCCTATATTATTTCTTCAGAAATATATAGCATGGCAAATCAAATAAACAATGACGTTGATTACCTTCGCAATACATCAATTACATTGACGCTTGAAATACGCGAAACGCAAGGCTAGTGCACGTCCAGAGACTCAGGCGAGAACCCCATGCTGCTAAAGACGTGTGCAAGCCGCCCGTTTCGCTTATTTCAAGCGTCAAATTCGCTTCGAAATGTCTCATGATGTAATTGACATATTGCGATGCAATCAACGCCATTGTTTATGACTTGTCATGTTACAGATTGCTGAAGAAATAATATAGGGTGTCCATAAAAAAACATAAGTTTATGTTAAAACACACATATGCTTTCGTTTTAGAATGTTTCAAAATATGTACATTCATGAGCCCCAGACTTACATTGATACCGGTGAAAGACCTTTTACAATAGCTGTTGTTGTTCCAGAGATATTTTGGGTGAGCAAGATAGCTGGGATACTCTGTATAAGACCCCGGCTGTTAAAAGTTGTAACCGGTAGTCGATGCGAAACATTGCACGTCGTGTATTTTATTTATTTTAGTTCGTATTTTCAGCATAAAGAGAGGTATGATAGCTACTTCTCTAACGTCATATCATCCCTATTCCATCCTTCGTAAGGATCTGTGAAAAGAATACCAGACAGTATCTTATTTGTGCAGTGGTCTTGTAAAGAAACTTCAATTTGAGAGTCATTTGAATAATCAGAGCGTTGAGACTCAGATAATGATCTTGCATATCTGGTGTACAGCAAGTATAAGTAATCACATAGCAACCAGAGGACGCAACTGCTGTAACTGGCTACTAAATGGCGTTAAATAAGAGCTAAAAGTAGAAAGGGACATACTTAAAATTATTTCCGTTCTGCATTAAGACGGCAGTAACATGTAATTTAATTATTTTTATAGTAACTAGCATTTCTTCAGGAGTTCCCGAGATATACATTTGTTCTACTGCGTCGTCTGCCCCTCTCTCTGTTCATTTCAATTCCCTTTTCTTGCAATTCAATCCTTACGCTGCGACGGGGCGGAACATGCTTTTCCCTCTTTCTGGTGGAAAAATGTTTTGTGGTCGTTTAGGGGAAGATATTAAATGATTCCCGCTTTGGTGCTGTTCCGTCCACGTGCGCCTTAATACATTTTTCAATTGATAAACAAAAGTACGTACCAATTATACAGACTTATGGGCGTACAGGGCGAGTTGCGAAAAAATAATGTTCATCACACAGATGTTGTTTTAAATACGTTTAATTTTTCCGACATCTTACTTCGTTCATGCGGCGTGCGGTTTTGTATTAACGGTTAATTGATCTAACCGGAAAATCTTGATTAACAGCAACAAACGCTCTGTAGAAACTTATATATTAACTGCGTATTACCAACAGTTTCTCTCTATTCACGACTGAAAAGTATTTCTGAACATTTTTAACTAGGAATGATGGCACGATCGATCTTGTTCTGCTTCTGGAGTCACACCCATCACCTACAGACATTGCTAACCAAGCAAAGCATTATTATCTTACTGATACCCAATCATGATGGAGAACATTGTAAGGGTGAGGAAGGAATTGCAAATGAAAGGGAACATCGATATGACCAAAGTGATAAAAATTGGAAAAGAAGATGACACAATCAACAAATCACTAGAGGAAAGAAAACTGCAACAGGTTCAATCATTTCACTATCTGGGAAGCTAGATAACTTTTAATGGAAGTTGTACAGAAGAAGTGAAACGCTGAATGTGCGTGGCAAACAAAGCGTTTGGGAGAATGAAAGATTTACTAACAGTGAGGAACATCCCCATTAATCTCCGGAAGAGGTTTACCACATGTTTTGTCTGGAGCGTGGTGTCTTATGGATCTGAAACATGGACAGTTAGATGAAAAGAACAAAAATATTTAGTGTTTTGAAATGTGGCTATGGAGAAAGTGAAATGGACTGAAAGCGTGAAAAATGAGGAGGTATTGAGCAAGGTAAAAAAGGACAGGATCTTCATGAGGATGATCTAAAAGAGGAAATCATCTTGGGTGGGACACATATTATGCAGGAACTGGTTAATGCAAAGGATAATGGAGGAAAAAGTAGAAGTAAAAAGAGGAAGAAGAAGGTTTGGAATGCTAACAGATGTGAAGAAAGGAAGAAGTTATACCAGCAAATGAAAGAGGATGCGCAGGCCAGAAAGACGTGGAGGATGTCCAAATGATAAATTTCTGAGGACAGATTTACTGATAGAAGACCGAATGATAGGAGAGATCGCCATAGATGACTAAGCGTAAAGATAAGTGAAATATCGGAGATATTATCATAAGTACCAATTCGCAATATTGAACCTGAAAGAAGAACATAGAAGATAGAACCGCTTGCTACAAGAAAGACGTTTCGCAGTTGTGGGAAAACATTTCACAGTGCAATAAAAAGGAGAAGCAGTCAACAATCCGAAGATTGGTTTGAACACCACAGTGCTTTACTAGGAATGGTCCTGTTTGGAGGTGGTATGCCGTTGCCTTCTTCCGACCTACGAACTGACTTACCCAGCCAGTTATAGGGGGACCTACAGTTTAACGTGGGTTCCGAACCACGGTGCTACTCCGTATTTTTCACATGAACATTATTGCCAGAGGTGAAAGAAATGGAAAGCGACAGATAAAAATCCTAGGACCTGGCGGGGATCGAACCCGCGACCTTTGGATTTGTAGTCTGGCACTCTACCATTGTGCAACCGAGGTGCACCTCACAGTGTAATAGCATTTCAAATTGCTCTAGAACCTTTGATATTGTCGTAGAATATGTCATGTTATGTTTGATTACTGAACGTTTTATATAACGTACTATATCAGACTAATCAGTGTGGTTACACACTCGATTAGCCGTGTTGTCTAACACACCGCTTTCCGAGACGGAGAGGCGTACCGGCCCTGGTTCGAATCCGGCCGGTGGATTAACGAAGGGGGTCGGAGTGCCGGACAGCCTGCATGTGGTTTTTAGGCGGTTTTCCACATCCCTCTAGGTGAATACCGGGCTGGTCCCCAAGTCTTGCCTCAGTTACACGATTCACAAACATTTCGTAACACTTTCCACCTATAACACTATACGCAGACATTTGGGGTATACATTACCTCCCGGGGAGAAAGGGGTGGCGACAGGAAGGGCATCTGGTCACCCCATAAATATTAACACCCCAAATCTGAATTTAACACAGAGCCGACCCTTCATGTGCAGGAACATGGCGGAAGCGAAAGATTCTAATTAGTGTGGTTATACCATTGTCATGTCCGTTATTGTAATAAAATGGCGCTTACATATGTTAAGAACTTAATAACTTTTATATATTTCTTGACGACATTACAGCTTTCAATCAATGAAATAAATCGCAATTTGCGATCAGTAATGGCTTCACTGTACTAGGTTTAGATGGAATACCAAATTGCGGCGAATGAAAATTTCCGCCCGGCCGGGATTCGAACCCGGGATCTCCTGCTTACTAGGTGTCTCACAAATTTTCATTCGCCGCACTTTGGTATTCCATCTAAACCTAGTACAGTGAAGCCATAACCGATTGCAAATTGCGATTTAATTCATTAATAACTTTTAATTGCAATCTCGTGGTGTTAATGGACACATGGAATGGTTACCACAAAATGCAGTATCCTCTAGTGGTCTTGAGTGGATCCATGTTGAATAGTCGAAGGACTGTACCGTGAAGGTAGTAACCCTAGTTAGCCCGCAAGACAAGTGCGTTATTTGCGATGCAGGCATATCAGACGGAACGCAACTTAGGTCGTATGGATTTTTTTGGGTAGCGTGCGCATGACAGTCCATTCTCTGATATATACGTACATATGTCTATAAAATCTCTCGGAAATACTATTAGTACTGCGCAAGTTATAAGTTGCAACGTCATACCCAATGTAGTGGTTTTACTGCATGAACAGCGGAGAAGAAGAAGCGATTATCTTCTTTCCTTTCACCATTTCAAATATTTGTAAAGATTAGGCACTTAACTGCGGGGTCATCAGTCCCTAAACTTACAAACTACTTATGAACTAACTTATACTAAAGACAGCAAAATTTCGAAAGTCACAGAATAAGAGCAACCTTCAAGCGTCTTAGAAGCTGTCATAGAAACTTTGATGTTCAGCTGTACCGTGTTTCAAGTTATATGCTTAAAATCAACAAATATCTTGAATTAACATACTTGTTAAAGTGGCCTATATCGATCGTAAGTGTTCAGGCTATCTCCGTGTCAAGTTTAATCAAAATCGGTTAAGCGGTTTAGTCATGATAGCGTAACAGACATATCTTCTTTCGTATTTACAATATTATAGTATGGATTTTGCAATATGAACTACCTCATAGCCGTGTTTTCTTCAAAAGGGCGAAACGCGACATACCGGATGATCAAAAAGTCAGTATCAACTTGAAAACATAGTAAATCACGGCATAATGTAGATAGAAAGGTAAAAATTGATACAGGTGGTTGGAATGATATGGGGTTTTATTAGAACAAAAAAAGGGGGGGGGAGAAAGAAAACAAAGTTCAAAAAATGCCCGACAGATGGTGCGGGGTTCTGGTTTTGTAACTGCTACCGTGATAGGTGAGAGGTACGCTGATATGTTACAGAATCGCATCATTCCCAGCCTGGCTGATAAACACCTGCTGGAACGTAAGATTTTTGTGCAGGACGGTGCTCCACCCCATATTGCCGGACGCGTGAAAAATCTCTTGCACGCGTCGTTTGGTGATGATCGTGTGCTCAGCCGCCACTTTCGTCATGCTTGGCCTCCCAGATCCCCAGACCTCAGTCCGTGCGATTATTGGCTTTGGAGTTATCTCAAGTCGCAAGTGTATCGTGATCGTCCGACATCTCAGGGATGCTGAAAGACAACATCCGACGCCAATGCCTCACCATAACTCCGGACATGCTTTACAGTGCTGTTCAGAACATTATTCCTCGACTTCAACTATTGTTAAGAAATGATGGCGAACATATTGAGCATTGCCTGTAAAGGACATTATCTTTGCTTTTTCTTAATTTGTTATGCTAATTATAGTTTTTCTGATCAGATGAAGCGCCATCTGTCGAACATTTGTGAACTTCACTTTTTTCTTAATGAAACCCCATGTCATTCCAAGCATGTGCGTCAATTTTTACCTCTGTATCTACATTATTCCGTGTTTTATGAAGTTTTCAAATTTATACTGACTTTTTGATCATCCGGTATACGCTAACGTGACCGTATTCTTTTAGCAAGGGAGTTTTCATGAGCTACCCAGTAAGGAATATACGTATCTGACCTCTCAAGAAAAGCACTTCATTTTCTGTCAGGTCCACATAGCGTGCCCCCATCTCGTGACCCACTGACGCAGGCTGAACCACCAGAGTCCGTTGTGTGCACAGGTGCCGCCCTATGCGCCGCATCATATCACACGGCATTTGCAATGCTAAGTGCAACGTGCTGGCGTTCCAGAAACTGGTCCAGCAATACCCCTGGTGTTGTTCCGCCTGGAATACCTGCTACCAGGTCGCCGGCGATGGCAGGTTGGATGCCTTCCTTCGCGGCGGTGCGCCATGCAGTTAAATGTGGCTTGCTTGGCTCACATGTAATCTCAAACGCTCGTAACCACACGTAACAATACGAATAACACTCGATCATTAAACAACAGTGGTGTCGTTTCCGAGTGAAACGTTGCATTGTGACACAAGTGACATTTTGCTAAAGTGCTCAGTCTGCACACTCAGGTCCACTGCAGTTGACAATCTGAATAGCTCCCTTAGATTGTTCGCTGATGATGCTGTCGTTTATCGGTTAGTGAAGTCAACAGAGGATCAAAAGCAACTGCAAAGCGATTTAGATAAAATTTCTGCATGGTGCGAAAATTGGCAATTGACAATAAATAAAGAAAAGTGTGAAGTAATACACATGACCACTAAAAGAAATCCGCTGAACTTCAATTACGCGATAAATCAGTCATACCTTAAGGTCATAGATTCTAAAGAAACTGGAGAGAACACATAGAAAATATTGTGGGGAAGGCGAACCAAAGGTTATGTTTCATCGGCAGAACGCTTCGAAGATGCACCAACTCCACCAAAGAGACTGGCTACATCACACTTGTGCGACCTCGCCTGGAGTACTGTTGCCCCTTGTGAGACCGTCGAAAACGGCACGATTTAGGTGTTCTTTCTTCCCGCGCGCTATTAGAGAATGGAACGGTAGAGAAAAGTTATGAAAGTGGTTAATAAACCCACTACCAGGCACTTGAATGTGATTTGCAGAGTATCTATGTAGATGTATATGTAGATATAGTTGTGTGGATTGTACCCCATATTCGACAATTATGCCTATTCGCTTGCCCATTAGTGAGAAAAATTGCTAGGTCAACAAAAATTAAGCGATTAACAGTGCCATCCTCATCCTCATTCAATTGTTTCAACTGTGAATAAAACCCCAAACGCTTATCTTTGTCGTCGTCACTGAGCTTCTCCACTAGCTCCAATCTGAATGGTTTCATAGACTGCAGCTGTCGCAGGACACTCCACGCTGTCATTGGATCCATTTCGAAAGAGTCCAAAGAAGGGCAGCTCGTTTGGTATTGTCGCGATGCAGGGGAGACAGCTTTACGGAAATGATACAGGATATGGGATGGGTATCATTACAGCAACGGCGCTTGCCGCTGCGGCGTGGGCTACTTACGAAACAACAATCGCCAACATTCTCCTCCGAATGCGAAAACATATTGTTGACTCCCACTTACATAGGTAGAAATGATCATCAGAATAAAATGCGAGAAATCAGAACTCGAACTGAGAGATTCAGGTGATCTTTCTTCCCGCGCTCTATTCGAGAATGGAATGGGAGATAAATAGTATAACGGTGGTTCGATGAACCCTCTGCCAGGCACTTAAATGTGATTTGCAGAGTATCCCATGTAGATGTAGATGCACGACGCGCCGATTTCTTTGGACTCCTTGCGAATGTCTCTCGTACGCGCTTCAGATTCACTTCACTCAGAAAATGCTTTATATGCCTTCAACGATCAAATAATAAATGCTCTGAACAACCGGAAATCACCGACTGGTATTTTTTGTGATCTTTCATAGGCCTTTGATTGTGTAAATCATGTAACTCTTCTAGATAGGCTTAATCATTATGGTTTGACTGGGGCAGTGCACAAATAAATTTAATACATACTTAACTGGAAGAATGCAGAAGAAATACGTGGTAATGTCAAAATATCAGCAGATTCCTCAATCTGGGGGACTATCAAGGATGGGGTGCCACATTGTTCGGTCTTAGGTCCTTTACTGTTCTTGATATACATAAATGACTTGCCATTCTACTTTTCTGAAGATGCAAAGTTAGTTCTTTTTGCTGACTACACAAATATGGCAATCACATCCAAAAAACAAGAACTAAGGGATGTAATCATAAATAATGTTTTTCACAAAATTATTCAGTGAGTCTCTGCAAACGGACTCTCATTAAATTTCGATAAAAGAAAGTATACACAGTTCTGCACTGTAAATCGCACAACTCCAGTAATAATGTAGACTTTGAACAGAAGTCTGTAACTAAGGTAGAATTTTCAAAATTTTTAGGTGTGTGCATTGATGAGAGATTAAACTGGAAGGAACACATAGACGGTCTGCTGAAACGATTGAGTTCAGTTACGTATGCTGTTAGGGTTATTGCAAATTTTGGCGATAAGAATCTCAGTAAATGAGCTTACTACGCCTATTGTCATTCACTGATTTCGTATGGCATCATATTCTGGGTTAATTCATCATTGAGTAAAAAAAGTATCCATTGAACAAAAGCGTGTAATCAGAAAAATTGTTGGAGTTCACACACGATCATCATGCAGACATCTATTTAAGGATTCAGGTATTCTTACAGTAACTTCGCAGTACATACAGGGTGTTTCACTAAGTGTGTTTGCCTCTGTAACTTATAAAATAATAGGAGACGGGAAATTTTAATGCGGTAGGTCAACACAAGAAATGTTACACTTTCTGCGGAGCTATGAACATAGTTTATTGTATCATTTTCCAAAGAGTTACAGCACAAAGATATTATTTTTTAAATGGAACAATAGTTTTTTTTTTTCTATCGTGCATTGGATTCGTTGAAACCAGCTGCGTCCAAATCAATTTAAACTACATTCCTATCACTTTTAGTTTGGGAACTACAACCCTTCAAAGTTTAGGGGGCGGAGGCTACGACAGCGTAGCTCACTGGCTGGTGGTCATGAGACAGTGGGCCGCGCCCCAGGGGCTAGCCACTCGCCCAGTCAGCTATGCTATCGCAGCCTCCGCCCCCGGAACTTTGAAGGGTTGTAGCTCCCAAACTAACAGTGATAGGTATGTAGTTTAAATTGATTTGGACGCAGTTGGTTTAAACGAATCCAATACACGATAGAAAAAAACTATTGTTCCATTAAAAAAAATATATCTTTGTGCTGTAACACTTTGGAAAATGATACAATAAACTATGTTCATAGCTCCGCAGAAAGTGTAACATTTCTTGTGTTGACCTACCGCATTAAAGTTTCCCGTCACCTATTATTTTATAAGTTACAGAGGCAAACACGCTTAGTGACACACCCTGTACATTCACTTATGAAATTTGTTGTTAATAATCCAACCCAGTTCGAAAGTAATAGCAGTGTGCACAGCTATAACACCTGGAGAAAGGATGATCTTCACTATGTAGGGCTAAATCAGAGTTTGGCACAGAAAGAGTTAATTATGCTGCCACAAAAGTCTTTGGTCACCTACCAAGCAGTATCAGAAACCTGACAGTTAGCCAACTAGCATTTAAAAATAAATTATAAGAATTTCTTAATGTCAACTCCTCCTACTCATTGGATTAGTTTTTAGATATAAATTAGTACATCTAAAAATTAATAAATAAATAAGTAACTTTAAAAATGTAAAAAAGTATCATGTAATATTTTGTGAAATATAACGTCTTGTACAGACACCCATCATTAACCTGACACGTTGTATTCATGATCTATGGAACAAGTATTAATCTACTCACAGTGGGATGTCCGCTACTTTTTTCGGGCACAATCAACCTTTAGTAAGGAATTTATTGCGCCACTGATGAACGACCTTCCATGTTGGCGGCTTCTTACCGTACTTGCTTCTAAACACCCGTTGAGCATCTGTAGTACACTTGTTTTTGCCGAACTCCAACACAGAAAGATCGCTCTGCACCTGAACTGGCGATGTTTGCGACTAGCGCTGTCGACAAATTACCAAACTACGCTGTGGTGGTATACATGAAAAAAACTTTTAGTGTTTCTCTTAAAATGATAGGTATATGATGTCTGTACAATGCTTCTTTCTTGTGCAACAAATAATTGAAATTATTTCCGGACTTTATTTACACCTTTTATTGCAGTTACAAGTGGAGACCAGATAGGACACAGACTTATTGGAGATTGAATGTTTTAGAAACAGGTAAAAATTGTTGCTGCTGTAGTTTGGCGCGGATCGGAACGCTCTGCACGGTGGAACCAGCAGTAGTAATCAGCCCACATCCTGAGCTCACATGTGTGCGACATGTCACGACACAGCCACCACAACAGGCCAAAGACCTGGGTGCTATTCGTATGTTTCTGCATTGGTCACAATTTTGTCTAGCGTGTGGAAGACAGATCACCGACCGAGGTGCTATTTTAGTGTTTCGACAGTTGTCACGTTTCTGCTCAACGTGAGCGGCGGAGAGCAATATCACCCTAGTATTTTCGCAACGTGAGCTGAATAGCATAATACATAGTATGGGGAACTGGCACAGAGCAGTGATAGGGTGGGTAGTGAGGAAAAATAAGAAAAGCGGTGTACATCGTTCTGAATCCATCGAGATGGAAGCAAGGCTAGTAGCACTGCACACACCAACTAATACAAAGGCGTAAAAGCAGTCGTAGGGAAGACAAGGACAAGGGGAGGGTCACTCGGGCAGCGCGCGAGGAGGTACGAGACGGAAGAAACGATCACAACATTCTTCATACATCTGTCTGCAAAATATGTTTGTCAAATAAATGTTGATAGTGGAATCATCAACGTGTCATTTACATTGCACCCCATGAGCCAAGGAACAACCCATAATTCAACCTACTACCAGTTACTAGAGACAGGCAAAAAAACAATACTAATTTATAGAGCATCAATTAACCGAAAGTCAATAACGTCATAAAACATTACATTTTCAGTAAACGGTGCCAAAAGCTCTGTGTGTAAAGTAATTAAAATAGCTCTTATTCTGCTTATATTTTCCCCAAAACGGAGGTGCTCAATTTCAGTGAAGGGGTTGAAACAATGTGGGAGAAAACAATGCGAAAAATGAATCTCAATGCAAAGAGCGTAGTGTACTGAGAAGACTGTTCTCTTTGCTCATTTAATCGAAATACCGCAGCTGCACTTCGCGGATTACCATAAATAGAATGACGTATATAGGATGTGTGTGTTTTGTGCTATAATGATGTCTTAAGCTGCGGGTTTCGGGCTTGTTGATTGAAAATATTATGATACACTGACGTTTAAGTACAATCTATGATAGGAGATACAACATCGTCGATCCCAAATTTTATGTGTTTATCGCAGATTAATTTCAGTTACTGCCTAGCTGTTTTGAATGCATTATATGTAAGTGGTACTGAGCTGTTATGTTTAAGATAGGTCATCATTAATTGGATATAATGCATCGAAGGTAGCAACGTGGTAGATGAAATAGATATTACGAGCGATGCCGTTTGCGGCATGAAAAGTATCTTCCAATCGTTGGAAGTACGGTGAAAGCTTCACGATATCAATAACTAGCGGTAAATGTATTTCAATAAGAACAGTGCATAAAATAGATTTGAACGTGCAGATAACGAAACGATTCTGAAAATAGCATCGTTTATGAAGTCCTGTCTTTGTCCCCTCCCCCCTCCTTTCCTGTAATGCCCAGAAGGATCATTTTGACCCATAAATATAACGTATATCTCAATAATGTTCAGAATTATATTTAAAAACTGGATGTAAATATTATAAGTTAATGATTTTATAAGAATACAAGGAATTTGAGATACAGAACTATGAATAAAATGCAACATCACACAAATAACATCATGTATTAAAAAGTAAATGACTCTTATCGAAACTCGTAAAATTTAAACAAGAGTAAGCAAGTGAGAGGCTTAATTGGAAATTTATTACTATTTCAATGATTTATGTTTGTAATAATTCCAGCTCGTTCATATACAAAACACGAATTTGTATTCAATTTTGTGTATAATTCACAAACCACCTTCATGTTATAACATGTTTTATTACGTTATCAGAATATAAGAACTTGACATGTAGGACGTTTCCTGGCCTTCTTCGGTCGCGGTGAGATGCTTGTGTGCCACTCAGCACTTTGCCTTTTGGTTTCAGAGTCGTAATCGAAAGCCCGTGTTTCATCACCAGTCACAACAAGTTTTAAAATGTCTGGTTCGGTTTCAGTGCTGTTGACGAGAACACGACACACAGTCATGCGACACTCCTTTTGTTCAATTGTCAAGTTCTCTTGCACCATTTTCGCATAATTTTTTTTTTTTTTAAATTCCCAAACCTTTTGTAAGACTTTCGTACACTGCTTGGCCATTAATGTTCACTTCATCAGCAATCATCATTTTTTCGTCAAACTATAAAAATATTTCCAGGGAGAGGGACCTGGTAAGAACAGATCGGGCTTAACTCTTAGGATGATTGCTGATGGACTGAACATTGATCACCCAACAGTGTACGAAATTCTTACTCGTCATTTGGACTTGAACAATCCATAAAATAGATTTGAACGTGCAGATAACGAAACGATTCTGAAAATCGAATCGTTTATGACGCCCGGTCTTTTGTGCCCCCCCCCCCCCTTTTCCTATAATGCCCAGAAGGATCATTTTGACCCATAATTATAACGAAAATGGTCGTGCATGGTCTTCCTGGACATACCTAATCTTCAACTTCCTCTCTACCGTCCATAACTGCCTTATGCCATCGAAATACTTGTGCACGGAACATTGTGTGGTCGCCATACACCTGTTTTAATTTTCTAATTGTTATTGCTGCATTGTACTTGATGGCGTAGCGTTGTTCCAGTTTCGTACTGGGCGTTTTTCCGACGAGCAACACTAACACACCCTCACTTGTGTTCACCGTTGGTATTTCAAAGATTGCCTCTATCAGTTCCACTGGTTTCAGTATCCTACTGTGTGTAGTTCTTGAAATAGAGAAACAGTCTCACTACTTTCCTGACAGACGTCGTAGAAACGGTTGAACTCTCTTGCTAGATTCCGAGATGCCAGTCTCCTGTTACAACGAACACGACGCGTCTCTTAAGAAACAGGACAGAGCTTTAATCGCCATGGCAAGATTGTATTGAGAACGGAGGTCGTTACTTTGAACAATAACTATGAGCCTCGTTGTTGTGAGGTGTACGTTGTGCATATACGTAACACAATGTATACGCACTTCCGACTGTTGGTTCCCTATGGCCATTCAATCGGTTGAGGACACACTATCACATATTGACGCAAAACGTTCAGACATCCTGCAAACCATGACAGATGGTGGACTTTAGGAGCTAAAAACACAAGTCAACAGTGATGTCTGCGGTAGGGGTACTGGGAAAGTTGCAGTCACTTATAGGAAAATGTTTGTAAGCATTACGATTTGTATTTAACGCTAGAGTGCCTATTGGTATCATTATGAACTTGCATAATCATTAACAACCGCAGAAATAAAATTAAGCAAATTTTTCTTAATGAAAATATTACCTTCAGGTAATGTCTGTCAATTGTGTCTTTGATTATTTACTGACCATACAAAAAGAAGTCTGGAAATCATGTTTAACTGGCCAACTAATATTTTGACTCGTATTAGACTACATAGTACAATTTTCTGGTGAATTATAAAGGTACTCAAGAGGACTGTACTTGTATAGGAAGTGAAAAAGTAAGAGTGCAGAGGTAGGAAGAGAAGTTTTTATTTATTTTTTTCTTAATGTGACCGCAGAGTGCCAAATTTAGTTTTACAATGTTCAGGTGTAACTTTCGGGCAAACTGATGATACTTTGTTTGCCACTACTACTTCCTTTCGTGCATTCCAGAAAATATGTGATGTTTTCAGTGCGTATCTAAAGTAAAAGTCGACCTCTGTACGAAACAAGAGCTTTGTTTTATCAGTAAAATTAGTAAATGAGGTCCGTGTGTACTACCGGTTACTCCCTTCTATAAAACCTTGTGCCCTGGCCCAAACTGAGAACTGACTCGTTTCAAATTACTTCAATAACAGGAAGTTAATACTACAGGGGTCGATATGCATAGCGGCTCACACTTTATTACACAAAGGCATTAATAAGCAAGCCACCACAATTGAAGTTATCTTAGAAATGTGGCTAAGAAAACATTTATGGCGCAACGAAATTTACACATAAAACTTATTGCATCTGAACTTATTTTCAGCACTTGTGAAGAACAATATTAAATAAAAGAGGGAATGTGCTCTAAAACTACAATTTATAGGCAACTTACGGATTATGCTGAACTTAAACTTGTTTGTTCGTCTACATCTACATCTACATAGATACTCTGCAAATCACATTTAAGTGCCTGGCAGAGAGAAACAAGCAAAATGGGGAACCAATTTTGTTAAAACAATAAAATGCATCTCTTACATGGATTAATGCGGGTGGTGCCCAGCCTAAATTATACATGATTTAACGCTACTGGGGGCAAGGATTCACAAACAACACTCATTCGCTCACACACACGCAATGCCACAGCGAAACTCACCAAAATCAGCGTGCTGAGACGAGGCGGAAGCAGGCGCCGCTACCGTAGGCGAAATTCAACAAGTCGGAGGTAGCACAAAACACAATACACAAACACTTTGAAGCTGGCTCTGGTCTGTCGTGCGTGTATTGAGGTGGTGCGTGTGTATAGCCAAGATAAATGACATCTGAATTGGACCGCGAGCAAACACATTAACGACGACACACGGCTACGTTACATGAACGCACTCCACTGAAGCTGAAGTGGTTGAAAATCAGGTTCATTATACAAAATCACGGTGGATTCTTAAGTTTCAGTCTGTTAGAAATCGACCTAGGTACTGGTTTTATATGAGAAGTGGCGGGAATTCAGACGACTAGCTGCAAACCCCGGAAGTCAGAGCTGGGACCCACGTGGCTCCGAAAACCGATAAAATTGAATAAATTCAGTTTCCGAAAGATAAAGAAAATTAATTACAGCATCCAACCCATAGAAATGCTTAGAACTATATAATGAAGCGAATGAAATACCCCTACACGCGATAGGGGGCGATTACAGAGACGGATGCGGTCCTGTCTCAGAAAAACCACAAAAATGAAATAATTACAAAGTCGAAAAAATAAAATTAAGAACTATAGCATGCAACCCATAGAAATGTTTAGAATTACATAAGGAAGCTTTTGAAGGAGGTTGTACAAGGCTCAGAGAGAATTACAAAGAGTTCGTACTACAATTCGGAGAAGAAATGGCAAAATTAAAATAGGCGGGGAGATAAGATTGTTAAATATTAGTGGAAATCAGAAGTATACCCGCAAAGTTAATTGCCTGATGGTCATGGAACAAACAAGAATGGAAGCTGAAGGCTTTGTTCTATGAACCAACCATGTGGAACACATATCACTCACGATGAGAGGCCCCACAAAGTTACTTGCGGCGTGGGCTACTTGCGAAACTCCAATCGACAACATTCTCCTCCGAATGCGAAAATATATTGTTGACTCCCAGTTACATAGGTAGAAATGGTCATCAAAAATAAAATACGAGAAATCAGAGCTCGAACAAAGAGATTCAGGTGTTGTTTCTTCCCGCGCGCTATTTGAGAATGGAATGGGAGATAAATAGTATAATTGTGGTTCGATGAACCCTCTGCCAGGCACTTAAATGTGATTTGCAGAGTATGCCATGTAGATTTAGATGTAGAAACTATTTACACAGAGTTCATATGCCGCCATATGATCACAAAAGGTTTTAACATATCGGGCCGTTATCAAACTGCACATAGAATCACACACACCACGTTTATCCATTGGAAATCACTGTATTGCCAAACGAGATCACATTTCCGCACACGATCGGAGAAAAAGTCCAAAAAATGATTCTAAGTTCACGAGTCCAAGTTAAACGTGCTAGACAATGAAATGCTACCATCTTGCGGATACAAGAGAAGAACCAATCTTACCTCACTAGACGCCCAGTATAGAAAGGCCAGACCGAGCGGCCACCAGTTGCGGGAAGCCTCGGGAAGCCATAAAATCCAAGATAAAGCGGTGGTGGTGACGGAAAGGAAGACTTGCACTGGAGAGAAGGCTCGTTAACTAGCCCGCAACCAAAGGGTGTGGAAACCTCTTTGGTAGTATCAGCAGCTATCGACACTGAGCCAGAGAGAATGATGCAAAGCGAGCTATCACGCCCCACATACAGACAGCCATAGATTCTCGCACCCACTTAAAAGTAAAACAACTTCACATTCTCAATGGGACAGTGGCGTAGCGGAGAAGCCGTACTCATGCCTCATTAATTAATATAATAATGAATTATTAACATAACAAAATAAGAAAAACCTAGCAATATTAACTAATATTTTAACACATGAAATAAAATGCTATTCCTCAAGCCTGTGTTACTTAGTAAAATCAAATTAGGATGGCCAGGTAAGTGTTTTAGCAGCTGCTGCTGACTCCCGTTGAATACCGTATTCAGCGGGACTCACCAGCAGCGGTTTCCCGAAGATGACGGACAGTTGTACCGTCGACATATTGAATCGGTTTGATTATACTATCCGGCAGAAAACCCGCAGAGACTTCGAAGATTTGTCACGCTGGGAAAGCCTACGAAGTTATAGTCATAAACGTATAAGTACGTGGTATCGCGTAACATTTCGCCGGTGTGGACGGTATTTGCTTTCTGATACATTACGGGCCTGTGTTACGTATGTTGATCGTTATCCTGGAAGACATAATCCAAGTGTCCGGACCTTTCGTCAGATAGTTACGTTATTTAAAGAGACAGGAAGTGTTCAGCCACACGTGAAACGTCAACCACGACCTGCAACAAATTAGGATGGCAAGGTAAGTGTTTTAGCAGCATTTTCAGCTAATTCACACATAAGTAACAAAAAAATTGAGCGAGAATCGGGAATCTCAAAAACATCGGCGTTGAGAATTCTACATCAACATAAATGTCACCCGTACCATACTTCTATGCACCAGGATTTGCATGGCATTGAAGTCGAAGAATTTTTGTGACTATTACAGCTCCATCTAACAAAAAGTGACAAAAGTGTTCCAAATAAAACATTCATATTTATTTACGTACCCGACGATTTTGTAATAAAAAATGTGGGTACCTATTTAAGAAAATGCAGTTAATATCCGTTCGTCCTATGGCAGCGCCATAAAGCGGGCAAACCATAGCGCCATATGTTTTCCCCCTTCAAGCTAGAAAAGTCTTGTTCTTTGTAGTTTTTTCGTTTGATGCTTATTTCGTGAGATATTTGGCCCGGTCACTATCAATGGACCACACTGTATCTAGATACAGGGCAATGCATAGCCGCTACGCTACAGTGGCTCAAAAGGTTAAGGTATATTAAATCTCGACATACACAGTAGGGGAAAGGGTTGTACCTTGGGACGGTTTTACCCTGAGACACTTTTTAAGCCGGCCGCGGTGGCCGAGGTGACTGAGGCGCTCCAGTCACGGTCAGCACTGCCACTACGGTCGGGGGTTCGAATCCCCCCTCGGGCATGGATATTTGTGCCGTCCTAGTTTGTAAGTAGTTCATAAGTAGTTTGTAAATTTAGGGACTGATGACCCTGTAGTTAAGTCCCATAAGTTTAACAAACATTTGAACATTTGAACACTTTTTAATACAGGCAGTGCATTCTACTGGAAACTTTAAGAACTATGAAGTAAAGTTGTTAGGCCTATTTTCAGAGGGAACAAGAGGCCATGTTGTATTTGGATGACGTTTGAGATCTGAGTAGGAGTTTTAGAAGTTTTCGTATTTGAAAGTAAAATTAATCCACTATCCTTAGAAGATACAAATTATAGCTAAGAGTTATTATTGATATTTCTCAAATATAATTTTGTACGGTATTATTTAAGTAAGCTATAGATACCATAAATTATAAAGATATAAATGTGTACATAGATTAGGATACTGTTTTCTGTTATTGTGTATTTGGTTTTACCTTGGGACAGTTCTCTGGTTGTACCTTGGGACACCTGGAAGGTGTATGATACACCAGAAAAATCAAGAATTGAAGAGGAAAAAAAAGAAGTCTGTTTCCAAAGAAAGAAGCCACTAAACGAACAAAGGAGTTTTCATCTTCCAGTTCTTCTGATGAAGGAATTCCACAGCTTGTCAGTAGCTCTGGAGGTAGCATATTTGATTTGTCATCTGAAGAAGAGGATGTGCCATCCTTCCTACCATCTGGAAAAGTAACACTTTCTTGTTCTCAAGGTAGTTTTGTCTTGGTAAAAGTTGACATCAGTGGCAGATCTCATGTGTACTATGCTGGAGTAGTTTTAGAAAACACAGAACAAGATACAACTGTGAAATTCTTAAGGAAGCAAAGGACCATTAGGTAATTCCTAATGTTGAGAACATCAGCACTGTTAATCGCAGTAATATAGTGAAAGAACTACCAGCTCCAGTGGTGTGTCGTGGGTTTCATTCATTTAATATTTTATTCCCGCCATCTCTTGTTTTAAGAATAAAATAACTTTTGTATTTGGAGTAACACATTTACTACCTGATTGCAAAACGATTCATAAAACTAAGAAACTGAAACACATCACTGTGTCCCAAGGTGAAACCATACGTTGTACCTTGGGACAAGTGCCACAAAGGTCTTCATTGGTGAGTAATTGTGTAAATATTGGAGCTAGCCTAAACTGCTGTTCGTTCAACATTACCTAAAATTGGTGAGTATGACGGGGTAAATTTTCAAATTTCTTCTAAAAAAATGTAGTATAAAAAATTAAAATGTAAAAATTGTCTCAAGGTACAACCCTTTCCCCTATCTTAACTATTGTATTGCTTCTGTTTGACGATGTAAACAGACCGCTGGAGTTGGCAACGCTCGCGCTTATAAGCTTGGGCATGCAAAATGCTCTGATCTTCTATTAGGGCCGGGTAGTCTTTTTTGTCCTCCACCCTCACTGTACATCTTATAGAATTAATTGGCGGTTTGTTCGCATGCATGGCCCTTGAGCAGTAGTGGGGAAGTCACGCGGCAGCTTGTCCGCCATCAGCCGCGGCGGACAGATGACGGAGATGATGTAGTGCGCGGTCTGCGTGGCTCAGAGCTCAGAGCTCAGAGCTGGGCCGGCCGCTCATTTGTCTCGCTTCGACGTCCGACAGCCGCGGCACGCGCGCTGTTATTTAGGGGGGAGCAAGCCGAGGCCTGGCATCCGGGCAGAGGGTGGCGCCAGCCAAGGGGTGGGAGTGGAAGGGGTGAAGGGGAGGGGCGGCGCTGCTGGTGACATCTGACAGCCGCAGGCGGCGGCGCAGCGCCGGGGATGTCCGCGACACCACCAGCACACTTCACCTTACACACAGGCGGGCTACTACGGCTTCTTTGTATAAAATTGTATAAAATAATAGAAAAAATCACATAAAACATTCCCCGCCATGCCCATAACTTTCTCAGTCTACTTCCACATCTCATTTCACATACCACTACCAACACCCCACAGCTAGGGTCAAATAAAATCACATACCCACCTCTCCGCTAAACATGAGACTCTCCACACGTGTCACACATATTGATTATAAAACTCCCAAACTTTCTCTGCTAACAACCACTCAACCTCGTTCCCCTCACTGTTACCCTACATCACATACCAGATTCAGCAAAAAAAACACACACACACACACACACACACATATGCAAACTAGTTGCATTACTGTAACGTATTCTCAATAGATATACCGTACCTTAATTATTTAATAAAAGCCAACTGACAAATTTCTCCCCTCTACCAACCACCACCTCACCTCATGTTCATCACTTTTGTCTTCCATCTCAGTTCACATCACACCTTACCACATCCAACCACCATTCAGTCATCTTTCCCTACTACTAACTACCCCCTCCCCACAAATAATAATAACAATTATAATAATATAACAGTAATAAAAATTAAATAAAAATTTCCATTTTTAGCCACTATTCCCGTCCGCTTACATCCAAACTAAATACACTAAAACGTACTATAAAACATAGAAAAAGAAGTACATTTGTGATGTTGGCAACACTCCAATAACACACTGTGCAGATTCAGTAAAAACAAAAACAAACACTTCTGATCTGTGGAAAACAAATATGGGCAGTGCAAACGTGACAGTGGAAGTTGTGGAAAAAAACAACACAGCATGACGAACCGGCGGTATTGCATGAAACAGACCTGCATTCCATGATGTGAAGCGCAAAGAAGGCAAAATTTCCGTAATTAACAAACATTAGGTTTACTTTTCATGGTCCGTTAACGAACTGTTTTCGATCTAAAAACAAAACAAACTGTAGATTTATATTATTACAGACCACTGAAGATGTTTTACAGTCATTAAAAGGGAACGCGTCTGGTGAGAAAAAATCGCATTTTTACTGTAGTTGCAAAGAAGGACAAACACTGCTATTCATAATTACTACGACTCCATCGATTATTAACGAAGCATACCGAACTGGAGGGCATAGTAATAGGTATTTCCGATGTAGAGAAGCAGCTGAGAGAGCTAAATATGAAAAAGTCTCCTGGTTCCGGATAGAATTCCACTTCGGTTTTACAAAGACTATTCTGCGGCATTGGCCCCTTACTTAGCGTGCATTTATCGCGAATCTTTAATTCAGCGCAAAGTTCCTAGCGATTGGAAAAAACCACGGGTGACTCCCGTTTATAATAAAGAAAAGGGAACTGACCCACGTAATAACAGGCCACTATCGTTAACATCAGTTTCCTATAGAATTTTGGAGCATATTCTCAGTTCGAATATAGTAAATACCCCGGAGACGGAAAAGCCTCTTTCTATTAATAAGAAAGGGTTTAGGAAACATCGTTCATGTGAAACTCAGGTTTCCCTTTTCTCACAAGACATACTGCGAGCCATGGATGAAGGGCAACAGGTGGCTTGTGTTTTTCTCGACTTCAAAAAGGCGTTCGACGCGGTGCCACACTGCCGACTGCTAACGAAGATACGAGCTTATGGAATTAGTTCACAGATTTGTGACTGGCTGGAAGACTTCCTAAGTAATAGAACGCACTACGTTGTCCTCGACGGCGAGTGTTCATCAGAGACGAGTGTATCGTCAGGCATGCCCCAGGTCAGTGTGATAGGACCGTTATTATTTTCCATCTATATAACTGAGTAACTTGTAATTTGCGGCTGTTTTCTGATGATGCTGTGGAGTATGGGAGGGTGTAGTCTTTGACTGACAGAAATAGCATACAGGGTGACTTAGACAAAATTTCTAGTTGGTGTGAAGAATGGTAGCTATCTCTCAATGTAGAAAAATGTGAGGTGATGCGCATGAGTAGGATAAACAATCCCATAATGTTTGAATACAGTATTAGTAGTTAGGTTCTTGACGCTGTCGCGTCCTTCAAACATCTAGGCGTAATATTGCAGAGCGACATAGAATGGAACGAACATGTAAGGACAGTTGTGAGTAATGTGGATGGCCGACTTTGGTTTATTGGGGGTGCCAGACGGGCAGAAAGCTTTCCTCTCAACCTAGCCATTTGTCACACTAACTGTGTTCAAACTCTGCTGCTTTCTAGGAAGTTTTTTAGATAACGCCAAAGGGTAATACGTCTCCATAAACAGACCGGGGCCCAGAGAATTCTGCTATTGTTTGTATCCAGCAAATTCCTCTTTTGCGAAACGGCTGAATGACTAAAAAGGCAGTCCCCGCTATCGCCCACCGTAAACCGCGGTCCAGCATTTTGTAAAGCGTCCCACACACTCTAAAAAAATTCTACCAGGTATACTCCGCCGCCTGTAGCGTCGGCGCCAAACAGGTCAAGCCAGCCCCTCTCGTCCTTCCCCGAAGGCGAGCGAAAGTTAGTGGGAGGGGGAGACCCCCAAGAGCGTCTCTGCGTCTCTGACCGTGCCCAACACGTAAAACCACTTTTTAGCAGCCAAGCTGCGCCAATAAACATTAAAATCCCAAAATTTTCATATAAACATAGAATGTACTACAATCAAAAAATGTTCAAATGTTTGTATAGTATATGGGGCTTAACTACAGGGTCATCAGTTCCTAAACTTACAAATTACTTATGAACTACTTACGAACTAGGACGGCACAAATATCCATGCCCGGGGGGGGGGGGGGATTCGAACCCCCGACCGTAGTGGCCGTGCAGACCGTGACTGAAGCGCCTTAGTCTCCTCGGCCACCGCGGCCGGCGTACTACAATCCCAGGAGCCCATCACCCCTGATGTGTCCCCAATGGCTAGAAATCAAAATAAATAAAGATCTACAGAGAAAAATGTTACAGATTTCAATAAGTAGCGTAAAGAGAAAGGTACAGTAACACAAGGTTAGTGTGAAAAATAGACTAATTACAGCCCCCGTCCCACAACGGCGTTCCGTATTGCCCTCCTGAGCACACCGATTCCACCGGTAAGTCATTGGATCGCGACCAACGCGAGCAGCAGTGTGGCGATACGATAAACCGCAATCGCGATAGGCTACAATACGAGCTTTATCACCTTTATCAAAGTCGGAAACGTGATGGTTCGCATTTCTTCTCCTTACACGAGGCATCACAACAACGTTTCACCAGGCAACGCCGGTCAACCTGTTTGTGTATGAGAAATCGGTTGAGAAAAGTTCAGCATGTTGTAGGCGCAAAATTTGTGTGAATGCTCTGTAAAGCTAATCATTTGCATATCACAGCATCTTCTTCCTGTCGGTTAAATTACGCGTCTGTAGCACGTCATCTTCGTGGTGTAGCAATTTTAATGGCCAGGATTGTGGTAAATTTCCATTCAGACGAAAAAGCTTCTTGCTATGACTCAGAAAGGGTTTATCAAATATCGTTCAATAGAAACTCAGCTTGCCCTTTTCTCACATGACATCTTGCTAGCTAAAGATGAAGGGCAACATGCAGATTGTGTTTTCTCGATTTCAAAAAGGCGCCACACTGCAGACTTCTAACAAAGAAACGAGCATATGGAATAGGTTCACAGATTTGTAGCTGCCTGGAAGACTTCCTAAGTAATAGAACGCAGTAAGTTGTTCTCGACGGCGAGTGTTCGTCAGAGACGAGTGTATCGGCAGGCGTGCCCCAGAGGAGTGTGATCGCTTTTATTTTATATCTATATTATTGCGTCTCGTCGCAGCCTGTTGTCCTGGGTGTCGGTAGCCGAGTGGAGAGAGACCGACACAGGGGAGTAGGATACACGCGTGTGCAGGTACGGCGTCCGAGGTGACCAGCGAGTGGGACAGCATAAACTAGAAATACTAAGATAGATTAGTAGATTTCGTAGTAATATTACAATACTTAACTTTCATAGCTGCAGGCTAGTAGAATGCTTACCATACAGATAAATAGCTTATCTTGAAGAGCCGGCCGCGGTGGCCGAGGGTCTGCGGCGCGCCAGCCACGGTCTGCACGGCCGGGGGTTCGAATCCCACCTGGGGCATGGATATTTGTGCCGTCGTTAGTGTTAGCTAGGTCATAAGGTAAAGTTTAGGTACTGATGACACCATACTTAAGTCCCGTAAGCTATACAAATATTTGCACTTTTTTTTTTTATCTTGATGACTAGGTATAAGCCTGCCTACTGATGAGATTCTTATCTGGTACCTGACCTATTGTCAAGCGGCCGATACCGTTCAGTCGTGGCCGCGAGCGGAGTAGCAACAGAGGGTGCTTGAGGTTGACGTCTTAGGATCGTCGCGGCGAAAGTACGTAGCGCGCACGTCAGACTTGTGCGATAGCATATGTGTAAATGATCTGACTTGTGATTTACAGCTGTTTGCTGATGATGCTGTGGTGTATGGGAGGGCGTCGTCTTTAATCGTCTTTAATTGACTGTAATAGCCTACAGGATGACTGACAAATTTTCTAGTTGGTGCAAAGTACGGCAGCTAGCCCTCAATGTAGAAAAGTGTAAGGTGATACACATGAGTAAGAAAATACAATCGAATAGTGTTCGAATACAGCATTAGTAGTGACCCTCTTGATGCAGTCGCGTCATTCAAATACTTAGGCCTAACAGTGCTGATGCGTGGAGACGCTGGCGCCAGTTATATCTTTGGTTATCGGTCGACCTCGGTCTCTCTGGCTTGCTGATCATTGATCAACCGTCGCTGTATTTTAGTGGGCAGTGGGTTTATGGTGGGAGGAGTGGTAGTTTTGGGTAGAAGCGAGTGCTCGGTGGGCTTTCCTTTCGCGCTTGCGGCAGTTGTCTCATAAGCGGGCAGCGCTCGGACTATGGTGTGACGGCTTCGCGGCCGAGGTGCATTCGTTGTTATTGTGGAGCGGAGCCTGCGATTTCCGGGATACCAAGCTTTGAGTCTAGGAGTTACGGCAAGAGGACTGGATAAGCTGACATCATCAAATGTTCAATTGTTTGTTAAGTTTAAGGGACTTAACTGAGGGGTCATCAATCCTTTAACCCTCCGTCGGGCGCAGTCGGCCTCACAGGCCAGCAAAACACTTTTTTGATTCCCGTGCTTAAAAGTGGTTGCCCAGTGGCCCGCTTCTCCGTTTACTCGCGTAACTTTGGGAACCTCACACAGTGCCGATCCGCAGGCTGCCTTCGATTTCCACGTGGGTCAATGGGAACTCCTTGGCCCTCATAGGCCGCGTGCGCCCGATTACGTTATAGTTTTTAAGGTGAGATTTTTCAAGATATTTTTATTTTATTACTTCTTTTCAATCAAACTAAATCTCTCCTCTGTGATTTTCACCGTTACCTTCGGAAAAAAAAGAACACTTTGACGACCCTGGCCCTTCAGACTGAGTGCGCCTGATCGAGTTCTAATTTCAGTTTTCCTTTCTTTTCCTACGTTATCGCATCCATATTTTCTGCTGAAATGTCCAGAAAAGTATATTATGCCTATAAGCCAATGATCTTGTGGAAATAATGCGCCTCCTCGAGGACGAAACTGCTGAAGATCCAGCCGCACTCGAAGATTTAGTCGATGAGAGAGACACCCACTCTCATGATGAGGTAGGAGAAGGCAAGGACGACTCAGCAACTGAACAGGAAGTTTAGGGAAAAGAGAAGAAAATGTGTGACGAGTTTTTATTTTGGAAACGATAAGACGACGAAGTAGTCTAAGTAGATACCTTCTACTACTCATAGTGTGAAGAGTCACATCATTATTACACAACATCCAGTGTAAAAGATATTGCTACAAATGACGCCACCAATTGCAAAACCTTGTGTCATCAACTTCTAACTGGACAATTTAGCCTATGTATGCTATGAATATATGTGGAATGTCGATTCGGTTGCAAACTCGACTGAAAAAATTTTTACCCCACAAGGAACGGGAAAGTTCTCCCACATTACCTCCCAAATGGCTAAAACGTCGACCATGCGTGGCTGAAACAAGAGTTAGGAGGATGAAGAATTAGGAATGTTCAGCTTGTCATCAACCAATCTGTTTGAGCGACGTATACGTTCTGTGCCATACCTGTGTTTCAGCTGTTGATTTGGGAGCTATAGCATCGGTTTTTGGCTGCAAATGTGGCGAGAAAAGATGATTCCATGATAGAATAGACTGCCTAATGTCCTTTAAAAAATAACTTCATTACTTTTATGGATGTCTGTTCGACGAAGTTTTAATGCTCTTTGTGGGAAATTGGTGATTTTGGTCACTTTAGTTTAAGGTGTATTGTGTTCAATAAATCCATTATTATGTTTTAAATTTGCTGTAATTCCTTCCTTTAGATCCTCTTCAAGACTAGCCAACACGCATTTTGTATTTGATTTAACATGGCGGAGCTAGTCCACAAAATATGTGGGTGGCCTCTCAGGCCGGGTGCGCCTGATTTTGTTTCATCTGGAGGTGCGCCCGACGGAGGGTTAAACATACAAACTACTTATTAAGTACCTTACACTAAAGACGACACAAACATCCATGCCCGAGGGGGATTCGAACCCCCGACCGTGGCGGCCGTGCAGACTGGTGCGCCGCAGTCCTCTCGGCCACCGCGGCCGGTGCTGACATAATCGCTTTGCAAACCTGAAGGTGATGACTCAAACTACGTTGTGTGATCTGCTGCGTGTTTAACATCTGATTTTTTGTTCTCAGGAGACGCGCGTGATTGGCTTGCTTATTTGGAAGGCTGTATAGTGTGAGTGGGCCTGATACAACTGGTCGTGGCTGATTCAATAACCTGGTTTGAAGTTCGGAAGTGGCAACATCTGTAAAAATCCCTCGAGCCATGACACAGCTTTGCATACTCCAGTGGTAAACGGCAAGCCATACATCGATGTGGTATAAAGTTTTTCTGCTGTTTGTTGTTAGATAAACTTTAAAAGTGGGCCACTGTACGAATTAAACGCTTAATTGTGGTAGGAGTTTACTGTTTTAGAAACCTTAAATTCAGCAGTAAATTTAGCCAAAGGTCCGTGTGAACTACCGGCTACTCCCTGCTGCAAAGCCTTGTTCCCTGGCCTAAACTGAGAACCAACATCTTTCAAATTACTCTAATAACAGGAAGTTAACGATACAGTGGCCAATATCGTAGCAGCTCACACGAAATTACACACAGGCATTAATAAACAAGCCACCACAATTAAAGTTATTTCATAAAGGTGGCCAAGAAAACATTTATGACGCAACGGAACTTAAACATAAAAAATTGCATCTGCGCTTGTTCTCAGCACCGATGAAAACAATATTAAATAAAAAGGGAGAAGGAGCTCGAAAAGTACTATTTATAGGCAATTATACTGAACTTCTTTATTCAGGACGAACACAAGCAAAATGGGGAAGCAATTTTGTTGATACAATAAAAATGCATGCCACTGAAATAATGTACTTAGGTTAACCTATCTTACACAGACGCTGCCCAGCATTGAATTTAATATAAATTACACAGGACTTAACGCTACTGGGGGGGAGGATTTACAAACAACACTCACTCGCTCACACACACGCAATGCAACAGCGAAACTCACCAAAATCAGCGTGCTGAAACGAGGCAGAAACAGGCGTCGCTATCTTAATCGAAATTCTGCAAACCCGGAGATACCACACAACACAATATACAATAACACTGCGAAGATGGCTCTGGTCTGTCGTGCCTGATTTGAGATGGTGCGTGACTATAGCAAAGTTAAGTTGCATTTAGATTAGACCGCGAGCAAACACGCTAACGGCGACACACGGCTATGTTACATGATCGCACTCCACTGAAGGTGAAATGGTTAAAAATCGTACTCATTACACAAAATCACGGCGGACCCTTAAGTTGCAATCTGAGAGTAAACTAAGCACTGGTTTTATGAGAAGTGGCGTGAATTGGACTAGCTGCAAACCCCTGAAGTTGGAGTTTCGACCCACGTGGTTCCGAAAACCTAGAAAAATGTATAAATTCAATTTACAAAAAATGAAGAAAATTAACTACGGCATGCGACCCCTAGAACTGCGTATAATTTCATAAGGAAGCTACTGAAACGCAGCAACATGTGATTGGGAGAGTTCACAGAGACGAAAGCAGTCCAGTCTCAAAACCCGGAAAAGTGAAATAATTACAAAGTCGGAAAAGGGAGAATAAAAACTATGGCATGCAACTCTTAGAAATACATAGAATTTCATAAGCAAGCTATTAAATGAGGTTGTATAAGGCTCGTAGAGAATTTCTGACAAAGACTGAGTGCATACGACAAGTTCAGAGAAGAAACAGCAAAATTAAAATAGGCGGGAGAGAAGTTTGCAAAATGTTAGTGGAAATCAGAAGGATACACGTATAGCTATTTGCGTGATGGGCATGGAACAAACAATAGTGGAAGCTGAAGGCTTTGTTCTAAGAACTAACCACGTGGAACACATATCACTCGCGGAAGGAAACGATAAGAAAGATTTTACATGCACTGTACAAAAATGAATATATCGACTGTTAGAAATTGGGCCCCACAAAGCTAGAAAGAATTTACACAGAGTTCGTAAACCGCCACATAATCACAAAAGGTTCAAAAAATATTCAAAAAATTAATCTAAGTTCAACAGTTTAAGTTAAACATGGTAGGCAACGAATCGCTACCATCTCCGTGGACACAAGAGCAGAACCAACCTCATCTCACCATGATACGAGCACAAAGTGAAGACCGAGTGGCCAGGGGCGCGAAGCGAAGCTACCAGAAACTGGCAAAACCCACTAAAAACGCGGTGGTAGGGGAGAGACTCGCCCTGGAGAGGGCTCGTCGACTGGCTTGTAACTAAAGGGTGTAGAAACCTCTTTGGTAGCACCAGCAGCAGGGGTTGGTAAGCGACTAACTGTCGACTCTGAGCCAGAGAGAACCATGCAAAGCGAGGTGTTACTACCCACAATCAGACAGCCATTAGATTCTCGCACATCCACTTAAAAGTAAAACAAGTGGCGTAGCGGAGAAGTCGTACTTATTGCCACATTGATAAATACAATAATTAATTATAAAAATAACAAAATCCTAGCAATATTAACTAACATTTCAGGAAATAAAAATTCTAGTCCTCATGCCTCGATAAGAGTGGGCTTCTAGTTTTAACAAAATGCTAATCTAGCGACATCAAATAAATTACAATTTTATACAAAATATATGGAATACGACATTCCTCTTGAATAGGCAGAAGTAAGGGAGAAGTTTCCTTCCTAAAAATATTTATTAGTTTAAGTAAATTCCCTTCTAAAATCTTGAATATTTTAAGTGGTAAGTGTCTTTTCTATGTGCAGTGACTGTTTGTTTATTGTATTGCAGCTTGTGATACGTATGGTGTGCCCTTCCCTACTGTACGGTATCTTGAATATTTTAAGTGGTAAGTGTCTTTTCTATGTGCAGAGACTGTTTGTTTATTGTATTGCAGCTTGTGATACGTATGGTGTGCCCTTCCCTACTGTACGGTATCTTGAATATTTTAAGTGGTAAGTGTCTTTTCTATGTGCAGTGACTGTTTGTTTATTGTATTGCAGCTTGTGATACGTATGGTGTGCCCTTCCCTACTGTACGGTATCTTGAATATTTTAAGTGGTAAGTGTCTTTTCTATGTGCAGTGACTGTTTGTTTATTGTATTGCAGCTTGTGATACGTATGGTGTGCCCTTCCCTACTGTACGGTATCTTGAATATTTTAAGTGGTAAGTGCCTTTTCTATGTGCAGTGACTGTTTGTTTATTGTATTGCAGCTTGTGATACGTATGGTGTGCCCTTCCCTACTGTACGGTATCTTGAATATTTTAAGTGGTAAGTGTCTTTTCTATGTGCAGTGACTGTTTGTTTATTGTATTGCAGCTTGTGATACGTATGGTGTGCCCTTCCCTACTGTACGGTATCTTGAATATTTTAAGTTGTAAGTGTCTTTTCTATGTGCAGTGACTGTTTGTTTATTGTATTGCAGCTTGTGATACGTATGGTGTGCCCTTCCCTACTGTACGGTATCTTGAATATTTTAAGTGGTAAGTGTCTTTTCTATGTGCAGTAACTGTTTGTTTATTGTATTGCAGCTTGTGATACGTATGGTGTGCCCTTCCCTACTGTACGGTATCTTGAATATTTTAAGTGGTAAGTGCCTTTTCTATGTGCAGTGACTGTTTGTTTATTGTATTGCAGCTTTTGATACGTATGGTGTGCCCTTCCCTACTGTACGGTATCTTGAATATTTTAAGTGGTAAGTGCCTTTTCTATGTGCAGTGACTGTTTGTTTATTGTATTGCAGCTTGTGATACGTATGGTGTGCCCTTCCCTACTGTACGGTATCTTGAATATTTTAAGTGGTAAGTGCCTTTTCTATGTGCAGTGACTGTTTGTTTATTGTATTGCAGCTTGTGATACGTATGGTGTGCCCTTCCCTACTGTACGGTATCTTGAATATTTTAAGTGGTAAGTGTCTTTTCTATGTGCAGTGACTGTTTGTTTATTGTATTGCAGCTTGTGATACGTATGGTGTGCCCTTCCCTACTGTACGGTATCTTGAATATTTTAAGTGGTAAGTGTCTTTTCTATGTGCAGTGACTGTTTGTTTATTGTATTGCAGCTTGTGATACGTATGGTGTGCCCTTCCCTACTGTACGGTATCTTGAATATTTTAAGTGGTAAGTGTCTTTTCTATGTGCAGTGACTGTTTGTTTATTGTATTGCAGCTTGTGATACGTATGGTGTGCCCTTCCCTACTGTACGGTATCTTGAATATTTTAAGTGGTAAGTGTCTTTTCTATGTGCAGTGACTGTTTGTTTATTGTATTGCAGCTTGTGATACGTATGGTGTGCCCTTCCCTACTGTACGGTATCTTGAATATTTTAAGTGGTAAGTGCCTTTTCTATGTGCAGTGACTGTTTGTTTATTGTATTGCAGCTTGTGATACGTATGGTGTGCCCTTCCCTACTGTACGGTATCTTGAATATTTTAAGTGGTAAGTGCCTTTTCTATGTGCAGTGACTGTTTGTTTATTGTATTGCAGCTTGTGATACGTATGGTGTGCCCTTCCCTACTGTACGGTATCTTGAATATTTTAAGTGGTAAGTGCCTTTTCTATGTGCAGTGACTGTTTGTTTATTGTATTGCAGCTTGTGATACGTATGGTGTGCCCTTCCCTACTGTACGGTATCTTGAATATTTTAAGTGGTAAGTGTCTTTTCTATGTGCAGTGACTGTTTGTTTATTGTATTGCAGCTTGTGATACGTATGGTGTGCCCTTCCCTACTGTACGGTATCTTGAATATTTTAAGTGGTAAGTGTCTTTTCTATGTGCAGTGACTGTTTGTTTATTGTATTGCAGCTTGTGATACGTATGGTGTGCCCTTCCCTACTGTACGGTATCTTGAATATTTTAAGTGGTAAGTGTCTTTTCTATGTGCAGTGACTGTTTGTTTATTGTATTGCAGCTTGTGATACGTATGGTGTGCCCTTCCCTACTGTACGGTATCTTGAATATTTTAAGTGGTAAGTGTCTTTTCTATGTGCAGTGACTGTTTGTTTATTGTATTGCAGCTTGTGATACGTATGGTGTGCCCTTCCCTACTGTACGGTATCTTGAATATTTTAAGTGGTAAGTGCCTTTTCTATGTGCAGTGACTGTTTGTTTATTGTATTGCAGCTTGTGATACGTATGGTGTGCCCTTCCCTACTGTACGGTATCTTGAATATTTTAAGTGGTAAGTGCCTTTTCTATGTGCAGTGACTGTTTGTTTATTGTATTGCAGCTTGTGATACGTATGGTGTGCCCTTCCCTACTGTACGGTATCATGAATATTTTAAGTGGTAAGTGTCTTTTCTATGTGCAGTGACTGTTTGTTTATTGTATTGCAGCTTGTGATACGTATGGTGTGCCCTTCCCTACTGTACGGTATCTTGAATATTTTAAGTGGTAAGTGTCTTTTCTATGTGCAGTGACTGTTTGTTTATTGTATTGCAGCTTGTGATACGTATGGTGTGCCCTTCCCTACTGTACGGTATCTTGAATATTTTAAGTGGTAAGTGTCTTTTCTATGTGCAGTGACTGTTTGTTTATTGTATTGCAGCTTGTGATACGTATGGTGTGCCCTTCCCTACTGTACGGTATCTTGAATATTTTAAGTGGTAAGTGTCTTTTCTATGTGCAGTGACTGTTTGTTTATTGTATTGCAGCTTGTGATACGTATGGTGTGCCCTTCCCTACTGTACGGTATCTTGAATATTTTAAGTGGTAAGTGTCTTTTCTATGTGCAGAGACTGTTTGTTTATTGTATTGCAGCTTGTGATACGTATGGTGTGCCCTTCCCTACTGTACGGTATCTTGAATATTTTAAGTGGTAAGTGTCTTTTCTATGTGCAGTGACTGTTTGTTTATTGTATTGCAGCTTGTGATACGTATGGTGTGCCCTTCCCTACTGTACGGAAGGTCCAGCGGGGTGACCTCTTGGCGCACGCCAGTTTGAGCGGGGCCCGTTACTTGGCATCCTGACATACTATTTGCCATTGGTAAATCAAAATTTTTGATGAGTATTCTTTTCACCTGTTCCTGCCAGCACGGAGCCATCCCCTCTGGTGTGTTGTCTGGATTCTGAATTCCGGAGCGGTATAGAGCGTATCATGCGTTCGGCTGCTTCTAATTATGAACTTAAATTATTTACAGTTCTTCCATAGTAGTGACTTGCAATTCCTGTAAAAGGCATGCCTTTGTTAATGGAATCATTGAACGCTAGGTAAACCTTTACTTTGTAACTGTATTATTCATGCCGGATAGTATACTACTGAAAACCTTGTAGGATTGATTAAGTTTGAATGGATCTTCTCCCCGCTTGTTTCATTGCTCAAAGGGTCTTCAAGAGGTCGAGTGTGACCGGACGTTTAACATCCCTTACCAGTTTAATTGAGATCGGAGTTGACGGTTGGTTCTGTAAGAGGGCGAGAGTGTCCATACGTTTGTTATCACTTAATTATTTTAATTGAGATTGACTCTGAACTTATTGTTTCAAGCCTTGTGGATTTAGGTGTTTAATTCAATATGTTGTTAATGGCCGCTTAGGGCCATATCTATTGTATGAGGTTTAACCTCAATAAAGCTGTGCGCTTATATATAGCCCGTTAGTAATTAAGTTATTGTTCCCCCCTTTTTATATATCCGTTTGTAATTTTAATGACTGTAGCACGTTCCACTGCAGAGCGATATGTAATGGAACGAACACGTAAGGACAGTTGTAAGTAAGGCGAACAGCCGACTTCAGTTTATTGGGAGAATTTTGGGAAGATGCACTTCATCTGTAAAGGAAACCGCGTATAAAACGCTTGTACGACCACGTCTTGAGTATTTCTCAAGTGTTTGGGACCCGCAGCAGATCAGTTTAAAGGAAGACGTAGAAGCAGTTCAGAGGCGAGGAGCTATGTTCGTTACTGGTAGGTTCGACCAATGCACGAGTTTCACGGAAACGCTCTGGGAATTCAAATGTGGATCGCTGCAGGAAAGTTCACTTTGTTCTCGAGAAATTCTGTAGAGGGCCGGAAATTGATGCTGAGTGTAGAATGATCTTCCTGCCGCCTACTTAAATTACTCGTACGGAGTCATATAGGCATTCTTTTTTTCCTCGTGCTGTTTGAGAGTGGGATAGGAAAGGAAATGCCTAGTAGTGGTACAGTGTACCCTCCGCCACGCATCTTACGGTGTACTGCGAAGTATGTATGTAGATGTAGATGTGAACTGCTAAGAAGCCGACTCTCCCTAGTACACGCCATTTGGCTTTGTGTATTTGATGATTTTCTTATTATAACTCAGGCGTTGCTATTTCAAAGCAATAACACAATGAATAACTATTAAAAACTCGTCGTTCATAGTACGATTAGACATAAACTGATGTCTGAAAGTGGCACATTAGCAAATAACATTTCCATTGGCCTTTAGCTGTAGCGGAGTGGATAGCGCTAGATTTCAAAGTAAATATAAGGGCGCGGAGGTTCCGGACTCCCCACCAACATCTTCTTTCTTTCTTTTTTTTTCTCAGCTTGGGTCCTATCTGATTTTCTGGCACTCTTATTAATTAAATAAAGCTATGATCTGTGATATTCAAAGTTGTGCCTCCTTCTTAAACGTACACAGGCTCACAAACTGACGAGATACTTTGATAATGAATGAACGTGGTGATACTGTGATAATGAATGAACGTGGTGATACTAGTGTTTTCATTTATAAAGTACTAGATTTTTGTAGCAGCTGTCTCTTGAGGATACTGTAGCGAATACATTGCAAGTAATTGTTTGGGTTTTTCTTTGTTTCTCTTTTTTTCTATGCAAGAATCAATGCGTCCACTACAATCTTTTTCTTTGACATGGTTTCTATGGACGTTTTTAATGTAGATTTACCTTTTTTGTAGTTAAAGTATGACTGTTCACGTTACTTCATTCTGTACTAAAATAAACTGCAAACTTTCTATTTAGAACTGTGATAGCAATTCCTTTTATAGCTATAATGACCTAGGAATATGTGTGCTAATACTAGTTTCGACAAAACTCTAGTACTAAATCTACAAACGAAATTACTAGTATCATCACTCCTTTACAACAGGCATTGTTACAGTACCTGACCACTTTCTTTGCACGTACGCCATATGACCAGGCTTGTAATTCGTTGTAATAACAACAATAAAAAGTATGTGGGGAGGGTCGTGAACCTAACACTATCCACTTCGCTACAGAGGACAGCTACGTATCAAGCCCATAAAGCTCCTGTCATTGAACGCAAATGTTAATTGCTAATGTTGCATGTTTGGACACGAGATTATAGTTAATAGTAGGGGAGAGTGGGGTAATGACGGTATCCGGGTAATGTTGGTCACCATAATATCTGGTCACTGCTTTGCAGTAGAGGAGTTGTAGACTGTGCTGCAACCTCACGGCCGTTTAAGGAACTCCTGGTGAAATCGACGCCATCTTGGCAGTGCCTACCTGATTTTGGTGCACAGAAGTTGTTTTTCACGTCCTTAGATTTAGGGAAAAGCATTCTGTACATCACGGTAAGCACTTGAATTACACGTATGTAAAAATTGTTGCCAATCGTCTACTGTACTACGGTATGTATACTTTATAATGGTACATTCGTTTAAGGTGTAGGATATATGAGTTTTTTCCTTCAACGTTTTCAAATATGGCGTGCTCTGGGGGTAATGGCAGTCACTCAGTCTGGGGTATTTGATTTTATTGCAAAGAATTCGGTATAGTTGGGGAACTTTGGCTTTGTGGCACTATTTGTGGAGTGTGCGATCATCAAATTTGTTCCGGATGGGATCATGCAGAGGGCTACAAGTTTGATTTGTGTATCTAAGATTGACATTTTTTATTAAGCCTATTTTCACAATTCCAATCATATTATATCTAACTTTTCTAAAATAAACACATTGATTTAAAAGAAATTGAGTTTTAGTCATTTTTTAACTTATCTTTATTTTTAGTATTATTTGCAGTGAGTTTAAATGCTGCTTCCCAGGGTAGGGGAAATGCTAGTCAAAGCTAAACCTTTATTTAAACAGTTTCTTTAAACAAGACATGAGAACTGAACGCCGATTGGCTCTATTACTGGCGGTCGCGCGCAAAAACGCAATCATATTTTTGTTAATATTTAATAAACTATCTATTTATTTCATCTGAATTCCAACGAATTTTAACGATGATACAATGAAGTTTAATATATTTGTAACCAGTTTTACGCAGTAGCATTGAAAAGCATTTAAATTAAACTTGTACTGACTAGAATAACTTAAGTGATCGCCATTACCCCACTCTCACCTACTGAGAGTTTTATTACAATTCTTCAGTATGCTATTGCTGTGAAATAAAATGCCTGAGTTATAATAAGAAAATTAGATGAAAAAATATAAACAACTGTAATTAAATTAATGGACATTGAAGGACATAGATTATGAAATGTGACAGTAAAGGTATATAACTAGTGCTGGCTGAAGCAGGGAGGCTATGAAGTGTTGAATAGCTGTGGCACAAAGGCCCAAAGGAGTGAAATTTTGATAAAATCGAATATCGATTTAAATGATACGAAGTGTTTCTTAACTTAATCGGAATAGAATACATACTTTACTGGAAATGAAGTGTGGACGTTAAACATTTTAATGCCATATTACAAAAGAGAAGTTTCGGTAGTGTAGTACTATTTAATAATGGGTTAGATTAGATGCAAGAGTGGTGAGAAGCTAAATGAATGCAAAACTTGATCAAAAGGATGGATCGACTGATAGGAAATATAAAATTAAGTGGAAGGAATTTATGAAATTGTAGAGGGCGACCACGAGATGCATTCATTAGGGCAAGATGAATGGATATGGTTTCGATAGTTATTAAAAAATGAAGAGATGAAGGTAGCATTACATCAAGATCGATTCTCCAACATCAAATGCAACTCGTCCGAAACCAAATAAAAACGTTAAAAGATACCCTCAGCTGTCATGGAAACATACTGAAATATCTGGATCCGCGAAGCACATGGGTATTACTAGTCTTATGGATCAAAATATGATCCATTACAGGATAAATAACCCATACAGGACACAAGACGGAGCTCTCTGGATACTTGATGCAGCTGTTAACGTTGCTTGGATGTTCTACCAATAAATTAAAAAAATACTGTATTATAAATTCAATCTATTGTGTATATTTTTAAATTAACACTGCCGGTATCGTTGAATAAGTACACGACAAAGCCGACTGAACATGGACGAGCTCAGGAATCCATTTCTGTTGCAGATGATCTCCAGTTCGATGTAATCAACCACGTACTTGTGCTGATAGAGGAACTCAAAAGAGGACGATGTGTTGAAATAAAGAGACAATTGTCAGTGAACAAGCAGTACAAAGAAACGTAATGTTGGACTGTGTGTTGTACGATTCGCTCCATATAATGAAAAATGATTTCATTATTGTCTAGCAATTTATACTCGTGATTAATTTTAGATTATTTCAATATAAAAACTTCCCTCTTCATATAAGCATAATTTGTGCATTCAATACTACTCATCGTTTCTTATTTTATAAAATATACCATCAAATTAAAATTGCTTTTACACTTCCAATGATTATCTTCCTGTCTCACAGGTCAAAGTAACGATTTTAAAAAATAATGTTGAAAATAATTCAAGCACTTATGAGCTGATCAAGGAGCAACAAATAAATAGGGCGAGTAATATATATTACATGGCAGTAAATGTAGGAACCTAAGAGGATATTTGTGTGCGCTAAAATTGACATAGGTTACAAACAGGTCATAGTGTAAGATGAAATAAATGTAAAATCGGCAGAAATTTGAATTTTTATCTCAATTTGAACCAGTCCGTCATTGATAAGTCTTGTGAAGACTACAGAGACAGGTTGCATAAAGGAGATAAATTAAAATATGTAGAGTAATTATCTGCGTAATTATTATCATTAAGAATGTCTTTCAGGATCCCCCAACTTTATGCCATGGGCGTGTGAAGTAAGAGGTCTTTTGCATAATCTCCTGTATAATGACATTTCCCATTCGCGTTTGCCATTAATAATTTATTTTATGAAAGTATTCTATGTCAACTGTTATAATAAAATTTCATACCCCAATCACCGACAAGTAAAGACTTCATCAAAGCTACTACTTATTTGTAAAGTTTTCGAAAGTCGTTAAATAACCAACTGTTCAAATGTGAAATAAACGTAAGCTGCACGTTGAGAACTTTGTGGCAAGTATAATTAATCTGTATTACACGCACATTAAATCAGAGTAGAGTGCCTAACACACACATTCTCTCTGTAGTAGCTTCCAAATACGGGCAGTGACATAAACGGAAGCCATAGTCAAGTGCTTACATGAACATACTAAAACATGTCGCTTTGTGAGCTCATAATTAGTATCGATGTGTGTTTGCGAGATTCGCAAACAGGTTATTAGCGCTCGAATGGCGACCGTGATAACACATGACAAGCTCCATTGCCCGAGACTTAACTTTCACATATTTAGAGTGGGAAAACTAACTTTCGCAGACGAAAAGTGATTTTTGTGCTAAAAGAGCTCAACTTCTTCACAAAATTCGTAATGTGTACTGTCTCTAAATTTTGCTACAAACCAAAAACTCTAAAACACCTTTTCTAAAGTATAGTTAGTGCATTGTATTTATAAAAAAGTACAACAAGCCATTTTGCTTCTAACACTAAAACTGCTAGAAATGCAGAGTTACGGGGTGGTAGATATACTATGGAGACCTGACAAAATTTAACGAATATTTCTTGACAGAAAAGTTGGAAAATCGGAAGTGAAATATGCGGAACATATTTCACATTTCATCCATGACGACGCCTCAGCAACGACACAGAGAGCGAATCTTACAAATACTTGAAAGTTTAATTATACGTATCTACAGTTTCTAAAGTTTCTACAGAGATGAACGAGAAACATATTTAGTTAATGTAAGACAACACGGTTAGTTAATAATGAGAATGACGATATTCCACACGTGATACTAGATATGGAGAAATGAAAGGAACAAAAAGGTGGTGTGTCAATAAACAAATAAATAAAATTTAAATCTGGTCTGGCGTCAATAATTTATTTTACGAAAGTATTCGATGTTGACCATCCTATTACAGTTACTTTTATAATTACGACTCTTTCCACCTCTCCTTAGTTGCTTCTGTTTTGATGGAGTGTAATACGCCTTTGAAACTCTCTGAAAGGCAGTTTGTTTTATCAAATGCTTGTTTCATATCAATTGTGACCCACGTTCATTCGCCTTTCCTAGAAATATGACAACAATATAGTTTTTCTTGTTATTCTTTTTTGTAGGCACGAATCGTCTATAGATGTTGACTTCACTGGTGTACAACTAAGATCAGGCTTACTTACGTGTGGCCGATAATATGTGTAATATCGTGTATGAGTATTCATTGAATATCGATAATAGACAAAAATCGTCGAAACTCTACTCTCAGGCTGGATTACTGTACTAATAAGTATGAATGATTAAAGTTCAAAACTATCGACTTTAAGTACATAGTGACACTAAGAAAAATTTCTCAGCCGATCAGATTGGTATAAAGGTTTTAAGGAGTTTATTAAAAAGAATTCATAATGATAATATCCTGGTATAAACAGTATTGAACAGATAAGTTTTATCTTCCAGTATACCAAGGTCAATGTTTATTTCGTCGTTTTTATGGACTTCTGTGCCATTCGTTTGATTACCATGAAACTTTGTCTTTATTTCCTACATTTCCGCGAAGGTTGTAGGCCTAATTATATCACATATATTTGTGATATTTGAAATCATTACCAGATTTGTAGGACATTTTTATATCACTGAATCAGTATGGTAATTGTTGTACAGATAGGCACATTATCAAGTGCAATGGTTTTGGTATCCAATTAATCTTAAATGTCTGTTTGACATCTTGTTTATTCAAGTGACAGAATAACACAGTAGTAGCACGCTGATTTGTTGGCTCTCGCAGTCAAATCGTGCATGTATAGTCTGGCTACAAATTTGTGGGACATGTTATCAGATCTGAACTCTTCATTTGCTCCCATTGTTTTTCACACACTAGATTAATTTGTAGACAAATTACGAGTTTAATTACTGTTGACTTATTAATCATCATCATCATTTGAGACTGATTATGCCTTTCAGCGTTCAGTATGGAGCATAGTACCTCTAATAAAATTCCTCCATGATCCCCTAATCAATGCTAACATTGATTCTTCAGTTTCTCCCGGCGTATTTGATGATCAAAATATCCACGGGTGTACTGCCGGTCTATAGTGTCCAACGGGCCCGTTGGACACTATAGACCGGCAGTACACCCGTGGATATTTTGATCAATGCTAACATTGATTCCTTCTCTGATGTTATGCATTTTACTTCAAAATCATTCTGTACCGAATCTAAGCACTTTCTTTTTGGTCTAACTCGACTCCTCTTACCCTCTGCTGCCGAGCTCATGAGTCTCTTAGGTTACCTTGTTTCTCCCATGCGTGTGACATGACCCGACCATCTCAGTCTGTTCGCTCTAACTGCTTCATCTAAGGTGTTCATTTCTAGTTTTTCTTTAATTTTCTCATTATGGACACCCTCCTGCCATTGTTCCCATCTATTAGTACCTGCAAAAATTCGTGCCATTTTCATATCTGTAACCTCTACCTTATGAATACGGTAACCTGTATCCACCCAACTTTCACTCGCATACAACAAAGTTGGTCGACAGATAGACGGTGTACTGCCAACTTATTCTTGGTACTTCCTTCCTCCTTGCAGAAGAGAGTAGATCTTAGCTGAGCACTCACTGCATTAGCTTTGCTACAACAAGATTCCAGTTCTTTTACTATGTTGCTATCCTGTGAGAAAATACATCCCAGGTACTTGAAACTGTTTACCTGTTCTAACTTTGTTCCTCCTATTTGGCACTCTGTTTGAATCTCTTTCCCACAGACATTACTTTCGTTTTAGAGATGCTTATCTTCATATTACAATCCTTACACCTTTGTTCGAGGTCTGAAATATTAGTTTGCAACCTTTCAATCGAATCGCAACTAAGTCATCAGCATATGCGAGACTGCTTATTTAGTTTTCACCTATTTTAATCCCGCCCTGCCAGTCTACTGTTTTCAGCATATGATCCATGAATAGTAAGAACGACAGTGGTGACAGGTTACAGCCTTGTCTTACCCCTGAAACTACCCTGAACCACGAGCTTATTTTGCCATCTACTCTAACTGCTGCCTGACAGTCTACGTAAAGAAATTTAATTGCCTGCAGAAGTTTGCCTATTATACCATAATCTTGTAGAACTGACAGTAGCTTCCTCCTAGGAACACGGTCTTAAGCCTTTTCTAGATCTATGAAACATTGATACAATTCCCTGTTCCACTCATAGCACTTTTCCATTACCTGCCGTAAGCTAAAGATCTGATCCTGACAGCCTCGAAGAGGCCTAAATCCACACTGATTTTCATCTAACTTGTCCTCAATTAAAACTTGCACTCTCCTTTCAACAATACCTGGGAATATTTTTCCTACAACGCTAATTAAAGAGATACCTCCACAGTTATTACAATCTTTTCTGTTTCCATGTTTGAAAATTGGCGTGATTACCGCTTTCGTCCAGCCAGACGGAATCTGTCCCGATTCCAACGCCTTCTCAAAGGCATCGTTCATGGGGTGGGTTCCTGTAGTCATGTCCTAATTCATTAACCACGGGCAATGTACTAGTGGCCAAGTAAGTGGTCCTAACAGTTGGGATACCAGTTTCTTTGGAATAAGGTTGGGCATATCGGACATATTCTGAGTCGTGGCCACCTTTGTGCTCAGACGGCAAAGACTACCAAATCCACCGGTTAGTCCCTCAACCGTTAGGGGTAAAACCCAATGGGGCCCTGGGCAAGTAAGGCTAGCAACCAGCTTCCCAGGTGCTTCAATATCATGCTGGCAACAATCAGAGCAAATTGCCTCGGACCTTCGGAGGTGATGAAGTCCCACCTCTAATTGACAGACCAGGGACTCCTCCGATACGACTTATTAATTACTGTACAATTTAAAGTGTTATCCGTTGGGCATAAAACAAAACCACATACACGTAAGACAACTGCATCCCATGTCAGTTGTAATTTATTCTAACAGGGCAAAAGAAGATACTAAGTCTCATTGCTTATTAAGTTATTTTGTTGCCAAAATCCCAACCGAAAATTTATTTGTGAATTTTAGCGGGAACGGTCGCTTAACAACCAGTGACACGCTTGTTCTGACACACACACACACACACACACACACACACACACACACACACACACTACTTTTATCCTTCAAATAAACACACGCCACTTTTAAGGTTTTATTTAATAGATATGGACTTTAAAGTAGCGTCAAGGAACAATTCAGTTCATTATATGCAGTTTGCTAACTTTCTGCGGCTATAACAAAGAAATTAGCTGGCATCCCATTATCTTTGGCTCATCGTATAACAGAAAACTATACGAAATAGTTCCTAGCCAGTAGCAGGCTCAACAGCAAGAACCAACGACTTGCGTGCTGTTTTCTGCGCTGGGATTACGGAAGAAGACGACAGGTTGGTGAAATATCTTACAGAACTGATGCTGGTCAGAGCGGTATCAGCAACTAGGAATTCACGTGTTCTGTGATCTGGTTACAACTAAGAACGGGTTCACGGTGTTCATAGTAATATGGAGGAGATTGAATCATAAGAATACTAAGAAGAGAACAGGTAGGGATGTTCGCCTATGGTGAAAGTAGGGAGAACCAACAGCTAGTTCCCGTAGTTCTAAAACCCTACCTAAATCACCTTTAATTTTTCTTAAGCCCGCCGTAATAGCGGACTATAACCGTCTCTGTGTAGCTCTATACAGCCGACTTTTGACATTTTTACAAATATATTTCCTTTAACACTTCACTAAACTATTTGCAGTTTGTTGTTCAATGTTCAATTGTTTGTATAGTCTATGGGACTTAACTACGGGGTCATCAGTCCCTAAACTTACAAACTACTTATGAACTACTTACGAACTAGGACGGCACAAATATCCATGCCCGAGGGGGATTCGAACCCCGACCGTAGTGGCCGTGCAGACCGTGACTGAAGCGCCTCAGTCCCCTCGGCCACCGCGGCCGGCGCAGTTTGTTGACTGTGTGTGTGTGTGTGTGTGTGTGTGTTTTGAGTGAGTAATGATCATAAACCGTGTGTTATTCGTGTTTTAGTGTCGATGAATAGTTCAATATTTATTTGCTTTTCATATTTTGGTATGTGTTATTTCAATGCGTTTATTGTTGTGAGTGTAAATGTGTTATTCCGTCAGCGATGCTTTCCACTTATTTATATACGTGTGTGTGTGGAGGGCGGTGGGGGTGGGGATATATATATATATATATATATATATATATATATATATATATATATATGTTTGTAAATCTAAGAGACTTAACTACTTTGGTCGTCCTATTCTTACAAACTATTTAAACTAACTTCAAGTAACTAAGTACAACACAAACACCCATGCCCGCAGGAGAACTCGAAGCTCTGATGAGGAGCAACCGCGCCTTAGAACGCTTGGCCAGTCAACCGCGGCATATGAGAGAGAGAGAGAGAGAGAGAGAGAGAGAGAGAGAGAGACAGAGAGAGAGAGAGAGAGAGAGAGAGAGAGAGAGAGAGAGAGAGAGATCGAGAGAGACGGATGGACAGGAGACTTATTATTTAGTCTGCTAGTCTGGTAACACTCACAGAAAAAAATACTTCACAGATACAACAACAAACTTACACAAATAACGCACATACATTCATAAGAAATGCTAGACTACTCCATAAAGAAAAATAATCTTAATGGCAGAATAAAAATCGTGTTACTTTGCAGTGATGTGTTTCACTTAAAATAGATATCTTCATATTGCCAATGTCACAGTGAACATTTTCACTTAAACTTTGGCTGTCTGTCAATGTCACTGCAAATAAATATTATTTCACTTCTAAAACCAAGACAATTTTCATTTCTGGATTACAGATTACTAGTTGCTGTAACAAATATCAGAATAACTTATAAACACAACGACGAAAACAAGGCTATAGTCTCTAACACTACACACTGGAAAATTCGATCGAAAAATGTCGGAAATCTGCTACCTGCAATAAGTTAAACTACCCTAAGGGCAAAACACGCATCCATACCCGAGGGAGGAGTCGAACTTCCGACGCGGGAGGCCGTGCGTTCCGTTACGTGGTGCTCCAGACCGCTTTTTTTCCTAAGATCTATGCTTTGCGGTCGTTAGTGCAGTTAGTTCTATTTCCTTCGTGGAATATTTGTCTCAGCTTTTTTTTATTATTATTATTACAGAGAGCGTTAAGCCCCGTGACCGGGCGCACTGAGCCACGGCGCCCGGACCATTCGGCTACTCCCGCGCAGCTATCTGGAATATGTAGACCAGTTACGTACGAATCCATTATGACACTCACGGATAAATATCAACAGAAGCTTTAACTAAAACGTAAGTCAGTTTTCATAAAAGAGTTGAACCTCGCGAAATTTGTCTTGCAAATGTGGATATTCATCTAAAATTGTCGAAACATCGGATTGGGTACGAAGATTTCATACTTATGTAATTATCAATTTAGACAGTAAAACCATTTTTGGGAATGAGATGTTACACGATACTTGTCCGTAATCGATGTCGATCCTGGGATTTCCGAGAGTTTCTGAATGTATTAATTTTCTCTTTTAAATTAGTTCTGATGTTTCTTATCCGGTAATGCAATTTTTTTTAAATTTCTTATTTTTGGTACTGTATGAACTTATTGTGGTAACTGACATTAACAAATGCACTGAATTCGTCTGCTGCCAGCCTCTTGCCGATTACTGGTGAAGTTTTACGAGAGTCACCAGAGAAGAACACTATACAACCGGTTGTACGTGCAAAGATCCTTCTGCGAAACATTGCAGCAGATACTTTAGGGGATATCGAAACCTCATCCCGTACCATGGAAGTTCAGTCTTACATAAATTAGCATGACTATTTTTGAAACATTGTAGGTGCTGTACTTGTAGATAAGCAGGAAATGTTGGTGGGTAGATTGAGTCGACTTGGCGCAAGAACCGGGCGGGCTGTCATCAGAAGCATTGTTTTCAGATATGAAGAACTGTCAAACATATGTTGCTTTAGATGTGGTGTCTGTCCAAATGACCGGACACGACACTAACGGAAATGGTATGGCTTTGCGATGATCGAGTATTGTTCATTTCTTCAACGGAGATACGGTAGCATCATTCGACTTTCTGCAGGAGTCTCGTATGGCGAACATTAGGGTACCAAGAACGATAGGGGGCACTATTTCCTTAGTGTGTCAGTTAAGGGCATTTTCCACTTCCCGCCGTGTATATATTTCGTTAACCTAATACAGCCAAAGATAATCCTAATTCGTTCTTCTGTCCCCCCATGACAAATAGTATATCAAATAGTATAATCAGAAATAGAAATATTATCCAGTTTGTTGAGTCTATGTTTACGCAAAATCCACTAATTGTTTGTACAATTTTCTAGTATCAAAATATGTGTGTTATCAAGCTTTTACACTGCCAATGAATAATACGTTTTAGTACGAGGCTCAAATTTCAAATCTATTCTTCAATCCTTTCATATCAATCGGGCAGGCAGACGCATTAACGGACAGCGAAATGATGTCATACCTGGATTCTCTTTCTTTCTTTTTTTTTTTTCTTTTTAATTTCTCTCTCTTTTTATTTATCTATTTATTTATTTGAAATATCGAACTCTATAAGGAAGAGAATAACATTTAGAAACACCTTTGTAATTAATATACATCGTAATTTTCATATACAGAAAACAAGCACTGACATCGAGAATGTATCACAAATAAAAGAAGAGTATCGCGTATGACACTTAGCTGCATTGTGGTACCCTCGATTGTTATTGTATAGCCGGCCGCGGTGGCCGAGGGGACTCAGGCGCTTCAGTCACGGTCTCCACGGCCACTACAGTCGGGGGTTCGAATCCCCCCCCCCCTCGGGCATGGATATTTGTGCCGTCCTAGTTCGTAAGTAGTTCATAAGTAGTTTGTAAGTTTAGCGACTGATGACCCCGAAATTAAGTCCCATAAGCTTTACAAACATTTGAACATTTGATTTGTTGTTGTATATGTCAACAGGTCTTTGCTTTCAAATTAGGTAGAAGGTAATGTAAGTTCCAGAAATAGATCGACTTTTGAACAAAATCTAAGATTCTCGGGCCATGTGGAAGGGAGTAAGGAGTATTCATTAAATAGTCTACGTTTTGCACAGAAGGGACTCAAATTGAACGTACTTGAAGACTTGGAAATATACAAAGACCAGGCCAGAAATAGGGGTAAAAAACTAAAGGTCAGTCTGATTTGAAATTAAATAATAGTTTTGCTGTATTTCTGAATAATCTGTTAGGTGAATAAACTAAGTAATATGTTATAGCCTAGGCATTATACATAGAGGTTGGCTTATTTGTCTTTGACATTTAAGATGGAAGTGTGTGAATGCGAATATTTAAAATTGCAATAATTTCAGGTTCAGTAAGCCTATCTGCTGTCTTATAAAAAGATTATGACAAGACGCTGCAGTGGAATCTGTAACCTATTTATACAGGTGTAAATTAGCAATACGAATGTGTTATGAGTTTTACATGTCTTTTTAAGTGCTTGGAAAACAACTCTAAGTCGCTGTGCTCAATCTGAGACAGCCGTACAGTAATTCACTTTGTTATGTAACATACAACTGGAACCTGTGGTATAAAGACACCCTGGTAGAATTTAAAGCCTATGTTTACGTCACTATAGCGTAGGCCTAGGTTTTAATTTTCGATGGAAAACGTTTATAACAACAACCTTCAGTTTACCACGAAGTGAAGGTGTTCCGCATATTGGAGCTGATTTAAATAAATCTTGCAAAAACGAAATATTGGTCAGTATAGGCAAAGTAAATTTCCAGTACGTATGTGCAACGAAGTATACGTGACCTTTATTGCATGTGATAAACATCTTCTAGTTGTTTTGAACCTGAGGCTTACGTGGACCGATTTAGATTGGCTCAGTAATATGATAGAACTGCAGGGTCTTAATGTAAAACTGTAACCTGTGGTGAATAGGCAAGAATAAAACTATGAATCTGAAGGGCGACGAGTGCGTTTACCAGAGCTTAGCGTCAGGCCTACGTTCTCACTGCCTTGGAAGTATAATATTTACAACGGTGGAGTTCTTGAAGTATACGAGTGTGTGGAACAAATATGTTAAACATTCTGCTGCGCGATCTGAGAAAGAAGAAATGAGATGGGCCGGCCGCGGTGGCGGAGGGGACTGAGGCGCTCCAGTCACGGTCTGCACGGCCACTACGGTCGGGGATTCGAGTCCCCCCTCGGGTATGGATATTTGTGCCGTCCTTAGTATTAGCTAGTTTGTAAGTAGTTTGTAAGTTTAGGGACTGATGACAACGTAGTTAAGTACCATAAGCTATACAAACATTTGAACATTTTTGAAATGAGATGGTACGATGCCTTAACCCCAATTTAACCTGAAATGTTTCCACTTAAAGTTTATGATTACCGGATGGGAATTACTTTATGTAAGGTAAGATAACTAAATCTGTGTTAAATTCGATAAGTACATTATAAAAGTTGTGTCCATTTTATCTTTTTATACAAGTAAATAAAATTGTAAGATGTTAAGGTTGTCGTTCTTTAGTGGAGATGGACTGAAGACCACAACAACAACATAACATTGAACTTAAGTATATTTAACATGTCTATCAGCACATAATATGTAGGACACGAAAGATGCGTCAGATTCGTAATGTAATCAGAAAAAAATTGAAAATCAAATATTCGTAAAAGTATTTTTAAGTACAGTACTGGAATACGCCAATTTGTGGTGATACCTTCTCAAAACTACTTTTACCTGACTATAGCGTGAGTTCTAAGTTTTCACTGGTTTTGGGTGCAAGGAGGTTATAACAATAACGGCGTTAACAATCCCTCAGGTTTGCACCAAACGAATCTGTTCTGCACCATGAAACATTAAACATGAATTAGTACAACTGTGAAGCAAATTACCTACACGAATATTGCACAGTGCCTATGTGACTTCCACTGTTTGTGAAAGACACTAATTGTATGATTATTTTATGTTGTCAACATTGGTTCACCACTGTTGTGATCAACGGAACCTTGACTGTCAGAATTTTATTGTACCAGAAAGAGTGTAACAGACGCGAAATAACTCTGTGAGGATGAAAATAGCTATAGTTATGATTTCCACATACAATGTAATGTTTTCGATGTGACATTTGTAGAAAGTTAAGGGACCCCATTTTTGTAAGAAAATTTAAAAAAGAAAAAAACAATATATTTTAAAGAATTTACACATTAGGGGTGCCCATCCAATAACACGACATAAAGGAGCAAGAAGCATTGCACATGTTTTATCTTTAGTGTTTTAATGTTCCGGCCTGACTGTTAATGTTGGAGATCGACAAATTTGCGGAAGGAAGAGGTTTGAAGTTTGAAGCTATGCGAGAACGCACTCAGAAAATTAGGGAAAAAATTGGGAAAATTGTTTACGTGCATTTAAATGTAATGGCAAGCTAATTAACGGTGGAGTGTTGTGCATGCTGAATATTACTAAAAGAATCGACGAACGGTTATCTTTAACAGGATAACCATATGTGGTTGAAATTTATCTGTAAATGAAATTTTCATAATTTAATAACCACTCGCCGAATAGTGGATGGCAGTTCGTTAATAGTCTCTGAATGCACGTAATGTCGTCTAAAAGCGCATGTATATCACTACATGAAATAAAATAATACACGAGAAAAAGTAAATTAGGCTCGCGCCTGCATTGCGAAGGATGATTTTGTGGTGCTGTAGTTTCATACAGGTCACGTTTCGCCTAAAGGGAGAATGTGAGGAACACGCTAGCTTGTCCGCAAGAAGGACGTCTGCGTGGGCTCGGATTTCCAGAGAAAGACTTGGAGGAAATTGCGTATCGTTCCTGGAAACCTGACAGGCTATCTTGTTGAAAGCTGAAGTACAGTTCTCTAGGAAAGGCGAACTGAAGACGTTCGCGGAAATGTTTATCATAAAATCTATATGGCACCGGAGGTTTTATGGAACCATAAAGGCTTCGAGGCTGTTTACGAACAACGACCGGACGTTGGCAGGTTCCAAGTGTTCCTTACTCGCTAAGGGTTAAAGTAATTGCTTCCAGAAGAGAGCAATACCGGGAATTTCACCTTCGAGAAACTAGTAAGTCTTCAGAATAGGAGGAAACCGAGACATCCAGGAGAGCACGTCCATACTGTCATTCATGAGGTCAACAATCAAAAGAGCGAGAAGGCATACTACCAGAATGTAGAAGCTGAAAGACGCGTGTCTGTCGGTGTTGGCCAAGCGAGGGTGGAAGGAAGAAGGTACATTAGATTTTTAACTTCCAATCGACAACGTGATCATTGGAGATAGACCCCAAGCCCGGACCTGTTTTCGGTTAATAATTATGCGGTAGGAAATCAGCCGTGACCTTGCAAAATAACCATTCCAACTTTTGCCTGGAGCAATTTAGCTAAATCACGGAAAACAGGAACAAGGAAGGCTGTAGGCGTATTCTACCTGCATTCTCCCGAATATCCAAGGGGGGAATGGCGCAGTGGTGTTCAAGTGGAAATCATTTACGTTTAGATATTTGCTCCGCAAATCACAAATTTGTATCAAAGAAATTTCAGCATTGGACGTAAATTAACGTTTACTTGTTACTGCAAATCGATTTCGACTATGAAATAGTCATTCTCAGTGCAACATGCACAATGGAATTGAAAAATTTCGGGTTTTACATATTGTGGAGGAATATACGGGACAAGGAAAAGTTTAGACATTTAATGTAATGTAATAAACCGAACAAGTGGTGAGTGGACTTCGGCGGTCGAACAGGGAAGTGTTACGATGGCGTAATCCGGCAGTGTCGCGAAGCAGAGTGGGTCGGGCGCTCAGCAAAATTCTACATCTACATCTACACGGGATGCTCTGCAAATCACATTTAAGTGCCTGGCAGGAAGTTCATCGAACCACCATTATACTATTTACCTCCCATTCCATTCTCGAATAGCGCGCGGGACGATAGAACACCTGAATCTTTGTGTTCGAGCTCTGATTTCTCGTATTTTATTCTGATGGTCGTTTCTATCTATGTAAGTGGGAGTCAACAATTTTCGCATACGGAGGAGAATGTTGGCGATTGGAGTTTCGCACGTAGCCCACGCCGCAGCGATAAACGCCGTTGTTGCAATGTTTCCTATCCTAGATCCTGTATCATTTCCGTAACGCTGTCTCCCCTGTATCGTGACAATACGAAACAAGCTGCCCTCCTTTCGACTCTTTCGATGTCCTCCGTTAAATCTACCTGATAAGGATTCCACACTGGGCTGCAATACTCCAAAAATGGACGGACAAGCGTAGTGTATGAAGTTTCTTTTGTAGTTCTATTGCATATTTTAAGGGTTCTGCCAATAAAACGCAGTCTCTGGTTCGACTTTCCCACGATATTATCTACGTGTTCTTTCCCAGTTTAAGTCTGAAGTAATAGTAATTCCTAGGTATTTTGTGGAGTATACGGCCTTCACCTTAGATTGATTTATCTTGTAAACAAAGTTTAATGGATTTCTTTTCGTACTCATGTGGACGACTTGATTATTTAGAGTCAATTGCCAATTTTTACACCATAGTGATATCTTATTCAAATCGTTCTGCTGTTGGTTTTGATCTTCAGATGATTTTACTAGACGGTAAATGACGGCGTCATCTGCAAACAACCTAAGAAAACGACTTAGATTTTCTCCCAAATCGATTATGTAAATAAGGAACTGCAGAGGACCAATAACACCACCCAGTGGAACGCCCGATATCATCTCCGTTTTAGTCGATGCTTTATAACAAACTGTGTTCTCTCTGACAGGAAATCCCTTATCCAGTCGCAAATTTGGGGCAATATAGCGTAACCACGCAGTTTGATTAAAAGCCGTTTGTGAGGTACGGTGTCAAAAGCTTTCTGGAAATCAATAAATACGGAATCGATTTGCGAACCCTTGTCGATAGCAACCATCACTTCGTGTAGCTCAAAGCAAAATTAAAGTGTCGCAAGGGTGTCGGCAGCCGCGCGTGCTATGCAACAACTCCAAACGGCGGTGTTGCTTAAGGGAAGAAGCAGACATGGTCTACGTGACCGAAAAATAGGACTCGATCACGTGTAGCAAGTCAGCTAGCCTACATCGATGAAACACAAACCAATGGGGGCAACTCCGGCGTATAAATATTGGAGGAAAAGGCAGGCTATGGAGTTAGCCACGGCTAGAGCGAGAGTGTCAGCCACGGCTGGGCATATATCTGCCGCCTGGACTGTGCCACTTGTCGCTGCTAATGTTAATTTTAGTTGAGTTGGGAGCAGGTTGCGAGTTCTGCAACGCGGAGGCTGGGTCGCTGTGGTCTACACAGCTTGGCGGGAACTCATCTAATTACGAAATAATACTTACGTTTTTTTGGGATGCCATCTGGTTTACTTAAAAATGCCGAAAAGTAGTTAGCAAACTGCATAATAACATGGGGGACTGATGACCTAGCTGTTTAGTCCCCTCAAAACCAACAACAACAACAACATAATAACATCTACCTGACATACATTGTCTTAACTGAATAAATATATGAAGTCAATTCGTCTTGTTATAAGATGATTGAACAATGTCTTATGACCGCCTACGTAAGCGTCATGTTACTCCTCCGAGTACGTGTTCTGAAGTGAGAATGATAAATATGTCTTATGACTGCCTACATATGCGACATATTACTCCTCCAAGTGCGTGTTCTGAAGCTTGGAGGCTCTATGCAAGACTGCCTTCGCTCCAAAATTTGGCGCGCAAACATGGCCGCCGTGCATAGTCCGGCATTGCCGAGGTGGGGTGGCTTGCGTGCCTCAACGATGCAGATAGCCGTACCATACGTGCAGAAATCAAGTGCAGATAAGTGTGAAAATCACAGAACTATCAGTTTAATAAGTCATGGGTGCAAAATACTAACACGAATTATTTACAGACGAATGGAAAAACTTGGGGAATCTAACCTCGGGGAAGATCATTTTGGATTTAGGAAAAATGTAGGAACACAGGTGACAATACTCACATTACGACTTATCTTAGAAGATAGGTTAAGGAAAGGCAAACCTACATTATTAGCGTTTGTCGATTTGGAGAAAGCTTTTGACAATGTCGACTGAAATACACTCTTCCAAATTCTGAAGGTAGCAGGGGTAAAACATACGGAGCGAAGAATTATATTCAACCTACACAAAAACCAGACAGCGGTTATTAGAGTCGAAGGGAAGAAAGGGACGCAGAGATTCGGATGGGAGTAAGACAGGGTTGTTGCCTTTCCCCAACGTTGTTCAATCTGTAAATTGAGCAAGCAGTCAAGGAATGGAAGGAGAAATTTGGAGAGGGCGTTAAAGTGCAGGGATGCAGGGAGAAGAAATAAAAACATTGCGTTTTGCTGATAATATAGTAATTCTGTCAGAGACCGCCAAAGATCTGGAAGAGCAATGGAATGGGATGGACAATGGCTTGAAAGGAACATATAAGATGAAAATTAACAAAAGTAAAACAAAGGTAATGGAATGCAATGTCAGAAAATCAGGCGATGCTGAAGGAACTAGATTAGGTAATGAGACAATAAAAATAGTAGATGAATTTTGTTATTTGGGTAGCAAGATAACTTCTGATGGCCAACGTAAAGAAGATATAAAATGCAGAATGGCTATGGGAAGAAAAGCGTTTCTAAAGAAGCGAAACTTGTTAGGAAGTCCTTTCTGAAAGTATTTGTCTGGAGTGTAGCATTGTATGGGACTGAAACTTGGACCATAAGGAGTTCAGATAAAAAGATTATAGAAGCTTTTGAAATTTGGTGCTATAGACAAATGATGAAAATTAGATGGGTAGATCATGTAACTAATGAGGAGGTGCTTAACCGTATCGGGGAAAAAAGGAGTTTCTGGCATATCCTGACCAAGAGAAGGGATAGATTGGTTGGAAACATTCTGAGACATCAAGGAATTGTCAACTTAGCATTAGAAGGAAGCGTGTGGGGTAAAAATCGTAGAGGGAGACCGAGGGACGAATATAGTAAGCAGATTGAAAGGGATGTAGGTTGCGGAACGTATTCTCAGATGAAGAGTCGTGCACAGGACAGGGTAGCGTGGAGAACTGTATCAAGCCAGTCTGCGGACTGAAGACCACAACAGGAACAATATGTTTACCTAGTCAGGGCAAAGCTTGGCTTTGAGAGATTTTCTGACTTGGATTTCACGTGGAATAAATAAATAGTTTATAAAATATTAAGAAAAATATGATTGCGTTTTGGTGCGTGACCTCCAGTACTACAGCCAATCGGCGTCCAGTGCCTGCCGCTCGGGGACTTCCCTAGAATTCGGAGAAATTTGGCAGTGCTATTTCCCATGAGAACCCAACCTATTGTACCATATATCTTTGTTATCAAATGCTGGTTTTAACTGGCTGCTCTGAGGCAATACTCAGATTTTAATATGTTGGCTTTAAGTCAGAAATATTACATGGGACAGCCTTTTCAGCAGTTACAGGGTCAACAGTCTGGATGTTTGAGCTGGCCTTGTAATGTGACCTAATGTGGCTCTGCAAACAGTTAATGCAAACGGCTGAAAGAAAAGTAAAACTAAAGTCGTTACTTTTCCCGAGGATATGCAGCTCTACTGTAGGAATATGATGGCGTCTTTTTGGGTAAAAGAATTCCGGAGGTAAAATAGTCCCCCATTCTGATCTCCGGGCGGGGACTACTCAGAAGAAAGCCGTCATCAGGAAAGACATCACTAGCATACTTAGAATCGGAGCGTGGAATGTTACGTCCGTTAATCGTAGGGAGGTTACAAAATTTAAGACTGGAAATAGATAGTCGAAGTTAGATATAGTGGGGATTAATGGAGTTCGATGGAAAGATATTGTGCAAGTTAATAAGAGACGAAACGTCCACGGTCTAAAAGAATGCTTTGTCGATGACCTCCGAGCACAGTGGGAAACTCGTGCGACTTTTACTAGACCGAAACGGGCGGTGTCTGAAGCTTAGTTCCTGGGATGTGCCACTACACATGCGATTGTCGGTGGACAGAGGTAACCGGGCACGGGACAACGTGTGGGTGGAAGGGGGGGGGGGAGGACTTGTTGACAATCGCGGGGAGCGTCCACTACCTGTTACTGCGCTATGCCGCTAGTCCTACCCCGAGCGGTTGAAATGTTAAGTTGACTACAGGGGAACGTGTTTCCCATCACTCGCGTTCCCCAGTTCCCCGTTTGCTCAGATAAAGCAGCACACACACACACACACACACACACACACACACACACACACACACGACTCGCGCGCACGAGCTGAGGAATTTCAGGGAGACAGAACTTCATAATACGAAAAAAAAAAAAAAAAAAAAAAAAAAAAAAAACGTGCATTTTCTTTACTGCATTGAAGTGAAGTGAAAATATAAGGACAGAAATTGTGTTAACAGTTTTACAAGTTGCTCTCACCTTCAATAAAAAGAAGTTTCATTCATTCGCTTCATGAGCCTCACATTACGGAAATGAAAGTAGGGTGTGGGTATAGGGCACAGGATGTCAATAATGTAAGTCTAATTATCACATTGCCATGGATACGCACGATCTGTTATTTATGAATGCTGTCCCCTCCTGTCAGCTTTGACGAAAATTCGGCTATCATTTTCAAGCAAATAGGATCTGGATTCTTACGAAATCAGTATGTGATGCCATTTCTGTCCACAGTGATGTTGTTCTCCATATCATCTAACATGGTTCTGCACATTAGTGAAAGGTAGGCAGATAATAGGATGACATCCAAGTAACCTATGCCATAATAAAATGCAGTTTACTATCAGCGCTTGCTACAGTGCTTGCCAATAATTAGAAACTATATGTTTGGTTGATTTTATAGTAAAATTAAAATTCTGAGCTACATTCGTCTTTTCTATGTGGGCATCAATTGCTTATACGACAGTGTTGAATTACAGTTAAGATACAGTTGCTTTGTAGGCTGCTAAACACAAATAGACGACAAGAAAAGATGAATCTACTAAGGAAGTCACAGATTGTATAAAATGAAAGACAACTACGACACACCTCCTCTGTTCACTGCGTATGACCTTTTTTTTCTAAAAACCCCGTATCGTGATGTTTGTAAACGATGAACTCCAAAACTATCAACTGATCTTAATGATATTTTTCACACTGTGTGTGACGTGGTCCAACTTCAATGATAGGATAGATTATATCTCGATTAATGACCTCAATATTTTTATTTCGAATTAAATGTTCTTATACAAGCTGAGTAAGCATACACAATATGACGCCGTGATTGGATTTCAAACTTTTCATTGATGCTACAACTGATTTCACGTGTCAGACTTTCTGCTCTAAAGATGCTGCGTATTATATAAAATATCGCGAAACAATATTTAACCTCAACAGTGCGTGGTGCAATGAGGCACGAGGCAAAAATATAGAATGAAGTAAAAAAAAAAAAAAAAAAAATGTTCAAATGTTTGTAGTACGGGGTCATCAGTCCCTAAACTTACAAACTATTTATGAACTACCTAAGACTAAGGACGGCACAAATATCCATGCCCGAGGGGTGATTCGAACCCCCGACCGTAGTGGCCGTGCAGACAGTGACTGGAGCGCCTTAGTCCCCTCGGCCACCGCGGCCGGCAAAGAAGTCATCCTACGGAG